>CM073764.1:92779881-94020083 GCA_037127475.1 Arma custos
AGGCAAAGTCTATCAATAACCTGTGGAGTAACTTTTTATCGAAAGGAGTTTCAAAAATAGGGATATATTTTTTCCAGTAAAATAATTGATTTTTTTTTTTAACAACTCCCAATCCATCAGAATGCAAAAATTAATAGAAATCTTAGATAGGTTTAAATTGATATCTCTGGGGTTATTTTTGAGTAAAGAAGTTCATTTTGGATTGTTATAATTCTCATATTAACTAATAGACATTTTAGAATAGTTGTGGTTAAATATATATATATGTATATATATATATATATATATATATATATATATATATATATATATATATATATATATATAGATAAAATATATATAGTTGTGGTTCTCGACCTTCAGTCGGTTCTTAATCTTCTTTTTGGCGTCGTTTCGAGACTATGTTGGTCTCATACTCATACCCTAACCGTGAACAAATTGAGCTATTGAGCTATATAGTAATGATTGTAAAGTATTGTAATCATTACATGCAAGTATTGGAAGACATTTAACTGATTAATGCATATTCATTCATCAACCTGTATCACTTATGTATTAGCATCTTACACGTATCAATTTATACTTAACTGGTGTGCTATTTAATGTATTCACTAAAAGCTCATTTTTGCACTGTTAGTATAAGGGCATAGAGTATGAGACCATCTTAGTATTTTAACGTCGCTAAAGGGAGTTAAAATAACTGACTGCAGGTCCATAATATCTATAACAGCCAAGAAAAGTAGAAACCGATATATAAAAATTAATATATATATATATATATATATATATATATATATAGTTTAATTTATTATTATTATTATTATTATTATTTAATTTTCATTTGCACCTGCGCAATTCCGCATCCAGCAAATTTGATCCAGTTGTTTTTCTCTTTGCTATTGTACAGGAACATCGAGTTTTGGAATGAAATATCAATTTTTCAGTAGGTCTCTTTTTAATCTTTTTTTATTAAGTCCAGGTAACAGGGAGTAGGAAAGCGGAAGAACGAGTGGGTTTGGGTGATATTGTGTCGATAAGTGGAATGATATGTATTTGTTATGAATATATGATTTTATAGTAGGAATGTTCATGTCATTGTGTATAGTGTGATTCGAAACATACATAATAATCTTTAGATATTAATTGTATTTATCCGTACATAAACGAATTCAATAACCCCGACAAAAAGTGTCTGTGTATTATATATATATATATATATATATATATATATATATATATATATATATATATATATATATATATATATACACTTTTTGTCGGGGTTATTGAATTCGTTTATGTACGGATAAATACAATTAATATCTAAAGACTATAGAAATGAAAAATTTTATAATTATTTCTCAATGTATCTATAAATAATCTACCCGTAAGCTTCTCGTATCATCCCTCATTTTCCTCCAATTTGACTACTATAGTGTGGTATATGGGGGCCTTTCGAAAATTCTTGAGGGCCGTTTAAAGGGAATAATGAACTGCTCTCTAAGATTTGTCCTTGGTACTCCGAGGCTATCCCGCCTGTCACATCACTATGATGAGTGATTTCTAGACATTTCCTTAGTGCTTTTCTATGCCAATCCATTAACTCGCTACATACTTCATATGTCTACAGTCTTCTCCAATTTAAATCCTCAGCCCAGCACCAAAAAACAAGATCCCGCCTTTCCGATCTCTACACTCTTTCCCACAGAACCAAACCATTCGAGCGCTCCTTCCTCGCCCGCTCCACCACAATTTAGAACTCAATCCCTCCTTTCATCCGCCATGCTTCTTCACTGACTTCATTTAAATCCTTGATTTTCCAACATTTCTTGACACCCAGACCACGAAGATGCTCTATAAGCAGATCAATCATCCACTCAAATAAATCAGCATCGAATAATTGATTTTGCTGCTTACACGTCTTTGTTAATTTTTACCAAAGAGGTAGACTTTGGCTGGATGGCCAGGGGCTATAAACTTCTGGAAAATCCCATATCCCAAACAAAATTCCGAAAAAGTTGCATTGTCCGAAACATTTACTTTCGGTAAACCGTATGTGAAAAGAATGTTTTGGAGATAGCTAATGTTTTTGCATTCGTTCTTAGTTTAAGTGAAATCTTGAAATTTTAGCTACAACCAACTTTATTTTGAAATAGTTCAGCAAATTTATAAAACATCTCACTTTTTGCATTATCTGGAATTATTTTTTGAACTGGGTGTATTGAATCTTTGTTTTTTCGTTATCAATGTCTTCTAGGTGAATATTTAAGCGTCTTATCCAGGAACGGCCTAATATGATGGACAATTTATCTGGCACTACGAACAGCGTTTCTTTAGATTCCGCTTCTTTATACTGAACTTCTGCAGCTGCTATTGCTTCTGGGTGCGAAAACGCCTGTAGTGTAAGAGCGGAATCTGATGTTTGTATTTCGTAATTCAGTATTAAAGTTAACTTTTTTAAAGCTTGATTTGTACAATGAGTTTGACCTTCTACCGAATCAACTTCAAATTATTGCTTTTTGTTATTTATTTGTAATTGGACAAAGTATTTTTTCTGTACCGTTTTTGTGTACAGATCTTGAAAAGATAAATCTTCACCGTCTATTGTTCTTACAGTTTTCTTTTCAGACACGAGCTTCTTTAAGCAAACATTCTCTGTCGTTAACAAAACCTTTATGCTGCTAAGCCCCCAGTATTAATACTATAGCTATACAAATTAAAAACCAATGAAGCACGTAGGCATTCTTGGACGATTTCGCGAGCTCAAGAACTCATGCTTAGTAGATTCGAGAGACGGATCCTTAGGAGAATTTTTGGACCAGTTTTCAACGATAATGCGTTGAGACAAAGAACAAATGCCTAAATAGCAAGCCTCTTTCACGACCTAGACGTCGTCAGATAAATAAAGGTTGGATGGCTACACTGGGCCGGGCATTTTGCTAGATTGAGAGTGGATCGAATCCCAAAGAAAATACTAGAAGAAAAACTATACGCCAAGAGGAGAATCGGCAGGCCAAGACTGCAGTGGGCCGATGAAGTGGCAGAGGATGCGCTGTGCATCTTGGGAATAAGGAACTGGAAAGCAGCAGCATTGCAGCGAGACAAATTTAGGTTGATGCTACAGGAGGCCTTTACTCGCCACGAGTTGTAGCGCCGGAAGGAAGAAGAAGAAGGGAGAGAAAGGAGGAAAACGATCAATATTTACGCATTTATGGAAGATTTTCCCTTCCAACTGTGAACTGCATATTTCGTCACTCAATTCTTAAACAAAATTTCCATGTATCCCATCTTCGTCACCAATCTGTTAAGTCCTAAATTATTAAAAATAATAAGTATTAAAGCAAAGGTATTGAAAACACTCCGTATATTCTTCTACAACTATAAGAACTATTAATTGGCGGATTATATCATATGTTAATTATAAGCGTAAACATATTATACTGTTTATAATCAGTTGCCAAGTTTTCTGATGCAGATTATACTTTTATAAAATGAAGTATAATCATTTTCCACTTTTTCTCTGGAATATCTAAGATATTCGATATATAAAAACATATCTTCACTATTTTTTTTTTACTCAAATGGATTTGTGTATCTGAAATAAATCAAGAACAAGATTTTAATAAATTGGTTACCCTAAATGTTGAATAAGCGTCTCATCTAGGTTACATTAACTTTACTTTGATTAACATAACTTTCATTTTAACATTTAAGTTATTCCTTGTTTTTTTCTTCTTCTTCTTTTGATGGTCTTGTGGTCTGAAAATATATCTTCAATTTTCTTAAGTAACTCATTTCATAGTAATTCAATTCCCATTACACTGCCTTTGTTCTTTCCCGTCTCACCTATTTCGTGTCCCTAAAATGCTTTAAACAGCTTCTAAGCCTAAAAATAACATAATCACGTTTATTTATTTCAACCAAGACGAAATCGTCCCTTTTATGTGCTTCAAAAAAGCATCTAAAATTAACGTGCTTTTCTAATAATTTATTTCTCAATTATTTTATCAATTTTTTCGTCGTTGCCATAAATTGAATACAATGCCAATATAGTTTATTCATTTTGCCAGATATTGCTAATGTAGTAAAATCAATTAATTCTGTGATTTATAAAAATCATAAAGTTTCTTACGAATTTTAAAATAAAAACTTGTAAAACTATTCTCTAGAACATAAATTATTTAATGATCCCAACTATAAAATAATAATAAAAAAATAAATTAAATAAATATCATTCAGTCATAACTCAATATAATTTTGGCAAAGTTCTTCTTATGAGACAATATTTATTTGTATCCATACTTCAGGAATTACTAATTTTTAATGAGAAAATGGTGGCCTGTATGTACTAGAGCTATATGGAAAATGATCCGGGGTTAATAGGCCATCATCGGTGCTGAGGGAAATCGAGTCTAAGAGAAACTAAACACATATTAAACTTAACAGATTCTGATCGTGTTAGACTCTTCATCCCTCTGCCCTGATCAAAGAATAAAAATAGGCTAATATGTTAGAACAAATAAAATAAGTTTTCCTTCATTAAAAACTTGTGTATCATTTTTTGACCACACTAACATCACTCTAATTACTTATTAAATTAAATTGAAAAAATAGAAATATTTGTATAAATCTTAATATATATAAATTACGTGTCACGTTGTTTGTCCGCGATGGACACCTAAACTACTTAACCGATTTTAATGAAATTTGGCACAGATATGTAACATTGTCCAACATAGGATATAGTCTATGTTTTATTTCAATTAACGACTGAAAACCATGAAATTTTCGGAGTTATTTCAGTTTTTGGCCTGTATCTCCTAATCGGCGCGGTTTTGGAAAAAACGCTCTACTTTTGCCGATGAGATTAACGCATGATTAAAACAATTATTTTCATGGTGAAATAGAACTGCATCCAAATACAAAATATGAATTAATTAGGAGTGTCTTCCTGGATGTACTTAATTAATTACATGAAACATAATTGGTTCAGTAATCGTGTTATTTTCACAGCGAAAAATGCTGATTTTGACGAAATTAACTTTTTAATACAACTGTTGTTACCAGGTGATCTAATCCCCATTAAATCCATCAATAATATTGTTGATGAAAACCAAGCTGTAAATTATCCAACTAAATTTTTATATCCAGGAATGCCACCCCACAATCTTCCGATGAATATTGGTTCACCTATCATTCTTCTGCGTAATTTGAATCCACCTAAATTATGCAATGGTACACGTTTGGTCATAAAAAATATTACCGGAAATATTATTGAAGCAGCCATGTTAACTGGAATATTTAAAGAAGTAATCGTCCTGTTGGAACGTATTTCAATAACGTATTTCAATCAGAACCCATAATACCGTTCAAAAGACTTCAATTTGATATATGCTTTGGTTTTGCTATGTCCATCAACAGGTCTCAAGGCCAGACAATGTCCATTTGTGGTTTTGACTTAAAAATCCATGTTTCTCCCATGGGGAATTATATGTTGTATGATCAAGTATTAGTAAATCATCTAATATATTTGTATTAGCAACGGACAGATTAACAAAAAATATTGTGCATCGATTAGCGCTCTATTAAATTTAAATCAATATTTATTTTATATAATATTACTAGCCATAATTAAAAATCAAACATTATATACCTCATTCATTAAACTCATGTTTATATTTTATCAGTTATGTGTGTTGTATATTATATAGTATAGTTAGATATAAGATGAATAAAATGTGAAATCAAAAATCTATTTAATTCGTGTTTTCATAAATTCATTATTTCTTTTAAATTCAAATTTTAACTAATATTTTCTTAAACTATTATAACAGCCACAGCAACGCGTGGCCGGGTCAGCTAGTGTAAATAATAAATGACGCCTTTATAGAATCCAACAAATCCAACTGATTTAATTTTGCTTATTAATTCAAAGCCAATCTTGTCTGTCAAAAAAACGGATTTTTAATGATAATTATATCACTCAAACTATAAAATAAACGAATTTATTACCATTAGAAATCTGATGAATTCTTAATGAATCAATTATTCAGTCGAACTAATTATTGAAAATGCATTAAGTATAATTTATTTCAACTTTGTGCTAATATTCAGAAGAACTCCCTATTGATTACAACCTTCTCGGACCACGAGGAACGTTAATTTGTAAAAACGTAAAACACTGGTTGGTATTTCAATTGATTAATGTGACGTGTAGCAGTTAATTAAATGAACAAACTATCTCTCATAGCGACTATTAGTTGTTTATTATTATTATTTGTTATTGTTGCTATAATTTTAAGTTATTGAAGTATTTTTAATTATGCTGTATTTATTTATGTATTGTACATATTATTATTATACTGTATTATATTACATTGAAACAAAAAAACACTAACATAGCGAACTATTGGGGACAATCTTAAGGACAATCTTTATAAAGCCATCTTCAATTCTTCTAAGAAAATAGTCATGGTTATTATTGCAACGAAATAAATATATTTATGAAGAACAGGAATATTGTATACTACTAGTAATGATTATGCTTAAGCTGTGCCACAACCCGTGAAGGGTCTGGAATTCAGTACATGGTGGAGACTGTACTGTTTCTTGGACAATGGTTGTGATGGAGGTGATTAGTCATTAATCATGCTCAACCCCCAGATTTCCCACCTTATTTGGGTACCCATATTATAAAGGCGGGATGAACCCAAGTGAGGGTTCCTAGGACCCCATAGGATCCATCTCGGGTCGCCAACAGATTAAATAAAAGTCTGCCAGGAGGCGGGATTTGAACCCAGAACCATCGACATGGCAACTCAGCGCTCTACCACTGAGCCACTTTGCTCCCTTTGTTTATATTTTGGGTTCCAAATGATACTGTGAACATAAAATGATCGGAATCATAATTATTAATTTTTTTAAAAGACCTCAGAAATATGGAACAAACTCCATGGGCTCACTGGTTGCTAAGTTTTGTGCAGGTCCAGGTTGGGATCATTCTGATAATATTGATAATTTATTATTACGTGATGGTATTTACTCAGGATCAAATTTTATTTTGTATCATAGTCACTTTCTGTATCATTGATTTATAGTTGAATAGTCGTATTTAGTCAATATAAGAATTAAAATTCAAGACGTGCGGGTTTCACTGGCAACCTTTCCGTTTTACAGCTTCAAGAGCTTCGCGGGATGTGTAAATTATAGTGTAAAGAGTTCTAATGATGATTCATAAGAGCTGGGGGCTGGTTTTGAAATACCAATTCTAAACAATCAGGAACTAGCAAACCAGGGACAATAAGGAAGCCTACAAAAATATAACCTGGCAATAACAATGACTGTAACCAACTATTTCCAGTTACAATTAAATTAATACCTTACTGATTGGCGTGATGTGACGGAGGAGTTTGATCATGATCTTATAGCACTTGCCCTGTAGGAACTAAAAAGTGTGAAAATCCGTCCTATCATTTCTTAAACTTGTTTTAGGTCCCTGGAATAGGCAGTCACAACATTAAGCATCAATTTAATCAGACACATTTTTATTAGCCTTTGTTTCTAAAAACGAAAATACAGTAAATTATATGCAATTATTATAAATTATAGAAGAAATTATGTAAAACTGGGGATGGGGCACTATCCGATCTCATGCCCTATTCTATCTAACCAGTCAGACAATAAATTCTATGCTAAACACGTGGAGTTTTATTTTCTTCCACCAAAAAATCGCTTTTATAATAGCATTTACTAAACTTGTCTTATTATTAGCTTCTATCTTTTCATAAGCTAAGAGGTTTAAAAACTACTTTGGAAAATTGGAATCCCCGTCGTTCAACCCAATTTAGATCCATTCAATAATTACAAAATCTAGAACGAGCATTCATTACACATTTGCCTTGGGGTTTAAAATTAATTTTATCTCGAGCTGGTACAAAAAAATGTGTTTTTGGCTAAATTAATTAGGACTAAAGTACGTCTTTTCTCCCTAGGGGATAAAGTAAAAAGATGACAACCTAATTCGTCTAAATAATGTAGGTTTTGTACTTAAAAAGTTCAGAGTTAGGTTGGTGCACCTGTCACTCCGGCCATTAAAATCAGTTGTTGTTTCAAAACTTTAAAATTAAAATTAATTTTTTTTAATTTATTGTAAAACATAACATAACATATTATAAAATATTATAGCGTATAGAGAAGAAATTAGTAGACTGGAACTTCTAATGTAAAGATAGACATAGTTGGGGGTGCAGTCAATTAAAACACCATAATAAGTGCATACTTATTTATTGTTTGCCGACGTTTCGACTTACATTGTAGGACATCTTCAGGGCTGTGAGAGAAAACCGACAAAACAATCACCCCCAGCTATCTCTATCCTTACATTATAGCGTATAGTTTGCCTTTTACCATTCCATCTGGATGTTCCTGGATCCATCTGGATCTTGTATGTTCCTCAGGACTAAATTGATCATTATTCCCAGCAACACTTTACTCACCCGGCTTGGCATTAGAAATTCGCATTCGCTCGGGAACAAACTCTAATTGTACCCTCGCATTTGCTCGGGTGCAAACTTGTAGCTGAGGGAATAATGATCTTTAGTCCCTAGGTGTATAAATAACTATTAAAAATTTAGATTTAATTTGCGCAAGACCAAATTTTCATTTAAGGATATAAAATCATAAAAGAATAAGTATTATTAACAATTAAGTTTTCCACACTCACAATTGGAATGGATTAATTATCTAATACCTTTTAAGTTATTTACTTAAATAATAAGGTGAAAAATCACCGACTACATACTTTCAATGTTAGGTTCATTTTTCTATATCCTTAGCTTTGCAACGGTGAATATTTTCCTCATTAAATTAATTGCTCATACTTTGTATTTATTCATTTTTATTACGACTAACAATGAGATATAGGTAATTATTCCAAATGATTTATAGAAAGAAATTTTTAATTTCAAGTTCTGCTAGACTATTTCTATATAAGACTGATATTAAACAGCATTTTATTTTACATCTATTACTAAAATATATGGTTTTTCGTACGACTTATACATTATTCTACATAATATACTTTTTCATGCGAAGTATATTATGTAGAGTAACATTTGTGGAAGAGGATATTTAGTGAACAAGTTTTTGAAATATTATATGTTTAATCTACTATCTTAATTTTGTAATTTCATTTTATAGCATATAAATAAATAATAGTCATAATATGAATATGACAAATTACTGATTTATTTCAGCAGTGTACAAGCCTAGTTTAAAATATTAAATAATAAACCCAACCATTTTTTTTCTTCCCTGCTCATATCTACGTTCAACTATCTTCACCATTATGTGTGATTTTGTTACTTTTTTTATTATTTTTTTAATTATATAATTAACTTTTTTAGTTTTTATCTAGTTTCTATTCTAGTGTAAAAATGAAAGTCAGAAAGGACTTCAAAATATTGAGAATGATGAATGAATTTTAAATATTCCGAGCTAAGGTACTCACTCATTTATCCACTGTACTGACATAAAATAAATTTGGTAGACATTGTTATAAAAAATATTACATTTATTCATAAATTGGATATTAAGATTTATGGTTTAATTTGTTTGGATCATTTATAACAAGGAAAATATAACGAGTACATTTGCCAGTGATGAACTGTAAGTTTTCTCATGACTGCGAATTATATTATACGAAAGGAGTGATGAAATATGGTCATGAGTATCGTATTGAAAAAAATGATAAATAAATTCTTGTTCATTCAACGTCACTTTATGCTGTTATGGCTAATCGGACGATGCTACAGTGGGAGCTCTAAATTTTGCCTGTCCAGGTTTAATTAGGATATGGATTTTTAACGAGTACCTGACATCATACAGGTTCGGGATCCCCGTTTAACGTCCCTTCCGAAGGACAGCGTACCTAAGGATTTTTTTGGGCTACGAACCCGTAAATAAATTCTTAATGAATAACCAGTGAGAGAACAGTAGAGAACATTAACAAATCATTAATGTCAGATTGGATTCACCCGTATATACTTTATATTTGTTGTTGTTTGTTCATTTAACGCCACTTTATACTGCTATGGCTAATCGGACGATACTTTATATTTTATATATCATTCAACAGATAATAAACGGGCGATTATAATTATACATCGATACTAATATATAAAATGTATTAAATGTAATGAATATGAGAATGACCAGATTGACATAACAATTTTTCTTTGCGTGACCTCAAGGAACTTCATCAAAGATATTGGGATAAAGGATGTAATCGGCTTACTGCTTTGAAAATTGTTTCCTAAGGATAGTGAAACATTTCGATTTTTCCAAATGATACCCATATGTAATAATCCTTTATATTCAATAATAAATCATTATGAAAAGTATTAACATAAATTAATCAATTATAATAGTCAGGTAAATTATAATATAAAATTTTAAACTTGCTGGGAGCATAGTAGTTTAGTACACAGAGCGCTGAGTTGTAATGCCGAAGGGTAAATAAATAAATTATTTAATCTGTTAACAGTAGTGATTGGGCCCTGTGAGAGAACACTCCTGGGGCTCACCTAGCCTCTACAACAAGGGTACCCTTTATTGGGAGAATAATCTGACTAATGAGTCATCTCGCCACACAACTGTTGCCTCGGAAATAGTACATACGCCACCGTGTACTGAACTCATAAGACACTTCATGGCTGTTAGTGGTTCAGTTTTATTTTATTTTTTAATTTTATTTACAATGTCATTAGTTACACATATTGAAACATAAGATATTTCTGCTACTGGTTCCGGAATCTCATCAGTTGAAAAAAATAAAATAAAACGGTAACACGTATTATTTTTAAAATAAATTATAAATCTGTTTTTATTGTTTACATAACATACTCTGGGCAGTTTATTACGCGCAGGGGCGTAATAAACTGCGCAGGGGCGTTCTTGAGGACGTATGGATGTTTGATAGAAACTCCTTCGAAGTTCCTTTCTGCTAGTTCCGATGTACCGGTTCATCAACATTAAGAACGCGTCCAAAGTCTACCTGGAAGGTGTGACTTATGTTTGAACGCCATACTCATTGCAATTAATAATATTAGATCTTTCTGAAGCAAAATGTCCTGTTTGGACTCGGTTCTTCGTGTGACAGATCCCTGAGGGGAATCATACCGCAAGTTGCGGAAGAGATTTAGACACACAAGCAACCGAGGTTCAACCAAGACTGAGGGATCGATGTTAAAGCGTTAATCCGTTTACAAACAGGGATTGGGGCCATTGGGTTGATTAAGCTTAGCATTATTATTATGTAAAAACACTAGGAACGTCTGTGATTCTAATAATAAAAAAATCATTATAGTTTTATATAAGATGTAAATAAAAATAAATATTGTAAAATAATATGATTATGTATATACTTTAAAATCAATCAAGAAATAATCAGTTTAATTTATTTCCTGTAATTATCCATGAATATTTCAACTAATCAAGGCTAGTGAATTATTTGGGTTGTAATTTATTTATTATCTTAACAAATATTAAAAATCTGATATTTACTTATTTGGCATCGGAAAAGAAAAATAAGTTCTCCCAATATGGAAACCAGTAACTGAGAAAATCTATTTCTATAAAGATAGAAAACAAAATCCAGTCTACAATACGGACTTATTATTATTTTTTATCATATTGTACATTAAATAAAATATTTCTCCCTTACGAATATTATGCGTAACACATGGAGTTAATAGGAATCAATATTTTTAAGCACAAGTATATTGATATAATACTAACAAAATAATACCAATCTATGGAAAGCATTAAAAATAATATTAGACATGCACCACTATAACCAACGTCGTAGTGGTGCATGTCTAATATTTCAAGAGGCATTTCACAAAGTACATGGCAGAATTATACTGTTTTTAAGCCAACTGTTGTAAAGAGAGATATTTTAGTCAAGATAAAGCTCAACCAGCAGGTTCTTTCCTCTGTAGTGAAAATGGTGGGACTGGGTGAGCCCCAGGATGTTATGCAGATACAACGAAGGCGATGAAAACAACTAATTAATTATCAGATGACTTAGTTAACAGATTAAAGCTAAGATTTAAGTCGACCTTATCTCACCGTTTGTTTCGTTTCTGGCTTAGTTATTTTTAAATACGTTGAAATCCGACTACACTAGAACGTCGAATTGTACCAACTGGCATTGTGGAATAGTTACAAGGAAGTGATTGCTATTCCTAAAAAAATATTTTTTAAAACATTTTCCCTAATTTCAGGTTTCTTAGAACTATTATTGAATATTTACTATTATTTAAAGTATATTTTATTTGACGGTGATTATTGAAATATTTTTATTTTGAAGAGAAAAGATTTATACTGGCCGGGATTCGAATGCGGAAGACCCGGATTCTTCAAAATAAAAATATTTAAACAAACTATAACAGTTTAAAAAAATAGAGACTAAACTGTCATGAAGAGGAAGTCAAGATTAAATCAAACTAACAATAAATGTTTCTTTTTGAACCACATACATGTTAATTACATAATACAGCATAGTTTCTGGTGTTATGGTGATATTTAATGTGAATTTCTATTACAGCCGAACCTATGGTAGATAAGTGGTACCTGCATAAGTGGAATACCTCTATAAGTAGTACAAAACTTGTCCCATGATTTTTCCCTCAAATAAACCCTTTAACTGGAATGTTTCCACCTCTAGATAATTGGAATCAATTTTTGTGGAAACTGTCTCTATATATGAAATAATTTTTATATTTACCTCTATAAGTGGAATGTACATTAATAATTACTAAGAAGACATGAAGGGATAGATGGATTAGTTTTGTTTTGATTGATTAAAGTGTAAACATTAAAACACGGCTGATGATGATGATGTGCAAATAGAATCGGAAACAAATACTCTCGGACTTCAGCCACACGATTGGGAAAAAGTGTTAGGAGATACCTATGAGAAGCTTCCA
Source organism: Arma custos (assembly GCA_037127475.1). NCBI lineage: Eukaryota > Metazoa > Arthropoda > Insecta > Hemiptera > Pentatomidae > Arma > Arma custos. The sequence continues at coordinate 92,792,871 of CM073764.1, forward strand.
ATAATTAAACAGTATGTTCACATGGATGACGAAACTAAAACAGCAGGAGAAGTGAGTGATGAAGAAACCCTAGAAAAATCTTAAATGCCTGGTGACAGTGAAAATTTGGACAATCCCGACCAAGAAGAAGAAAAATGATGCACTAAAGTGTATTCAGAACCTCTTTCAGTGGTACATGTAACCTTTATGACCTGGATCAGTGAAATCTTGCCTAAGTGGAATACCTCTTTAGGTGGAATTGAAATCCTGTCACGAAGAGATTCCACTTATCCAGGTTCGACTGTACATGGACCCGATTACTTTATATCGGATAATCACCGCTCCGGTGTATTTCGGTTTTCAGTAGCGACTATAATAACAAAATTAATTTAGTTAACCATATACTTTATAATCATTTTGTTAAGTGTATCTCTACTTGATCACTCAGATAAAAGACATGCATTCCACTACTTAGGTAAGCGTCAGTGACAACTCTATGACAAATCTATACATTTTCTCTACTCAAAGTAATTCACCGACTAAATCTTCCTTAATTGGATTCCTAAGGGAATCTACCGAACGGTTTAATTATCAGAAAATTAATCTGAAGTTTTTTAATTCTGGTAGTGACAGATATCTTATCACTTTGACAAAAAAGACAGCAAGTTAAATTGGAACAATCCTCGTTATCTTTCTTTAAAAATATTTTTTAAACAATTTAGATGAGCCATATTTTTTCAATTTTTCAACTATTGAATAAACATTCAACGTTGCAAAACGTTCCTTGAAATAAGAATGAGTATGAATGATATTATAACGTTTGGCGAGATTATTATGAAATCATGATAATGATAAATCTTATTACTCAAAGCAGGTATTTGTTGGCACGTTATAACTTTCTCAAGCTTAATCAAATCCGATGGCAGTGGTAAATTCTCTGCACAATAGTGGCTGTGCATCAAACCTTAGTAATTTAAAGAAACATAATAGAGAGAGGGTTTTTCTAAAGGCTCGGCAGCACTCGGAAATCGCGAAGAATCTTTATATATCTTTCAAAGAATTCCCCTTTTATTATGGATACACATATTACACCAACCAGATAATAAGTGAAAATTGTGAGGAGAGATAATTTTTATTTCTTATTATTTATATTTGGCTTGATTATATTATATTTTATTTATTGCTTGATTATTATTATGCTTGAGCGAAACATGTGACGTCATTCACGGGATGTTAGATAAGGAATGCTCTCCAGGAGAAAATAGACAATCTAACGAAGAAGTTGGCTTAAGGACTAAGGCTACTTCACCACCACCATCGCTCGCAGAACAAAATTATCCCCCACCCACCAGTGCTCAGAGGCGGACAGACGGACCGATGAAGGTCCGGGCCTCACCCACCACCCGTGGGTGGACCGAACGGAGACATACGTTGACAGGAGTCGTTCTGACGCAACTCTCCTCCCACCGCTTAGAACACCTCATGACTAACATTACTAATTTTACTAACTCCGCAAATAGTCTTCTAGAAATATTTTACACACTATTAGCTAAATGAGTAACCCATGAACAGTACTTAATTTTAATTCTGACGGACTCATGCCTAAAATTACGGAGGCATACGTCCTGATAGTACAGACCCAGAACAATGTAGAAATCCTCACTGACACAAGAATAAATTTCCAGCGTATACATATGCCTGGCTTCGATGTAGATCAAAAAGGGAGCACCTCCACCAGTAGTTATCTTAAAAACGCCCTACATCGTGGTACACACACGCATTCATGCATAGGGTGAATGCGAAATTCACATCTATAGTTGATCTGCTCATTCGCGAGCCACACTGTTTCATATACTACGTCGCGCTGGACATCATAATTACCGACCTTAGGCCCTGGCTCTATCAATTGGACGGATAAGCAGACCGGAGTAGTAATGAAACCTACTACTAGTCAAGTACAAGCTTTCTGTAACATATGTATTATAGTATTTTGTTTTATTTTTTTCAACTGTCGCATCATTGCATTCCAAGAGTCTAAAGAAGCATCATTAATTCAGTTTATTCAGGGTTTTTTTCTAATTGTATTTTTCTATTGATTTTTGCTATTTGTTACTGACTTTTTGTTTAGTTTAATACATTTTCAGACATTTGGATGTATTTATTATATATACAGTATTTTCCTTCAAAGCTATATAGTTTGAAATCTTTTATCAATTTGTATAGTTTAGCCATCATTCTAAAGTACCATCACTAGAATAAAGAAAGAAGATAAAATTTTAAAAAAGTTGTGATTTATTTACAATCTCTGCTTCAAATGGATGGGTCAGTGAGTACTGAAAACAATAATAACATATTGTATACTGTTCAAACAATACACAGACTAATTCAATTCAATACAATTACTTTCTCCCACTCTCCAGTCACAATTCAAGTGGTTAAAATGTAAAACAAACATTCCCTTCCACAAACGTTGAGGAATATTATTTAATCAACATTTCTCATAACAATTCTCCAGCACAAAGTAAATATTTACCATATACTAGTAGACCATGCTAATTATTCGCAGGGGTTGACTGATAAATTGATGAAATTATAAAATTGATTACTGGAAGGCAATCTAGCTAGATGTAAAACCATGTGTACAGTTAAATTCGATTAAGAATAATTAATGTACATTAATAATAATATTGCACAATGTTCCGAACAGACAAAGTTTGTAGAGTTTATAAAATTTTATAGTATAAAATTGTCATTTATACCGATTAGCTTTTCATACATCCGCATTTTCACTTAACATTTTATTGTCAAATCATAACATTGATGTAAGGATTATTATATAATATATTGTAATCACTTACAATATTGACTATTGTTTGAAAAGGGTTAATTTAATTTTGTGGTATTTTTTCTATACAATTATACTCGAAGAGAGTTATTAACTTTTAGAAGGTGAGAGAATTTCAGGCACTAATTTAAATATATTACTACACTGTTTTCTCAATATATCTGAGTGGCTACACTAGCTGGAACGTTACTCCAAAAAGATGGTTGCTCCGCCATACTGCACGTGTCACTACGCCTCTTAAGAGTTTTCCGTTTAAAGAACAGTGCCCGGTCCCTACCATATGAATTTTTCTCACCCTAATTCATCGGCCGATTCAGCTTACGACATAACTCAGATCTTCAAGGGGGATCTTCTCAATATTCACAGGTTAGTGCCTTATTAGAATTTCTCTCACTCTCCTCTATATTATTTGGACTGTCCTTTCTCTACTTTATGATACAGTCCACACCACAAATGTTTTTCTCTTCCACGACAATTATAAGGACAAATAAACTGCAGCAATCGCCTAATTTTATTAATTAATTTAAACAATGGCTAATTATTAACTACTACAAAACAAACGCGAGAGAATCGTGGTGAAACTTGCACCATGAAACACAAGTCCATCACCAGGAGAGTTTAGGAAGATCTGCAATGATCCCACGCAGCGCAGATGTATATATTTTTTCCTTTAAGAAACAAATAAAAAACTCTTTCTCTATTTTTATTACGGAGGACATTTTAAGATTGAATTTTTATATTAATCGTCCATTCAAATCTAGGTTCCAATGAAAAAAGGTAAATTATAGCTTAGTGCAAGAGCAATATAAGTACAGCGTAGTCACCCACCAATTAGTGGAAGTATTGAATTCATTTATGAAACCGAGCCTACTTATCGTACTGTTCAAGCAAGCCTATTAAATACTATTGTTTGCCGAACGACCAATATGGTGGATTGCTGCGAAATAAACAGGTTTCTTGTTGAATTGAGAAATGAGCAATCGCGAAAAAGGAGCACAATGGAGGGGAGGTTGACTGTCTTGTGAAAATGGCTAGTGTATTGTGCCTGATTGATAAAAAATGTGATCCACTTGAGTGCTTTCAACTGTAGATGAATATCTACGCAAAACTCGGCATATAACGTCCTATCGAACATTATATTTGCTAGAATCCTACACTATGCTGAACGCAAAGTAGGGAAGTATCAATGTGAATTCATGAGAGCCAAGTCGCCAAGTGACATTTGCATTTTAAATGGATTAAATAAGGAAACACCTATCACCAATTTTATAAAAATAAACCGATTACTATGGGCTAGGAACATAGCGAGGATGAGAGTGAGATGCAACGATAACTCCTGCAGTAGAAGATTGGAATGCCAAAAACAAGATGGAGGGAAAAAGCACAAGACAGGGAGTGGTGGAAGAATCACTTGGGGAGGCCAAGACTCGGGATGGGCTGTAGTGCCGAAGTATTAAACTTAAAAGCGTTCGTTATTAGTTCAGCTAGCGCAGCAATCTCGAGGATTTCATGACTTCCAACAAATGGAGCTTCATCTCAATGAACTGGCCACCACCGGACTTTAGGGGCAATACAACACGTACAAGTATGAGGGGAGGCTGTTCCCTACATTCCTGCTCTGTCATGGCTCTTTCCGTTTGCTTTAGTAACGGTTTAGATAATTTGTCTAATTAAAGTGTTAAACAGCCTCCAGTCTCCATCGTACACAATCATTTGACCGTAGAATATGAATACGGCTTAGCGAACCCGAAGGTTCGATGCCGACACCACCTACACTGTCTACAAACCTCCATCAACGGACTAACACACAAATCCAAATCCGGTAGATCACTCTTAACGCGATCCTCCCACCAACGCAATGGTTAACCCTTCAACCCCTTGGAAGTTCACCAGTTGGCTCATCGCTCATTAACTGTAAAGTATTTCTTTTACTAATAAGCCAACAAGTTTACATCTTAAACTTCACGACTTCAATCGTCTATCACTTCAATTGTATAAACAGGATGAGATGCGTTGTTAAAACGCGTTGTCTCCTCTTAGCCTCTCTGAACCCTTAAATCCTCTAATGTTCTCATCCATTTATCGGACCAATCATTCTAGTCTACAATACCTTATTTTTGGAAACGTGAAGACATTCATTTTATAGCATTATTGGAGACAGTAAATTTTTCAAAGTTTCCACTGCCTTACAAAAGCAACCACCGCAGCTATTATCGTTAGCATAAAATATTTCTTCACAAGCCCTAAAAATACAACTCGACTAATAAGTAATGATTCAAATTATGAATTGGCCTACAATTTCAAATTATTTTATATTTGATGCGTTAGAGTCAGTATGACTATGCTGAACCTGATTCTTTCTCTTTTGACAAGCTAATTTTAGATACTTACAGTAAATTGTATTTAAGGTATGAAACTTATCGAAGTACTAAAACCAAGTTGCCGAAACTCATCAATGATAATTACATCAGCTAATATTGGCTGGAGAGAGATTATATCAAGAACTGGTCAAACTCCCAGCGGTTTGAGAAATGTTCTCAACTCTGCCACCCAAACTAAAATATTGACATTGTTATTATCCCTCGATAGAAAGTTACCACAGTTTCATAAGATTTAAGTGGTATTGACAATTTATTAATTTAATCTTAATTATAAAAGAAAAATATAAATTTTCGATTTCAGAGGGTCAGAGAAAGAACTAGAACAACCTCTATGTTTTAAGACATATCTTTATATCCGAATTTATTCTCTTACGCGTTATGTTTTTGCGATAACACGTAAGATACTCATTTAAATTATATGGTATAAAATATTCTAATAATGCGCATGAAATGCATAAGGTAACTAAAGCATATAAGTTAATAAGGATTAATACTGTACTCATCTAAATAGCTTTCCGAATACCGCATTGTATGTGATCAATTTTTTTAGAAGATAAAATGGGTATAGTAAGCTTTCCTTAAAATGTATGTATATGCTATCATTGACTTTTTTGTAGATCAATAAAAGAGGAATATTCATTGTTTCGTTATACGACAAAGGCATTAGGCAGCGCCTTCGATAAAACGTTGGCTATACTTTTTCCAACTAAATATCGTTATATTCCAATCCGTTTACACAAACCTCGATAAATTATAAACCTAAACCTTCCTGGTGAATCACTCTATCTGTTGGTGAAAACCGCATGAAAATCCGTGCAGTAGTTATTGAGTTTACCACGAACTGAGAGAAAAGATAGAAATTTTTTAACATTTTAATTTCAAAAAGATTAAATCCTCAAAAAATTATTTATTAATAATATTTTATTATTTATTTATTTTTTTAATAAATAAAAAATAAATTTGATCTACTTCTTAAGAGAAAGTCGATGCTTTGAATATTCTTGTACAATAATACACTATATAATATTTTTAGAAATGATTCTTAAACAGACAAAACAATCTATTTAGGATTTTTTTTTAATTATACTTAAAAAAGTCTTGAATTCTGAATTCTTAGGTAAACTTAATATTATAGCATTCTAAGTATCGGGTGTGAAAACAATATATTAGTCGTATTCGAGCTTCAGGATTTATAACTGGTATAAAATTCACATAGAGTCATCTATAAGGCACAAAAACGTGACCAAAAGGTGTTCCAAATTTTCAAAACTTTCTTTTTTTACAAGAAGATTGAGAAATGGTCAGAAGCCACAGTCAATACATTTTAAACAAAATAACTTATTTTATTTATGTCAACGTTTCGACAGAATTATTAGGCCATGAGAATAAAACGAAACTGAAAGCTATATAAACACTGCAGTTGGTACTAAACAAAATATAGCAGCTTAGTTTAAACAGAAATTATAGGAATGATAAGAAAGAGCTAATGATATATTGTAGATTTGAGGGTGGTTTCCAGGAGAGTTCTAACTAGGATTCTACCGATAATACTGATGTGGGTACAGTATCGATACTTTTCCTTTCGATACCGGTATTTTGGTATCGATGCTTTTCTTCCGATATTTTATCGATATCGGTATGAAAAACTAAATATCGAAACAGTTAGCTGACTTTTTTTTTTTTTTTGCTCATCCAAACAATACCTGAATAAAAAGTTGTATATTATATCCTACGGCACATTCTTTCCATATTCTCAAAAAAAAAGAATGATATGATTCCTTTCCCTATATGAACCCTATTATTTTATTATTATGAACCCTATCTGTACATATCAGGAAAATTAATTAATAGAAAAAATATATATATGCATAGCGAAGAAAAATTCTTTCGATACTAGAAGAACAGGGTACTCTTTCGATATTCTAAAAATATTTTCCGATACGTCAAGATGGCTAATATCTAAATTTATTATTATGTTATGAACAATATCTGTACACATCAGGTAAATAAGTTAAAAGAAAAAAATAATATATCTTCATAGCAATGGAAATTCTTTCGATACTGCACGAACAGGGTACTCTTTTGATATTCTAAAAATATTTTCCGATACTTCACAGATGGCTGATATCTAAATTTATTATTATGTCATGAACAATATTTGTACATATCCGGGAAATTAATTAAAAGAAAAAAAAATAATATATATGCATAGCAATGGAAATTCTTTCGATACTAGAAGAACAGGGTACTCTTTCGATATTCAAAAAATATTTTCCGATACTTCACAGATGGCTGATATCTAAATTTTTTATTATTTTATGAACCCTATCTGTATATACCAGGGAAATTAATTAAAAGAAAAAAATAATGTTTATACATAGTAAAGAAAAATTCTTTCGATACTAGAAGAACAAGGTACTCTTTCGATACTCTCAAAATATCGAATGATCATTCCGATATTTCACAGATGGCTGATATCTAAATTTTTTATTATGTTATGAACCTTATCTGTACATATCAGGGAAATTAATGAAAAAAAATATATAAGCATAGCAATGGAAATTCTTTCATTATAAATAATATGGAAAAAAAATAATAAATATGCATAGCAAAGGAAATTCTTTCGATACTAGAAGAACAGGGTACTCTTTCGAATCTTATAAATTCTTATACAACGGTTTTGGATTTCGTCTAGTTTTTTTAATGATGAATCTGGGGCTTCACTGTATATGACTGCTCCATAATCAAAAATTGCCCTTATCGTAGATCTTTAGAATAATGAAGATATGTTTGGGTCAGCTCCCCATCTGGAATTGATAACACTGAAATTAATGTTCGAATCATGAACTGAATTATTATTAACTAAATTATGTAATAAATTATTATCAAGAATCACATTTGTTATTTCTTACTGGTTTTTATCGGGGGGATATCATCCCGACCATCGCTATTTTCTGACATTATTCCCTTTTTTAAATTTATAAATAAAATAAGTATGTAAACCTATTTTAAAGAAAAAAGAAAGAGTGAAAATATATAATATAAAAATAAAGCCTCTTATCTGTCCTCGGTGCTAAAGCTTCAAGATTCTCTCTGCTCAAAGGCTAGCCTTTCACATATAGGGTTCATAACATAATCTAAAATTTAGATATTAGCCATGTGTGAAGTATCGGAAAATATATTGAGAATATCGAAAGAGTACCCCGTTCTTCTAGTATCGAAAGAATTTCCATTGCTATGCATATATATTATTTTTTTCTTTTAACTTATTTCCCTAATGTGTACAGATAGTGTTGTTAACATAATAATTTAGATATTGGCTATCTGTGAAATATCGGAATGATCATTCGATATTTTGAGAATATCAAAAGAGTACCCTGTTCTTCTAGTAACGAAAGAATGTCCTTTCCTATGCATGTATATGTTTTTTTTTCCTTTTATTTACTTTACTTGAATATCGGAAAGATCTTTCGATACTCTGAGAATATCGAATGAGTACCATATTCTTTCTCTTCTAGGATCGAAAGAATGTCCTTTCCTATGCCTGTATATGTTTTTTTTCTCTTTTAATTACTTTCCCTGATGTGTATTGATAACATAATAAAAAATTTATATATCAGCCATCTGTGAAATATCGGAAAGATCTTAAGATAATAAAAATAAAAAATAAAAGGTCATTCACTATTTGATTGATTATCCAATGTGTGACGTTTTCCTGGCAATGGAATGTTTGTAGCCATTTGACGAACCGTGCTTTTAAACGACTAAAAATCTTCCGATACCGAGTGATATCGATATTTTATTTCGATATTTTCTCGGTATCGATACTTTGTTCCGATATATCGCAAAGGCCTGGTATCGATATTTTTGGGTATCGGTAGAACCCTAGTTCTAACACAGAAAAAAACACAGCTTTTGCAAAATCTGCCCCTTTCTATGAATAAAAGTGCAAGAAATGAAAGGAGATACAATAGATAAAAGTTATTAGTAAAGTTATATATCATTGTTGAAAATAAAATAAAAATAAATGTACGCTATTACTAATCTCGGTTGCATGATGACCAATTCTTTGTATATACGGCATCTTCTTCCACTCGTGTTTATTTCCATCAAACAACGTATGTATACATTTAATTTCATAATTGATTGTTAAAAATAACAATTAAAAAATCAATAGGAAAATATCAACTGTACACTATTATTTACCTCGGAGTGTATGTTTTATTATTTGTATTATCTTAGTTTTATTTTCTTCTAGATCTCTTTCTTATCTTGCTATTTCTCATGAATTATTTCATAATTTATCATTTTCTCTATAAAAATCTGCACTCCGAGAGATAATAAAATTACAAGAGAAAATATTTTACTACTATAAGGTTAAGCTTACTTTGTGTAAAATTTATTGACATGACATTGCTTGACTAAACGAGGTAAAATGACAAATTTTGAAATTTTGGAGTTTTGGTCCAGATGGTATCGTATATAACAATACTGTGAATATTTCTGATTTAGTTCTAATTAATAATAGTTCTGGATTATAGAAATAAAATATGTTTCCATGATATGGCTTTATTAATTAAATAATAATCATTCCTTCATTAAGCTTAAGCATTGTCCTCCTGATGACCCCTGCTCTGAGCGATCCAGTCCGGCCTTAGCCAGATCATTAGAGAAGTTCCCTCAACGGGACCGACACAGCTGTTGCATACCACTCGTGAAAAAAAAAAATTCAATTTCGTCCCTTCATTTATTTTCCCTTCATTTTCATTGCGTCAGCTATAGCAATAACTCATTTCTGCGGTCGATATTTTGAGAAAAATGCAATCATGAAATAATTTGTAATACTCATTCCTAAAGACTAACAAAAGCCTGTCTGTTTATTTAGTGAAATGATCATGGGGTAATATTTATTTAAACGATATAAATAAATTATTAATGACAATTAATAGCTTGAGGTTTCTTCACTTAGGAATGGGCTAAAGAATACTCAAGGCTTTTAAGAAAAACCAAAAAGAAAAACTGCCTTATTTTCGTTCAGGAATTTGTATTGAACATTAAATAAGATTTTGTTGGCAATAACGTGATTAGTAGAATATGTCCAATAACCTATTTTTTATTTGTTTAAATATTAAAAACTCCAAATCATGCATTCTGTTTCTTGTTTTTTTTTTGCCATGGGCGTAGACATCATGTCCAATTCCAGGTTCGTGTCCAAGTAAAGTACCGAACACCCCATATTTCGAGATATTAGTTTCGAACATTATTAAATAATTAATAAAGTGGTTATGATATTAAAAGTTGATAAAACTTCAGACTGTTTCTAAACCTGTCATTAAATAGTAATGATTAAATTTTTAAATATAAATTAAAAAAAAAAAATTATTATGTTTATGTATAATATTTTTTACTCTAGAAAAAATATACTTCAATATTTTATAAAATTTGGTTTATTTGCTATACTTATCATATGCTATATTATGCTTACTTCAAGAAATTATAAGTTGATTTGGATATAATATGTATCGGTTTCTACTTATACCTTGCCTGTTATAGAAAATATAAATAATGTTGATTGATTCAAATACTGAATTTAGTGGATGTCGAAATTAAACTAGTGAGTGAGTAGTGAGTTTCTATCTGTAAGAAAAGGAAATTTATTTTTATTATAAAAATAATATCTTGTAACTGATTAAAAAACATATTATTCTATACAACCTTACCTATAAAAAAAGAAACAACATTAAAAATCAACATTTCACTTTCAATGTTTCTTTTAACTACATAACTATACACTAACAGGAATAACCTCCCCGGTTCACAGCTGTTACCATGGTCACCACCTACATATATATATATATATATATATATATATATATATATATATATATATATATATACATATGTAGCATATATCCATGTATTTTTTCCTTTCAAAGTACCGTTTATTTATTGGTACATTCCATACTTTTGAGTATGTAAGGATTAACAACAAATGTGATTTGACTTTCAATGTTGAATTTGACATTTCACTTTCAATGTTTCTTTTAACTACATAACTATACACTAACAGGAATAACCTCCCCGGTTCACAGCTGTTACCATGGTAACCACCTACTTATATATATATATATATATATATATATATATATATATATATATATATATATATAAGTTAAGACAAGACGATGATCGCAAAGTCACTAATCAAGCTGGCATTGTAAACAGCTGTTCTATAAATAGATGTTCAAGATGGCAAAAAAGTCAGTGTTTAACCAGCCGTCAAGTGTGTTGTTTATCTTCCTACTTATTCTTTTGTTTACGTTTTGTGTGGTGAATTACTTAAGTGGTGCCGAAACCCGGGAAAACGTTTTAGCAGTTCAGTGAGAATATATATATATATTTTTTTTTTTCGCAAGGACACTAAAGACTACAGATAGTTCATTATTGATCTATTTTTTATATTTATTTTTGCCTTCTGAATTTGAAAAATAACTAGTCTTGCCATTATGAATGAACAAAGAGAAATCCTGAGGCCGGCAACGTTAACGTTAGAGTCTTCACAGCCAGAACAGGCGAATCCCCAGTTTCCGCCATTACCATCAACAACTCTAGCAATGGCGCGGGCAGACTTAGCTGCCCAGGAAGCCAACAGAATTGCACAGGAGACAAATGAATTGGAGAAAATGAAGTTAAGGAAGGCCAATGCACAAGATTTAAGAAGGGAGATATCAGACTTGGAGAAATTTAACGGTGATGTGGGTGAACTAAATCATTTCCTGAAGGGCGGGGATGGTATTATGAGCAGCATTCAATCCCAGGTCGCAGCAGACTTTTTAGAGGAAGCGGATGCCAAAAGGCTACGGGTAGCCTTAGCCCGACGGGTCAGAAGGAGCGTACTAAATTTAATCCAAGCTGATGAGGATACCTCGTGGCAGGTGATCAAGGAAAGACTAAAAAAAGCGTATGGAGGGGGGCGATGGGCCCCAGAAGAGGATATGCTGCAGATGTTTCGAGATATGAAACGTTCGAATCAGACAAACGGTCAGTACGCTGCAGGCCTGCTCGTGAAGCTTAATAAGATTAACGAAAAATTACGAGAAGTAATGGATACCAGTGCGGTCGAAGCATGGATGTTGTTTATGACCACAGTCCTGAAGGTACAATTAGCTAGGGATACTGGAAAGAAAGACGGATTACCCAGGGATAGGTCATTCATGGAATGCGCACAGGACATGGTAGATGCGAGTGCCCGCGACGAGGAAGAGAGAGAAGAGATCGAACCAGGGTGGAAAAGAGTGTCGTACCGGAGGAACGAGGCAGGAAGGAATAGAGTGAGACAGGACATGGGAAGAAGAAGAGATGGAGAGTTTGGGAGAAGAGAAAAATTACCTAGAGAAAAAAGGCAAATTGTGGAGAGGAAGAATGGGAGAAGAGAGGAAAGGAGGTGCCACGAATGTGGCAAGATAGGGCACTTGGTGGCTCAGTGCCCACGTGCGCGGTGTTTCGAATGCCACAGTGAGGGACATATGGCCAGACAATGCCCATATATAAGGCGCCGGGAGCACGACCGAGGCGAACCAATGGAGATCAATGCTCAAAGAATGTGGCGGAGAAATAGGATATCGTCGGAATCAACTAGATCTTCGGAGGCTTCAGGGTCTGAGACGGAAGGAAGCGAACCTAGCCGCAGAGGAACTTCCGGAGGAAGAAGCAAGCAACGGAGCACAAGGAAGGGTAGTGAGCAGATAAGAAAAGAATGAGGATTGTGTAAACGGAGGGGCAACCTATTTGTTGTGAATAGTGTGGTAAAGAAGTGTGACAGGTTGCCTATTATCGAGTTTTGCAAGGGGTGGAGGTGTCTTGTGGACACAGGGAGCTCATGTACTCTAGTAGGTAGAGATAGTCTACACCCTATATTTAAAGGAAAGTGTGACCTAGAAATTAGAAAGTGTTTATGTCAGCTAGTCACATTGAGTGGTCCCTGTACGGTGGAGGGGGAAGTGGAACTGGCGTTAAGTAAATGGGGCAAAAAGGGCGACGTAGCAACTCTGCATGTGGTAGAGACCATGCCGCGCGAGTATGGTGGAATTTTGGGGTGTGACGTGCTCGGGAAACTAGGGGCGAAACTCAGTAATGTAGAAGGCCAATGGGTGATTAGAATTGGGAGGAAGACATATAGAACGATGGAGAACGCGAAAAGGGATGTGAGGTGCGTCGGTGCAATTACCCAAGGCAAGGATTGGAGGATGGGCATAAGGGAAGAATACGCGGATATTTTTTTTCGTGAGGGGGACCCACTGAGCGTGACGGGAGAAACGGTTCATGAAATTCATTTGAAATCTGAGAAGAGTACTTACGTGAAGGAGCGGCGGTACCCACAGGCGTTGCGGGAACACATTAGGGAGGAGATCGCGGAGCTAAAACGGCAAGGTATTATCGTTGATAGCACATCACCCTTTAACAGTCCTCTATGGGCGGTCAAGAAGAAACCTGTTAACGGGGATCTAAGGGAGCGCTACAGGGTGGTGGTAGATTTCCGGCAACTCAACGAAAATACATTGGATGAGAAATACCCTATTCCCAGATTAGAGGACATTTTGGACAGACTGGGCGGAGCAACCGTGTTCAGCACACTAGATTTGAAATCTGGATACCACCAAATTCGCATGCATCCCAGAGACCAATGTAAAACAGCGTTTACGTTTGAAAGGGGCCATTACGAGTTTACCCGTATGCCATTCGGTTTAAAAAATGCGCCGATAACGTTCCAGAGGCTGATGGACGAGTTCTTGAGGGGCTTAGACGAAAACATGTGCCAGGTCTATATGGATGATCTCCTCGTTTTTAGTAAGACGGAGTTGGACCATATTGAGGATTTGAAACGAGTCTTGGACAGAATACGTCAATTTGGTTTAAAATTATCAGCGGAAAAATCAATATTGGGGCAAAAGGAAATCAACTTCCTCGGGCATTCGATATCGGCAGAAGGGGTGCGGCCTGACGGTAAGAAGGTGGAAGCCATAGGGAAAATGGCGATGCCAACCGATATCAAGGGAATCAGGAGATTGTTAGGAACCCTAAATTATTATCGTCGAATCGTCCCAGAGATGGCCGAGCATCTGAGTCCTCTGAATGCACTGTTAAGGAAGGGACGCACAATTCGGATTACTCCAGAGATCGAGAGGAACATCAGGAAATGCATGTGTTGGCTACAAACGGAACCGGTCCTCGCATTCCCTAATTTTTCAAAACCATTTGCGATCACCACCGACGCTATGGTGTGCACTGGGTGCGGTTTTGTCACAGGATTATGATAAGGGGGAACGGCCTGTGGCATACGCAAGCAGAAGGCTTACAGACGCGGAGACCCGATATAGCGCGCTCGAGAGAGAGTTATTAGGGATTGTATGGGCAGTCCAACACTTCCGGCCCTATATATTTGGAAAGCGGTTCAAAGTTCATACCGATCACAGGCCACTTCTGTGGGTGGGTAATTTGAAAGAATCGTCGGCTAGGGTGACGCGTTGGAAGGAGATCTTGAGCCAATACAATATCGAAATAGCATACAAGCCGGGAAAGGATAATGTGGTGGCAGATTGGTTATCTCGTGCCCTGCAGGTCAACGCTATTGAATCAGGTGAAGGGGGACCTTCCGGGGAGCTCCAGAGGTTCGTACGGGAATGGACGCCAGATGTGGAAGGAGAAGGAGAAACAGACCGCCGGGACAACGGGGAATCTCCCGACCAGGAGGAATCACAAGACGAGAGATCGACTGAGATGGAGGAGGTGGATGAGGTAATAAACGATAAGACTCGGCAGATAATATGGAAAACAAGGACCACGGGGTTACTGAAAACGGAATTTTCCAGATACGAGAGGCATAATATTGTTACTATTTGGTCCCAACCTGGGTTCCAGGAAGAGCAAATCTGCCGAGCGTTAAAGGATGCCTCTAAAGCAGGTGCGACCCACTATCTGTATGTTGGCAATGCGACGGTGTGGGACAAGATACGTAACTTGTGGAGATTAGAAAAAATAGGGATAGACAGGACGTTTATCCGATGCCGATCTATGGTAGAGACCATTCGCGATCAGGAACAGCAAAAGGATGTAACGATGGCGTACCATCAAGGGAAGACGAACCACCGGGGAATCAATGAGACGTTGGCGGCACTAAAAAGAAAATATTATTGGGTATGGATGCGGAAGACGGTAGAGGAGATAATAAGGAACTGCCACATTTGTCAGACGGCTAAGTATGACCGCCATCCTCCCGTAGGATTACAAACCGAGACGATGACGCCTACGATACCATTGACAGATCTTCAAGTAGACACCTTTACGTGGAGGGGGTTTAAATGGGTAACAATAGTGGATACATTTAGCAAAACGGCCATAGCCCACCCGGTGAAGGAGAAATCGGCAGCGGCGGTGAATAGCGCCCTTCAAACATGGTTCCAATTCTATGGGGTACCAAATACGATCTCCTCGGATGGGGGCAGGGAATTCGATAACGCGTACTTGCGACAGGAGATGAAACGGCTAGGAATTACATGGCACTGGAATACACCTGGACATCCTAAAAGTAGGGGGGGAATCGAAAGGCTCCATAATACCTTGGGAGAACATCTCCGAGTATTCCACGCAGATAAAGGGTTGGAAGCAGATGAGGCGATGCCCCGAGCCATAGCAGCGTACAACCACTCCATACACATGGCCACCGGATTTTCCCCGTTCGAGGCCCTTTTTGGTTTACGAGCGCGAAGAAGAGACGAGGGTGATACGGTTGTAGATGAAAACATGGCAGAACAACTAGCCATAAATAGAGTAGATCTCGAGAAAATGTGGGGGAAAGCACATGGCCGTATGGTAACGGAAAAGAGTAGGAGAGTGGCGCGAGAAAACAAGGGCGTGAAGGACATTATGGGAGATATTAAAATCGGTACAATTGTGTACAAAAAAATTATATCGAATCGTGCAAAGGAGGTTCTGAGGTACGAGGGTCCATTCAGAGTGATTGCTATCAGAGAGCATAACCTAGTCACTATTCAGAATGTGGCTGAGCCAAGAAAACATAGGACAGTTCATATCGAACAGCTCAAGATTCCAGCTGGGGAAGCCAGCCCATAACCGTGTACTTTATTTCGTACTTTTGGAGGTGTAGTGGAACAGGGGATTTTCATTTATTTTTTTTTATATAGTTTTTGTAAAGTAACTTATTTGTATATAAATATTTTTTGTTAATTACGAATGATAGTAATGTAGATTAAGCTAGTAGTAAGGTATTTTATTTTTATTTTTATGTAAGTAGAATATGATTCATGTAATTGATAATTTCTTTTGTTTGTGTGCTCTTTCTCTGCAATTTTTGTTTTGAGTTTACGAGGATGTTCGTAAACTGGCAGGGGGGAGTTAAGACAAGACGATGATCGCAAAGTCACTAATCAAGCTGGCATTGTAAACAGCTGTTCTATAAATAGATGTTCAAGATGGCAAAAAAGTCAGTGTTTAACCAGCCGTCAAGTGTGTTGTTTATCTTCCTACTTATTCTTTTGTTTACGTTTTGTGTGGTGAATTACTTAAGTTATACATATATATATATATATATATATATATATATATATATATATATATATATATATATGTATGTATGTATATATATATACATATATATATATATATATATATATATATATATATATATATACATATATATGTAGCATATATCCATGAATTTTTTCCTTTCAAAGTACCGTTTATTTATTGGTACATTCCATACTTTTGAGTATGTAAGGATTAACAACAAATGTGATTTGACTTATATTATAGCATTTCCAAGTCTATTTGAACCTTATCTAAGTCAACTGTAACCTTTTACAAATCTATTGCTACCCTTTCCAAGTCACAAGCAAACCTTTAAAATTCAAATTTAACCCCTTCCAAATGAGTTGAAACCCTTTCCATAGCAAATGTAACGCTTTAAAACTCAATTGCCACCATTTTTATTTCAATTGTAACCGTTTCCAGTTCAATTATAACCCTTCAAAATGTTTTGTAAATTTACCGTACTGGGAAATGGGCGAATTTAGGACCTCAGAACTAGCCAGGATAAAATCATCATAATCTTTTTCTTCACAACTATTTTTAGGACAAAAGTGAGAGAAATAATTCAAAAAACAAATAGTTGATTTTTGTTTCTGAGATAGTTTATTTAAAAAAAGTAAAAACATGTAATCTGAACTTAGACAGAGTATCTTCATGCCTTTGGTAATAAAATAAACATAATAATATTCTTATTTACAAATAAATTAAGGAAAAAATTCAAAATAAAAAGTTGATTTTTTTTCTCGAGAAGTAAATAATAAAAAAAAATGAAAAGATGTAAACTGAACTGAACATTAACACATTAAAAAAAAATGTTTGTTCCTAAGGAGAAAGTAATAACACAATAACACTGTTCGTTTAAAATTAAGTTAAATTTTCAAGGGTGACGATTGCAATGGAAACGGTTACATTTGCTTTGAAATGGTTTCAACTCATTTGGAAAGAGTTACATTTAAATTGGAAAGGGTTGCTTGTGACTTGGAAAGGGTAGCATTAGATTTGTAAAAAGTTACAGTTGACTTGGAAAAGGTTCAAATAGACTTGGACATGCTAAATATTGTAAAACTTTAATTTTTATAACGCTAAAACAATTTTTTTTTATATATTGTTATAAATATATAAGAAATTGATATTGTAGTTCGTTTTTTATCTCAGAGATTTTATTTTTCTACCTCTTAAACAATTTTTTCTTGTTGTTTTATGGGCAGTAACAGATAAAAGGTTATAAATTTATTGAATTTAAGGATAACTCCTAAATATGGTGTAAATTATAATTTACACCAACACTGTAATTTATTTTTCAATGGAATACGATAAGTCAAGTAAATAACATTCTTTTACTGTCTACCGTAAAATGTTAACATTGCAGTAGCATTATAGCTTTCCAACGATGGAGAGAAGTCGAAAGAACAGGCCCCCAGGGTTCCATCACTTGCTCCTTCCATGTAGCAGTCGACCAACGCTATACGTGAGAACTCCTTCATTACCATATCACATTACTAACACAACGTCAATCTACTGTTAGCGGCCGGCTGGCCAATCAAAATCAAATCAAGCCCTATGCAAATGTCAGGAAATATTCATAGGTTGGTAACAGTGTCAAGGTATTTATCAATTAATCGAAAATAGGGTCTCCAATTAGATTACCATTAAGGCAATGAGCATAGGCTGCAGAGTGGAACACAACAGTATAAACAAAAGAAACGTAAAAATAAATATGATAAAGAGAAGGATTTACTTTTTTTTTTCATTATAGATTGCAGCCGACTCCAAATCATGGAAATGAGGTATCAGAGGACGATATGGACATCACTCAAAATTGAACCCCTCAATCATCTATTTGAGAAAGGACAGCTTGTATGGTTCAGCCATGTAATGAGGATGGATGACTGCCGGTTAGCGAAAACAGCTATGGAGGCTAAACCAAAAGGTAAAAGTCGCATAGGAAGGCTGAGAGTGACTTAGAAGGATAACCTTCAAAATATTCTGAAAGAAAAAGGGATTTGATAATACCAATGGATCTTATTAGAAAGTATTAATTAGTCGATGGACGGAAATTTATAAGGAGATACCGGCATCGATAAATCCGGTTGGCTTGGCTTCATTATTATTATTATTATTGAATATTACAAACCCGACCTTTAGTAAATCTGTATAGTACACTTTGCTGTGCTGTGAGAAAATCAGTAAATAATATTAATATTTATATAGAACATTATATGCAGGTATAATTGACTACAACAGGAACGGCGGCAATATATTTGTCCAAATTTAAACCTGCTTTGGCAGTTGTACAGCTAGAAATCATTATTCCTGATTGCACAATGTATCTTGAAAAAATATCATGATGAATGAAACTTGTGCAAAGATTAGAACTATCCTGGAATAGCCTGCTAAATGGATAACTTCACAAGAATAAGTATTCTCACACAGTAATCCTCATTAAAAAAGTATACAATATATTAAAAAGTAATAGTGAAATAAAAAATAATTGAAAAAATGAAAAAAAAAGATCGGCTCTATGACCAGTGAATATTAATAGGCCAGTTAAACTATTACGAATTTAAAGTTAAAAACGCAAGAGTTTATGAAAAAATTATTACACTGGAGTGTGCTTAGCTTTATCAATGATAACAATGAAGTAAAAATAAAGAAGCAATAGAAGTACTGACATCCAACACTAAGGTATGGGTCCGATTGAAACGATATTAACACCTGGAGATTGGAAGAGGATGGGAGTTGAATATTCACGATGAGACACCTAGTAGTCTACTAAAAGGCTTATGAGTGGAAGAATGACTCCCAATCTTCTCAGGGATAGATTACATGAATAGGCCAAGCCGTCGAAAGATTAAACCTGTCTCAGCTAAATGCTCTATCACTTCCAATCATTTCGTTACATTAAGATGCAAGATTAGCTTGATCCGACGATTCAATGAGAAATCATATCAGTCTGAAATAAAGTAGAAAAAAAAAAGGATTGAAATTGATTTATTCAAAATCATGGAAGGATGTAGCTCAGGGTGTAGAGCGCGGAGATGCTGTGCCGATGGCATCGGCTCAAATCTGGTTGTGGCAGATAAATTTTTTAATGTGCTAACAGTCGCAGATGAACCCTGGGGATCTGGACACAGGAGCTTTTACTGAGTATTGATTTGAGTACTGATACAGGTTTATAAGTATTTTTTTTTTTATGGAGGTACTACATTAATTGTATTATTTTAAATGTATTATTATGCTCGATTTTTAAAGTTCATTAACGCCAATTATTAGTACACCTATAAGATTGAGATACGACTCATAAACTATAAATTCAGGTATTAAATTTAAATTTTTTTTTTAAACGGGCGTCGATGGTTTTATAGACCTGGATCGTTTGAAACAAACTTTTAGACAGCAACTATTTATAGTATGAATTTTTAATCTCATATACTAAACTAATGAATGGCCAACTCTCTAACGGTAGCATGACAAAAACATAAAAATGAGTTTTGGTTTTTATTTCGTTTAGATGAACTGCAACTAGTTCCCGATATAAATTTAAAATAAAAAAACAAGCATTTTACAACAATATGAAAACATCATGCAAAATATTACTTTGTCAAATATAGTTTTATATATTTATGAAAGATTATAAAAGGTGGAGAATGAAGATGAACCATTGGAGGTGAAAGTTCTACAGATTAAAAACTGTAGAAACTTAATATGTAGATATGAAATACTTTTCAAATATAAATTGGCAAAAAATTAGCTTTAAAATAAGATAATTAAAAGCGAACCTAACAAAATATAGCAATAATAAATTTCTCAGCTAACGTAGACTAATGTACTGAAAAAAGTAAAAAAATGGAAAAATAAACAAATCGTTTAACTATTTTTATTTAGTTTTTTTTTATTATTAGTCTATATGTTGGTTGTGAAATTTGTTCTTAATTTAACTTATTTTGAAATGAAAATTCCTTTTTCTAGATTATCAATTTAGATATTATATTTCAAAAAACAACTTTTACTTTTTCGGACGTCAAGCGTGTTCTCCTTTCATTTAAAATTTCTCCCTTTTTCACAAGGCACTGATGTTATCACTGTACAACATTTTCTACGAACTAACTTTGATAAATATGGAAAATTGTATGCATTTTGCATTCACAATTTCAACGGGTCACTCACTGTTTTCTTCCGCTGAACTTTAGAATATCATGGATTAGAAGAAAAGGCCGACCAAGAATATCATGGCAAAATAAAATGAATAAAATAAAGGAAGACACGGCAGGATACGATCTCAATGAAGAATACACGTGACAAGGAGACCTGGAAAAAAAGATTATCCTAAAATAATGTTAGAGAAAACCAAAACTTTGTGTAAACTTAAATTACGTAAAGGGTTTTATTTGTAGAATCCTTCATATCTAATAAATTCCAAGGCATTCATACCAAAATAAAAACTACTTTTTTAAAGGTAAATTTGGGAAATCACAATTCGGCAAAGAAAGCCATAAAAAAACTCATCTGTCGTTCAATTGACTAGCTCTAAATGGTGAAAGATATACTCTTTTCAAGACAAGACTCAGTAGAATATTGTCAAAAGCCTCTAAAATTTTTATTTCAATAAACAAACTATTTAAAAAAATTAATGTTTAGAGGCATATCTTTAAATTTATGGCTCATAGAAATTACCCAATTGGAACTAAAAATTAGTTAAATAAAAGTAATAGAGTTTTTTCCATTTTTAACTTTCCTGCCTTAATGCACTGGAGTAAATATTCCAATAAAAATTTCAGAAGGACACGTGTAAGAGGATCGTCTTCTAACATAAAAAAAAATCATTACTGATTCTAACATAATAAAAATCAATATTATTTTATCAGCTTCTTTAATTTAATGAAAATATAAAAATACAATTATTATACTATTTAAAATTTATGTAATTTATGGATGTACCACAGTACAAAATAACTATATGAAATACATGTTTACACTGCTCTTTGGTGGTATCCATTACACACTTATAAGAGTAAATTTAAGCATTGAGAGGCTTCTATTAATACCACTCATGATTTTCCTCGTTCCTATAATTTTCTTTCCTCTTAAATTATTATTTCCTCATATCTAATTTTTATTAATTTAATAACTTAGTTTAAATAAATTGAAAAAAGAAAATAGCCTATCATTTTTAGTACAATTAATTGGTAAAAAAAATGTTGTAATGATAATAAATAGAGATGAGTTCCGGTAAAGTGTCTAAAATATATTAATTTTATCCAAAATAGGCTTTATAATTTTATTTTTTAAATAAACAGGTTTATTATTTATATATAGTTTATTTATTAAACGTCACTTTAATTTTATAATATATAATATTAATAGTATAATATACATATAATAATAATTTGGCTAATCATAAAATAGTACACATTTTGGTTATAATTTATTCCAAATATAACCAAACAGTTAATAGACCACAAAATTTCATTAAGCAAGTTCTAATGTTGACGGATAGTTCTGACTCAGAAAATATTTATACTCACTGTGAGAAACACCGTTTATATCCTATAGAATCCAACCAACGATTTAATAGATTGAGGAAACTCAACGAGTGTTCAAATTGATTATTACCTGATCATTATGTTGCACATCATCTTGGGCTCACAATCATTGTAATAAACGACATCATTCACTCTTACACTCTGCATCAACGATTAGATCGTAAGGTTGGTCAGCTGGATAATCTTCAGACCTTTCCTGAGGTTAAATATAAGCTGAAAACGAGTCCGTTAACCGACCAAAAAGTAGATAACAAAAACCAACAACAACGAATCTGAAAGGGTCAGTTTTACTCTCGGCGTCCCCTAGACCGATGTCTCCGTTCCTTAGGGGAAAGCAATGGCTAGGCTAGAAGACAGTATTAGAGTTTAGTCCCAATTAGAATTTTGACTGATAAGGGGTTAACAACAATCGTTTATTTCTTCAGCTTGCGTACAAGGTTTGGGGATTGGAAAAATAATCGATTCTCAAGCTTTGAGGTGTTATAAGTTTAAGCCAATTAAAGAAGGGGACTAAGAAACTTCGTGTGTTATTGGCCCCAGAGATCGTTTATAGCCGACTCCAAAGTACTACGGTAACCTTTCGAAAAATTACAGAAGAGTTACCTGTTGGTCTAATAGTGGCCACTGTAAAAAACCATCCCAATTAATACGCTGTAGGATAATTAATTTCTGAAACCAGGTGAAATTGATTTCTTGTTAGAAGCCAATTTGATCTTATTGAGCCGGGAGGACAAAACATTTGACCATAATAATTTATATGTTATAACAAAATTAATAACGTAAAAATCCTATTAGAAACATTTTCGACATCTACGCGGAGGAAGACGCGGGAAAAAGCTAGTTGATTATCACTATTGCAATGTTATATATAATATTATTATTTATAAAATATAATAATATTTTAAGAAATATTGTAAAGTAACTAACTTATTGATGATAAACTGATCTATTCTTCAAATCTTGTAAATACAACTTATCCACATTAACATCTAAAACGTGTTATAATTTATATTTATTTTTTCTATTTGAAGAGAAAAGATATGTCCATGGCCGGGATTCGAATCCGGATCCTCTGTCACTCCGTGTGACAGTACTCTACCAATTGAGCTACCGGAGTCGCTTACCAGCCGAGGACACATCTGATCTTATTTCTCCATGTTCTCTCAATTTTTTGCGATGTATACAAGAGAACGAATGTTCTTTGAACATTACTTAGTTTTACGATCTTGTTGACTTACGTCATATTACTATTTATAATTTTTTGTTAATGCTTTTAATTTTTAACTATTTTGATTTGAAGAGAAATGATATGCCCCCGGGTCTCTCCATGACAGTAATCAACCAATTGAGCTACCGGAGTCGCGTACCAGCCGGGGACAAAACTGTTCTATCTGACCCCAAGTCCGCGTATCTATATATATATATATATATATATATATATATATATATAGATTACACTATATTTATTTCAGTGTGCCATTTAATGTTTTTACTAAAAGCTCATTTTTTCATGGTAAGGGCATAAGTATTAGTCTAACCTAGTCTCGAAACGTCGCTAAAAGGAATTTAAGAACTGACTGGAACTCAAGAATCAGAACATATATATAGGACCTGTTCTATATTTAATTGACGTTTTATAAATTAGATTTGTTATATTTATTACACAGCTAGTTGACAATCTGGTCGAGTCGAGTATCGCCATAGAATGTTAGAGGACCTGTGGTTATATCACGGACAGAATAACAAGCAGCTGGGTGTATTAGTGTCGGCTCTACCACGTAGCAAGAGGTTCCTTCCCAACAGTGTGTTTACTTCCTATAGCAAATATTGAAGGGGATCGGAAATTAAGTGTCTGTGTGTATATTTTTTAAAAGCTATGTATATCAGTATTTTAGATGGGTAGAATACCTCAAATAACTCCGTGACAAAGACAAGGGAAACTATCAATCAATCAATTGCATCTAAACAGGATAAAATACTTTGTTCTTACTTGGACCATCCTCCTTAGAATGAGATGATGCGATGAATCAGCTAAAGAACTGAAGAGCCCTTGGTGAGGATATTCCTTCAGATCTATATAAAGCCAATAATGGATTTCTCTCTCAAAGAATCTATAATTTAATGTTCCGAATATGGATCACAGAAGAGATATGATTGATATGAATGCAAAGTGTCAAATGTAAAAACAATATTTTTTTCTCGTTTTCGATAAAAAAAGTTGTAGTGTTTGCTAATTGATAAAAAAAACTCATATAGACCCATGTGTAAGGCTCGAAATCACCTAAAAGACATACGTTTAGCGATACGCACTGATTTTAAACAAACATTGATACATTTATTTAGCTCTCATGAAAAGTGGTGTTTTAAGTATTATTATTGATAATATACTTGAGGAATGCTGTAATAGCCTAATTATGCTTATCATGGATATAAAATGGATTGTAAAAGACCTTTTCGAATCTTTTAATGTTCACATTTAAAATATGTTCTGAAAGTACTTTATCTGACACTTTCAATGCGGCTTCAGACTAGAACGGAACGGATATTTGTTAGAGGACATGCCTTTGGAAATGCAAAGAGAATAATATTGATGAATACTTGCTCTATATAGATTTGTATCAGGCTTTCGATCGTGTTGACGGAGCGCAACTTTTTTTATTCGATATCGCAGCTATTTTATATATAGTTATATTGCAACGGCTAATCGAACGATATTACATTGGGGGATCCAAATTTTGCCTATATCCAAGTATAGTAAGGGTAGGAATCTTTAACCGTCACCGTGCATTCCGGTCCGCCATTTTACGTCCTCTCCGAAAGACGGCTTTGCAAAATATTTTTTACTCTATTAAAAAAATTTTAAGGCCATCTGCTGGGGTGCAAAATCGCGATCTTGGGCACTATGCAATATATCATAATCGTTCTGTTCTTCGATCTTCTATATGTTACTATCCCTTATCCAGAATTTGTTTTTATGAGATATCCACTATCAACATTTGATAACTAAAAATTTAACAAATGTTTCTAAAAATAACAAAAGAATTTTATTAAGCCTTTTAGTATTCATTTTAACGGTGAAAATTTACAATAACTAAGTAAATATTTAGTTATCTATAGTCCTTTGAATAAAAACAGTTGCAAAATTATTTTTAAAATACACATATTTTTCATTTACGAATACTTGGATTAAAAATTCATATTTGGAATTTTTTCTTCAGAAATAAATAATCAATTAACCAATTGCCGAAAAAGAAAAGTCTTATGTTTCTAAAATACTCGAAAAACCACTCATTCAACGTTTCAGCGATTCAGACATCATCAGGACACCCATCAAAAGAAAAATCGCGTTGAGTTACAGCAAGTTTCAACTGTTTATTTGTTACATTTTCAATACCCCCCCCCCAAAAACAAGCTAATGTGAGCTTTAGTATGGAATAGAAATTGTAAATGCGGATAATGAGTAGATTTAGGTTATCATTTCATAAAGAAATAAAAGTTTCGGCTAACATTTCAAAGTATAATTGATATAATTTTTTATAATTATTGGTCAATTGACCAATGTTTATAAGAACATATAAATAGTAATATGACGTAAGTCAATAAGATCCTAAAATTAAATTAATGTTCAAAAACTTTCGTTCTAGTGTATTCATCGCAAAAACTGCGAGAACACGAGGACTTGGGATCGGATAAGAGAAAAGATTTGTCCTCTGCCGGCAGGCGGCCTTGGTGGCTCAAATGGTAGGGCACTGTCACGGAGAGACAGAGGTTCCGGATTCGAATCCCGGCCGAGGACCTATCTTTTCTCTTTAAAAATAAAAATATGTAAATGTATTGAAATGTTCATTTCTCGATGTAATGAATACCGATATTATCTAGGAAATACACACATTTCCAATAATTACATTATCTTTTCGAAACTAAAGCTCGTGATAACATATATTTTTGAAAATATTAAAAGAGAAACGAATGAAAAGTTAAAAGTTGTGACTAAACTCGAAGCGACAACCTGCGGAATAATTACCGAAAATGACAACAAAGAAGAAAAAGTACGACCCATCTCACATCTGTAGTCCAAACAGACTCATCACATAGAGATAGTAACCTAGCTCCGGGATGTTTCAAGAACAGCGTTTGAGGTCTGTATCATATTTTAAAGATGAGTCTAATTAGTGAGTTTTTGCTCATTTTTATAGATTCTATTAACATAAATGAATCGACTTTGAACAAAAATTTTAAATATTTTTTTTTAAATTTTCCTTTTCTGTTTTGTAAAGGTTTAAACCTTAAGGAAAGGTTGTAAAGGTTTGTTTAACTTAAAGAAAGGCGTGTTGCCCATAACAATTACAAAATAGGAAATATTGAAAACAAACCCAAAAATGTTTTTTTTCTTGTTCCAAAAATTTTGATACTGGTTAAGTTGAAATGAGATCCCAGCAATATTTCAACAAAAACAAATATAGCTGAGAAAGAACCTGTTTTGCCAGAATATATGAAACAGGCATGATAAGGGAACGACTATTAAAATTTCCTACGTCAGAAATATATATATGAGTTGTATTTCTTTTGTTCTGGATATGCGATATATTCTCTTATCTCGAAGATTATTATGGGAAAAGTTCTACTTTATGCGTGGGATTCTGAAGATGGAAAATTCACTTAATATCTCAAGATTGTTTCAAACTAGATTAAGGTTCCTTGTTTAAGTCTTGATATAAAAGCTCGGCATTAATCAAGTCATTGAAGGAGTCTGGGATCTGATGATTTCTTCTTGATTTTTTCAAAGAGATATTTATACGAACCTCCCACGTATACGATGAGCTGACAACGAAGCATAATTAAAAAGAATAAGATGAATTATTTATGTCAGGTCTTAAGACCTGCCTTAATTATTATTATAATATAACATCACCGTTAACCATTAACTAATTTAAGGAATAATCTGAATTAATTGATGTGCTAAATTACACTAATTCAGCAGCGAGCCAATAAGTCGTCAGATCTAAAATTATTCCAACCGCAAATAATATTCCTCTTATTTCCACTGCATTAACAGAATAAATGGGTCGAAAAGACCTGTAAAGGAAGGGTTCGTAAAGAAATACGAGAAGTGAAAAATATGATTTTTTTTCAAGAACAAATAAATCATGCCTTAATAGCCGTGTAGTTAACAATATGAATATTAAGATTATTTCAGCTATGAGATAATTTTAGATCAAAAGTATTCTGATATAAAACTATTAGCTGTTAGACAAAGAAGTACGTTTGCGTGTGCGTATTCTATAAAAAATATACAACAATGTAAATCGTTGTTTCCCTGTGATCTTCGTTTTCGAAATTTAACCCTTCCACTTAGCATAAATTGGTTAACTGCGTCAGTAACTCACGTCAGACAGCACCTCCTTTCCTCCGATGTCCAGGCACGCTCAGCCGGAATTAAGCTCCTACACGAAAGCCCCGGGCATGAGAAACAAATACTGGAATTCCAGCATTTCGTGGAGGAGAAGAAAGAAGCATGGGCATTAGGCTACGATAATAATCAAGATTGATAGGCAACCCTGTCGGCAACGAGCCTCGTGTCTATCGAATGGAGTTGTGTTACTAAGAAATACGTTATCAGTCAATATAATGTTAAGCTGGAAATTATTCAATTAATTTTCCAACTTTTCTAGTTAACTTTATCTTGAATGTAGTTTAAATATGCTTTTGCTTATCATGAAAAAATCAAAGAAGTCGCACTAGTATTGAACTTTGGTGCAATTTGCGTACAATTGTTAATTATCTTAACTATATTAATATAAAAGAAATAAAGGTTAATTCTAATCGATTACTTGAAATTATGTAAAGAAAGATCTTTACATAATTTATACAAATAACTCCAAATGAGAGATACTCTGTAAGTTGGGATACGTTTTGTCTTTGGTTGGATCTGGAAACCTGGCGTTTCATGAATATAGTATACAATGTCGTACAGTATGATGAAGTACATTAGGTTGAATAACAAACCCTTCTTACAACATCCCTAAATAATAACTTCTGTCCAACTCAAATGTTATAACTATTTTAATCATTGACCTTCTAAACAAGAGAAAACTAATATGAAACAGAAGCGAAATTTTATTATCAGGCATAATTGGAATGGTAATATTCGGAACCCACTGTGTATAATAAAAATAAATTACTTTATTTTATTTTATTGTTAGATGTTATAAGATTTTTTAAATATTTTATTTAAAAGAAAAGATATGACCAGGATCGGGACTCGAACCCGGGTCTCCCAGGTATCCATCGTGGTGCTTAGCCACCTCAGCCATCCTGGTTCGCTTTTCGGCCAGACATATCCTTTCTTTTCACTGAACCTATATCTCCGTGTTCTCGCAATTTTGCGATGTATATACGGGGAAAATGTTAATTAAGCATTACTTTTATTTTTGGATCTTGTTGACCTACGTCATTATAATTTATTTCTTTTATTATATTGTTAGATGTTGAAAAATAAATTACGCCTAATATGACTCAATTAAAATACTCTTTGAATCTTACCGAAAAAAATATGAGGTCGTCCATGATTTGACCTATATATATATATATATATATATATATATATATATATATATATATATATATATAAGACCTATGAAATAGTGGTTAAGGCTATTTTTACAAATTTTTTTTTTATAGTAGGCAGAATTATGTCCTCAGAAGTTCCTGATAACCTCTGTTTTGTTTTTTTCTAGCATTCATAAATTTAACGGACAAACAAGTGACTATCCCTGGCTTCTAGAGGCTCCTGCCTCACACTGCCAGATTAAAGGGTCGCCGCATTTGAGGGCGAAATGGAGCATGACAATGAGATGATCAAACGGGAACAGAGGGATATTAGATCGCCCTTACAATTAATAGCACCTGGAATAGAGCAAGTCGTTATACAGATATTTTTAATTTACAAACATCCTTTCTGAATGGAACAGAAAAGATCTCTACTCAGGAAAAGATAAATCTTATTTTTTTTTTTATCCGTATTCGTAATCTTGCGTAAAATTAAGCCGGTAATATTTTGTCAAAACGAACGGATTTATGTAAGTAACTTTTTTTTCTCTTTATATTTTTATTCACACCTGTCAAATACAAATAATTGACAATCAGCATAATGGCCGTCAGTAAAACACAGAATGTCATGAAAGGCATGAAGAAGAACAGTACCCAGCGGTATCTCGTGTAAGTAACTTACTATGTTATTTTGAAACCTTCAAAGAAAAAATGTAATAATATATCGATAACAAATAACTGACTGATAAAACTTAATAGTCACACACTTAGGTAAATTCACAGCTATTCATTAATTAATAATTAAAGTATTGAGATTGCAGTTAGATAGTGAATATTTAGTAAATACTGTTGTAATCGAAAAAAAAAAATATTTTATTAATAAAACTTACCTAAATAACTATTGTAATTGATTAATTCCACTACGTGTCAGTAAAAAAACAAATTATACCAAATAATAGTAGCACCCATATAAATTGATTAAATAACAATAAAGGCGTTAATAACCACTATTTTAAGTTCAATTATTTTACTTACAACTGGTAGGGAAAAAAAAACTACAAGGATAAGAGGAGAAAGCAGTGAGAATTGAAAAGAAAATCATTGCTGACATCAAATAAATAATAAATGTATAATAATAAGCGAATAAATGAAGAATACTAAGAAGAATTTACGGCCCAAAGAAGACACATGAAGGTTATAAGTTGAGACCTAAAAGGAAATATAGAAAGATTTGGAAACGGACATAAGAATAAGAAGATTAAGGTTCTACGGACATATGATCAGGATGCGCCCAAAGAGATTAACGAGATAAATCTTCTATAAAATGAGAGGGTACAGGGGTGCTATGGGTAGGGGGTACATCAAAAAGATGAAGGAAGAAACTGAGAGACTGAAAATAACATACCCAGACTGTTTTGATAGGGATGGCTATGGGAAGAGACTAAAAGTTCCTTCTGGGAAAGAGAGATGTGAAAAAAGAAACTGTGTGGACCGAGGAAAGAAGGAAATAACAATCGGAAAGATTGAGGAAAAGGTGGGAAGAAAAAAGGATGGGGTATGAAAAGAAGTGAAAATAATGATATTCGCGTTCCATAAAAAAAAATTAAATAAAAAACAAGCGCATTCCATTACAAATATCCGTCATTTGTAGTGACTCTCGGACATATTTAAATACATTCCCTTGTATTAATCCAACCCGAAAATATGGGAAAATGTACACTTTAAAAATCCTATTTCGCGAAGTTCAAGACGAAAAGACGGCCATAACATTCCTCCAAGGTAATGGAATGTTACCTAAAACAAAGGTATGCCCTTAATGCCATGATATGGCTATATATTATGGTACAAAAGTAGCAGTAAAAAAAAAAAGGATCCATCCTAGAAGTGTAGTAGTGTCCGACAGCAGGAAGGCATGCATGAATCTATAAAAGCTGGGTTATGTACATAAAAATGCGAACCACAGTGACAATTTTGTTGATCCAACAACGTTGGCTAATAGGCAGAAGATTGAGCGATTATGGGGATCTGCCAAGTAAGGTAATAAACGAAGATGAGTAACAAACCGCACTTTTTTGACTTCCTATCTTGCTGAGTTTAAGTGGCGTACACAACTCAATTTCAAATTTGATTAGATTTTGGAGGTTTTTAGGTTGATGTAAACAATTAAAATTAATTTAATGAACCTATATGTTTATTATTTATTTAAAATTAAATCAATTATATTAAATTCAAAAGTGATGATACCATAACATACAAGTACCGCTTTATGGATAAATGGAACTATAAAGAATAAGATAAAATAAATAATAAATAATATAAAGAAAAAGATAAAGGTTCAAGAATATGCTAAGTAAATTATAGTTCGAACGGATTTTTTGTCTATACCACATTTAACCAAAGCAGCAAATCTAATTGAGCAATTGATCAAATCAATTTATGAACTTTAAAATAACTTAAATATTAAATTTTTAACTATTTGTATTTTTGTTTAAAAAAAACCAGTACCACCACAACCCCTGAACTAGTCTGGGGTTCAGTACATGGTAGAGATTATACTTTTTTATGGACAACGGTTCTGCAAGGAGGTGACATAATAGGTCAGGGCTAAACCCCCCTTCTTTAGGGTAGCCTATTTTTATAATATTTTAGAGAAGATGGGTGAGCCCCTGGATTTATGTACCAATATACATTTATGTTTATTGGTTTCTACGTACCTTTTAATGATTTTTATTGTATTTGGTTTAATAAACACGTTAATTTATAATTAAAATAATTAAATATTATTAATACAACTTTACCCTGAGTAAATTTATTTTTAAGGAAAAAACGCGTTCTTAAAGGGAAAATTAATCTACGCATTCCATAGAAACAAGAGACCCAAAATTATTGTTATCAAATTGCGCATCCATTAATGAAATGTTAAAATGTTATTTCTAGATATTTAAAAATAGTATTTTTGACATCAGAATTATTGTAGATACCAAAATTCGAGAAAATAAAAAATTCCAATGTATTTTAATCAAAACTAATTTCCTGATACTAACTAATTTACTACTTTACAATTACTCACTACTTTTATTACTACAAATCTAATATATACGTATTATAAAATACTTTGTTAGAATATAACTACACAGTTTTCTCAATCACCACAAACCCCAATCAATTTTCGTTTAGGGTGGTAAATACCCCTTGGTCTCCAGATGGTAGTATGGGAGTTTGGTCGCGGTGGGTGGAAATGGGTGGTTGTGGGTGGCGAAAATACTTTACAGTAATATAGGTTATACATCAGAATAACACATAGGCTGCAGCAAGGGCGTATTCAGGAGGGGGCACGGGGCCAGGTGCCCCTCTCTTAATATGTCCTCCAGAAAGTTTTTTAGGTACTGTGGAGAATCCATTATAGTACATAATTAAAGACAAATCTAATCTACTCTTCCTACTAATATTATGTATGCGAAAGATTTAGGGGGGCACGTGCCAGTTTTTTGTGTTCTGTGGAGAATCCATTATGGTACATAATTAAAGGCAAATCAGGAACTTAGCATTTTGAAATATGCAGATAGGTTCTTTGTATAATTTAAGAAAGAAATTTGGATAGTTCCAACCTCAAGGGTATCCCCTTTAATATAATAGGGGTTCAAATATTGTATGGAATCCGTTATTTTTGAAGTTAGACATCTGAAATTTTGGATGTACGAGTAACTTATAGTTAAAAAAAATATTAAATAATTTATAAAATGTTCTGTCACGAAACTTCATTTGGCAGCCCAAATTCCACGCGAGCAAAGCCGCGGGCAAAAGCTAGTATTATGCTATAATAATGTTTTACTAATTTACAACTGTTACTACTAATTTGCTACTTTTACTACATACTAATTTACTAGTTTACAATTACTTACTACTATTAATGCTACTTAACTAATTTTCCCTTTAAGTAACAGAAAACCTATAAATGGAGATTGTAGACTCGATTTGATAATTGAGGGTGATAAGAAAGAAGATCCATTGCTGGCAGTCATGACACAATAATACAATATCAAATAAATTATTCAATTGGCTCAAAGTAGCTAAGTAGGTGATTTATTGTAGAATCTGAAATCCATTCCTCTGTAGATCTATTAACCCCATGACACTCAAATAAAACGGAATTTGACGCGCTCCAAAAATAAACGGGCATCATTTGAATAATAGGAACTTTTTAAAAATCATTTTCAATCATGTAAACACTAGAAAAGCCAATCAAGACTAACTTCACTTTCATACAATGCATTCAACTGTAAGCATATGTATAAATGTATAATAAAATGACAGTAGCTTTGCAAGATAACTGATATCCTAAATACTGTTTTCTAGTGTTTTTTTTAAAATAAAGAAATGCCGATGCAATTTTTTGTATCGGTACTGTAGAGAGGAAGAGAAGGAAGAACAACTTGATCATTGTAAACCTAACATATTCCATAGACGAACTAATAAATTTAAGAATGCACAGTAAGGAGGAGACTTTTCCAAACGTCTAAGTCTACAAAGCCTCTCCTAGAAGTCATTGCATGGCGAGGAGTTAACATACAATCAACTCGGGTTGATAGACATAATGATTTACTTTCAACATACCCAAGATCGCGGGTCGTAGCCGGCAGGTGGCGCTAGGATTTTTTTAAGGGAGTAAAAAATCCTTAGTTAAAGGGACTTTAAACGGGGGTCCCGAGCCTGTACGATGTCAGGTACTCGTTAAAAATCCCTATCCTAATTAAACCTGGGTAGGCAAAATTATAAGGTGACGTTAAATGAACATTCAACACGGGCATTATTCAATAATAATATAAACCAATAATAATAATAACAATATACCTTAATCATATTTGTGCAAACAATATTTGTCATTTTTTAAATTTTTCCAATGCATTTCTGCTATATTTTGCCGAGCTTCCCACTGAAGACGTGCGTCGTCATCCATAGTGTGGAATATCCTTAAGACCACTGCAATGTCCTAAGTGTGCACCGTCCATTACACCGGAAAGAGAAATGGGGCAATTATCGGATTCTGCGATGCCCATTCTGTGCAGATGTCCCTGGAGGTAATCATGGCCGGTGATGAGTCTGAACCTCGCAACATCTTTGCCTCTCGGAAGACCTCGGGGGAGCAGCTCATGTGCAAGGCACTCCCATTTTTTCCTCTGCTAGCGTTGTAGAGTAGCTTCCTTGTATAGCTTCTAATTGTTGTTTTATGTTTTATGCCATAAATCATAAATAATACTTTTTTACATTTGCCTATGTATTTATTGTGCAATTAATTTCAAACCTTAACCACAGTAGTCCAAAAAAAAATTAAACACGGCTTACATTTATGAAGAATTGGGGAATATGAGCTAATGAAGATTAGAGTAAATCACTGTAAAAATTAATCGCGATTGGACTAATTAAACGTAGAGATTTTGATTTGTTGTTGTTAAATATCAATTTTTATACTTTGCTATGGAGATACAGGTAAAATATATTATATAGGAGATATAAAACTTTGAACTTCAAAGCTCTGTGTTTACAAGCTAAATTAGCTATTTATTTAAAGATAAAGAGACTATCTTGAGACCCATAGGCATATGGCAGTGAATCCTAGGTATAGACAGACGAAAGTAAAAGGAAACACAATGTCTGGGAAAGGAAAATACTCTGGGAGATATAAAGGCCAATAAGAGAGAATGATAAGTGACAATCAAGGAAGAAAAGTGAGCTCCACGCATTATATAGAAAACGAGACCTGGCATTGTTCGTAATAAAATCCCGCCTCAGATGGCTGAGACACGTGGAACGGATGCCAGAAACAAGGATGCCAAAACGCCTGTTATATTGAAGCAGTTGAGGGAAACGACTCAGAGGAAGGCCTAGGGGTGAAAGATGTTGAGGAAGGCTCAAGGACCTTGAGGAGGCCAAGTTTCTTCCAGGACGGTAGCGCCAACCAGTAAGTATGGAGATGTAGGTTATTAATATATTACCCAAATTTAACCAAATATTTTTCGTTCCTGTTCAACTAACATACGAGGGCAATTCAGAAAGTAAGGAACGTTTTGGAATTCAAAAAAAAAATTACAAGAAAAACATTTTATTATATAAATGTGAAAGAGGGACTAAAATACTACTTTTCAACATAATCACCATTCAAATTTAGGCACTTATCATAGCGGTAGACAAGCTTAGAATTCTCGTGTCATAGAATTCTCCCGCCTGAGATTTAACCCACTTAGTAATGCGTACCTGGAGATCCTCATCGTCGCTTTGTCAAAATCGTCAAAACGCTTTGTTGCAAGCCAGACAAGGCTCAGTTATTGTGAAACGGCGGTTTTCACGAATCTTTTCGTCAACTTTGGCGACCAGATCGTCAGTAACATTGGTCGGACGTCCACTCTTCCCTTCATCATGAACGTTTGTCCTGCCATTTTAAACTGAACTGACAGAACTGTCACTCATTACATTGTTCCTGTACACTTCTCACGGTTCCGGATGAATCACAGACCGCACCTAACAACTGGCGGGATTTTGGATTGCAGCACACATTTGAAATTCGAATATAAAAAAAGGTTAGGGCGGAGATGTTTCCGTTGTCACAGCTGGAAGCTGACTAAGTTACCGAGCACGAACACATCAATGTATACGCTATTGGCATCCGGTGGGAACGTTCCTTACTTTCTGAATCACCCTTATAATGTGTTGGGGCGACCTGTGGTCTAGTGGTTACCATAACAAACTAATAAGCCCAAGATCGCGGGTTCTTAGCCCCGCAGGTGGCCCTAGCATTTTTTAATGGGAGTAAAAAATCTTTGGTTATGCAGTACTTCGGAAGAGAAGTTAAATGGGGTCCTGTACGACCTAACGAGCCTGTAGGTACTCGTTAAAAATCCCTTTCCTAATAAAACCTGGATAGGCAAAATTTAGAGCTTCCTTTGTAGCATCGTCCGATTAGCCATAGCAGCATAAAATGACGTTTAATTAACAAACAATAATATATAATATACTTAAATGATTCGTGGTTTCAAAAATTTACACCCTCAGCCACAATGCACATTCGATGGTTTAATTTTTTTTTCTCAAAAATATGACCAGTGAGTGATCAGTGGCAGGCACTAAGTAAAAAAAAACTGCCATCTTGTTTTTTTACGGTAAAACGTTTTATATATTGTAATAAAATATACAATGTAATACTTATGCAACAATAGCCCACGACTAGGAGGATAGAGCTTACTCACCTAGTAAAAAAGGTACTTCTGTAGTAATTGAAGAAGGGAATAAAATGATTTTAAACATATCGTTCTTTATAAATAATACCTTTAGCTTAAATAACTCTTTGGCAATGACATGCGATTATACTTACTTAAACCAGAATTATATTACATTGTTTGTCCACCTTTATCATTAACGAAGTATTTGTTTTGGGAATCACAGATCGATTTTTAGTTTTAAATTATTCATCTTTCATGAATGGGCTTAATGAGTTCGCGACTTCCGAAACAATTAAAACTTTAAAGTACTGTTGACAAAACCCGACGATCTTTCAAGAATTTATTCCATTTAGACGATTGTTACAAGTGTTTGCTGAATTTTCTTTTGTCTGGAGTGGCCCATTTCTTGAGAGTAGGTGTTTGCATCGTGTTTCCGCTTTACTACATCTCTAAGCTTGCTAAATAACTAACATCTATAACATTTGTTAATAACTAATACCTTTGTCACTTCAATGATGGTAGGTTTTTTTAATACCATGTAATTATTCATAGCTTCTTCTGATTTATTTTATATTTTTCTTTTCTGCTTATATATTTGTTTTTCTGTAAATGCTTTTATTCTTGTTTTAAATCATAAACTTTTACCAAACACAGCTACTAAATAAAGTGATCATTCGTTTGTTTCAAACACCATCTGAAAAAAATTTTATTGATTGATACTTAGAAATTAAATACAACAAATTATTCATTATATTAAAATACTAGCGACACATCCCAGCTTTGCTCGGGTTGTAAGGCATATTACACCTACATAATTTGTCTGTGTAATGTATTTCTTTTATCACCTACCGGCCTCTAAGGTCACGAGGATATCATAACAATTATATATAACAAATATTTCTTAATATACAAATTTATTATCTTGCACGTTAGATAATTGCAAGGGATTAGGGAGCGTCTTCGGTGAAACCCATAGGAATTCCAACCCACTTACACAAAATCTCGACAAATTATATACCTAAACCTTCCTAGTAGATCACTCTATCTATTTGGTGAAAACTGCATGAAAATCCGTGCAGTAATAATTGAGTTTATCGCGAACAAACGCAGCCGAGGACTTTGATTTATAATATCTATACAAATAGATATAAAATATGAAATACATGCTGTAAGAAAATCAATTATTAAATGATCTTTATATAAGTAATATAATTTATAAAAACTAATCAAGAATTAAATGGAAGATAACCGTTATTTATTCGAGAAACTAAATATTCAAACAAGAACATATAGTAACAGGAATCTTAGGAACACTGAATATTCAAAAATATATCTTGAAAGCTAAGTTGTGATCAACGAATTAAATAAGAAAATTTTAAACTCAATATACCTATCTTCTGAATATTCCCCTAAAGGTCAAACTCCTCTTCCATTTAAAAGAGTAAGGTTTAAGTTAATACAATATTTGAAGACGACTAAACATATTAATTTTCTGAGAGCTTAGGATGCTTTTAATGAAGTCAGAAGCAGGAACGCCTAAGTTTATGCACAAGCTTTGCTTCTTTTTTTTTATACATAATATTTGATAACGCAAAAGTAGCAATGTTAATATTACAAACTACTAAATGTACCCCTGCTATCCATGAAGGCCGTTCAGTACATCGTTGAGATTTTCCTAATAAGGCAACCGTTGTGTAGTTATGTGATTTGTCTGAAATCACAACCACACTGAACTACCAGGTTTTTCCCTAATTAAGGTACACACTTTACAAAGCCCGGGACAGCCACTGACTGTCAATCCAACAAGGTTCATACGTGGCTGTTAAAAAATTAAATAAGTTAAACTTAGCACTCTACTCAGGTACCACGCTTCCCAAGTAATGCCATAAAGAACCTGAAAAAACTCTCGTTTTCGCAGACTTGAAATTTCCTCATTATGCACTTATACGGCGATAAATCATACAAAAATTCTTAGATTACCAGAAGAGTTAGGATTCAGAGAGATGGGTATCGGCCGATAATTTAGAAAATGACCTTTTGCGAAATCGTAGGCGGGCTAGAAAGGCGAGTTGCCACTAGTTACCAACATTATATTGTATCATTAGCTTTCCAGGTTATATTGTTAGGTTGTATGAAAAAGTGGGATGCTTTGCAAGGGATGGAATCGGATGCAATTCCATCCTCACGAAATTAGTTCAGGTATAGTTTTAGCCTAATAGTTTTTAGGAATATGATATTCTTATAATTATAATATGGCAGTAGCCGCGATGAGGGGTAAAGTAAGTAGCTTCCGTATGCCGGCCTGAGGCGACTTCTCCACAAGTCGTTTTCAAAATTGTCAGAATATACTTTCCATTTATCAAAAGTTCTGTTCACGAAACTTTTAAAATATAGATGCTTACAAAATAGAGATACTTTTGGAGTAAATCAGCTAAATGATCTTTTTAATTAATTATAAATCTCTTTATTTGTTTTTCTATATTAAAATACTAAGAAATTATTAGCACTAGATGACAAAGATGGCAAACAAAATATTCTCAGTTATATCAGTATGGTGAAAGGATTACTATATAAAAACAAGTATTTATAAGATATAAGTTTAGGCATTTGAATATTCCCTCTTTTTACACTTCATATTCATCAAAATCCATCCTAACACTATCCTATACATACGATTCAATTCCCTATCACTGATCTTGAGGAATAGTGTCAAAACTGGAGGATAAAAATAAATTCCCACAAAATTCCATCTAATCACTTTTACCCTTCCTCCGAAACCAATGACTTCCTGTTCTTCAGTAACCTCTAATAATATTCTACTGACTCCTATGGAACAAATCCGATACTAAAGACATCACGATAAACTCTTAACTAGGAATACGCTAGACTGAAATGACAAGAAACTACTAGTTTCAGGCCACTTCAGCACTTACTAGACAAACGCACTAAGTTTCCAATTAATTACAAAAGACTTAGCCAAGAAAAACATTTGAAGTAATCGGGCTGATAGTATTCCAGATCCGCAACCACAAATTAAAGTGAAAGATCTAACGGAAGATAAAGACAATGAAAAGCTTGGATGAAAGTTGGTCACTCTTGCTATACTTGTAAAAATAAATCCGATATTATTATGGTGAATTATCCCAAGTAGTTGATTGTGTATTAGTAAAATAATATGTTACAAAGCCAAAATATGTTATAGAAACCTCGAAAAATATATTAGGGGGTCCGATATATGAAACCTTTGTACGGAAAATTGACAAAATGAAAATATTTGGTTACTCCAACGCGCTAGATGAAACTTCACTCATAGTATCACCCATAATGATACCAATGGTTACAATATTATTCCGTTAAATAGCCGATATTGATGATTTAAATTACGATTAAAATATTAAATATTTATAATTAAAGTAATCTTGATTTGCGTATATATGATTGGAAAAACTACCTTTTTTAAAGGTAGCTTTACCAACTAAGTACCGTAAAACCGGGCTACTTTGGAACCTAGGGTCCATCTTTGTCCCAAATATAGGAAAAGATGGAACGTTCTCTAAATACTTTCAAGTAGTAGTTGTTCAACTAGTAACTGCAGTTTCCGCTAGGCTGCAGAACCAAGTCGGCACTGATGTGATCGAAGTAGTTCGATAATGGTCTGCTAGAATCAGGACCAGTGGATTTCTTAACAAGTGTGTGTACTCTCAAACTCTCAACTGTCGAAACCGTTCTACGTATGTTAAAACTTTGGCAGGTACCTAATTAACTAATTTACTTAGTACGGCAGGCAGTGGTACAGTTGTATTTGTCATTAATGTTTAGGTTTTTGGTAAAAAAAGTTATAATAACAACAGCTCTAGTAGCCTCAAAAATACGACCTAGTTTGGCCCATCTGTTTTGAGGGCCAAAGTAGGTCGTGCTTTTGAAAACTTATTTTTGTAATTATTGCTATATATTACAGATACGGGAGCGGCCTCATAAAAGTAAATTTGTTTTGCACAAAGAACAGTGTTGGTTTGCGAGAAGTAGGTCACATAGGTAGAAGGATGTCCCCTATGGTCCCCTTATGGTCAAGGTGATTGAAGTGATAAGGAAATGTGGTGGTCAAAGGCTCACAGGAAAGGGTCTCTCTACACTGATCCCAAGGAGCTAGGAGGAAGCGGAAGACAGAGCCGAAGAAATTTAAAGTCTGGATTTAAGAAGGCTGGAATACATCCTATTAATAAAGAAGAAGTTTTAAAACGGTTGCCTACAAAGGTTGTATCTTTTAATTTGATTAAAAAATTGGTTGCAGAAACTTACATTCACCATTTGGAACAAAAAAGAAAAGAGGTTGTTCAGCGCAGAACAATAAAAAGACAAAAACTGGAAGTTGCTGCTGGTAAGAGAATTACAGTCCAAGATATTATTCAATATCAAGAAATGCAGAAGAATCAGAAATAACAACGGAAAAGAGAAAGAGATATGAAAAAGAGCAGAAACAAGAATTAAGAGGAAATCAAAAACTTGAAAAAATACAACAGAGAGAATTGAAAAAAAAAAGTAAGTTGTAAATTCCTGAAGGGGAAGACTACAAAAAAGCATAACATCTCATCAACAGAAGAAGATAGTGATAACTACAGCCTCATTTCTTCAGGTCACAGTAACCTGTATTTTTCAAATGGTGATGAAAAGGAATTGGTTGACTCACTTGTATCACCTACTTCTCAAAATGGCAACAATCCTCAAGATTGTACTGAATCTCCAAAAACACCAATATAGATCTAGAAAGTACTTCTAAAGAAAATTTAAAGGCAAATCTAACAGAAGGGAATTTAGTTATAGTGCAATGCAACGGACCAGAGTTCCCTGGGATAACTGTGAATGTGACAGATAATATGACAGGATAACTATGATGAAGGTGCTGTTGTTGAGTGCATGGAACGCACTAACAAATTTTGGAAGTTACCAGAAGTAAAGGACACTTTTTTTTATGAATAGGTTGCTATAAAGAAGATAATCACCCACCAAAACTGATGAAAAAAGGACTCTTCCTTGTCAGTAATTAGTGAGACATAAGATAAATGTCTGTTTTTTAAATTGTTAGTTTCTTGTACCTTTTTATGAAAACAAAAATGTTTGAATCAATTTTAAATGTATTCTTCTGTCTTATAAATGAATTTTCTTATAATAGTCTTTCTTTGGCCCAGCCTAATTCCACAATGCTTTAAAGTAGGTAAAATATCATTGGGCCAAACCCAACCATGAGGGTAACATTGGCACAAGTAAAAACGAAAAACTTAAATAAAAAATTAAACCTCATTAGAAATTAAATTTAGGGTAGTCTAGTTGTGTAATAAACGTTACCAGAGCTTTGATATGGGAAAGTTACAATCATTTTTTAAGCGTGATTGAAAAATGTGGCTAAAGTAGCCCCGTTTTACGGTAATGGTATTTTTTTTTTTAATTTCACTATATAGGTTATAATAAAAATATCGTAAAAAAAATCAAAGCTATTATATATATTATATTATTATTTGTTATTATATATTATAATCATTTGATTTTTTTTCCATAACTAGTTTATAACCCAGTATTCCATATATTATATATTATACAATAATTTATATTATTCCATATAAACACCTAAAACTATAACACCTATGTATATATATATATATATATATATATATATATATATATATATATATATATATATATATATATTTCTACTTATCTTGACTGTTGTAGAAAATATACACTCTTGATTCTCGAGTTCCAGTCGGTTCTTAAATTTCTTTTGCCGACGTTTCGAGACTAGGTGGGTTCATACTCTTGCCCTAACAGTAAAAAAATGATCTTTTAGTGAATAAATTGAATAGAACACTAAAATAAAGCTCATTTTTTCACTTTAGCGCATGAGTATGAGACCAACCTAGTCTCGAAACGTCGCGACGTGTCGCCAACTGACAGGAACTCAAGAACCACGAATATACATACACACACACACACACACACACACACACACACACACATATATATATATATATATATATATATATATATATATATATATATATATATATATATATATATATATATATACATATATAAAAGTAGAAGAATTAATATTAAAATACGACCGACAAAGAATTAAATTGATAAAAAGTATAATACTCAAACGAGGGACTTGGTCTGAGACAGAACATTTATTTTTTTCTAAATTTAAAAATGACTTATTATCATTTATAAAAGTCATTGATTTTGATCAGCTCTAGGACATAAGAAGGGCAATTCACCAGATACATAGTTTTTCATTTTTAATTGTAACTTTTATGTGCATACATTTTTATTAAGT
The DNA here is from genome assembly GCA_037127475.1 of Arma custos. NCBI lineage: Eukaryota > Metazoa > Arthropoda > Insecta > Hemiptera > Pentatomidae > Arma > Arma custos. Next base: position 92,835,320 of record CM073764.1, read on the forward strand.
ACTGTCGCTTATCGTAATATATAACTTATGAATTGATGTTTTTAGTTACATTATTTATATTATAAAACCTTTCATTTTTGTTTATTTGTTAATTTTTTTTTATTACACAATTGAGTATTACAAATTTAATTTTATTCTCACGTGTAAACTATCAATTTAGTCAAACTGTAAATTTTTAATTTCTTGTATTGTTAAATTATACTAAAATGTATTCTGTAATTATAACACTGAACTGATCTGTAATTATTAAAATCACATGTAATGACATGTAATATGCTTACTTGAGTATGGGTATGGAGCATGCCCTAATATTAATAAACAGTCCCTCCATGGGGTTACCATGAGGGGGGGGACAAATAAAATAAAATAAAATATATATATAAGTTATATCCAAACAACAATTACTGAATTGTTATTCGCTATTTAATGCAGGAATTGTAGGAAAAATAATTAGCTTCGAAAATGACTATGGTTTATAATTAATACCCTAAAGATATCAAATGCATGAGGAAATAAACTCTGAATTTTCTTTATGAAACGTCATTGATACACTTACCATCAAAGATGTGTCTTTTAGGAAAGCGAAAAACTGGAATTCGCGATATTTTTTTTTTCAATATTAATTATTTTCAGACACACATCACTATTTCATTGATTTCTGAAAAATGTAAATTCTGTGCATAAGTTTTCCTATCGCTAAGAAGACGATATAATAGCAGAGGCGGATTCATGGAAAATATCCTACGCCAAAAAAAAAAAAATTGTTCAGTTGTTTTCAAAGAAAATGTAGTAATTAATCATGGATATAACATAGAAGGAGCATTAAGTCGGACCTGGGAGTGGCTTAGTTAATATAAACGGTTGTAGACGACACTGATATCAAGAACACTCTCAGTGGTAGAGAGATGGGGATAAGTCAATCTGCGTTGTTACCACCTCACTATTGTCTTTCAAATATACTCTGTATCCTCCTTAATTTCTTTGTTTGTATTTATAATTTTATTCCATTCCATTTTATTTATTGAAGTTTTATGTTGTTTTTGAAACAAACCCTACCCCAGGCCTTATTCATGCAAACTGGAAATTTTGTAATTTCGCAATTTTCTTCTGATATGAAATTTGCTTAGTTTATATTATGGTGGTAATTTCAAAAAATGTGAAAAACCGTACGCTTCCTTTCTTTTAAGTAAAAATATAAATCATTTAAAAAATTGTCTAATAAGTAAATATTGCAAGCACCGATTTGTCATTTAAGGCTTTCATTCAATATTTCACAAATTAATGAGTTCTGTTCAATTAAAAAAGTCCTCAAACACATCCACTGAATCTATGGCTAAGGCATTAAATTGCAAAAAAAATGTATTGTGAAGCACCGGACAATATAAAAACCGGATAATTTAAATGGTATCGAAATACGCTGTTGGGAAAATATTTTTAAAATTTCTAGTTGCAGGGCATTAATATATAGCATACGGTCGCGATTTCGGCTTAATAGGGAGGATGAAGAATGCTAATAAGAAAAAGGTTCCTGAAGAAGTAGCAGAAATGATTTTGGAGGCAAAGCATGTGCAACTGTTCATCGCATCACTAATAAATTTCAATTCTGCTTCCTAGATTAGGATTCCCAAGGATAAACTACCCTACGAACAAATAAGAAAACTATTTGATGAAACGATAGCAAGGAATGAGTACAAAATTACCAAGAAAGGAAAATCTATCAAGAGCAATTCTGAAAATAGTTCTCTATCATCAATTAGGAAAAAAACAATTACCATAGATAAAAAAAAAAAAAAGATCCTCTTAAATGTTGGAATATAGAAATTCGAAATATCGTGCATTTTACCTTCCGGAACGTTTGTAACGAAATAATAATATTTTAGGTAACATAATACCTTGATGATAGCTACTTTGGTGATAGTTCAGTATTAAAGTAATGAATCTCCTTCAGCGGGACCTTCATCCCGGATTCAAATATGGAATTATTTGTGTGTGGGTGGCAGAAAATTTATTTGATCTGTTAACAGCCGGAGATGGCCTCCGTGGGATATATGCGGGAAATTATTTAGGAAAAATCACCTCCATATACAATCGTTGTCCAAGAAACAGTACAGTGTTTCACGTACATCCAATAGCCTTCATGGCAGTTTTTTTTTTTTACATTGCTATGTTTTGCATGTAACGCCTAAATTTGCCTTTTATGAGTTTTCTTGTTTTGTTTCAGAATGCAGCCCTAATATAGGAAGAAAAGAGTATTGTTTAAAAACCTATGTACGTGTGCACGTGTCGTAAACCAAATTGAACTTATTGAATTAACATAATAATATGAAAATACATGAAAAAATACAAATAACATAACCTCGCATTTTAAGTGCATTTCAGAATATAAATGGTATTAATATCTCTTAATCGAATTCGATTCACGGTAAAAGTAGATTTCATTCTGGTGCTTTGCCACGTGTGGACTACTATGACACGTGGCAAACTAGGATTGTGGTCAGTAGAGCGTTCCTAGTTCCTAGACCGTAAGGGTTGTTCGTGCCCTGCGTGTAGGAGCAGGGGACACCCAAGGAATAGCCAAGGGACCTAGCAACAGGTAGCATATCAAATATAAGACTTCAAAAGAGAAAACACCGACTAGAAAATAATTTGTTCTTCTAGAAGCGATCTATGTAACAGTTCGTACAGTATTATCGATTCTATAATAGCTATTTACTGTAAAAAAATTACAATATTTCAATTATAGCAGTCTCATTTCATACCTATAATTAGATATAGCCTACAGTCCCTGGCCATAATTATGTGACCACCAAGAAAGATTATTTTCTTTTTGTTTTTTCCTAATTTTTTTTATATACTTTCGCGGGTCCTAATAAATTGCTGTTTTAAGTAACACTTTTATAAGTTTTTTAAAGAATTTTTTTTAGTAGTAACCAGCATTGGTTTTAGGACAGCCATTTCGTTTTACGAGTGACGGCGTGCATAATTTGTGTTTGAATTTTTTGTGGATTTATTGTTTCTTTTTCATTAAATACAATTCGGATTCGGTAAGTTTATTATGGATTTATTATTTGTATCATATATTTTAACTATTTTGATAGGTTTTTTTTCATCAATATGTAAAATAGGGTGACACCACGAAATATTAAAAAAAAATAAAGATTTATTTTCGAAACTTTTTTTTTTTTTCATATTATTATCAGATAACTAACTTAACCATAAAACTAATATTTAAACTCGATTTACATCATTACGCATACAGAAAGATAACACAAACATGTAACAAGAACGAATCTATCCAGTGGTCACATTAATATGGCCAGGGACTGTATATTGTTTGATATTGGATATAATTATGAGCGTGTTTGTGTAGAGAATCTCAGAAAGATGTAATTATTTTGTTTTGTTACCTTTTCGGAAGGTATTTCTTAGACTTGAGAATGCCGCTCATTGGAGCCCCATCAGTCTGTTTCGTTAAGTAATTATTATATTTGTCTTTCAATTAATCTTTTACGTGGTGTAATAATCTTTACACCACGGACCTTTTCTCTTTAAAATAAAATATATAAAATCCATTGGTTACTTCCGTATCTTGAGAGAATACCATTGATTGAACTGAATATGCAACAATTTGTTTATTTAAAATTTTAACCTTTGACTGTAATTAACCTATTAAATAGATATGAATTTTTATTGGGGAACTATTTGATTTATTTTTCTTATTTGAATTATGTTTTACTAACATGTACGGTTTATATCGCTTTAATTACCAACAACTTTCGAATCGGATCGTAATGTTTACGTTATCAGCAATATCAATTTGTTATTGCTGGTTGAATCGAAAACTTTAAGACCGGCAAGCTTAATGACACCTTGAAAAATGATGGCACAAGCGCTTACGAGGTTTTTTTTGTATGCTGATGACATAGCAAATGTCGATAACAAGACCTGTTTCACTAAGCTACTATTTAAGAATACTAAAGTAAAAACTCCCTAAACTAGATTTTCGAGCAAATCTATGTCTTCTTCTATCCCTAAAAACAAAGTTATTCGTTCAAATCGGGAATTCAAACTTATTACAAGAATAGGTAAGTACGGACGTTCGTTTTAAGTTTTATGTGTCTCGACAAAATATTATACATAACATTTGAGCCCCATTGAATTTAGTAATTAAGTCAAATTTTCTACAAAATAAGCTTCGTTTTCTTAGGGAAGCGGAATCGTGTTATTTTCGAACGAAGATCTTCTAGAATTGGAGAGTAAAGAATGACATCTAAAACATTATTAACACTTCCTACTTGTCCGTACACGTAAGAAACGCGACCATTATCATTGAAGGAAAACAAAGCTATGGTGTCATCGAGAGTAAAATATTGGGTAGGATAGTCGGTATGAAAAAAAAGTAAAGGTGTTGTAATTCGGAAATGCTGAGCCAACACTTATAATTATACAAGTGCCGTTTGTAATGTTCCTGCACAGAGAGAGAGACGGAATTACATCGTTATGATGTATCGAGGCTATTTTCAGCAAGTAAGAACACACATATCAGGCAGGTCGTTAGGAGTTTAACATTCGTTTAAATCGGGGAAGGCGAGTAGTTTTCAAAAAATTGTCGAAAAAGAATTGTGTGTTCATTAAATACTACTTTATTAAAGGCAAAACGTCTCATGAGATTCAAGAAAAGCTTGATAAGCATGTGTTGTGTATGGTGCTCCACCTGGAGCACTGTATTACAGAGTGGAGAGAGGGGGTGCTTGGCTCGGCCATTAGAGTGAGAAGTCAAGAGTTGTATATTAAAATATCGTAATAACGATTAGTCTTGTATATGTATTTTTTAATTATTAAATCAGTGTTCAAAAAGTGTATCTGTCATCCAGTGATTAATAAATATGAGAGCATGGTGACTATGCAGCTGCGATCAGAGCAGTATATAAGTGGCTCCTAAAATCTCGTAGTGATAAGATTCCGACGGTTTTCCTTCGAATACCGAACAAATCAATATCGGGTATCAATAGCTATTTTTTTTTTTGAAATCCCTAACGAATATTTTATTAAAAGCCAGACATTTTTTTTGTTTTATATTATTCTTGCAATCGTAAAGCTATTTATAAAGAAAAAAAAAAGATTTCAGATAGTTATTTAATATGCACATTGTATTAAAACATATCGCTGGTCCAGAAGTATTATATAATGACGCAACTGTAAAATTTTGTGAAATTCACTTTTTTGTCTTGAAGGGCTCATAAATGCATTTACTAGATGTTTGTAAATCGACATAATTGTACTTATGAAATTTGCCACTGGAGGGAAGATCATTATAACCTGCCTGCTTATTTACCTTTCCCTCTGGCAAAATAACGACTAATTTGTTCAGTTAAGTGTGCTCTCCGTTGTCCGGAACGATATCGACTCAACTGTCGTATTTTTTTTATAGGTTTTTGAGTAAGGAAGGCTGGCTACTAATTTGCTTATTAAATTTGCAGGTTCATATGGCAATGTACTTGTTTGATGTCGGACATCTAGATGTCCATTCTATAACTCATAAATACCTCATTCGAGGTCACACTCAGAACGAGGGTGATGCAGTGCATAGTGTCATTTAAAGAGGTTTAAAAATGACCAAAAGACCAGGACCTATTTATATTCCTGACCAATATGTTTCGGTAATCAGAAATGCCAAAAAAAAAGGGTGAGCCCTTAAAAGTAAATAAGGATTTTTTTTATTTTAAGTCACTTTCTGACAAGATGGCCTTTAATTTTATGAAAGCCACAGAGGGAAACTTTTTTAAGGTTTCTGAAATAAAACAAATTAGGTTTGAAAAGGGGAGCGATATTTTTCAGTATAATAATAGTTTTAAGGAAGTAGATTGGAAAGAGGTCAAATTATAAAAAAGGAAATCATGTGCTCAAGATAGCCTTTCTTTAATACCTGCTTACACCAGGAAGATTTCCGTACCAGAAAACAAGTTAAAAGACTTTAAGTCTGATGAACAATAATATTCTTCCCTCTTTCTACAAACCCTTTTATGACAGTCTTAAATCATTTTGGTACAGGTTTTTCTATAATTTTTGTAAAGAATTTTTGATAATTTTTCTATATTTTTTTTGTTAAATCGATTTGTAGTTTTCATACTATTTTGATCATTTCTGTTCAAATAAACTTTTCTTCATATTTTTACTTGTTTTCCTTACTCCTATAACGAACAAAGTGTAAAATTTGTGATGCCTTTTTAGAAGAATAATGACGTATTTACATGGTACAATGTACAAGGTATGTACATGGTATTTTGTAAATTGAAATAACTTAGAAGTTGCAATAATAACCCCCGATGTTTATGAAATACTCTAATAGAAGAATTAAATCGTATCTATATGCCATTCTATTAAGACAAATTGTAATTTTTTTTCTTTTGCTTGTACTGTAAAATTTCAATTTTTGCAGTTGTGTCGTTATACTTCCGGTGCGACGATATGCTAAAGCATCAAGTCGTGCGAAACAAGATCAGTCTCAAGACAATTGTCATATGAGAAGGTTGCTACTCAACATTTGATTTCGTCGCCACGCATTTGATTTTCTTCGCAGTCGAATCTCACCAGTAAAACCTCTTGTTTATTTTCACCTCACCTTATACTTACCGATAATAGACATTCAGTTATTTCAAACTCATTAACATATCGAAGAATCAACTCATCACTATCAAGAACTCAACAACACTTTTAAAGAACTCAGTTAATTTTTCAGCTTCATATTGATTCACAGACGATTATTATTTTTTATTTTAAGACTCATCCTTTTTAGTAAATAAGTTAATCTGATTTTTATCTAAATAATTAATTTTAGGTACTAACTCGGTGCATTTTCTTATTCATAATTTTTGCTTTATTTTTTGTGTGTATTTTCCTAGGCTTAGTAGCGCAATTTGATATTTTTGTAACTGTTCTTTTTCTATTTATACATTTATCATTTATTCATCTGTATTTACTTGATGGATTATTTTCAAGCTTTAATTTTATGCATTGCCATCCAATCAAAACTATCTGGTTTTTATTTAATTCACAACCGGCAAACTCGCTCGGATATTAGGTTATAGAATTATTGTTACGGATTTTAATATGTTATTTGAGTACTTCCACAGAGTAGTTTCTCTATTTGCGTTTATCCATGCCATCATGTATCATTCCTGTAATCATATTTACTAGTTGTATTGTTAAATTACAGTTGTATATTTCAAAAAATAAATAAAAAACACAAATTGTTGGTCTCACTGAAGCTTAAATATTAATATTTATTCAAATCAAAACTCCTAGATCTATTTCTGATAATATAAATTATGTGATATAATTCATATGAAGGCAGTATAATATTTTCCATACAATAATAAAGAGACGTCAAGTGACAGACGAAGATAGTAGGCAGTTGATATATAAAGAGAAGCGGGGATATTGCCTTAGATAATGGAATTTCCAAGTCATTCTTTAACCTTTTATCCTCAAAATCGAATATAAGAACATAATCATAAATTCAGCCCACTACTTCATTTTCATATGATGTATTCCTTTGCTTTCAACATGTAATAAAATTCTGTAAAAAAAATGTAATAAAAATACTGTTGATTTTTCTGAGAGAAAGGCCGAATGCTTGTATTCCAATAAAGTTAATAATGCATCTAATCAGAAATGAACGTTAATTTTTTTTCCCTAGACAACACTAGAAACGAAATCGAATTTGTTCAACTTTGATGTATTTAAAACACTTGATAATAATGCTTCAAGCATAAAAATAACAAGGACACTTGGTTATAAATATAGTTAATTTTTTTTTTATTGTTTGAATCCATCGCAAAGATAATGTAAACTGAGTCTCATTTGAAAATTCCTAAATTCTTTCTCAATGTTCTACAAAAGTATTTTAAAGGAGAACAATGGAAGTTATAGATAAAGAATTAAAATAAAATTAATTATAGGAGTATTATATCGAGTGAGCATTGAAAGCAAAACAAAAAACAACTAAAAAATAGCATAAAAAAGTAGATGCTGTAGTTAAGTTGTGGAGAGTTTGTAATGTTCAGTCATCACTGCCTCTAGTGTGTACAAAAACTGTATCCAGAGATTTCGTAAGCAGGTTTTCACTTTTTATTTAAATTTCTGCTTCTTTCCAAAATATAAAAATTACACAGGCCAACGATGAAAAAACTTTTTTAATGAAAATACCTTATTCTTATGTTGTTTAGGTTGCTGAATCCAAATATGATGCTTAAAAAGTTGTATCACCCACCATTTATTCACATTTTATAGTTAAATTCATGAAATAAAGAAATATTTTTAGAATTTAACAGCTTTTTCATAGTTAAGATAACATGAAAAAATAGGTCTAATGAACAAAGATGATGTTGGCAGCACTGCTGAAACACATGCTAAACAGCTGATGTTTTGTTTATTTTCAACATAACCTCACTTTTACGTTTCCTGTACATGTGCTCAGTGCAATGTCTCATCGCGGCTGTAAAAACTCTGCTGACAGTTTTTGTTATATTTGTGGTGAGTTTGTTATTAAAAAGCACCAAAGAAACATTACAGACTTTGTGAAAAAGGTTTATCTAGCATACTTTGGAACCAAACTTGGAGACCAGGATAAACCTTGGGCACCGCATAAGGTATGTTATGTATGTGTTGAAGACCTCAGGAAATGGTCAAAAAAAGAGAAAAAACACTTTAAATTTGCTGTTCCCATGATATGGAGGGAACCAAAAAATCATTCCGATGACTGTTACTTTTGCAGTGTAGATATTACTGGTCATAACTCTAAGAACAAGAAGGTAATAAGCTACCCTAACCTTCCGTCCGCCATCCGACCAGTAGGGCACGGTGTAGATTTGCCAATCCCGGAACCACCAGAGGACTTAAATTCTATTGAAACAGAAGTATTTTCTGATGTACAGTCGGAGTTAGATGAACACGATGAAGAATTCCAATGTGTTACAGAAAATGTAGAGCCTAAATTGTTCACTCAGGTCGAGCTTAATGACTTAGTTAGGGATCTGGGCTTAACAAAAGAAAAAGCTGAACTGCTTGGCTCTAGGCTAAAAGAAAAGAACTTGCTGGCGGCTGGAACCAGCATTCATGTGTATAGGAAGAGAGAACAACAATTTTCTACAGTGTTTCATTGATTTCCCTATATACTGTAAATGGGTATTAGACTATATAATAAAATACATTTTGCTTGGAAACTAAGGGTGATACATAAAAACTACGAGCAGATTTGGATTCAGCACATAAAAATCTATCAAGATCAGCTATTAAAATTAAAAAAGTTTTCAAAAAGGTTTTTTTTGTTGGCCTGTGTTATTTTAATCTTTCAGAAGTATAAAATCTCATTTGGAGTAAAATTAAATCACTAAAGGACCGTAAATGTAAAGAAATTAGGAATATTAAAAATGAGGAAGGTGAAGCGGTCACAGATGATAAAGGATTCTGGAGGAGTTCCTGAATCATATGAATAATCGAAGTGGACAATGAAATGAGACAGAGTCCGATTAAGTGATAGAGGAGGAGGAGATCGAACAGGTTATCGAAAGATGAAGATGGGGAGAGTTTGTAAAGTATGGAGGCATGGAACTAGTCAGGTCTCTTCAAATGGTTTTTCAAAAAGCTTGGGAGTAGAAGAGGATAACAAAAGAATGCAATATTATAATCCCCATACACAAGAAGGGTAGCCAGACTGAGTGTTCCAATTATAGACCCATATGTCTCTCTCGAGTTATCTACCAACTATCGATTTTAGAAAGTAGATTAAGGCCTATAGTCGAGGCGCTCGTCGGAGAGGAACAAACTGTAGACCATTTCTCTTTAAGAAACGGGGACCGAGATAGGAACATGTACTTCGCCTTCCTCGATCTTAAAGCAGCATTTGGCTCTGTTCCAAGAAACCAAATATGAAAAACACTCAGAGTTAAGAACATTCCAAAAAGCCTGGTGAATGTGTAAAGTCCATATTTCAAAACCCAAAAGGTATCATTAGATTGAATGGGAAGGAGTCTGGGCACTTTATTATGGCAAAAGAAATAAAGCAGGGTGACAGTTTAAGCCCGCTGCTATTTATACTTTATATGGATAAAATAGCAGCAATATGCAAAAGGCGAACTGAAAAGACGTTTCTGGAGCGAAGAATCCTCCTGCCTATCGTGATTCAGCTTCTGATTTATGCGGATCCTACTTATGAAAGGTATGCAGATCAGCACCGGCAAGTGCAAGATCCTGCAAGTAGGAAGGGTGCAGGAAGAAATCCGTATATACTGCAACGAAGGAGAGATGGAAGCAGTCATGGACTTCACCTAGCTCGGAGCAGTAAAGAACGGTACTGGGAAGTTAGACTTTGAAATGTCAAACAGGATAAACAAAGCAAACTTGGTACTACCAGATCTGTAATTTTGTTGTTGAGAAGCGAGAAGTAAGCAGAAAAGTGAAGCTTGACATCTTCAAGTCGGTATATCTATCTGTGCTACTGTATGGTGCCGAAAGTTGGATACTAACGGACAGGCTGGAGAGTAAAGTCACGGCTGCAGAAATGAAATTTCTTCGAAGGATCGCAGGAAAAAGAGATCGTATCCCCAATGAAACGATCAGGGAGGAACTCAGGATCATAGCATTGAAGGAGATGCTCGAGTCCCGCCAATTAAAATGGTTTGGACATGTTCTGAGGATGGAGGACTACAGGGATCCATTGAAGACGATGGGCTACGTCCCTGAAGGCGGAAGGCCACGAGGATGGCCTAAAATATCCTATCTGGATTATGTCGAGCGTTTGTGCCGGAAAAGAGGCAAAAATATCCGCCAGGCGAGGAACCTACCTAGGAACAGGGAAGAGTGGCAGTCCTGGTTATACGCTCCACTACGCTGAAAGGCACTACAAGGGTGATGCGAAAGAAGAAGAAGCAGTATAAACCAATGAAAAGAAAAGGGAAAAGCTTATCGAGACTTAGCCAAATTGCGAAACACCAAGGCATTTAAAAATTTATTGTTATATTATGTTTCTTTCAATATATTACAAGTCTGTGATTACAAATATCTGTAATATGTAAATCAAATTAAAATTTTATATGTTTATTGTGTATAATCCTGTCCTCCATCCTTAAATTAAGTAAAAATGGCTTTTTCTAAAACCTGGACAACAATAAATATTATTTAAGTCATTACTGTAACATAATTGTCATTACCATAACGGCGGCAGCTGACATTACGTATTCAACCAAATTTAAAAATAAAAATAATTTCAAGCCGGACCAGTTCTAATTCTACCTATGCATTTTAAGAGCATCAGGAAACCAGCCTTAGTAAATATGAACAGCCTGGAACGTTTTTATTGACCTATTTTAACGTTTTATCACAACTTTTATTGTTGCGAAGTTCTCAAAGTGGCCCGTAGGTAATCTTGGAATCGCCCACATATCAATATAATTTTCATCATATATATTATAATATCAATTTATTATGTGACCGGAGCTTATCACCAAAACGAGATTTCTCGTTTCCAGCCACCAATAAATGTCTAATGAAAACGAGAAATCTCGTTCGGGCGTCAATGTGTGAATAGTAGAATATCGTATAATTAGCATATTTTAGGTTTTTATTGGTATTTAGAACGATAATTAGAGGAAACTTATCGTTTCTATTTCTAAAAAGCCAAGAAGAATCTAAATAATTAGTAGTACGAAGTTACAAAAGCCGATTTTCAATCAAGTCAACAAGGATTTTGAGGACGTGATATTGGACCTATCTCAATTTAAAAAGACGACCTCAAGCAACTATTTGCTAATATATAAATCCGCGAATTAAAAGAAATCGGTAAAACTATTTATAAACACTAATTCAGTATCTCCTCAAAGATTGCTGCAGAGCTGATTGATCAAGAATCCAATCTACTTTAAAGCTTTTTCAAGCTTACAAAATCAATTTATTTCGTGCAGTATGTTTTAAAAAATGAACGAATCAAATTATTTACAATTCATGGAAGAAAAGGTTTATCAAATAATGCAAGAAAATAATGAAATTTGCAAGAGAGGCTCCAAGGTTTTCAGCAATCATAATGAATACATTGGTGAAACAGGCTACCTAGACAGAATTTTTTCTTATTAATAGGAAGAAGTTTATGTTAGGCGTTCTTTGAATTGAACCCATCGGACGCAAAGGTAAGACATTACACTGATTCGCATATAGCATAGCATAACATTAGTTATGCAATATGACGTTATTGAAGAGGCAAATAAGGAACGATTATTATTAAGTCATCTCTCGGTTAAAGGTAGTATCTCCGCAAGACATAAAACATTACATCTGAAACTATTGATCCGCAAGAAGAAAGGCGTAGTCTCGTGCGAATACTTAATAACAATCGAAGAAACTAAAAACTCAGTTTCCAGGAAGCTACACGAACAGCAGATCCATAAGAATCTGAGAACCTCATGTCTGTAATCTGTGGCTAGATTTTATGATGCTTGCCTCATTCGGGAACAGATCAAAGAAAAACTAGCCGAATATTGTAATGAAAAGCTTTATCAATTATACTATAGACTGTTGGTTTTACATTGAAAGGAGTCGGACTGCCTGACAATCTAATTGTATCATAAATAATTGCAAACGTAAAAGATGAAGAAGACCTCTACATCAGACCACGATAATTTAGAATGCTGTGAAGTAACAAACGAACGAGGGTCAGCTTCAAATATTTAATCGTATAGAAAATCGGTACTTGTTTATTTAGACTAAAAGCTGTTCTTTATTGATGGACCAAGCGGTGAATAACGGTAAGACTTTTTCAACAAATGCTTAGTAAAGTATTGCAAGCTCTTGCAGAAAAACATCAAAAAGATGAGTGAACGACACAAAAGACATTTAAGTTAATAGTGATTATGATACTACTTTAAATCGGACTTGAAAAAAAAACAATAGTCATACAAATATAATTGAAACACAAATATGAGATATAATACTGAACAGATCGAGTCTTCCGAATTGGCTATTGAAAACTGGACACAGCGAAATAAAACATTTAGAAATTGCAATTGAGCTTCTATGTGAAGAAGTTGTGGAAGAAAGCCTGATCTTTTTTTGTTATTACCGACGGTATGATGAGTAACAGTGCAATGCTGGCTACACGAAGTGAAACTGTGAATAAACTACTACATTTTTAAACAGTGTAATAGATGATATTGTAACTATTTATTTAACGATGAGGCTCTTCCTCTTAGTGGGGAAGGTCGTAATCAAATCAAAAAGAGAATGCGAAGATATCCAATCACCTTTAATAAATTCGGGAATGCCTTCGCAAAACTGAATTCGAAAATAGCTTGTTTTATTATGAAATCTATGCATTATTGATAGACTGTGTATAAAAGCGGTAGCGAGAAATATTTAGAATGAAATAATGCAGTGTGAGATATTATCAGTAGGTAGATAAAAAAAGTGAAATTATATGCACTCCAAAAAAAAGTCTCTGATTTTGATGAAAAACTGATATTCATATAATAGGCCTTCTTTGTTCGACCACAATATATTGTGTCTTTATGTTTTGTTATCTTGGTTTTATGTAAAGTATTCTAGTTGAAAAAAAATTAATACATTTCCTGATTTCTCCTATAACAGAAATAAGTTTATTTAAACCAAGTAGACAAAAAAAAAGTACATGGAATAATAACATTTACTTGTTAGGAAACAACAATTATTGAAATTCAAATTTGACTTTAACCATTTATTCAGAAAAGCGCTATCATTTTATTAGTTCCGTAAGTTTTATATTTAAAAATTGGAAAATTTAAACAGCAGAAATATGACTAACCAAGGTTTCAGAAAAGGTACATTATATTTTAGATAGGGAGAAAAAGCATCAAGAATTTCATGTATATAAAATGTAAAATGCGATGTAAAATGTAAAAATGTATAATTATACTATATAAAATTTTTACTCATATTTGATTGATATAATTTAGACATATAGACACAGAGAGATCTAAAGAGACTTTCAGGGCTAATTCTGCCTCAATAAAGTGGTGGTAAAAAGTTGTGAGTTGAGCACGATCTCGGAAAAAATCAATTTTATGCACAAACGTTGTATCAGAAAGAATACAGACTCTATCAATTACTGAACACAAGACGATAGAAACATGAATTGTAGGGGTGTAGGTTTATTTTATTATTAATTCGGATTTGAGAAGTAATATAAAAGATATAATTAATGCTTAAAGAGCCTGTCATCTGTGTGGTCCATAACCTCAATTCATTGTGTCTATCCCCTCTCTAATATAACGGATTGTGTTTATAATAACGAAGATTAATCTTCTTTTAAATTGTTGCTCCTTAAAGCGAAATCTGCGGGCTTCATTAGGCAAGAATTGAGATAAGGCTCAAAACAAGGGACGAACGCACCAAGGAAAAACTAAGTTTTTCATGAAAAGAGATTTATCTAGAAGACTTTGTAAAAATCAGGCCAAGTACAATAACTAGCTGAGGGTAGAAGAAAAAAAACAATCAATATTATTTTCTTCCTGGTTTGAATCCTAGCAAAGCAAACAACTTTTATGAAAAGACGGAATCTCTCCCGTTCGTAAATCTAAAAAAACATTCCATTCACAAAGGAATTCTTCGCTGTAGATAAAGGAAACCAGGAATTCCTGGTCATATCTTATGTTTCTTATAAATTACTTTTGTGCAAAATGTTATTGTTCCATTTCACTCTTACGATCGCTTGGTACTATCTTTAAAATATTGATTATATTAATTCTATACTTAATTTATTTCCCATTGGGGGAAGGAGAACTGGTAATCATTCTTAAAAATATTTCAATCAGTCATTATATGTATATATAACCTAAAATAAAGTATATTAGTATAGCCTTACATCACCAGAATTTTTTTTAATTTCGCTTTTCATTTTAACTTATTCAATTAAAGCGATATTGATCATTATATGAACTTAAACAGATTAACCTTCATTATTGCAGGGAATAATTATTCGTATATTCGTACAAGATATATATATATATATATATATATATATATATATATATATTATAACCTAAATTGAAGTATATTAACATAACCTTTCACTGCCGCACATCTACTTACTTCCCTAGTTTAAATGAAAAGACAGTGATTTCTGCTTTCATTTTTCAACACAATTTCTTGCGGTTAAACGGGGTTGAACATTTGAACTTGAACATCATATCCGTCAGTATTGCAAGTAATAATTATTACAAATATCTCAATATGTACATTATTTTTTTATATAAACTAAAATGGAGTGTAATAACTAGTTAAATTGTAATTCTTAGGAATGGTATAGAATCAATGATTGAGAACGAATAAGTAACACATTTATTGGTCAAAAACAATGTAAAATAATATAAAAAATATATAAAAAGTATAAAAAAAATTACCGTTTTGTCGAATTCCAGAGTTCAAAAGTCTGTAAATATTTTAATGTTATTTTAATGCTATAACACTTAATAATCCCTTTAGAGCATTTTCTAAGCGTTTTTACTAGCACTGGACTTCTTCAAAAAAAGCCTCACTTCAGTTATTGTTATCAATGAAGAAACACGACTGTCCTACGAAATTCTCGTAATTTTTTTAAGACATTACTGCAAAAAAAAATTTCACAGCCGCTGAAGCAACTCGTGAAATTATTAAATATGAAGGGGAAGGTGTCCTTGACCAGTACTCTGCGCGCCGTTGGTTTGAAAAATTTAGCAGTGGTGATAGGACGTAGGGAAGGAAGGAAGGTCCAAATGGCATGTCAGGTCCTTGGAAAGTGAATATGACATGATAGAAAGAATTAAAGAAGGAGCTAAGAGATAACAACGCAAGATAAGCAAGGAAGAAGAACATTTAATTTTTATTTATGAAATCAGAAATAGATGAATGACTCAATAACTTGGAATATCGGTAAAATGTGTAGAATCATGGCTAATCTATTGGTAGAAAATAAATTATTTTAATTAAACAATATACGATTTACAATTTTTTTTTTTCACATCCTCCAAACTTTTATTTACAATATATTACAAATTTACAATGAATACATGCAAATGCTTATATATATATATATATATATATATATATATATATATATAAAGGCCTTCTGTTACCTTTCGGTATTTTAAGGCGTTGCGACGATTTAAAATATTTTAATAATTCTATTTTAAGCATTAATACTGATATTAATTCATTGAAAGTAAGATAAATTAAAAATAAAATATTTTATCAAAAGCGGATGACTCAAAAATTCAAAAAAACCGAATTTATCACGTTTTTCGCTAGTTTAGACAAGCGGGCTAAAACAAGAAAACATAAGGCAAAATCGCTTGACTAAACTAGTGAAAAATGTGAAAAAGTCAATTTTCGAAACTATGCAGTCATTAACACACTAAACACCCATGTTATTATTGGATGGTTCAATGAATAAAGTAAAAATGAATTTTCCTGAACATGAGATCTCGGAAATGACAATCAGATAAAGGTGGGATACATCCAGTTGAAGTTAAATGCAATCATGAAAAGATTAACAAAATCATTACAATTGTGGTACAAACGTATACGCTTTACACTGATTTGTTTTATACATTTAAATCAATGATAAGAAAATTCTATAAATATTGCTTGTATCCTAGGTGGGATACTATATATATAATTATATATAATATATATATATATATATGTTTTTCCCTTCACGCAGTACCCCTACGCGAAGGACATTTATTATTGTTCTGCATGTTCCGTACATTTATAGTACATTACATACAATTGTACTTACATGTTGTTTACATTTTTTTTTTTTTTTTATATATACAAAACTAAAGGCTAAATTGAAAATACATCATTAAAAAACAAAACTTAAACATAAAAATATTGGTCATAGTAAATATTAAGCCATTTGAACAAATAAAAAAAAAAGAAATAGGAAAAAAACACAAAATTACAACAAAGTGATTGAAAACAAAACTAAAATTCTTGTTCACCTATAATATTGATTTCGTGTAGTGATGATTAACCACACTGCTCTAGCAAACACCTTGAATTGCTGAAAATACTTCCAGTATAAGCCCTTAACACTGATTGGCCAGCTGTCCTTCTGCGTCACATGTTTGATAAGTGTAGTCCTTGGTTCGTCGGTTAGTCTGCATTCATATATTAAGTGTAAGTTTGTTCGATGGCAAAGTCACAAGGGCATGTCTTATTGTCTGTAAGTTTAAATTTATACAAGTAGGATTTTGTGGGTCCATGTCCTGTCAGCATTTGTGTGAGGTAGAAGTCAGTTGTTATTTTGTTATTCCTAAAATATTCTTGTAAGTCATTTATGTATTGTTTAAGATGTTGTCCTTTAGCTGTCGTATCCCATGTGTTTTGCCACTGATCCATATTTGTAACTGTTTGTCTGTGTTTCAAGTAAGTCTTAGTCAATTTATTGTAGAGTATTGAAAGTGAGCCATCTTTGGCAGCTGACTTAGCAGCCTTGTCACCTAATTCGTTACCGACGTTGCCAGAGTGCCCTCTCACCCACCTGAAGTTGATGTTGTATCCTGCTTTTTGTAAGTGAAGTAAAGTAAGTCTGGTTTCTTCAATCAGCGGTTCATGAATTTTGCGATTAATGAGTTTGTATAACGTACTTTGGCTGTCAGTTAGTATGCAAATAGATGTCCTGCGGAAATAAAATGTCTGTATATATTCTAGTGTTTTCAGCATAGCGTATTGTTCAGCTTGATTGTTTGTACAATTAGGTCCAAGTCTGTATTTCTTTACATCAGTCAGTACACCGTCTTCAAACAATACCGCTGCACATCCCACATTTCCACAATCTCTGCTACCGTCTGTATAAATTTCTGCTTCAGCATAATCTTCTTTTGTAAGTTGTTTGATTTCTGGGAAATGTGCAGGATGCTTCCAATTTTTATAGTTAATAGGTCGTTCAACGTCATCGGCAAGTATCCCGTCACAGTCTTGGTTAGTCCGAAGTAAGGTATATAATGTAGTGTACTGTTGAGCGATCAAGTCGATGGGAATTAGTTTTGCAAGTACACAGGCTGCCTCATAAGATAATGTCTTGAAACCTTTAACCATTTTGATTGCCATCAATCTCTATACACGTCGAAGTTTCTGTAGATTGTATTTTTTCTGCAGTCCTGTGTGCCAGATGTTGATAGCTTACGTTAGTATTGGTAATATGGCTCCTTTGTACAGTATTCTTAATGCTTCAGTTTTTAGTCCCCATGTATTCCTAGCTGTTATCGTTAAGTTGTTGGTAAGTCTCAGTAGTTTAGTCTCCAGTAATTCAATATGTACGTTCCATCTTAATTTTGGGTCAAATGTTACTCCTAAATATTTTAGTTTATTTGTTTGTTGTAGAAGCTGTCCTTGAATTTTTACCTGTAAAGTTGGTGAATTCCTTGATCTGGTGAAAATCATGTATGTAGATTTTATAGTATTGAAAGTTAGTTTGTTTTCGTGTGCCCAGTTGTCAATTTTTTGCGTGTATTGATGTACTAATTCTTGTAGTGTTCCAGCATTGTCAGCTTGTGTAAGTAAAATTATGTCATCCGCAAATGCCTGCACAACCACGCTCTCCGGATATTCTCTCATTAATAATCCATTTACGATTAAATTCCACAATAACGGAGATAGTGCAGACCCCTGCGGAGTTCCTAGAGTTTGTATTTTTCGTAGTTGACAATGAGATGTTACAATACAAGCTTCTCTGTCTTTGAAATAGTCTGAAATCGATTTGTAAATGTTCCGTGGACAGTCCATTGTCTGTAAGGTATGTAGAATTGATGGCAACCAGGCATTGTCAAACGCTCCCTTAATATCAATAGATATTAGAACAGCATGTAGTTTTCTACTCAAGCCATATTGAATAAAATCAGTTGCATTTTTTAGTGCATCTACCGTAGAAGTTTGGGGGGTGAAACCAAACTGATTTTTATGAATGTGATCATTTGTATACAGATAGTGTGACAATCTTCGATTTATTAATTTCTCGAAAACTTTGCCTCCCGTCGGAAGTAGTGATATCGGTCGTATGGCTGATATACTATTATCTTTTCGTCCTGGCTTAGGAAACAATATAAGTGCAGATTTCTTCCACTCTGTTGGAAAAATTCCATTAGAGAAACACTCTTTGTACAACTTAGTGAGAAAGTTGGGAAATATTTTAAAAGTATATTGAAATATTTCGGTGGTTATGCCGTCTAAACCTGGAGTTTTCCTTGTTTTTAAGTTATAAATCGTATAAGCTATTTCGGAATCTGTAAGAGGTAGATCATCTTGTGTTACTCCGTGAGATATAATCGACTGTCTAATTTCTGTGTGATACGGTGAATCTGTACTTATCAAGTCAGTTCTAATGAAGTTTTCAAGAATATATTGATATGTGTCAATAATGTTAGTTGTATATGTCCCATCTTCTTTCTGAACCGTCTTTAGAGTGTATTTTTCACGTAGTTTGTCAGCAGCATACTTGTAAGGCAATTTCCAAGGGTTCGTAGGGTCAATGTTAGTGCAGTAATCTCTCCAAGAAGTCAGTTTGCTCCGCCTGATGAGCCTCACATATTGCCTTCTAATTTCAAGGTATTGATTCTTCCTAGCAGTACGTAAGTCATTGTCGTCCTTAGTCTTTTGGTAAATCTTTCTTAGTCGGTTAGTTTCTTTCCTGTATTGCGTCAGTTCGTCATTCCACCAGGGCTTAGGCATATGAATTCTAGTTGATTTAAAATTGCCACCTGGAGTTTTAAAAGATTTTTTACATGCTTTATTCAGACACGAGGAGAACTTTGCTAAAACTAATTGGATATTGTCAATGTTTAAAATATCTTTCATGCCAATATCGATATCACCTGTTACTCGAAATATTTTTTCTGTTTCTAATTTAAGTATATTACCGAAATATTTCCAATTAGCTCTGTCGGTGTTAAATCTAAATTTAGAATAGTGATGTATTCGTCTTCGTACGTAGGTATTAATAGTGTAAGTCAATGTCAAGTGATCCGAAAAGTTCTCCTCTGTCCTGATTTTCCAGTTATAAATGTTCTGCATTAAAGATAAACTAGTCAAAGTTAAATCAATATTACTTTGTCCTCTAGGTCCGTCAAATGTCGGTAAATTCTGATTTTAGTTAACAATATTAAGATTATTTATTATTATAAAATTCTCCAATTTTCGTCCTCGTCTGTTAGTGTGTCTGTCAAACCATAATGTAGACCTGCAATTACTATCGACTGCTATTAAAATTTTTTTATGACTAAACTTATCAATTATTGACTGTAATTTATTAATTTCATCATCTATGTCCCGTGTTATGTCTAAATAAACATTTACGATAACCAAATTAAATTTATATACTGATAATTCTAACACTATACAATCCCTATCGCTGCAATCGGTATGTAAAATAGCATCTATCATGCGATTGTTGATAAGAGCAAGGGTACGTGTATTGCAACCTCCTATATAGGTGGTATAATTACCATATGATTGGTGTGATTGTTTGTTATAAACATATGGTTCCTGAAATAGTGCTATATCTATGTGTTTATAACTGAGATAATCGATTATCGATGATGTAGATCTCGATGAATGCTTTAGGTTAAGTTGTAATAGGTTTATAACAGAATCATTATAAGTTCCTGAATTAACAATCATTAACAATTAAAAAGACATTAGCCCACCTAATATTCGGTGTTAAGGACCATCCTATCAATAGCATTTTTATAAGATTTACATACCGGACTGAAAGCAGTGTGGTTAACCGCAACTCTTAATTGTGGTTTACAATGGCTGTTGCAATTTATACAATTTATACACCTATACTGTTCATTATTCTCCTTGTTGGGACACTATTTCATTTCGTGCTCACCACAGCAAATGGGGCAGGTTAGCTTTCCTCCGCAGACGTCCTTCCCATGGTTGTATCGGCTGCATTTCATACATCGTCGGACGCTGATGAAGTCTTCACCATAGCAGATAGCATACCACAACTTTATTCTCCCTTCTAGAAGTAACCTCCTCAATCGCGGGCTGACTTGTAGTACCGCATTTCGCCGTTTGGAGCCTTCTCTCGGTCTGGTGATGAATAGCACCCTAACCTCTTCCAACTCCACGTTCCACTCGTTTTGTTGCAACAACGTGGCCGCGAGGTTATCTTTAGTAGCCTCCTCAGGAATATTTTTAATTATGATTTTTGGCATATTCTTTTTAGCTACGTAAAATTCCAAATTAGAATTTGAGAACGAAAGTTTATTTTGGATCTTTTCTATATCGGATTTACTGTCCGATTCTATAATTAATAAACCTTTATGTGTGGTTTTAATGTTAGAAATTCCAACCTTCATTTCCCTTGGGTTGATTAATTCTTTAATGATATGTTTTGTGTTATCGGGGGAACTATTTTCTAATTTATTTTTAATTATAATTTTGTGTACAGTTTTAGTTTTATTGATTTTTCTGTTAACTATTTCAGAATAACTTGGAACTGTACTAACCTCAGAAGTAGATGCCCTAACTGGAATTTCAGCATGTCCCTGTCTTCTTTCTTCGTTTAATTTTTCCTGTACCTGCTGAATAACCGCTAATTCTTGAAACAACTGCTGTTTCAATTCCTTCTTTAAGGTCACATACTCACCTATTGGTTTTAAAAGTTCTACTGCAAAATTAAGTAGTGCTACACAGTCCGCCATATTGGACCTCAATCATCATCATATATATATATAAAATTACCAACTATCGTTTTAATTCTCATGTGGATGTTACTGCAGTACATACTTGTAAATCATTAAAAAAAACCTTTTATCCACTCAAAATTTTTATTTATTTTAAAAACGATTCGACTTATTAAGTCATTTTCAATTTCCTTTTCTTTTCATTCATTATTCTTACTACTTAGAAGCCCATTAATATTTGAATAATTTTACTCATAAATTTGTACATTATCAACCTTTTAATAGTTGTCAATTAAATAAATTTTTTTTGCTTGGAGTTTGAAATGTTCTCCATGGTCATTCTTAAAACGGAACTTCTCAAGTTCATATATTATGTAATAAGTATATTAATGAAAAGAGAATTTAAAATGACTTAATAAGACGAATCGTTTTTAAAATAAAGAAAAATTTTGACTGGAAAAAAGGTTTTACTCACTTTAATGAATGGTTAAAAACTATCTTTATCAACTTAATTGGAATAAAGTTCTCTAGAATTCAGATTTTTTAGGTTCTGTTTTAATGGGATGATGTTATTTTCAACTTTCGGAACTAAACAAATCAGGAAAAGAGTAATTGAGATGCACTAATTCCAAGTTTACTTAGTTAATTAAACTTATTGCTTAACTAAGCTAGACACGTTTAATTAAAAGTGTTTATATAATTCACATTAGGCTTGGTAATGAAATTCATGGAATCATTTACTTTTACCTCTATAAAAAAACTGTTTGTTAAATACAGGAAAAACGATTGTGTACAATAAATCCGGTTGTCTTCATTAACATAACGGATGTAGATACGTATGCCAAATTTACATACTATTGAGTGTGGGTAAATGAAGAAGAAGAAAGTCTGTGACATTTGAAAAGACAATCATTAAAAATATAAATTAATACATTATTAACAATAGGACGAAATTTTTAAGTAAATACCTATGTCTTGTACTTTTTTGTACTGTTTTCTTTTCCTAAAAAAAACACAACTCTAAATAATCGTGAAATCACATCCTTGAACTAACTTGAATAAACTGCCCATATGCACTAATTCAAGATGAGCTGGGAAAAAAAGAAATAAAAAATTGTTAGATAACTAATGTCAAATTTCAATCTTCAGGTTGTGTATGTTGTTATCGGCTTATTTGTCTTTTGCAGCTTTGAAAACTTAGTATTAAATATCAAAGTTACAGCTACGTTTTCAGGATTTGTGGTAATTTATTCAGTTCCAATTTTTATTTTTTCTGTTTAATTCAAATTCATTACGCGAAATAATAAAATTGGTTTGTTGATAAACGCAATAATTTTGTTTACATATTAAAGCCTTATTGTCTATTCTCTTATTACAATCGAACATAAACATTCTTTCATTTCCTAAGTAAGTACGTTGAGAATTCTTAGTATTAAATATTTCTTATACATGATTCAAATTAATAAAATGTTTAGAAAAAATATTACAACTAATATAAACTATTTTATTATTGTAATTAATAACCCCTGACAATAATTTGTACCAGGCATGCTAATGTAATACAATTTTGATTAAAATTCTATAATTATTAATATCTCAAATGTAATAATATTAAAATAGTTTTGTGTTTAGGATGGACGAAGAAGAAATAGCACTGCAAGCTGGCCTTAATGATACTTCAGAAATCAACACGTATGACTTCTATGCCGTGAGTATTTTATTTATACATCACTCCTTCAAAAGAACAGACATGACTAATAAAAAAAAGACATATTTGAGTTAAGAATTCTATAACAACTGTATTGGTTGAAGATATTGAATTCAGAAACAACATATCTTATACTCCATTTCCATTATGTTTTTTAAAAAAAAGTAATTTTTTGAGTTGTATCAATTTTGAAATGGGATTAATTATGGGATTAATGAGATTAGTTAAAATTAAAAAAAAACAAGCAATTAAAATTTTCCAAACAGATAAAATACGAATTTCAAAGTTATCATTGCTTTGCTTTACCAATACTCGAATTTGTATAACACACATGAACTTTCAAATACCTCTTTGAAAAATCGGGTGTTTTGAGTTGTGACATTGTTCGATTGTTTAAATATTATTTCCTGTCATCAATAAATCCCTCTCCGTTTGCAACTGTTATTCATCATAGCAGTTCATTTTTTTAACGGCAACACTTTATCCATATAGTAAAATCTTACCAAGGGGATACTTGCACGCTTCTAAAATAGTTTGTATTAAAACACTGAACTGTATGTATGTACAAAAGTATTTACATAAGGTTGACATTATAGCAGCACTATGATTAGCTTTTGAACGAAGCCCTTGTCTGATAAATAACATTTATTTATCAGACAAGTGCTTGGTTATTATAACAAGTAAATACTTCTCATGTAATGTGTTATACTTTTTTAATAAGAAAGAAGTTATAATATTTTGTATACATGATTATTATATACATAATGTTTTATACCACAAATATTTAATTTAAATCACTAAACAGTTGTTGAAAGTAATAAGTGAATTTCTGTAGAGATCAAATGACTTTGTCGTAATGATGCCAGTTCTTTCACAATGTCTTAATAAACCAATGCATTTTTTAACAAATATAGATAGATCAATTAGCTATAAAGGATTATTAAATTTATTTTTAATGATTTTTATTTTCAATTACCAAAGAATAATCGTTAAAACAACTCAAACTTTTTCTTTTTTAATAAATGTTTCAGTTGGCCTCTGACTTCGATAGAGTGCGATTATAATGTGACGTGAATAACTGTCTTTCGTCTATTTTATTTTATTTTTTGCACTTATATATGTTTACTGGAATCATAATTAATGATGAGGAGCAATGAGGTAGGGGTTTCACTATCCTTTTCTCGGAACGATGCTCCTATACCAGATGACGGATTATAGAAGATTCTTCTTCAATGAAACCAAATTACGAAGGCTCTCCACTAAATCTATCCCCTGCTAAAAAAAATGGGTAAATACTAGCTAGAAATCTCACCAACAACTGTAAGTAACAAATTTCAATTATTAAAAGAAATAAATCTCGAAGGTTGTAATAATCCTACTTCCAAAACAAACACTGTTACTGATACCAGCAGCAATACAGTTAAGCCTGTCACAGTTGTAATACCACCAATTTATTTATATAATTCAAATAATTATCAAGCATTGTTAAATGACCTAAATGGCCTATGTATAAACACTTTCACTATAAAATTAACCGGCAAAGACACTAAAATTATGCTATCATTAATCGAAGATTTCCTGAGAGTAACTAAGTATTATGATGATGAAAAAAATTGAATATCATGGATTGAATATCATTCAGTAGAAAAAAAACAAATCCCTCAATGTAGTTATTAGAAAAGTCCCATATTCTATAACATAAAAGCTGAATTAAAATCTGAACACTACGATGTTCTACATGTTGCGCGGATTCTTAATAGAGAAAAAAAACACACTTCTCCTCTCCGTCTCACTAGTTAATAATGAAGTAGCCAAGGGGGAGAAGTTAGGGGGTCAAACCCCCCCCTCACCCTCCCCCCTCCCGAATTCCCGAAATTTAGTTAGCATTAAAAATTAATACAAGGTGCAAATTAAATTAACACACAACAGAGGATCCAACACATTTTACATCATTGTGCAGTGCAACAAACGTAATTATATTTATATTTTTTTATAATTATTGGTCATTTTTTATGAGTTATAAATATTTTTATTTTTTAAAGAGAAAAGATAGGCCCTCGACCGGGATTTGAACCCGGAACCTTTGTCTCACCGTGACATCACCCTGCCAATTGAGCTAACAAGGCCCCTCCCGGTCGAGGACTAACCTTCTCTCTTTTAGATCCTAAAGCCCCAGTGTACTCCCGCCATTTTTGCGATGAATACACTAGAACGAAGTTCTTTGAACATTAATTTTAATTTAGGATCTTATTGACTTTCGTCATATTATTATTTATATTTTTTTATAATTATTGGTCATTTTTTATGAGTTATAAATATTTTTATTTTTTAAAGAGAAAAGATAGGCCCTCGACCGGGATTTGAACCCGGAACCTTTGTCTCACCGTGACATCGCTCTGCCAATTGAGCTATCAAGGCCCCTCCCGGTCGAGGACTAACCTTCTCTCTTTTAGATCCTAAAGCCCCAGTGTACTCCCGCCATTTTTGCGATGAATACACTAGAACGAAGTTCTTTGAACATTAATTTTAATTTAGGATCTTATTGACTTTCGTCATATTATTATTTATATTTTTTTATAATTATTGGTCATTTTTTATGAGTTATAAATATTTTTATTTTTTAAAGAGAAAAGATAGGCCCTCGACCGGGATTTGAACCCGGAACCTTTGTCTCACCGTGACATCGCTCTGCCAATTGAGCTATCAAGGCCCCTCCCGGTCGAGGACTAACCTTCTCTCTTTTAGATCCTAAAGCCCCAGTGTACTCCCGCCATTTTTGCGATGAATACACTAGAACGAAGTTCTTTGAACATTAATTTTAATTTAGGATCTTATTGACTTTC
This sequence comes from Arma custos, assembly GCA_037127475.1. Lineage (NCBI taxonomy): Eukaryota > Metazoa > Arthropoda > Insecta > Hemiptera > Pentatomidae > Arma > Arma custos. Next base: position 92,861,569 of record CM073764.1, read on the forward strand.
GTCATATTATTATTTATATTTTTTTATAATTATTGGTCATTTTTTATGAGTTATAAATATTTTTATTTTTTTAAGAGAAAAGATAGGCCCTCGACCGGGATTTGAACCCGGAACCTTTGTCTCACCGTGACATCGCTCTGCCAATTGAGCTATCAAGGCCCCTCCCGGTCGAGGACTAACCTTCTCTCTTTTAGATCCTAAAGCCCCAGTGTACTCCCGCCATTTTTGCGATGAATACACTAGAACGAAGTTCTTTGAACATTAATTTTAATTTAGGATCTTATTGACTTTCGTCATATTATTATTTATATTTTTTTATAATTATTGGTCATTTTTTATGAGTTATAAATATTTTTATTTTTTAAAGAGAAAAGATAGGCCCTCGACCGGGATTTGAACCCGGAACCTTTGTCTCACCGTGACATCGCTCTGCCAATTGAGCTATCAAGGCCCCTCCCGGTCGAGGACTAACCTTCTCTCTTTTAGATCCTAAAGCCCCAGTGTACTCCCGCCATTTTTGCGATGAATACACTAGAACGAAGTTCTTTGAACATTAATTTTAATTTAGGATCTTATTGACTTTCGTCATATTATTATTTATATTTTTTTATAATTATTGGTCATTTTTTATGAGTTATAAATATTTTTATTTTTTAAAGAGAAAAGATAGGCCCTCGACCGGGATTTGAACCCGGAACCTTTGTCTCACCGTGACATCGCTCTGCCAATTGAGCTATCAAGGCCCCTCCCGGTCGAGGACTAACCTTCTCTCTTTTAGATCCTAAAGCCCCAGTGTACTCCCGCCATTTTTGCGATGAATACACTAGAACGAAGTTCTTTGAACATTAATTTTAATTTAGGATCTTATTGACTTTCGTCATATTATTATTTATATTTTTTTATAATTATTGGTCATTTTTTATGAGTTATAAATATTTTTATTTTTTTAAGAGAAAAGATAGGCCCTCGACCGGGATTTGAACCCGGAACCTTTGTCTCACCGTGACATCGCTCTGCCAATTGAGCTATCAAGGCCCCTCCCGGTCGAGGACTAACCTTCTCTCTTTTAGATCCTAAAGCCCCAGTGTACTCCCGCCATTTTTGCGATGAATACACTAGAACGAAGTTCTTTGAACATTAATTTTAATTTAGGATCTTATTGACTTTCGTCATATTATTATTTATATTTTTTTATAATTATTGGTCATTTTTTATGAGTTATAAATATTTTTATTTTTTAAAGAGAAAAGATAGGCCCTCGACCGGGATTTGAACCCGGAACCTTTGTCTCACCGTGACATCGCTCTGCCAATTGAGCTATCAAGGCCCCTCCCGGTCGAGGACTAACCTTCTCTCTTTTAGATCCTAAAGCCCCAGTGTACTCCCGCCATTTTTGCGATGAATACACTAGAACGAAGTTCTTTGAACATTAATTTTAATTTAGGATCTTATTGACTTTCGTCATATTATTATTTATATTTTTTTATAATTATTGGTCATTTTTTATGAGTTATAAATATTTTTATTTTTTTAAGAGAAAAGATAGGCCCTCGACCGGGATTTGAACCCGGAACCTTTGTCTCACCGTGACATCGCTCTGCCAATTGAGCTATCAAGGCCCCTCCCGGTCGAGGACTAACCTTCTCTCTTTTAGATCCTAAAGCCCCAGTGTACTCCCGCCATTTTTGCGATGAATACACTAGAACGAAGTTCTTTGAACATTAATTTTAATTTAGGATCTTATTGACTTTCGTCATATTATTATTTATATTTTTTTATAATTATTGGTCATTTTTTATGAGTTATAAATATTTTTATTTTTTAAAGAGAAAAGATAGGCCCTCGACCGGGATTTGAACCCGGAACCTTTGTCTCACCGTGACATCGCTCTGCCAATTGAGCTATCAAGGCCCCTCCCGGTCGAGGACTAACCTTCTCTCTTTTAGATCCTAAAGCCCCAGTGTACTCCCGCCATTTTTGCGATGAATACACTAGAACGAAGTTCTTTGAACATTAATTTTAATTTAGGATCTTATTGACTTTCGTCATATTATTATTTATATTTTTTTATAATTATTGGTCATTTTTTATGAGTTATAAATATTTTTATTTTTTAAAGAGAAAAGCCGGGAGGGGCCTTGATAGCTCAATTGGCAGAGCGATGTCACGGTGAGACAAAGGTTCCGGGTTCAAATCCCGGTCGAGGGCCTATCTTTTCTCTTTAAAAAATAAAAATATTTATAACTCATAAAAAATGACCAATAATTATAAAAAAATATAAATAATAATATGACGAAAGTCAATAAGATCCTAAATTAAAATTAATGTTCAAAGAACTTCGTTCTAGTGTATTCATCGCAAAAATGGCGGGAGTACACTGGGGCTTTAGGATCTAAAAGAGAGAAGGTTAGTCCTCGACCGGGAGGGGCCTTGATAGCTCAATTGGCAGAGCGATGTCACGGTGAGACAAAGGTTCCGGGTTCAAATCCCGGTCGAGGGCCTATCTTTTCTCTTTAAAAAATAAAAATATTTATAACTCATAAAAAATGACCAATAATTATAAAAAAATATAAATAATAATATGACGAAAGTCAATAAGATCCTAAATTAAAATTAATGTTCAAAGAACTTCGTTCTAGTGTATTCATCGCAAAAATGGCGGGAGTACACTGGGGCTTTAGGATCTAAAAGAGAGAAGGTTAGTCCTCGACCGGGAGGGGCCTTGATAGCTCAATTGGCAGAGCGATGTCACGGTGAGACAAAGGTTCCGGGTTCAAATCCCGGTCGAGGGCCTATCTTTTCTCTTTAAAAAATAAAAATATTTATAACTCATAAAAAATGACCAATAATTATAAAAAAATATAAATAATAATATGACGAAAGTCAATAAGATCCTAAATTAAAATTAATGTTCAAAGAACTTCGTTCTAGTGTATTCATCGCAAAAATGGCGGGAGTACACTGGGGCTTTAGGATCTAAAAGAGAGAAGGTTAGTCCTCGACCGGGAGGGGCCTTGATAGCTCAATTGGCAGAGCGATGTCACGGTGAGACAAAGGTTCCGGGTTCAAATCCCGGTCGAGGGCCTATCTTTTCTCTTTAAAAAATAAAAATATTTATAACTCATAAAAAATGACCAATAATTATAAAAAAATATAAATAATAATATGACGAAAGTCAATAAGATCCTAAATTAAAATTAATGTTCAAAGAACTTCGTTCTAGTGTATTCATCGCAAAAATGGCGGGAGTACACTGGGGCTTTAGGATCTAAAAGAGAGAAGGTTAGTCCTCGACCGGGAGGGGCCTTGATAGCTCAATTGGCAGAGCGATGTCACGGTGAGACAAAGGTTCCGGGTTCAAATCCCGGTCGAGGGCCTATCTTTTCTCTTTAAAAAATAAAAGTAATTATATTTATATTTGCTTGAAAATGACTTTCAGCAACTTCACAATAATTAACAATCGTATCGAAAATCAAGAATTGAAGTATTGTTGTTGTTGCGTATTGCATTTAAATCATTTATCATCCAATAATATTTTATATGGGCAAATTTATCCAAATTTTAAAACTTATTATGAATAATAGTATTAAAATCCTCCATCCTGACCTGACCCCCCCCCGAAAGGTTTTCCTGGCTACAGCCTTGGAAAAGGCCAAAGATTTTTTTAATATGACTAATATATTTTCAGCAATAATATATGTAGAAACAAAACATAAAAATCAAGATACACCCATGTATACTAACTGTCAAAGATATGGTCACACAAAAAATTACTGTCAATTAGAACCCAGGTGTATTAAATATAAGGAAAACGATAATTTTTTAAAATGTTCATGAAAATTCACAGACAAAGCTTAATGTGTTAATTATAATCAAGGGCATGCTGCCAATTACAAAGGTTGTGCCTATTACCAAAGTATTAAAAAAAAATAATAAACTCACCTCCAGTCGAAAATATGAATAACACTGAATCTAATGTTAACTACAAGCCAGCCAGGAGAACTACACTAAATTTGACATATTCTTCCGTCCTAACGCCTGATCAAAAAAATAATCAAAAAACTAACACCGAAAGTAATTGCACTGAAATCGTTTTATCCGAAATCATGAACATTATTACAGAGCCGATAAAACCCTACTTTTCACTAATAATTAGCCAGTTAAGTTCCCTTATTACCTCGTTACTTACAAATGAGCCGTAAAGTAAACAACAACTTATCTAATGTTATTAATTCCAACAAAACATGCTTTTATCATTATTTTTATTTCCATCTTTGTAATCGCTTATCAACACTACACTCTCTTTGCATTTATGGCTATTGAATTAAGAAAACTAATAATTTTAAACTGGAATGCTTAAGGTATTTCCTCTCAAAAAACTGAATTAAAAATATTTCTAGAAACAAACCCCGTCGATATAGCATGCATTTCTGCAACTCATCTTAGCCGAACTGATAAATTAAACATACCTGGCTACAAAACTCTTAGGAACAACTGAGACAGTGCAACTGCCTCTGGCGGTGTGACTCTCATAGTAAAAAAAGAAAATCAGATTTTCCAAAAATATTATTTGTGATGTGTCTAATATTGAATACATGTTATGAAGACATCAATTTGTTTAGATTCATCTCCTAGAGCCATTGTCACAGCTGTTTACAAGCCACCTAACAACAACATCAGGGAAGAAGAAATTCTTGAGTTATTTCCACCAAATATACAAACAATAATAATTGGAAATATGAATAGCATGCATATTTACTGGGATTTTAGGAAAACAAAATCGAGCGGAAATAAATTGATATCTGCTCCAGACAAAATATCCATACTATCGCTCCGAGTGAACCTTTTACAGAAGAGGTTGTTCACCTGATATCCTAGACATAGTGTTAAACAAAAATATCCCGTAACAGTTCAAATATTAATCGCTCTTAACTCAGACTAAATCCCCGTTTTAATTTATTTCAGCACCGAAATTCAACCAATTCCTACTCGAAACTCTCTTATCAAAGGTGACGAGTATCAATAGCTATTTATTTATTTATTTTATTTTATTATTTTTGTTTATTTCGAAATGAATATATTATAGCATTAAAAGCCAGATTTTTTTTTATTTTATATAATTCTAATAATAATAAAATTTATTAAAAGGAAACAAAAGAATTCAGGGGGTAATTTTTAAAACATATGTTTTAATATTAAGTGTAATGTTCAAAAAACAAAACAAGATCAGTCTCAAGACAGTTGTCCTGAGAGAAGGGTGCTTGCTACTCTACACTTGATTTTGTCGCCGCTCTCTCCATCTTCTTCAACTTGAATTTTGTCAACTCTCACCAGTAAAACTTCTCGTTATTTTGATCTAATTTTGGACTTACCGGTAAGGGACATTTATTTTTTCTACTCATCATCAGTTTGAATCCTCAAGTCATCGCTATCAAGAGCTCAACACTTTTCAAGAACTTAGTTCATTTCTCAGTTTTTCATTGATTCACAGACCAGTAATATTTTTGTTTTAAGACTCATCTCTCTTAAGTAAATAAGCTAATTTCATTGTTTATGTCAATAATTGTAGATAATAGCTTAATGCATTTTTTTTCATAACTCTTTTATTTAGTTTTAAATAACTTTCTTTGTATTTCCTTAGGTTTAGTTGTGCACATCAATATTTTTATAATTGTTCTTTTTCTATTTTTTCATTATATATTTATCATTTACTCATTTTTGTATGTTTTTATTTGTATTTACTTGATGAATTTCTTTTCTTTCTTTTTATAGCTTCAATTATATGTATTTGGGGAAATTGTCAACCAAATCAAACTATCAGGTTTTTTTTATTGAATTCACAACCGGCAAATTCGCTCGGATAGAAGGTTAGCTTATTATTATTATTACGAGCTCCTTCTTCCACAAAAGGAGTAAGACGATTGAGACACCTACAAACACCTAATTTACCATAATATTTGTCCCAAAAATCATCTCGCCATCCCACAAGAAATCTATGTAAGCATAAACAAACTGAAGCTAACCATAGCTGATTGCTTAAAGCAGTCAACCACACGAATATTTCGTACAAAAAGGACATATTACAAGCAGTGTGCCTAGTTCCATTCTTCTTAGAATAAAGGAAGAAATATCATTAGGAGGTGATGGATGCAAACCTAAAGACAAAAGTAAATGGAACTTTCTAAAACGCGCTGTATAAAATGAGTTAGAGGAATTCACGATATCCACGTTCAAATAAATATGTCTCCAGGCTGTAACCAAGAGACCAATTATTATGGAAGACTACAAAACAACATTTAAATAAAAAAGTAAATATCCCCAGTCTAGTAATGAACGGATGGTATATCGCCAGCGACTTGGATAAAGCCGAAGCCTTTGCCGATCATTTCCAACAAACATTTTCAAATTCACAATTCGGTAGAGGGCGGTTAGACATTGACATCGAAGTGCTTTTACAATCACCTCTATCAACAGTACAATTGCAGATGATGGAATTCACTACTCCAAAAGAAATTCACTCATTAATTAGGAAGCTCAAAACTAGGAAAAGCCACGACCACAACTTAATCCCAGCAATCGCAATAAAAAAACTTTCTAGGAAAGCACTTTTTCTAATAACATCAATTTTCAATGGCTGTTCAATGATTGTATATTTCCTAATACTTGAAAGAGACCAGAACTAACCACCAGTTCTTGTTACGCCAGATTTAAGACCAAATTACCAGCAGTCAAAGGTACAGTAGCATTCAACATAAAGGAACCTATTTCAAGACTAAAACCAAGACTCTTGAAAGATATTTTGATGTGAACTCTACTACCTTTCTCACCATTTGTTTTAACAAATTGTAATATATAGTAATCCTGTCATTCTTTTACATGAAAACACTATTATATATTTATATCTTCCCTTGTAAATAAGCTGACAATGTACAGTTAGGGGTGTCTATTGCATGAGACAGAACCCATATTTTGATCTCATGTTAAAATTTAAAATTAATTTTTTTTACTAATGTGTTAATTTAAATGACCAATAACAATATCGAAAGTGAAGTAATAGGCATTTAAAGGGAGAAGAAAAAATTAAATCAAATCCCACTATTTATATATCTATATATACACACACACACATGTCAAATGCTTTGTCCTGAATGACTGATCAACGCACAGCTTAAACCGCTGATCGTAGAGACCTGAAATTTGGAGGGTGTGTTCTTTGTATGACGTAGGCATCCGATATAAAAGGATTTTACGAAATTATACCTCTACGGGAGTGAAAATAAAGAAGAAAAAAAAAGGTTTGTATGCTTGCTCACGTGTTTCTTACTTGCAAAATCTACATATTTTCACTGAACAAAACAAATCAATTCACATAGTTCACTTCTCGCTGCTGCCGTGTGTGAAACCGTTATACTAAGTAATCCTTTTCAATAAATTAAATAACATTACATACTAATTATTTACTGACACCAACAGCAAACTTCTATCCATCCCGTTTATCAGTGTCAATGTATTTTTCACGGCTGTACTGATCCGTCTGTGATGAAATTTGATATGGGTATTCTCAGGCCTGGGGAAGCACATAAGCTACTTTTTATCAACATACCTCCCTCACAGGCGAACTTTATATAAAACTGTAACCTGGTTGACTAACAAACCCAGCGGTCAACGTACAGCAGAAACCACTGAACTTGGCATCCTGAAATTTGCAGATAGGTTCTTTGTATAACTTAAAAAGGAATTAGGATAATTTCATCCCCAAGGGTTTTCATTTTAATATAATAGGGGTTCAAAGGTTGTATGGAATCCGTCAGTTTTGAAGTTACACATCTGAAATTTTATATATATATATATATATATATATATATATATATATATATATATATATATATATATATATATATAAACTTAATAAAACAAAGAACATTTTCATCACTTTATAAATATATTTTCAATAAAAATAATAACATGAAGATAGAATTCAGTATTCATAATCTAATGACATGACTACATACCTTGTTATGGTAAGCCGAGTATTAAGAGCAATTAAAATAGAACTAATCAATGAATTCTAATGAATGAAGGATTATCAATGAACGGATGAATGACCATTGCCACTGTTCAGCGGCCATGAATTCCTTTGTCGCGTTTCCTTTTAGGTCAATCCATTTTATTTTGATGGATTTAAATAATTAACAAACGCGTTTGATATATTTAACAAGTTCAGTAATACAATAAAATATATGATTGGAATCTCGGTAAACAAATTTTGCGGGTTCGGTTTCATATATTCCTTGCAATTGGAGTATAATTCCTTTGCAAAGGTCTCTTATTTTAAGAGTTATCTATACAGTTTTACAATTAATAATGTTTGGTACCTAAATAACATATTGGGAACAGCTTTAATTAAATATCTCGTTCAAATTTATAATTTCTATTTCCTCATCAAGCTTATTTCCCATAACTTACGTACATGTTCTTAAAATCCTGAAGTATAACGGTGTTAAGTAAATAGTAGAGACTGTACAGTTTCTAAAACAAGGTTTGCATTAGATCACCCTCAACCGCTCGGTTTTCCCTCCATATAATGGTACTCAGTTTATAGGGGCTTGGTGGGCACCGGGAGGGTCTGCAGACTTCACACTGTCTATTTATAGCTCTTAACAAATTATATAATTTATCTCATCAGCTGGATTTTTAAAATGTATTCTTCAGCACAGGAACTCAGGGCTGGACACACTGTGCTACTCACATCACTATACTCCACTAAATGCTAAAAGAAAGGCACGCATACTATAATACTATAATTATAGTATGCATACTATAATTTCATTTTTATTATAAGCTTTTTTCATTATTTCCTTCTTGTCCTTTTATTTTGTGATTGTTTTGGTTTTTATTATCTATTATGCTTTCTCTGAACTTTGGATATGTTATTTTTTAATCTGCTGTGTATTTGATACTTTACAACACTATGCATTGTTGTTTTGTTTTATGTAGGATATCCTACGTAGAAATATCACTTTGTGCTAGAAACAGTTATTGCAATCCAAACGTGAATGCCTAAATTTGTAAAAAATCTTTGTCAATTATATATATTCGCAACTCTACCAAAAATTTAAACTGCCTAAATTAACTTATATTCATAAAGCTGAACACATGAAATTTGAAGCCCTATGATTCTTCTTATCGTTTGATGAGAAGACTGTGGTTTTCTCACCTTCGCTAAGTTTTCTAAAAGTTTTAAAATATATGAACCCAAACTTGTTGCTAGAATTAAGTCACATAAGACTCGTAGCAAAAGGTAAGTTCGTATTAGGTAACATTGACATTAAGGGCAATGATCTGGAAGATCAAACAGTACAAGAACCAATACAAAAAAACAAAACAAAAAAGTCATACAATCATGAAAACAAGAAGTCCAAGCATGGCACTAATAACGCGGCCATAGAACTTTAAATTGTAAACTCATAGCACAATAAATTTTAAGTTACCATATAATGTTTGCAAACATAATGTAAATGTATTGTTTTATTTAAATTTAAAAAAAAACACTACGATACGTGAAGGGTCTAGGATTCAGTACATGGTAGGGACTGTACTGCTTTTTGGGCAAAGATTGTACAGGGAAGTGATTTCTCCTAGATCACGCTCAATCGCCAGATTTGCCCCTATTATTTTGGGTACCCACTTTATAGCGTCTATATGAGCCCCAGCAGGGGCATAGATAGATTAAACAGGAAACTGTTTAAATAAAAATCAGCATGGGAGCGGGATTCGAACCTAGGACCTTCGGCATGGCAACTCAACGCTCTACCACTGAGAAACACCGCCCCCTTTTATCTAAATAACCCTACATTAAAATATAACTGTAGGCTAGAAACAGTTGTTTCTGTGACTAAAAAGATGTTAGAGTGAGCAATAGCGCAAAATACTTTTTAACGTTAAACGTTAAAATGATTTACAAACTTTATTTGAGACAAACCCAAGGCTCACCTATTGTATAGAATGCTTAATAGTAGAGTTACGGAGTCAAAATAAGCAGACAATTCTTCTACAAATAAATTTTCTTAATCTACTAAATTGTTTGAGCAAAATGAATATTTAAAAAGGCTAAGGAGCCAATGAAACCAAATTATAATCCTTGAAGGCTAATTATACTAACTAGAGAAATTTTAAAAGTTAAAGAAACTTATCGAGCAGAATTATAAGGTCATAACACAACGGTGTTTTCTAAACGGATCTGTGAAGCTATCGTTGGTTGATATAAGAAGGAAAATGGTCGGGTGGAGGTCAGTCAATTTTATCAACTGCCATCCCTTAACACCATTATAAGCCTTGAAGAAGACCTGAAATCTGGGTCAAAACGTAGGCTTTAAAATAAATAGGTCTCCTTATTCTAGAGATTTTTTCCCGATCTCCATCCGGACCATTTTCTTCCTCACTTATTAACTTATCACTTAAATAAGCTCAACAATATGAATCAAGTAGGCTGATATTTGAAATTTAGCATACTTGCCAAAATACCTCGTGAATAACTTTTAAAAAAAAGAAGAAAATTATTGCTCATTCGCTCTGCTTCAATTTTAGCCTAGCGATAAAGAGTCCAATGAACGATTTGAATAGTAAAAAAAGAAAGAAATCATGTCATTGATTGCATTGCCAAATTTCTTGCGTCAACCAGAGAATACATCCCACCAGCATCAAAACCCCTAGCAACTACTGAAAGGTCAGAGAACAACAGCTGGAAAGTGTAAAAAAAAATAACAGCAGATTATAAGAAATAATTTCTGAATTTCAGAGAAAGCATAATGGATAATAATAAAAAAAAAACATTCTCAAAAATGGAAGGTCTGCTCTTCCACATTATCCAGCCATCGCAGTCTGGGTCTGCCTCTTCCTCTATTTCCATAATAAATAGCACTCCATAAATACCATACAGTAATACCAAATATGGACTGAGATTTAAGGAAGCTAGTCAATTTAGCAATAAATAATTATTTAGACTCCTGTCACTGACAAAAAAAATATCTTGGAAGCGAAGTTAAAAAATTAGGTACATTTTATTGGTACTAACATTTACCCCTGAACCACTTTTATTTTCTTCCTCATATAAATAAGGTCAACTAAATTAAATCATGTTGGTTGATATTTAAAATTTAGCATACTTGTCCACAAACCACGTGAATTTTTTCATGAAAAAGAAAATGTAAGAGCGAATGAGCTTAGCTTTGCATCAATTTTAGCATATCGATAAAGATTTCAATGAACGATTTAAATGATGAATAATGATTAAATAATGATGTCCTAATGAATAATTCAAGATTTCTTCATTACGACTGTTTGAGCCGTTTTTTATTTCCTTTGTTTCTTTATTTTTTTTCTGTTCGCTAAATGAATGAATTTACGTTATCTGCATTATTAGTTAAAATTTTATTGTTGTTAATGAACTGATAGAATATTGTTTTTCTGATGTTTAAGTGTTCACAATATGTATTAATGATTTCAACCATTCAAAGACAACAGTTCAAGTTCCGCGATTGTTTACTATTTTCGCATTATCAATGGACAACACGGAACCCCCACCTCGTCAGTAAGCCAGTTCGTCTCTTGATGCAGAGGAGACCACGAGCTGACATCGATCGTCGATCGATCTTCCAAGTGTCATTTTTTTTGTTGCTTCGCAGTCGCCGACTGAGTTGTTCCAGCTGCCTTTTTTGCTGCCACTTTTGTGAATGACTCCTAGCACTGTCACCAGTTATTTGGGTACCCGATAACACCACAATAATATAAAAAAATCATTTTTTTGGTGAAAGACAGTTAACTGATTAGTGCACGAAATTTTGTTTAGAGAGTGTAATTATTTAATTAATAAGTAACCAGTTAAATGATCTCTAGATTTTTTTTCTTTCTTATTTTAAACTAATAGTATTTATTTCTTATTTTGTTAAATGTATGAACCATTCCATTCGATGTATCCTTAGTGATATGATCCCGTATCTTTAGTGATGTATAGGGACAAAGTTTACTTTTTTTTCAGGAAAACAAAATGGTTGTAATCTCTCATTTCATTAAATTTATTTGTCAATTTACCATTTTGTTCTTCTTTTACCGTGTTTACTATTAATAATAGTTTTATTTTATTTCGACATACATCTGTTGTTTTTTTTTAATAAAATTTATTTTTATTTCTTATGAGCTCGAAATTTAACCAGCATTAGTTAAAACTGGGCAAGAGAATTACGCCAGATTGCTTTTTTTTCTTTACGGTGTCGCTCTCCTCAACAACGACATTTATATTTCACCGTGAAATTATTGATACACAAAGGATGAAATCCCTATTTATTTAAGGCTAAGATTGTTCGAATGTGGAAATTGTGAGACGATGGATAACGAAGCATTGGTACCTGTTGAATCACGATTCATATGTTTCTCCGAAGCAACGCAGAGGCAATTGAAATTCAAAACCTACAATCAGGATCATTCAATTCTTCCTTGTTAATCTTGCACATCAACAAGTTGCTATAAACAAAGGTGAAATACAAACAGTTGAAACCAAAAAAGCAATAGATCATGACTTTTATTTTTTTACAAAACAACCAAATGTCTAGGTTTTTACTAGAGGATTGTAGAACAATATATTATTAAATTATCGAAATTGGCACCCATACTATTTCATTTGAAGACATAGATTCCGGTAGTGGCTGAACAGCGTTTTTTCCTATTTTAGAGATATAGAAACGCATATAACAAAAAAAAAAACTATTAATCAAGCAGTCAGTGAAGTGACAATGCAGAACAGCTAAAGTATTAGAGATACTGATCCCGTTTCTTATTTAAAAACCAGATCAGTATAAAAATTGATTGATGTAGCAAAAATAACAGGCGTTACATAGGAAATATTACGTTTGGAAAAGGGCTCACGATTTTCCCGATACAGATGGGGTTTTGAAGGCGGATGGAACTCCCTCGAAATGAAATCTCGATCGATTACACATAGATTTGATTATATATGTGATTATTATATAAGCCAGTTGTTTAGTTCTGTATATGATATTTATGAAGTCTAATTTTTTGGTATATAATTCCGGGTCAGTCTATTTGTTCACTGCCTACTAAATTAGTCATTTGTTAACCGCTTCCAAAAATATTGTCATATGTTGTGAATTTCTAGAATTGAATTTTTTCCAGTTCGTTAATTAGTTATCCCGCTTGTCCTATACCCCTTTATCTTCTTCTTATATCTTTCCGAATTGAGAGGACCGGCATTGACGTACGCTACGGTGAGCTCACCTACGAAACGTCAGTGAAGAGAGGAAGACAAGTTTTTCGGTAAGCCAGTTTTATTTCCTTTCTTTATTGTCAAATTGTCCGAGGACGACTTATCGAGAAGTACCGTATCAGTTAAATATTGTTGTTCATTAGAAAATTTAATTACATTTTTTTTTAATTTTCCATTTTTATTTTTTTCAATCGCGTTTCATACACCAGTAATAAAAGAAATGATCAACTTGGGTAAAAACTTACGATCTGTTAAATGATGGAGGTTTCGTGAACTCTATTTTTTAATATAAACTCCTAGCAAAATTTCATTTAAAATACAATAGCTGTATGGATAATTTGGTTTTAAAATACTTTGAGAAGTCTTCTTCAAAATGGGATGAATTCTATGGTCTCTAATGTCTCAGTTTCAAATCCCGCTCCCAGGCGGACTTTTATTTAATCTGTTTTCGGCCAGATATGGGTCTAGGACCCTTCTAGGGATTACCCACCTTCTATAAAGTTAGTACCCAAAATAAGGGGGGGGGGGCATTTGGCGGTTGAGCGTAATGTCGGACGAATCATCTCCCAACACAACAGTAGTGCTAGAAACATTACTGTCTCAATAATGTACTGATTCTTAGACCTTTCATGGGTTGTGGTCACACATGTTTTTTTTTGTTTATTTCACAACTTATCTTCTAACAACACCTCTTAAAAACGGATGCTCAAGAATATACCAATTAGAAAACTATTTGAACTCTGTTGCAATGCTATATTCAGTAAAATCAATCTTAACTGTTCCACGTGTAAATAAATACCTTTGATAGCTTTGTAGATACAGTAAATAACTTAATGAATACGAGTAAACGAAATATATATTCCGGTACGTCTGAAGAGTCCAATTTAAATAGTCTCTCCAGGGCTGCGCTCGTGACTGAATTGAAGCTCTCTCGCGTGATTCTCCTTCCAATTTATTTCACACGAGCACTCCACCACGCGCAAATCTACACAAGTTTACACGCGTAAAAGTTCGTACGAGTAAAATATGCCTAATTTTCTAACTAAGCTTCCAAGAAATAATTTTTGTCAGTGACAGGATAAATTATTATTTATTTCTTAAGTGGAACCGTAATAGATGAGATGAGCTTGGAATTCTTGGAGAAATCCTACCTTCGTTAAATCTCTGTCAATAATTTGTAATTACTTATGGAGTGTTATTTATTGTGGAAAAGAGAAAGAACGAGACTCCGATGGTTGGACGATGTGGAAGCAGATCGAAGCCTCATGGGGGTGAAAATATGGAGAAGAGTCGCGGAAGATGGTTCAGGGTGGAGGAAAATTGGGGTATTAGCCCTTAAATCCTGGTCAAAATGTCAGAATATAATAATAATTATATACAGGCGGTGCATATTGTAATGGCCCTGGCCTTGAAAGATTTGTAAATTCATATGATGATAAAAAGAATATACTTCTGTTCTCATGTATTAATAAAAATGTTTAAATGTGTGTTCAATGAGATCTGTATTTTATATGAGTTTTCCCTGTTCAAAACTCACTAATTTTATCACAAAAATATTAATCTTTTGAAATATGTTATTAAAGTTGTAAAATGAGTTTATTTACGCTTGTTTATATATTTAAGGGTATTTTTAAGCCTCAACAGAGTTTTACAGCTAAAGACTAAAAAGTTGTGATTAATAATACTATTATTATTTAACTTCAATTTCCTTGATAAAAAGCTCACGGTAGATAGTTGAATAAGATCAATAAAAATCTTTTATCTAATTTTTAGTAGTTTTCAAAATTATGTATAGCATCCTTTCTTAAGTACATGCATATTTGTATGTATATTTTATATAAATACATGTATGCAGCCTAATGTAGTTATTCAAAACCCTTTAGTGCAATATTCGGAGTGTAGTTCTCTTTCTCAACCAAAATGATAAAGAATGATAACAAACATAACCATCTGGACAGTTGTTATTAAACTATTTAAAAATTTAAAAAACGCCACTGATTTACTTGAATATATATTTGGGTAAGAACTCGTAAAAATACAAACTCCTTACAATGAAGTTTCTTGTATTTTTTAAGCTCAAACAAGTGTAAGCGAGTTAATTCTCGCTCTATTTTCAAGCCTGAAATAAAATAAACCAATTTAGATTTTAAAAATTAAAATTAAAAGAGCAGGACAGTAAAACTTTTAAATTTCAACACTGACGGGCTCATGCCCAAAATTACGGAAATCTATGCGTTGATAGCACAGACCCAACCCACCATAGTGATCCTCACAGACACAAGAGTTATCTTCCGGCACATTCGCATCCCAGGATACGGCCTCACAGGAGACAACGAATGAGGGGTCATCATAGCCATACGACACAGATTTCGGTGGAGAGGACTCCCCTCACCATTGGCAACTAGTGACCCGAGAATTCACCACAAAACTGTACTGGTGCAAGTCGACAAAACCACTATCATCACAGGTTTATGTAGAAGACCCAGGTCTTCTATAGACATCTTCTCGATGATATTAGCCGAGTGCGCCAAGAAGACCAACCATTGGGTAGTGGGTGACCAAAATGCTCGGCACCCAATCTGGAACAACATCAGGAGCAACAAAGCCGGAAGTAAACTCATCAAGACTCCTTTCACTTTAGTACATCCGAACACCCACACTTTCAGACATCGAGCGAAGCCATCGTTCACATCTACCATCGATCTTCTACTCACGAGGCAACCGCTCGATTCGTAGATTGTTCAACGATGGACTTTATCACCTCCGACCACAGACCTGTGCTCTATATCATAGACGAGGAAATACCAGTTCCAGCGGCGAGGAAGTATAAATATGTGGAAGCAGACTGGGGCACATACAGGGCACAGGTCCATAACGTACTGCCAACAGTTCTCACACTCCGGACGAGAAGTGACGTGGACGCCTACGTGGACTTCACTGAAACAATCAAAAGAGCCGCAGACGTTACCATTCCAAAATTCAGGCCACTTCCACCAGCTCTACGTCCTATGCCAGATCACATCCTGAACCTTTTCGCCACCCGCAATAAGTGGAAGAATAAATGGTATAGGACTAGGGATTATGAGGCAAAATCGGTGGTAAATTCCCGTACCGCGCAGATTCGCAGTCTGATAAAACAATGGAGGACTGCACAGTGGCACGAAAAACTGAGGTCCACGCACGGTGACTACAGAAAATTCTGGAAGCTGTTAAAAACCAGCACGAAGAAGAGAAGTTCAACACTACTCCACGACGGGGGCAAGCTGTTGACAGAACAGGTTACCAAGTTTTCATATCACTATGGTGGAATCATCGCAAGAAGAACTAATCCAGCGCAAACTGATTTACCTACTGAAGAGAAAGGAAACAACTATATGTTTGTATCTCCGAAGCAGCTGAAGGCGATTTTCCGACGTACGAAGGAGAATAAAGCACCAGGCCACGACGGGATACAAACCATATTGCTGAAACAACTGCCAAGAAGAGCTCACTTGACCAATTTATATAACACTTTCCTCAGGTTAAGATATTTTCCTGACATTTGGAAGAGAGCTATTCTTTTTCCTCTACTCAAACGCATGAAGTCGGGATTGCAGCCAGCAGACTACAGGCCCATCAGCTTGCTTGCGCATCTGGGCAAAGTCTTTGAGAAAATTTTCCTCAATTATCTCAAGACATATTGCTCAAAGATAGCTCTCATACCACCGGAGCAAACCGCCTATCAGGCAGCTCGATCAGCGCAGAGAGAGCTCTACGGCAGGCGGAGGAGGTCTGTGCGAACATCACACAGAAGCTAGAAGGACTCAACATAACAATGAATCCTAAAAAGACAGACTGCATAATTTTCTCATTTCAGGGAAAAAAGCCCCGCCCTCTCCCTAAGGTCTATAGGATAGCGGGAAGCGAGAACAGACCAGCGAGCAGCATAGTCTACTTAGGTGTCACACTTGACCGACACCTGAAACTAGCCTACCACTGCAGGAAGAAGCTCAGGTCGGTTAGGACCAAGTTTTACAGACTTAACCACCTGCTTACATCTCCTAACTTATCCCTCCGCCTTAAGCTGATCATCTACAAGAGCAGCTTAAGACCGGCGCTCCTCCACGGAGCACCACTATTAAGTACCATCACACCGGCAACAGCAAAAAAGCTCCAACAGTTTCAAAATGGCGTACTGCAGCGCATAGTGAGACACACGACATTAAACAGAACAAAAATGGACCTTCTACACACTACTCTCAACTTACCGACAGTTACTGACTTCATAAAACGCAGGCACATTAAATTTTTTGACAGTCTGAAATACAGTACTAACCCCCTTTTCAGGAGACTCACCCCAGCAGGACGGCCACAAACGTGGTAAGATCACGTACAAAGTCTCAGCCTGAACCGAGAAAAAAATAAAAGGAAAAGGACACGGTGTGCCCCATCACCGGAAAAATCCAAAGTTAATTAATAAAGAAAGAAATTAGAGCCTTCCATTTTCTCATCCTCCTCTTAAAATTTGCGCAGTACAGTAAAAGAGATCCCTCTCCAACCTAATCCTAATCCAGATTAGAAATCTTCAAACTTAAAGGGGCTAAGAAAAAAGAAATTAAATTTTTTATTTAAAAATAAAGTGATAAACAAGATGGATCCGAGTTAGATATTAGTAACGCACATTATTAGTGCCCCTAATCACAGGATTTAAGTGTAAACAGGTCGAAAATGTTCAAAAACATAAAGCTATTTGAGCTTTTGTCCTTTTTTCCTTCAAAACCAATTAAAAATCAGATTTTTTAAACTCATTTGTACAAAAATGGCGGAAGATAGCGTACAATTTTGATGCATGGATTATTTAAGTGTTAAAAGTAGAATAATATGGTATCAAAAAGTCACACCCGGGACATGATTAAAACCTTACATTAAATAAATATTTTACTTTTACTTAAATTATGATTCTCCATTTTCATTTTAATGTGGATGCTACTGGATTATACATTTGTAATTATTTTATTAATGTGGTAAAACCATTTTCCAGTCAAATTTTCTTTATTTCAAAAACGTTTCGGCTATAGAGTCATTTTGAATTTCCTTTTTTTCTTAAGTTTACTTTTACTACTTACAAGTCAATATTAGAATTGTCATTCTATTAAATCTTTATATAGATGTCCATAATTTTAAAATTTCTTGCTTGGAGTTTCATTATTCTCCATGGTCAATTTGATCAGAGATTGACCATGGAGAATAAATAAACTCCAAGCAAGAAATTTTAAAATAATTTGCATATGGTTTCAAAGAAAAGGTAAAGTATTTTTATTTTTAAACAGAAAAGATAGGCTCTCGGCCGGGATCAGAACTCGGAACCTTTGTCTCACCGCGACATTGCTCTACTAAAAGGTGAAGTATTTTGGTATGATCATAGGGAGAAGAAAATTATTTGACACATCATAAATTACAAAGAAACAATATTGTTCGTTTCTTAATAATATGTATGCGCATTCAAAATATGTAAGTGGAGAACTACTTCTGAAATATTCGGAAAATATATGCTTTCTCTTCTATCTTGATTATTTGGTCGCCAGTCCCTTTTTACGTCGTTTAAATTTTTTAATTTATTTATTCAAACCCTTTCTTATCATTAATTCAAAATAAAATACAAATGTTCTGAGAAACCATAACACACTGAAATTATTCTTATATATAATAATAAAGCTTGATGCCGGTGCAAGCAACCTCTGCTTACAAACGTCCATCCACAGACCACTTCCTGAACTCAAATCCACCAGATTTACCTTAAGGCAATCTTCCCACCTACGCCTCGATATACGCCTCCGACGTATACTGCTCTGCATAGCCCTTATAAACTTTCTAGAAAATCTTTCATTACTCAGCCCAACAACTTTAAATGACAATCTTAATCTTCGCGACAGTATAACTTCAATAACATTAACCGGGTACGTGTTCAGCAATTACAAATATTATTATTACTTTAATTTGCATTTTCAATGGTTCTTAAGATAGTACAGTACATTTAATTATAAAGGAGATAACGATTGAATATGTAAACTGAGTAACGAATTACGTAAATATAAAACTGCAACACATCGGCTCATGGGCTTATAAACAGTGCTGAATCCACAGCCTACGACCACTGCAGCACGACCATGCACCTGGCACACGCTAAGCATATATCATGACCTGTGTTCTTCGAGCTTACCACTCAATTGACGTCTCAGTGACCATCCTGGAAAGCCTGGAAGCATCTTTCCTCATGGAGCAGCTGATGTGATTCCATTGTCGTTACTCTTATCAGTCATATGTACTGATTAAAAATGTATTTTTGATCTTAAAATTTCTTTTAATAAGTCTTTTTTTCCGTATGAAACATTATTATTATTTTTGTTTTATCTCTACATTCTAAATTAAATGTTTTATGTTATATTTTTGCTTTAATGTCTAATTTTTATTTTCAGAAGACCATTTTGCTGTAACCAGCCATAACATATTCCCGTTGGGCAAAAGTAAAGGTTCAATAAACCACGGAACTTGTAATCTCTTAAGCTCTCCTATGGTCTGATCCTTTTTCGGACAAAATATCCCCTGCAATACCTCAAGACCATGTTCATCTCTCAGATCTAACGGCCATGTTTTAGATCTGTAAACAATTGGAAGTATCATATTTTTATAAATCATGATGTTTAGATTTGAGTACAAAAAAAACAAAAATACTCGAGCGTAGTAATGTCGAGACCTATAAATAACAAGAATTGAATTGGTTGAACCTTAAACTTAAACTTCTCGACATTATTAAACTTATTATATGCAACAACAATCCTAACAAAATCTCCTTCTATCTGTCTCTAACCAATCATATCCGAATGCATATCCAGCCCTATTTCATAACCTGTATTCATTAACGTTTTTTTATTAAATTATTAAGGACAAATATATGTTCTAAGTGGATTATTAAACGCTGTTAATACGCTCGATCAGTGTAGGGTGGTACATGCTATTACCAATACAAGAGCTAATTAATGAACAGTTTTAAACGAGTCCATATTCACCGTTAATGTTGAATTTTCTCCTTCAGTCAAGTTTCCATTCCTATTAATGATTCGTCCAATACTCATCTACCAATCCTTTGCCGATTAAACGTAATCCTATAGGAGAAGCTATGGGAAGTTTGATTCATCCACTCCCATGTAGTTCATTTATCCAGCACGTCATTTAATGAACATTCTCCGACCTTTTAGTGGCTTCATTGAATTTAAAATGAAAGCAACTGGACAAGTTTAAAACAATTTCAGTTGATAGAAGTAGATTTAGAAACTTTTTTCTGAAAGCATAGAGAGTAAATGGTACTCCTTAATCCCTTAATTGAATATCAGTGAGAAATAAAAAAAAACTCTGAGAATGTCATTATTCTTGTTTAAAACGATATTATTGACCGACGGAATAGTCAATTCTAGAGAATAGAAAAGGAGTGAGGGTCAGTTGTAAACACGTAGTTGGCATAGCAACCTTCTGTGATCAATGCCACGAGTTCATATCCCTGCAGGTCGCCCTAGGAATTCTTTAAAAAAGGAGTAAAAAATCTTTGTTGATATCGTCCTTCGGAAGGGGCGTAAAATGGTGGTCCCGAGCCTGTACGGTATCAGATAAAAGATTATGAAAACTCTTTAAAGATTCCTCTCTATCCGAAATACAACTACCTAGGAAAAATTAAAAAACAAACAATTAAATTATGTAAGATAAATCAAAAACTCATTATTGATTAAATCAAGACTATTTCCGTAACAACCATCATCCGTATTTTAACATTTCTGGGGTGAACTTATCACACCACGAGTTCAAGCAGGTAAACGGTTTAATTGTCAAAACTTATAATAGAAGTATATCCACGATAATAACTATTTCATTGGTATCAACATAAAGAAACTTAAACTAATGTACAATCCTATGCTTATCATTTTTTTTTTTTAATGAAACAATGATTTAACAGGATAATAACAATCTTACCTGTACTTTTGTTATCTTTTTCTCTTCGCAAATTTCTGAAGCAAATCTAACTCTCTATTTCCTTTTATATATATATATATATATATATATATATATATATATATATATATATATATATATATATATATATATATATATATATATATGTATATATATAGTCAAGAAGAAAAGAGTATTGAGGCTTCGGAAGAATAAAGTGACATTGCTTGGTTATATTGGTTTGTGTAATTAATTACAAGTATTGTTTATTAATATATTATAACAGAATAATTTGTAATATTAAATTTGTTTTAACATAAAATTAAAATTGTAAACTTATAATAAAAGTGCGTTTGCGGAAGTAATTGATATAATTTTTCACGACGAGATAACATCTTCAATAGTGTCCGAAATGACACATGACACAATAATTTTCAGATAGTTTCAAATTTATTAAATAAATCTCAAGAATCAGAAAGTCCGCAGGGACTAGTCTATGTGCCAGGCTAGAGGGGATTAACGAACCCCCGGAATACCGAGTTCAGTACACGGCTACACACACTACACAACAGTAAACTCGACAATTATTCTAACATAAGAACACGTACAGTACACACCTCAGGGTCACCTTCCCTGGGAAGAGCCAAATTTTGAGGGTACAACCAAACAACCAGTTGTCCCGAGGATACTATGCATTTCTTGCTGGGGTAATCACCCGCAAGGAAGTACATTTGATTCAGAGAAACTAAGCGAATAGCCTCCAAATGGCTAAACGACACGCTGAGAGGCACAAGGGGTTGTCGCGAAAGAAGAAAGAAGAATCAGAAAAACTTATTTTATAAACAGTTGAGAAATATATATATATTCTTGCCAAAATATATACTGATATTTGCGTCATATTATACCGGTGATATGTAAATTGCTTTTTATATGATAAGACCTATATATGCATACATTTGTAATAGAGGGTAATATGCCATAAATTGCCTTAAGTATCACTCTCTATCTCAAATGCCTTCAATATTGTCCGAAATAAGTGTTCCGCTTAACAATGGGTTTAAAGTGAAGAAATTAAAATTAATTAAGTGAGCTGACAAGAGAAATAGCACAACTTTTCCTTATAATTATAACACTTGGGCAATGAAATACATTAAGTCGCTTTACATTATATTTATATTCAAAACTTCAATTCGCACGAAAGGGCCACTACAGGGCGCCATGCGTTTCTTCTCTTATTTTACGAAACACACATAATTAAGAACGATTTATTTAAATCATATTTAGATATGTAGGTTAAAAATATTCTAGACCCAGATTATGATTGGAAAGGTTAATGAAGTAATTTCGTAAATCAAATTTATTGGCACTCGACAACAGCTATATCTCGAAATGAAGAAACGGACCGATAAAAAATAAATTCAGTCGGGTATCATTGATGATACAGCTTTATGATTCCTTCACGAACGAAACATCTCAATCAGAGATTTCACCTTGATTGGGAATCCATTGAATGGAACATTATATGTTTGGGTTGATTAAACCAGTTAGCTTAACGATACGAATTGATTGGTATCAGTTATCGTGTTGGCAACATAATATATAAATTAGTTAGAGAGCGGAGAACTCAGTGCATGTAGTGCTGAGTTGCTTATCTGAGGGTTCCGAATTCAAATCCTGCTGTGACGGATAAAACATTAAGTTATTTAACAGCCACGTATGGATCAGGTGGAATAGTGTTCACCCATGCTGTATAATATGTCGGGAGAAACTTTATGGTTGAGCTTGATCTCGTGCGAATATCTTCCCTACACTACCGTTTTCCTAGAAACAATATACACAATATTTTATACCAGACCTGGCATTTTGCCAAAAGAATATGTCCAGTCTAGTGTCCCACAAGGCAGTGGTACCTAAACTAATTTATGTCCTATTCAACCTAGCGATTTACCTACTGAAGTAAGGTCCCAAGCCAAGATGTTGTGTACCGATGATATAGTGATTTCAGTACAATTCATGAAATTTATATGAAATTATGTGGTGTGAAGTTTGACTGGGGACCGATATAATTTTAGCACAAAAGTTGAAGACGAGAGATTCAATGCCCTTAGAGATTCAGTTTAGCTAAATTGTATAAATGTTATTGAGGATAACCTATTGAAATTCCTAAACGTTGTAAAATATGACTGGGATTTTGAAAAATGTTCTATCTCGTTGGAGAATCTGATCGCTTCTTTATACAATCAGTATATACAATAAAATCAGTTACGTAACGATTCAACAACGTATCTCTCAAGTTATCTGGGAAGTGAGCTCTTCACAGTACCTTTTGCTTCTTTATTAATGATAAGTAATTTACACAGTATTATAAAATCTATTTGCATAGTTTACTTTCGATTCGGAAGTTACATTAGAAGAAGAACCGCCTCGATGAATTTAAATTTCGATATAATGTATTATAATTCGAGAAAAATGGGCAAATGAGGCTGATATAAGGAATTGTTAATAATATTTTTTTTTTAAACACTTTATTAAAGACACTACAATCTGCCACTTGTGGGCAATAAATCATGGTGCTATGTAGCTACAACCATTGCATAACAAAACAAAAAATGATATAAACAAAATAAAATAAGTGAATGTAATAAAATGTTACTAACATAATGACGAAACTTTAATCAAAACAGAAGAACAGGTTTTAGGAAATGTTCTATAACTCAAATGATTAATAATATAATAAAGCGTTAAGTCACTCGTACTTCATATTATATATATAATATATATTTTTATAACTTCTCCAACATTTATAAGACTCTTAACATATCTTAACTATTTCATTTATGAAATATACTTCTATAGCAGTAAGCAGTAATTAAGATTAATATGAAAAAATATAACCCAGTACCAGCTTTTCTACCAACACTAATTCTTTCTTTCTTTCTTTTTGGATATTTCATAAAAAACAACCCTTTTTAACTAAGATACTTTGATTAGTACTGAAATACTTTGATAAAATCACAAAACATTCAGCGATCAATTCTCGTTCAGACCCCAAAAGTTACCGACTACTTTCGTATTCAGCACGTGACCTTTACCACGACCGTAGCTCCAATCAGGCAGAAGTCCTACAGGTGAAAAATTCAAATTTAGGAGGAAGAACAGCAAAAAAACTCTTCTGAAAAGGAGGTGAGGCAAAAATTTGCCCATTGCTAAAGATTCTATGAATAAATGATCATTTTGACAACAGAGACATCAAAGGTTTATAATTGTGCTGAAGTACACACGTGTAAATATATCCTGTCTTATGACTTTGTGTTGTATATTATTTTTCTTATGTACTTTTTGAAGGATTGTGTATATTGCTGAAAATGCAAAATATTTATTTATCTTTATTATCTGCTATTTTAACTAACCTTTTCCAGCTGTTTGCTAACCATCCTTATGATTTAGTAATTGCATTTGGGCCTTGGAGGGGGGTGGGATGTTTTCTTTAGTAAATGTCATGGCTCATTTTGAGTTTAGGATCTGCTTTATTCGTTTATCCTTTGATATTATTCCCTCTCCTACAATAATTATGTAACATAATCAATCATTTACATTAGCAGTTACAATTTTGAAGTTGTTTAGAGATAGACATACAGCATGTGCTAACTGATCATATATTTTATATTATTTTAAAACGAAAATAATTACAACTTTTTAGTGTCCCTTAATTAGATAATGCCTAACTTAATACAAATAATGATCAAATTAATAATATTCGGATTTATTATAATCTTTTTTTTAATAAGTATTATTAAAACATAAAATTAATCATCAGTTCTCCACCTTTAATAAATCAAAGTTCCTCTGACAGTTATTATTAAATTATATGAAACATATTTCTTAATTATATTTATAAAACAAATTTGTTTTAATAAAGGTAGTGATAATTTTCACATCGACCTTAGTTATCAACATCTACTTCAGAACTGGAACCTGTAAGTGATTATTTTTCCAGACGTTCACATTTATTCATTTGTGAAAAATACTCTTTCTACTGGAGCAATTGCATCAAGTAGACGTAAAATATATTCAATTAAAATGAAAAAAATAGTCGTGTTTCGAAACATTAGGATTGTTTTGGAAACGGGATTATTTTATGCCCCTAAGCTTTGGATAGGTGGCCGAGAAAAGAATTAGTCCAATGAGATCCGAAGAGATAGTGAGGACTTCAAGGGAAAAAACAGTACCTGTACCACTACAACCCGTGAACGGATCTGGGGTTCATTAGAGATTGTGCTGTTTCACGAACAATGATTGTGTTGGGAGATGATTTGTCCTAGATCACCCCCAACCGCCAAATATTTCCCCTCATTTTTTGGTACCCGCTTTGTAGAGGCTGGGTTAGCCCAAAGAAGGGTCCTAGATCCCATTTGATCTGTCTCTGGCAGCTAACAGACAAAATAAAAGTACTGTCAGCAGCGGGATTTACGGCATGGTAACTACTCAGCCACTCCGCTTCCAAGAGAAGGATTATACAAAATTCTGAGTTTGTAGAATATTTCCAACCTGATCTAATATTTTCTAGAAGAAGGATTATAGAAAATATGATATCAGGTTGAACATATTCTCCAAATTATTAATTTTCGATGGTATCATCATTGCTGGTTTTCATTAATAGAGGAATCCTTTAACACAGATGATGATTCCTCTGAAGAAAACATTGCATAACCAAAACAGAATCTCCAGATTTATTATAAATTAATATTTATATAATGCTAATATGTTTCAGAAATTTAGTTTCGAAATAGATCTATTTAGCCAAACAAGATAATAAATAAACTAGTGGACACTCCCCGGTGGAGGCTCATCAGACTAAGTGACTTCTGGTCGAAAGAAAAACCGGCTCTAGTTTTTGCCCTGTTCCAGCCTCTGGGAATCGTAATTGCCTTTTAAGAGACTTACTCCCGATTTTGGACATGGCTCCTTGGGTATCATAAGGCTCAAGCTAGTTGCATTCGGTGGCGTAAATCGAACTTTCTACATTTTCTCAAGTTACCGAGAATCAGTGCGGGGTTTGCATTACCATTACAGATGCGGTCGTTATTTTAACTGGCTCCACTCAAAGTTGTAGGAATAAATTCTCCATTTACGGAATGGAGTAGGTATCTGGATAGGCGGGCTAGACACACCGACTGTCATGGAGTGGATCAGGAAAGTTTCATGTCGCATGTAACAGTGGAAAAAGTCCAGTGTGATTGGGAGAATAGTTTCTCAAGTTCAGATCTTTACGCAACGTAGATAATGTGTAATTAGACACACATATAATTGTAAAAAAAAAATGATCCATTAAGATCCATTCACTCGTTGCTACCAGTTATTGTGCCACTTATAGTGTTTTGAAGATGGTTGGTTTTTGGAGAAAAAAAACTGTAGCCGTCCAATTATTAATTCTAGAATGAATAAGAAAAGGGTAATAGCCCATAAATAAATCCGTATAAATTAACAGTAAAAAAACTATCAGAAAGAGAAAAGAAATAACTAAACAATTCTCAGCCAGAAACACAACAGCTAGAGATAGGTTACCAATGAGTTCGCCATTGACATATAAATAAATGAGAACTGTAAAATAATGAACTACAAACTTAATATTAAATTTATAATTTGTTAAGTATGAATATAGAAACGGAATAAAATATTAAAAGTGATTTGGACAGTGGATATTTTCACAGACACCACTTTGTTCCACCTTGTTGCTGTTGATAACATTCACCGCACTCACAGCGTGTTAAAAAACCTTAGGCATTACTATTGACCAAAACCTTTCCTGGAAGCCCCATATCACCCAAATATCCCGAATTCGTTTTGATGCAGAACCGTTGTCCATGAAACAGTACAGTCTCTGTCCTGTGCTGAACCCCAGATCCGTTCACGGGTTGTAGTGGTGTAGTTTTTTTTTCTTAATTCTATAGTCGAAAGAATATCTAATGAAGAAAAAAATTGTACAAAAATGTACATTTGCATAAGCCGAAAAGAAAATGTGATTTAATTCGCAAATGAATACGTACATTTTTCATCCTAAAGTCTCGGTTTGCAACTACATAAAATTTCTAAGTGTGGAATAAAGTTAGTTTTATCGGATTTTAAAACAAAAATTGAGAATATTTTTGTTTTAGAATCAAACAAAGAAAATCGCTACAAAATCATAGCTAATTAATCGTCTTATGAATAATCAGGATCGATCAAGTATCACCTGATGAGATCTGCGAAGTATGTCACTTAGCATAAATGCTTTGCTATTTATAAAATTCTGAAAATCAGGATAGCATTTCCCTTCAACATCGGGCGTTTTTGAAAGTCATACTCATCTAACCGTTGTTTTTTTTAGTACCTCCATTAAAATACACAAAATGAAACAGTAAAAGGTGCTGAAAAATGACAGATATAAAGACTGTGCTGTGACTTTTTATTATTTCCCAGCTGCAAACTTCATTCATGGAATAAGCCTAAAAGATTCAGCGAGCCAAACATTTCTAGCAATACCTTGATCCCTCCATGATTGATTTTAGAAAAGATTTTCAGCGTTCACGAGCTTCTAAAGATTACCGTAATTACCGTATCTGTTAACGCTATTGCCGATATTCGTTTAGACCGAAATTTGCAATATTATATTATATTGAATAAAACCTCAATTTTTATTAATATGAATTATATTTATACAACCGTAACGTAGTGTTAATTATCAATAGTAAAATAAAATTAATTGTCACCATAGACTATGATATTGAAGCTGTAATATATTGTATCAAAATGGATTTGTTTCAAATTGCTACCGTTGAGGCTTTTCTGTTATGGGCGATGTCGGGATAATGTGAAGGGTATAATGTCAGCATCGGTACAAAGGCTATGAAGATGAAGTTCCATTAATATTCAGGAAAGCAGTAATTCTCCTTAGACAACAGGGATAAAACCTTTACCAAGCATCATTAGAGTACAAGGGTTGCTACTGCTAACACCACTACTAAGTAGTACTTAAAACTTAGGACTTTAGCTTTAACGAAACCTAGAAACCAGAACAGTAAGTATGGAATTTAGCTGACCACCTGTACACACTGGTCACAAACATAGAACTGTGTTAACCCAAAAATATGCCTTAAAAGGTATTTTTAATAAATTTACCTATTAATTAACATTAAATATAAAACAAAGAGAAACAAAGTCCAACAAAAAAAATATATAGTAACAACAAAAGCCAGGAGACCGACCTCAAGGTAAGAAGACTTAAATTCTATGGAATTAATTTATTATCCTCATATGATGAGGATGAGCCCTGAAAGGTTAAACCGGGAAATCTCCAGGTTCCACCAGCGCAAGAACAAGACGTGGTTTTTCAAGCAGATCAGGGTCGACATGGATTCAGCAGGACTGATGGACTCAGACTTTCAGGCTAGAGAAACCTATCGAAAATCACTAAACGATATAAAGGTCTTCGTGGACAAAGAACGCACAAAAAGGGGTCGTGCGTGGTCAGAGGAAATGAAGCGCAGACACGCGGAGCTCATGGGAGAAGTGTGGAGAAAAGGAAGTTGAGGAGACAAACCTAAACATGATATTCGTCTTTAAGGCCTTTTCGCGTTAAAAAAAAAAGAGAAACAAAGTTCTAAAAAGCTAAAGTTACTATCCGAAAAAAGTTTATGAAGTTTTATTAAAATGAAGGAAAGCATAAGATTTAAAAGGTACTAAAATAAATTCCAGAAAAATGCATAATAAGGTAAGCCCACTTTACGATTATTTGCTAATCACTAACGCCATAAAATTATTTCTTACAGTAGTAGATGTATAAATATATATGTATATGTAAGGGAGTATAAGTTACAAGTGGAACTAGGACAGTATTATTGCTAATACCATTAATGTAAATGTAAACACTGCAAAAGATATAAAAGCAGGATTGTGAGAGAGAATAAATCAGTATTGTTCTAAAAGTCTAACAGTGAGTTCCATTTCCTTCCTTTTTAATCTCTTTTTTTTATTATTATTTGTGTCACGACACTTAAGTGGTGCCGAAACCCGGTGTAAATATCAAAGATTCGATATTTATTACATCTTAAAATAATTTTTTTATCATTTTAAATATACCTACATATCAATTTCAAAATATAGTTATATTGTACTATTATATATTTTATAGTTGGAGGGAACGGGGAAGCGCAGTGTTAAGAATTGATGTGGTGAAAGCCCCGGAGAGATTAATTATTTAATCTACTAAAAAGCCATGGATAGACCTTGCGGGATCTAACGACACTCCTGGCTTCACCCTGCCAACATAGGGCATCCTGGCATACCCTAATATAGGGAAAACCTGGGCGTTGAGGGTGATCTCGGATAAATCACCTATTTGCATAACCATTTTCCTTGAAACAGTACAGCGTCTACTGTGTACTGAACCGAAGACCCTTGTAGAGGTATAGGTTTTCTTTTATTTTGTTTTTTATACAGCTACTTTAATCAGCCAAGTTTGCCCCCTATCAAGAGTACTTACCTTACAGAGGCTGGGTAAACCACTGGGGTCTGTAGATCCCAAATGGTCGATTCAAGGATGTTTAACAGAATAAATTATTCCACCATAGTCAGCCTCAGGCCTTTAAAAAAAGGTAAAAGCACAATAGTACTAAGCTACACCACTTCCTTGTTATAACAATAAATATTCTGTAATAATAATCTATACATATAAAATGCTTTGTTCTGAATGACTGAGGGACCTACGCACAGCCTAAACCGCTGATCGTAGTGACCTGAAACTTGGAGGGTGTTCTTTGGTTGAGTTTGGCATCCGATAAGAAAGGATTTTCCGAAATTCTTCCCCTAAGGGGGTGAAAAAGGTGGCAAACGTTTGTAATATGAAAAACGTAATTTTTTAAGGGAGAACCATGCAATAGATCTAGAGCTTCTACACTAAAAATAAAGTTAACGTAACATGTTAAGTTAGAGATGTAAAAATAAGTAAGCTGACTTTACATTTTAATGCAATAATAATTGTATTCAAGATTTTGCAAAATCAACCCATAGATATTACAGTTTAATATTACATGGTGGATTTCAATAGAAAACTTATCGACAGTTCTGTAATTGTGCCATTTAATAATTAATAGGACAGCTTATTATATTGGTAGGCTAACTGAATTTACAAATGCCTTAAGTCATTGTTTGTAATATGGAGTTCATTTATGGAATTATAAATTCACTCTCCGTTTAAACTCAACATAAATTTCTATTTAAATTCAACGCGGACGAAGTCGCGGGCAAAAGATTTGGCTGGAAGAATATATGAGCACATTTATACACAACTCTACTTCTTATTACCGTTATGGAATAAGAAGAAGGCATATTATGAGCATGCTTTTCAATCGTTTCAATTCAATGAATTTTTAGTTTAGTAGAACAAAGGATATTTTTAACAAAAGGTAGTGAAGATAAAATTACGGTTATAACAGTAAGGTTGTTCCTTATCTTTTTTGTATATATAACCTCGAATCCAAAACAAAATATATTAAATTGAAATATTAAAAGGATTCGTTGGAGGAAAAATGATACTGGAGGCCGAGAACGGCATAGAACGAAGAGATTGAAGCAAGCCTCTTAGGAAAAGTAAGGGCAGAGCTCTTTCCAGGTGGTTAACAGAGAGGGTTAGATTATATCGATGCTTATGTCAGTATAATAACATGTACAGTACTAATGTAATAAGGTTATACAGGCATAGTAGTTAGATGTACGCTTAGTAGTTTTAATAGTAAGGTGTAACTACTAGTGTTAGTAATCAGCTGTCGAAGGTTTTAGGCACTAGTCGAAATCAGCTGTTGACCAACCAATCCTTTCGAAAATTAATTAATTAAACGAGTAATGATCGCTTAAAATTAGGACGTGGACTTTATTGTTTCGGTTTGATTAAATAAAACTTCAATTAAGAGCTGTTTTCCTCCGATTTGAATAAATTAAATTTTTTTATATTAAACAAATCGTTAAACGTGTTTTAATTGTCTTTTATAAACTCTAATTACCATGCATTGTTTGATTTATTTCCATTTTCGATTTGTGGTTCGTTGTATTCCTCTTAACACCATTAAAATATTAATATATCATTTTTCGATTGTGCAAAGTTTTATGATTCACATTAAAGAAAAAACCTTTGGCTGGATATTGTTTAAGAGTTTATATATAGTGTTTCTTAGAAAATAAATGTCTATTCTTCTACATTTGTTCCCTGCCAATTCAACAACAAAGTGTTGTTAAGACATTCTTATGACTCACTCATTTTTCCCTCTAAAGTTCCACATAACCTTTAAAAAAATGATAATAGATACAATTATACAATTGTAAATACTTCTGAGTGAGTGCTTGAATTCCAAAACCAACCAAATCCATTCCAATTAATTTTTTAAGACTTGTTGATGAAGTTCATCGATACGGGTTTGAAAATCATTTTTCATTTCTAAGTTATTTTTCACTTTTGTTTTCCATTTCGAATCTTGAGCGTTTTTCAGGAGCATATTTTATATTATTATCAAATATTTTATTTTCCACAGCCTCCAACGAATCCTTTTAATATTTCAATTTAATATATTTTGTTTTGGATTCGAGGTTATATATACAAAAAAGATAAGGAACAACCTTACTGTTATAACCGTAATTTTATCTTCACTACCTTTTGTTAAAAATATCCTTTGTTCTAATAAACTAAAAATTCATTGAATTGAAACGATTGAAAAGCATGCTCATAATATGCCTTCTTCTTATTCCATAACGGTAATAAGAAGTAGAGTTGTGTATAAATGTGCTCATATATTCTTCCAGCCAAATCTTTTGCCCGCGACTTCGTCCGCGTTGAATTTAAATAGAAATTTATGTTGAGTTTAAACGGAGAGTGAATTTATAATTCCATAAATGAACTCCATATTACAAACAATGACTTAAGGCATTTGTAAATTCAGTTAGCCTACCAATATAATAAGCTGTCCTATTAATTATTAAATGGCACAATTACAGAACTGTCGATAAGTTTTCTATTGAAATCCACCATGTAATATTAAACTGTAATATCTATGGGTTGATTTTGCAAAATCTTGAATACAATTATTATTGCATTAAAATGTAAAGTCAGCTTACTTATTTTTACATCTCTAACTTAACATGTTACGTTAACTTTATTTTTAGTGTAGAAGCTCTAGATCTATTGCATGGTTCTCCCTTAAAAAATTACGTTTTTCATATTACAAACGTTTGCCACCTTTTTCACCCCCTTAGGGGAAGAATTTCGGAAAATCCTTTCTTATCGGATGCCAAACTCAACCAAAGAACACCCTCCAAGTTTCAGGTCACTACGATCAGCGGTTTAGGCTGTGCGTAGGTCCCTCAGTCATTCAGAACAAAGCATTTTATATGTATAGATTATTATTACAGAATATTTATTGTTATAACAAGGAAGTGGTGTAGCTTAGTACTATTGTGCTTTTACCTTTTTTTAAAGGCCTGAGGCTGACTATGGTGGAATAATTTATTCTGTTAAACATACTTGAATCGACCATTTGGGATCTACAGACCCCAGTGGTTTACCCAGCCTCTGTAAGGTAAGTACTCTTGATAGGGGGCAAACTTGGCTGATTAAAGTAGCTGTATAAAAAACAAAATAAAAGAAAACCTATACCTCTACAAGGGTCTTCGGTTCAGTACACAGTAGACGCTGTACTGTTTCAAGGAAAATGGTTATGCAAATAGGTGATTTATCCGAGATCACCCTCAACGCCCAGGTTTTCCCTATATTAGGGTATGCCAGGATGCCCTATGTTGGCAGGGTGAAGCCAGGAGTGTCGTTAGATCCCGCAAGGTCTATCCATGGCTTTTTAGTAGATTAAATAATTAATCTCTCCGGGGCTTTCACCACATCAATTCTTAACACTGCGCTTCCCCGTTCCCTCCTACTATAAAATATATAATAGTACAATATAACTATATTTTGAAATTGATATGTAGGTATATTTAAAATGATAAAAAAATTATTTTAAGATGTAATAAATATCGAATCTTTGATTTTTAAATTATTTCATGTCTCATGTTTATTAATATATCCACGCTAAAAGGTACAGAGGGGATAATATGTTCAATAAGGGGGGTGAAGATGTTTATTAATGAATATATTTATTTATTTTTGTTAAATATATTTTAGAAGATAAATTCCTACATTATTCAGCGTAAACAAGGATGAAGCAGACATATTAAAATGTAATTTCTTCATCAAATGCTTATAAATAAGTTAGTTCAGTTAGTAACCAAGGAATATGTCCAAAATCAAATAATTTAACAGAATATTATCTTCTATAAATAAATACCACACTAAAAGGCTATATTTTTTTAATGAAAAAAAAGAGAAAACTACAAAAGCTCGTTAGTGTTGATTGGATAGAACCGTGGACACCCGCCCCTTTGACAACTCTACCAAAGCGTTGCAATCAAATTATGTATCGGCCCGATTTGCCGAAACGTAATAAATAGCATTCCATAATATTCGATACATATTTATATTGCATTATTTAACACATTTAATATAATATATAAGATATTCATGCATGCAAATGTTAGTATTGTTTAAAAATTCTGAATAGGCCACATTTGGGTAGGACTGGGCCCAAGCTTCAACAGACAATATAAATGAGGGCCTTCTTAGTTTTTTATACTTTTATATTAAAATTAAAATTATTAAATCTAATCTGAATCTGGTATAAATGGAAGATTCATTAGTGGATCCATTAAAGGTCTGGAGTATTAGAGCCAACCATCCATTTTGAAAAGAAGAATAGTCAACACCCATTGAGAAAATACTGGGAAACTAAATATAATACGTACATTTTCGGTAAAAGAGTGATTTTTTATAGAACATACTATACTTACAATTTACGTAACACCCAATTTATGACTCATGAAGGGTCTTTGGTTCACTGAAGGTAGAGATAATACTGAATTCAGTACTGTGATTTGTCCGAGGATGACACTCAATCGCCGAGTTCTATTCTCAATTATGAGTAGCTACTTTATAGAGGCCGGGTGAGCCCCATGTATGTCTTAAAGGGTTAACTCTTGGCTGTTAACAGATTATGTAATTAATCTCCAACAGTCGGAATCTTTACTCTAATCCCACCAACTTTTAACGTATTTTCACCAATTCCTTCAATTATCATAACATATTTTTATTTTGACATTATAATTCTCATAAAAATAAGATTATTATATATATTTTTTTCTATTTATTAGAAATTACCTTCTTTCATCCAACCCTCAAAACGTCAAAAATCTCAAAGTCAATATGAAAAATAGCAACAAAATTGAAAACACGAAACAAATAATTAAGAACATATGAGTAAGTTCTAATGAATAAGAGCGAACACAATGAATTAAACAAACATGCTAAAAGATCAATTAAAGTGGTAAAGTATGAAGTATAAAAAAAGTAGTAAACGAAAAACAAAAAGTCAACTTATGTAATGACATAAAAACCTTATATAACTAAAAAAATACAGAATAAATGTAAAAAATTCTGATAATTTCCATGTACATACACAGCATTCGTAATATCAATTATCTGGTCTAATTTGAGTACTGACTCTAAATAAATAAATTAGAATCGGGCTTCGCCTAATTGCTAATCAGTGAATTTAAATGAAGGATTAATACTAAATCCCATTTAGTGTCTAGTTTAAACGGCGATAGATAATTAGTTTAACTGATAAGGAAGATAATTACATAGCGCAATTTAACAGTTAAGATATAATCGTTATTTTTGGCTTATTAGTCAGTTATATTTATTATTTTTAGCACTGGAGATATAAAATCGGTCAATATAATATATATATATATATATATATATATATATATATATATATATATATATATATATATACATACAGAGAGAGAGAGAGAGAGAGAGAGAGAGATAGAGAGAGTGAGAGAGAGAGAGAGAGTGAGAAAGAGAGAGAGAGAGAGAGAGAGAGAGGGGGGGGAAGTTGGAGAGTTGGGGAAAAAGTAATTTCGTTTTTTTCTTCATATTTTTCAAAGCAAATTTATTCATTCAAATTTCAAACACTTATCAGTGATATATATACCATTTTTATCGATGGTCTTTCACCATTATTCTGGT
Organism: Arma custos; assembly: GCA_037127475.1. Classification (NCBI taxonomy): domain Eukaryota; kingdom Metazoa; phylum Arthropoda; class Insecta; order Hemiptera; family Pentatomidae; genus Arma; species Arma custos. Next base: position 92,896,992 of record CM073764.1, read on the forward strand.
AAAACGGTAATTCATTATGGAATTTCTGGTGATAGACGTTTCTGAGATAAAAACTGGACCAAGTGATTTTCACAATACTCCTTTGAAGCCAGCTTACACCATTAACCTTTTAACCAAGCGGGGCGTAAAAATACGTCAAATGTTAACAATAGCGTGTATGGTAGGACATATGAATACGTCCTTGAAATATGTCTTCTAGTTGTTTGTAATTTTGTATTTTCCTTTGCGCTATATACATAAATAAACGAAAAGAATATATTTCATACTATTTTCATTTATTTTAAGCATAACTAAAAGAAAATAATAATATGAAATTACGTTCTCCGGGCGTGACGTACTGACACGTCCTGGTGAAAGAGCTCATGCCCGTTCCTATTGATCAATCTAGGCATTTGTAAACAATCCCAGGCTCACAGTAGATAATCGGATTAATAGTTTGGACATGATTCAGAAGCTCATGATGAACAATTCCTTTCCAATCTCACCAAACAGTGATACTGAGAACTTTCCTTGGCGACAATGCGGGATTTTTGTCTGCGAAGCTTCTTTGGGCTTCATCTACTATTTTTTTTGACATTTTGGTTGTACAGTATCAACTTGTTAACACTCGTAATTATTCATTTAAAAAATGGCTCAGTTTCGTTTCTTTCGAGCATTGATTCACAAAATATAAACTAGGCCTGTGGAAGAAAATGGTCTGGGTGGAGTTCAATAAATTTATTATATTTATCGACCTTTTCCCTGACCATCTTCTTCCCCATACATATGCAAGGTCAACTAGTATCATTCAAGAAGAAAAATATAAACTAGATCACTTAATTTTTTCACTCTTATTTCATCTGGAACTCAAATATCGTGCTTCTTTTGGAATCCACTCATTATTAAAAGGTTATAAAATTGTTTTACGTTCAATGTTTAGTTCCACAGAAGAAATATGGCTTCTACTATTACTAAAGAATTGGGAAAAAATCGAAATTACTTTTATCAGCATAGTTCAATAACCTTTAGCATTACTTACCACCATTATATATGTTCAAGTAATCGTGCATCTACATACTCGGCATTTTTATAAAATTATGTTTTATAATCATATAATATTATTATTAAAAAAGAAAAATGATACAACTGAAAGTAAAATACATAGGTTAAACGATAAATGATTTTGCATACAAACAATTTGTAAAGTAACAGATAATTCGATGGAAAAATTATGTAAACTTAGTGACTAAATGAATTATTTGAATATTTTTTTCTATCTTGAAAGACGTAAAACATTTAATAGAATGGACAGCTACTTAACGCGCAGCATTGATTAATTTTTTGAAGAAAGACTTCCATTTGGTAGAAAAACGAAAAAAAAAATTAAAACAGTTATTACATTTTCCTTAAGGAATAAGATTATTTGAGAAAGTATCTGCGAAGTAAGTGGTGATTATTATTCCAATTTTTCCCTATTAACTATTTTTTCCTGTTAAAATAAAAATTAAATTTAAGGACAAAATCTCCCCCAGTTCCAAGCTCAAAAAACCTCGTTTGTAGTTCCATAGGATCCTCAGATATATAAAAGAAAAAAACTGGAAACCAATACAACACATGAAGAGTCTAGAGTTCAGTACATGGTAGAGATTTCACTGTTTCTTGAGAGGTGATTTGTCCTAGATTTTTCAGTATAACTTTATAACTATCCTAAAAAATAAATAACTGTATGTATTGTCTATTAAATGCTTCGATTATACATTTATGCTCTATCAACATTTCCACTAGCTCCAAATATTGTTTACAGGGAGATCTAATCCCGATACAAATATTTTGATAAAATTTTACATCAATCCAAAACGGTTTCATTATTCGCTTTATTTTTCATACATTTTGTCCTATTTATTCGACATTATAGGTTTTTCTAGTACATTGCAGATTTATTCGATTTTTTCCTAATCGAAACATTTTTGCAATGGGTCAAATCAATTTTTGGTATTGTTAAAGCTTCTTAGTTTAATTAACACAATTAAACTCTTTTATAAATAAAGAAAAAATATAATTTACGATTTGCATTCAATGATCTACCTTAATGTGGTTTTTATCTAATAATTTGACATGATGAAGAAAATGCGCACATAATATGTGAAATTATTACAAGCGAAAATTTAAAACAGTAATAAAACTACGGAATATATATAAAAGTAATACATAAAAAAATAAATAAAAAAATACCAAAATATAGGGTTCAAACTGGTTATATAACCAATTTAACAAAATTGGTTGTAACGTACCATCATTTACGTACCGTAATTTATTTAAAGCAATCAATTTTAAAAGGTTGTATTCCTGTAATCATTATTCAATGGATTTTATGAAAACTAAAATGACACTCACAGAAACCATATGTCCAACATTAAATCTCTAATCAGAAAAAATATGAGCCATATTTTGATCTGAATTAATTTTCTTCACGATTTATTATCAACTAATAATATTAAATAATTCTAAATAATTCCCTGCCTTAACAAATTGACAAAGAGCTTGTTGGACTTGGCAACCGCCATCTGTTGCTGGCTGCATTGTTTCAATCTTGCCTCCCCAAAGCCCTGAAGATCTCTGGAAAACTCATCCCCCCAAAGGCTTCTTGGTCTACCCTGACTTATTATGCCAGAATGAGATCATCATTTTTTATCGCGCCCTTTCGTAGCCCATTCCCACGTAACCTCATCATCGCGACTTGTAATATGATGTTCGCTACGTCTTCATATCTTAAAATCTCTTGACTCTCTTAGTTGTTTTTCACTCTCCATGGCTCATCTACCATTGTTGCACAATAAATTCATACTATTATTTACTTTATTATACATGTTCCCAAATGAATTTTTATTATAAAACTCCTTTAAAATAACAACTACATAACTTAAAATTTGGCAATTTTTTAGTTAAACCTTCATTATCAATTGTGTTTAATGAAGGTTTGTAATTTCAGAAACGACTTATTGGATATTTCCAACTTTATTTTTTTTCAATAAAGCAATATTTTGAGATGCATCGTGAAGTTTTATGGGATAATGAAAAAAGTAAAATAACTTTTTTTAATGGTTAAAAATAGAATTTCAATGCCATCGTTACTGTAGGAATGTTTTGCTTTATAATATACCTCAATTTTTATTTTTTTAACTCAGATGGCACTTTCAAATACCTCTATAGCACAATTGGGTTTTTAGAGTTATGTTGTTCTTGAAGGAGCTATATAAGATACAGTTGATAGTAGTATTAAGCATTTTAGTATTTAAAGACGATATTTTAAAAGGCATTCTAATATCGTTGGCACTAAAATATACAATATTTAATACATATTATATAATTCATGTATAAATATATATAATACATAAGAGACTAACTTCGCAGTTCGTAGATAGAATGCAGTGTTTACAATCCTCCTTCCTGGCACTAAAATATACAATATTTAATACATATTATATAATTCATGTATAAATATATATAATACATAAGAGACTAACTTCGCAGTTCGTAGATAGAATGCAGTGTTTACAATCCTCCTTCCTTACACTTTGTTCTAGATTTGCCTCAGAATTTGTCTTCCTGTTTACAAACAAAACATGCAATAAATTTATTACAATCTTTTAAAACATTAATTGGATCGTCATTCCTTAATTGAATAACTATTATGAATAATTAAACAAAATGAATCAATGTGATCCAAGAAGTTTGGAAATAAGTCAAGGGGTAATAATGATAAAAAGTTGAAACACAGGACAAAGTATTAGGAAACATTCAATGATTGTTTACAAAGTTTTTGAGGCTAAACTTCCAAAAAGTCTGAAAGAGAAAATTTCAGAGAAACATTGGCCATGAAGAAACAGGAGTAATTGGGAAATCGAAGGTCTGGAGGTTTGGTAAAAAGGAATCCATACAGATTCTTTATTAGGAACGAGTCAAGCCTTACCTGAAATGCCTATTGTATAAACCCTGGCAAGTGCATAGAAACAGGTTCGTAGGCTTCTCACTCTCTCTCTCTCTCACACACACACACACACATTCATATTCATACACACTTACATAAATCTGGGCAATGGCAGCCATGTAAGTGCAACATTAGAGAACATTTTTGTGTTAAACTTTGTGTTAGGCAAAGACAGTATGAGTTAATCGCAATAGTTGAAACTAATGGGCACTCATGGGCAAACAGAGCGTCAAGTTACAAAAATACTGGAAAATAAATAGCCACTCAACGTCTCGCCTATTCAGGTATAATCAGAAAATAAGTGTCACATTAACAGCCCGAACATTCTCATCAATCAGTGTTAGAAACTTAAGACTTTTTTTGGAGTTTCCTATTTCATGTAAGTAAATAAATAATTTAAACCGAAGTGGGAAATTCAAGTCACATTGTGTAGCCTCGAAATTCATTTCCTTAACCTGAATGCTTTAAACTTTACAATTTACAATTAAGTTAATAGTGAATTTATTGTAGGCTTATATAACGTGCAAGGAAACGGTTACATGGAATTATATGAGAGGAGTTAAAACTTTAAATCACCATTAATAACTAGGGTGATTAGAGAAAATTCGAGGCAAAATTAGAAACTAAACATGGAGTTTGGCAATAAAGACTATCAATGAGGAGATAGAAAAACATGTAGTTTAAATTGTTAAAATGGAACTCCTCTTAGTTACAGCAGAATTTTATTTATGGACTTTTGAGCTTTGAAAATATGAACTAATTTAATTTGAATGAGAATTAAATAATTGATGATTATTTTACTCTTCAACGATCGAATTTCGTTCATCATATTTTACATGCCACAATTGTTGCTATTATCTTCTTCCTTATCTTCAGCGAGTGCATTGGGTTCATTGAGATGGAATTCTGTTTTTTTTTCTGAATACTGTCTTTTGTACTGTATACTGGGGAATTGTAAACTACTAAGTATCTGCGTTTAAGGTTGTTCACGCTGCTCGTCCATGTGTTCCAACATCAATGAACAAGCAAGGATGTCTGAAATATGTAGCTTACCCATATTGTTGTAAAAAACCATGTAATTGTAATTTATAAAGCGTGGCTAGCCAAACTGTTGTAATGAAGTAATATAATAACTGAATTGTACGATCATTATTTTTATCATACATCATTTTGGTTCTACCAGCAGGTTTGTTGCTAAATCAAAAGTAATAGTGCCCGTCGTCTGTGTTTGGGACTGGTGGGCTGACCACCCATGGGTCTGGTAAAGAATAGGAATCCGGAAAAAAGAATCTTTTCCTCATTTTATGATAGTCATAAGGGATTTATATGCCATTTTGTTTGAAAATTTCATTAGCGGAAATGCGGTAACTTAAGTGTGGCCTTGGGACATCGTAAATATTTGTTAAATTCCCAACACAAGGAAGTAACTTGAACGAAAATGGTATATACCGAGCATAGATCTCAAGGATACTGAAAATAAATATTTATAAACGTCTTTGAATTGAATGGATAGCGCTACTGTTTTATTGAATCTCAATAGAACTAATCAAGAATAATTGGTGAGCTGGAAGATCTTAGTATACAACAACAAAAAGAACAAAGAACAATATAAACAACATTAATTGTACATATTATTAAATTATTTATTTTCTTTCGGGTTCGTTAATTTTTCTACATTTCTATAATGATTAACGATCTAATTTATATTTAAATTTATTATTTTTACATTCATATTACACATTTATTTTTTTTGAATAGATGTCGCTAGAACACATGAAATCAACACAACAGTAATTAGAGAAGCTACCACAGCTATTGAAACACCAATAACAACAAATATTGTATAATTATTTATTGTACAAGATTCGTGAAAGGGCAGTTCATTTGGAAAACCAGGAGGAAAAATACAAAGGAGGAAATTAATGGAAAAAATAAAAACATTCTTGAATGAACTCCTCTTTGTTAGCAAATTCGATGGCGGAGGTCTAAAGGCAGTTGGATGTCTTCGACGGAGGTAAATGAGCGGAGACACCGGAATCCACTTAAATTCAAATTGCGCTCTTATAACCTGACGCCCCTCCAGAATTCCAACCTGGCCCAGCTTAAGATCTGATTTTAAAACCTGGAATCCTGCTGCAGCTCTAGATTCCTCTCATTAATATTTGTAAACTAATATAATATAATATATATATATATATATATATATATATATATATATATATATATATATATATATATATATATATATATATATAGTTTTTACTGATTTAGCTCCAAAGCTTTTAGTTTACAAATATTAGAGTTAAAATCAAATGTCGTGTACGAAATACAATGTGAAGATAAATGCGGTAAATCCTATTTCGGAACAACGGAACAATACTTAAAACGTAGAGTGTACCAACATAAATATAGTTGTGATTCAATAATAAAAAAGCCCATTAAACGAGATCAAAAAGCTCTCACTACACATTTTAGAAATATACAACATACCTTAAAATTTGATAAACCTAAAATAATACACCAAGAGAAAAATAGTTTCAAACGGAATATAAAAGAAATGATAACTATAGAGAAGTATAAAAATCGCGCTATAAACAAAAAATCGGATGTTCAAGGTATTAGCTCGTGTTATGCAAATTTAATTAATTCACAATATATATAAAAATAATAATAACCCAATATGATTCAACAATTAAATAAACTGCTGTGCCTAAAAATGGATTAATTACTCATTGATCATAGCAATTGCAATACAAACATTTTATGCTGTTTTGCGAGGCAACTGATTAATGAAAAACTGATTCATTCTTTGGAACTTGTAAGTACACCCTATCTATTACAACTTACATTAGGTCATTTTTTATCTATTTTAGTGTGCTATTTAATGTTTTTACTAAAAGCTCATTTGTCCACTGTCAAGGCATGAGTATGAGACTAACCTAGTCTCGAAACGTCGCCTAAGAAGTTAAAAAAAGACTGAAACTCGAGGATTAAAACACAATATATATAAAAATATGTTCTGAGGGTCTCTAAATAACAAAATGAAGTCTCCTACAATGTTTGTATCGTTAAATTTTTATTCAATGAAGCGGAATTCCACAAAATACAAGATACACTCATGAGTAGTAGAGAGGATGGACTGTGATGATAAAACTATTCAGAAAATCGTTTTCTGAAGGTCGATTCTCTTTCTTATCCTGGCAAATATCACTTGTCTGTGTGCATTTCCTAATTGAATAAAACTTCAAGAAAACTACTTAATCTTAGTTGCTGAAATAAAGGAGAAGTTTTATGACAATAGGTTATGATTAAATATATAATAATTAATCTTATACGTAAGTATTTAACAAGTTGACATGTTTGTTACAGACCGAACAACTAGCTGTTCTATGGGTCTTGTTCCTCCTGATCGTTCTGGGCAACTCATCGGTTCTTTTGGCTCTGGCTTTCAACAAGAATAGGAAGTCGCGCATGAACTACTTCATCATGCAGCTAGCAATAGCAGGTCAGTCATAATGTTTAATATTTATATAATGATATACAGGCGCGTATCTTCATTAATACTTAAACTGCTTATGTAGTTGATCCTGGATAATAAATATATTTGGAATATTTCATTAAATCTGATATATTTAAGATCATTTTTTTCCAAAACATTTCAATTATTTCCAAAACACTAATAAAGTTTTGATATCCTTGATCCATTCGAAACCCGGATGTTCTGATAAGAAATGAACCAATCAGATGAAATTTGAAATACAGTAGAACCACCTTTGAGTAAACCAGAACTCTAAAATAAAAAAGTATTACTGTAATAAAAAGGTTAATACTAACGTGATTTTTGCAGTTCGTTGTTTCGATTGATGAATGGCGTAGTCTTTCGTTTTCGAAACGTTTTCTGAAAGATGTTTCATTAAAGAAATTATTGGAAAAAGATTACCTAGCAGATTATTACAAGATCCTATATCGAAAAAGTTTAATTTTTTGACAAAACTGCTTTCTCAGGCTCCATACAGAGAATTAAATCATACTATAAAACCTGTAGAAACTATGTAAGAACATCCACTGAGTTTTTCACCACAATCGGGGTTTGACAGGGAGATATTCTATATTTCATTACCATCATGGATGATGTGATTAAAAATTTCAAAATGAGGACCAAAGACACACAACTTGGATACAGGAAGTTACAACCTGTAAACTGTGCATCGTTCGCTTTTGCTGACGAAACTATGCTAATGTCTGACAGGTGTTTACAAGGCCACATCATGAAATTTTACGAAAGTCGGAACACATACAGATGCAACAAAAGGCATTGCCGGTATGAATGTGGCGCTATGTGGCTATGTCAGTGCAAGGTACCGTTAAAAATGGGAGTATTATTCATTTATTCATGGACAAAGGAATATACGACGATTAAATTCTGCTCGAAAGAAGTTAGAAGACGTTATCTCCCGTAGGATTGCTGATTGGAAAAATTATCTGAGGGAGGTGTGCGCATTCAGTTTATTGAAAACCCCCACAGTTATTGGAGGGGAAGGATTGACAGTTGAGATTAAAGAGTTGTGTTCTCTCGCCACAAGTATAACGTTGGGCGGTCCTATCCACAGCAATGGGTCTTAGGCGGGATCTGTCGTGAGAATGTTTTCTATACACAGTAAGAACGTTTTCTATACGCAGTACCTGATAGAACAACTCATATTCTGGCGGAGTGTACTAGAACATCAATTAGACCAGGTTGCATTATAATGTCGGATCGGTGGTAGTCCTACAATGGAATCGAAAAACTGGTTGGAATGGATTATAGACATTTTACTGTGAATCATTCAAAAAATTTCGTCGATCCAGTTACTGGTTTCATACTGAAACAGTCGATTGAATGTGGGCCAAAGCCAAAATAAGAAATAAAAAAGAAAATGGCACTCATAGCTCCATGATTGACTCATATTTGTGTGAGGTTATGTAGACGACCTTTTTGAGATGATACTGAAGGACATAGTAGAATTTCGGCCGCCAGAGGTAACTAATTGAACTAATGACATTTATATTTGCTTCTTTAATTATTTTTGAAATTTTGCAAACTATCGCTTCAATTAAATAAATACATATGTTTTTCTAGCCCATCTCTTTCAATTAATCACTAAATTATTGTTACTAGGTAAAATCACTGGCGGGGTTATTTTAAACAAGACCTCAACATTGTTTTAAGACGTTCGATAAAAACCTAAAATTATTGTTGTTATGGTTTATGCCCTGATGCAATAGAGGACGAAATGTTGACTGTTTTTTTTTCTTTTCAGTATTTAATTTTTTTTTTCTAAATATACTCCAATACTTATTATTAATTAGAACGGAAATTAATTAGTTAAATTTTATAACCATATGCATTGTTCTTATATGTTATAAAAACGATTGACACAAAAATAAATGGCAACATTTTATGTCTAACTTGGCTTTTCGGCACATTTTTCTTTGTCCCAGTGACTAGTCATTTTTTTTTGTTGAATATTTTTGATTGGATGGACGAAAATAACGATTCAAGCTGGAAGTAGTTCCATTGATACGTTACGGACGGAGTAACCGGGAACCATCACTGGAAATGATTGATTGTGAGGTCATAAACAACAGGTCTACAAGCCAAGCAAAGTCAGGGTTCCAACTTTCTTGCTAACCGCTAACAATCTGCTAATTAGCTAGTGATTATCATTATGACTGGACGAGTTAATTTTCCATGAAATTAACTGATAATAATTAGTAAAATAACTAGGTGTCATCGAGTCTCAAACTAGAGAGGAAGGGAGAGAGGGAGAGAGAGAGAGAGAGAGGGAGGGAAGAGTGGGAGAGGGAGAGAGAGAGAGAGAGAGAGAGAGAGAGAGAGAGAGAGAGAGAGAGAGAGAGAGAGAGAGAGAGAGAGAGAGAGAGAGAGAGAGAGAGAGAGAGAGAGAGAGAGAGAGAGAGAGAGAGAGAGAGGGGGAGGGAGAGAGAGAGAGAGAGAGAGAGAGAGAGAGAGAGAGAGAGAGAGAGAGAGAGAGAGAGAGAGAGAGAGAGAGAGAGAGAGAGAGAGAGAGAGAGAGAGAGAGGGGGGGGGGGGAGAATTTACTTTGGTTGAAATTAAAAGGACTTCGCAGAATCAAGTTGTATAATGCACAAGTGGAATAATTGTCTATGTTATTGCAGGGATACAATGAATATTCAGGTTACACCACCAAACAGTCCATCAACAGTTATTTCGTTTTTTAATTATGCTTGAATTAAGTAACTTATTTCTCTTGATTTCCCTAAATATTAATTAATCACAATACAAGAACTTTGAAATCAATGAACGCAATAATTAACAAGCGATCCATAGTACTAATTATAGTACCCTGTTATACTGTAATCGGTAGGAAAATTGTGAATATTTCATTTCAAGGCATTTCTATAGAATAAACCGTATCTTCGGATATCAATAACATACACTACAATTGATTTAAACAAAAATAACATTATTAAAATCATTTGTACTCATTAACAAATAGTAGCATAAAAACTACGCAAGTAATAAGAGAAGCTACATTTGCCGTTGTTTGTGCCCATACCCATACTTCTTTCGATAGAACATTATGCTTATAATTTATGCTTATTTAAATGCACCATTTAAATTATTTATTTATATCTGAGGAAGTTATCTAGAAATACAATTTGACAAGTAAACAATTTATAAGTTATCTCATATATCGTCGCAAACCTAATAAGGCGAATGATAATAAAAAAATAATTTTATGAACCTAAATTATGGGCTATATCGAATGAATAAAGCCTTTCCTTATCATTTTATAAGACAATGTCAAGGTTTTAGTACCTTGACACAATACCGTATATCAATTTGAGAATATTATAAAAAACAATTTCTTGACGCTTCGTTGGACAAATTGACTCTTCTCAATACAAACACATTTTTAAACTTTCCTTTTCAGAAGAAGTTAACAGGCGTGGAAGAAGTCCTTTGTACTTAAATTTACATTTTAAATGTCTAAGGGTCTTCACAGTTATTGTTAAATGCGTATGCCTGATAATCCATAAAATAATGAATGTAGCGATATTAACTATGTATTTGCAATGTAACTATAAATCTGAATTAACGTTTTATTCAACACATATTCCGACATGCAATATTCAGAAGTAAATAAATAAGTTCTTCATTTATAGATCTACATGATAGATATTATTTTGTATTATGCCATGAAACAAAATAAATCATTTATACACATATTAAATGTTATGGAAATCAATTCCCGATAAATATTTAAATATACATATATTATACTGCGGTAAGTTTCGGTACAGCATAGATTATTTTTAATCACCATATTCATGAAAAGATATTACCTAAAAATGTATCTTTTACAAATAAAAAAATAGGGTGTGTGCTTAAGACCCGTGCGGCAGAAGTGAAAAATATTTTTTACAATGCCTTGGTTAAGCATGAATTAGATATTTTCCTCTTTCGTTTTAATTCGTCATCGAGTTTGTTGTTTTGCATCATTGATTTGGCAATCTGAAAAAGTCAGTATTCAAACATTCATACGTCGTATTATTTTTTTTTTAATGTTCTCCAATGCTTTATTTACAATATAAATACAAATTTACAATAAATACCCGCAAATACTTCTATATAAACAAAATCCTTCTGTTAACTATCGGTATTTTATTAAAAGGATTAGTAGGATATATACACGAAGGGACTTGCATATACGATCGAATCACTCTTTATGAGAATAATATTTGTTTTTTAATATGGGAAAGTAAAATCTAACAAATAATACAATAATAAAAGTGAGGATAATTCTTAATTATATTATATATACATATATTTATATGTATGTATACATAAACATGAAGTGACTTACCTATACGATCGAATCACTCTTAACAATAACAATAATTATGTTTTTTATAATGTCTATTGTATATAATGTTTTTTTAATATATAATATTAACACGATAAACCACTAACTAAATACACTAAACTAATAAGGTAAACCAAGTAATTGTTAAAATAATTATTATTACATATCAATAATAACTATTAAATAATTTATAATAATATTTATTTCTTAGTATGGGAAAGTAAAAGCTAACAAATAATAAAATAATAAATGTGAGGTTAATTCTTAATAGCAGCTGGCTGAATCTATCTCGCTCCGGTACACTTGTCGAGTCTACTCGGTTGAGCCTTTCACCTCAGCCTAACTTACTAATTACGAAAAAATGTGTGTGTGGTGCGCCAAAAGAAGTTTTCACTTCAAACATATTTCCATGAAATGCTTTATGTTTGTTTAAGTGCATTAAATGGAGTAATTTTTTTAAGTGAAACTTTTTTTAAAGGATCACTTAACTAATGAATAAGTTACTTTGTTTAAAAAAAGAAAGCCTTATTCTAGCATTTCCAATCACATCGAAAAGTCTAAAGACTGTTCTAAATACTCCTAGGAGGATTCGACAAAGTACATACAATTATTTATTAGATTTAAACAAAAATGTATTAAATTTACCAAGAATACTCGTATATAAATTATAGAGAACGGCCAACGCTGAAAACGAACCTCCGTACGAACCTGTAGAGAAATTACCTCCTAGTAGTACTCAAATAACAATAAATAACAAAATATATCGAAAGTCACGTGGCCATCTTCTCAATTAAGATTAAATAAATATTTAAGAAAAATAATATGTTTCTATACACAATATCAGTGATTCTGCACCGTTTCGATTTCCTCAACAGGATCTTTCGTCCAAAAATATGAACATAGTATGGCATCATAGTATCTATATTATTTGTCCTGTACTTTAATATTAGGCTATAAATGAACGTTCATATCGGAATTTTTTAGAGGGTTTTAACGTTTAAGTTGTTGTTAACTATTCATCTTTATTAATATAGGTTCGAAGGTTGTTAAGTAACATTTAGGATAGGATGGAAAGGATCTCTTAACTTATATTAAGGATTACTTAAATCTTAATGGAAAGGATACTGTACGATATGTAGGTATGTATATAAGGTAATTACCAATTAAGAAAATCAAAACAGCAAAAAAACGTTGCGACCCTATGAGAACCAAAATAAAATTCTTGAAAAATAAAAACAAAGAAAAAGTGTAACATTTAACCACCATAAAACGTATTTTATTTTTAAATTAGAAAGTAGAAAATGCGCAAACCAAAATTGTAAAGGCCGTGATAGAATGTTTTATAAAATAAAAACAATATAGATAAGTTCAATTAAATTGATAGAAATTAAGATTTGAACCACTTGGATAAAATTTTTAAAATATTATAACAGCTAAGATATTCGAAGACATTATCGTGTTCATTGTGTGACAGCATTGTTATTGGAGAAATTTGAAGGTTGAGCAGTAAAAAAAATATATTAATTAGTGAACGTGATTATATATTTCAATTATTTATCTTTTACTAAAAACGTATTAATTCAATAAATGTAGTTTTTAAATAGTTGTATTAACTTATGAATAACAAATTAGAATTATAAATGAAGCAATATTATTCAAATGAAGTAGTACAAGTAAATACCATGAAATATACTTATATCTATCACAAACTCGATGGAATAGGAGTCCGATATTTTAAAAAGTAAAAACCTATACAAATAAGGGTGGTATAGAAAACGAATATTAATTGTTTTAATGCTTGTATGAAAAAGGTTGTTAATAATGTTTTTATTATTGCAACATCAAAGTTCTATGAAAACTTAATAATATTGCTTTTAAAATATTTTATATGCTTTGACCGAAGTCCAACCGTAGCCATGATATTGAAAGAAAAAGATAAAGACACGCATATTTGGTGTCTCATATTGTTCTTTATATATATATATATATATATATATATATATATATTTTTTTTTTTTTTTTAATCTGCTTCAACATTAATCCATCTTATGTCATACTATGCCAGATAAACCACATAAATCTTTAAATTGATGAAGAAATGGTTGAGTATGTACTATATATTGAGAACTGTTTTGAAAGGGAGGTATATTCAATAAATTTTAGAAAAATAAGTACATCTTACTTAAGAAAAGCAAGAGCTAAGTTTGCCTTCCGATTTAAAGAAAAGTCCTTTAATTTTTTTCTTTTTAAAGTAGCATTTCAGATAAAGTATACTCACTTATCTTCATAAGAATGAGCTTTATATGACTCGTTTTTAACAAAATCTCGTTATTTTATTCACTTTTTTTTAAATAGAGTGCATATAAAAATAATCATGAAATAAATCCGAATTGTTTTTAATGTTTTCTTCATGCGGCTAAATTTGAATTAAGTTTGAAGATTCAAAGTGAATGACGTTAAAGCATCTTAGCTATATTCAAAATCATAATTTTACATTTTACAACCATTCCTCCCTTTATTTGGTTTTTCGTATGGATTGAATTATATCGTCAGTACTAATGAAAAGTATTAGAAGTTACAAAAAAAAAAAAAAAAAAAAAAAAAAAAATACGACTGGTATTATGATTATTGATTCTTCTAAAATTCTTATAGCGTCGTACTTTAAGGAATGAAACTTTGCATGACTTTCATTATTAACTGACATTTTCTTGAAAGTGATTTTTTTTTACTTTCGATACGTTGCATTTGTACCGACGATATTTTTTTATATAATATAAGAACTGCATCATATTAGACCTCTTTTTTAAACGATAATTCCAAAATAAATTAAAATAGCATATGGTTATTTGCTAAATGACGCAATGCTTGTATAGATGCGTCACTATTAAGGTTTGCATATTCCACCAACTCAAGCGGGTCAAAAAGCTATTTTATTATCTTCCTAGTTCCAGATATGGTTTAGGAATTTAGGCCACCTGGTGACTAGAATGACTAGGTATGGGCTTATTGCCGATTACACAGGAATTCGCAGTGCTTCGTTTTTATAGAAAGGACTTACCGTCTTCCGGGAATCGAAACCTTTGCATCATTGTGCAATAATTACAAAAACGTTATCGTATATTTTACAATCGATTTTATATCTACAGCACCGATGAACAAGGGAATAAGTCGATTTTTTCCCGAAATGAAGCGTAATCATGTCTTTCTAGTAGTTTTTGGCTTGATATATAATAGTAATAAAATAAAGCGGGAACTTATGCACCATAGCATTCTTCCTCCCCCAATACAATTAATTCATTTAATTAATTCAATTAATTCCAGTAGCCCTACAGGTGGCCCTAGGATTTTTTAAGGGAGTAAAAAATCCTTAGTTACGCCGTCCTGCGGAAGGGGCATTAAACGGGGGTCCCTAGCCTGTACGATGTCAGATACTCGTTAAAAATCCCTATCCTTAAACCTGGATAGGCAAAATTTAGAGCTCCCACTGTAGCATCGTCCGACTAGCCATAGCAGCATAAAATGACGTTAAATGAACAAACAACCGCAGTTCTGTAGGTCTAATAGGTTCTTAGTTACGCTTCAATGAAAATTGGTCGACTCGACTTATTCTCTGGGGCTGCAAATATATAGTAAATTGAAATAACAACATTCAAATTTATATAAATGTGAGTTATACTATTATCTTTTTGATAAAGTATTAAAACTTTGATCTTTTAAAGAATCTTTTTTTTTACTTTCAATTCATAAGGCATCCATTGAGTTTCTTCGTGTGCTAGTGATTAATAAGTATCGTCAAAAAATAGTTCTGAAAGAGGTTGACATATCTCTTTTTAATTAAATTCCCATTATTATCATAGGCTACATAAATATAGTGCGTATATATAATAGAATATATAATAGAAAACATTTTCTACGTAAACCGTTCTGAATACATACTAAAGGCTGAATGTGGACTGAGGTGAGTATGATTCATGGAATTATTCTTAACACTTATCTCTCTACTGTTTGATCAACCGTCTTTGAATATGTTTGCTAATTCGGGAAGATACAGTCCAGCCAACGAGTATAGTCTTATTTGTCTGTTCATTTAACGTCAGTTTATGCTGCTATGGCTAATCGGATGATACTACAGTTAGAGTCTTAAATTTTGCCTATCCAGGTTTTATTAGGATAGGGATTTTTAATGAGTACCTGACATCATACCCGTTTAACGTCTCTTCCGAAGGATGGCATAACCAAGGATTTTTTACATCCTTTAAAAAATCCAAGGGCCACCTGCCGGGCTATGAACCCGCGATCTTGAGTTTAGTAGTTTAATATGCTAACCACTAGACCACAGGTCACACCCTATAGTCCTATTTAGTATTGTTTTGGTTTTATTTAGTAAAAATTGATCACAAGGCAATCAAAATTAACCAAAACTAATTAAGTTTGATATACTGCTGATTTATTAGACTAACGAATTATCGCATATATGGGTCATTTAAAAAATAAGTCATTTTCAAAATGTACGGTAACTTTATTATAAACTTTTATGGTAAAATTGGGACGGAGCTTATAGGCCAGCGCGGCCAGGTATTTGAAGGTCGCAATAAATTGAAGAGTTATAACATTTATGATATGTTGTGAGGGTATGCTTGACGAGCGGAAATCCAAGTTTGCTGTCGAAAAAAATCGATGGGAAAACTTTTGGTGGCCAAAAAACCTCGAATTGTTGGAGTTATTTCAGTTTTTGGCCTGTATCTCATAATTGGTGCGTTTCTGATAAACATCGTTGGTACCCATACCCAACATCGCGGGTTCGTAGCCCTACAGGTGGCCCTAGGATTTTTTAAGGGAGTAAAAAATCCTTAGTTACGCCGTCCTGCGGAAGGGGCATTAAACGGGGGTCCCTAGCCTGTACGATGTCAGATACTCGTTAAAAATCCCTATCCTTAAACCTGGATAGGCAAAATTTAGAGCTCCCACTGTAGCATCGTCCGACTAGCCATAGCAGCATAAAATGACGTTAAATGAACAAACAACCGCAGTTCTGTAGGTCTAATAGGTTCTTAGTTACGCTTCAATGAAAATTGGTCGACTCGACTTATTCTCTGGGGCTGCAAATATATAGTAAATTGAAATAACAACATTCAAATTTATATAAATGTGAGTTATACTATTATCTTTTTGATAAAGTATTAAAACTTTGATCTTTTAAAGAATCTCTTTTTTTACTTTCAATTCATAAGGCATCCATTGAGTTTCTTCGTGTGCTAGTGATTAATAAGTATCGTCAAAAAATAGTTCTGAAAGAGGTTGACATATCTCTTTTTAATTAAATTCCCATTATTATCATAGGCTACATAAATATAGTGCGTATATATAATAGAATATATAATAGAAAACATTTTCTACGTAAACCGTTCTGAATACATACTAAAGGCTGAATGTGGACTGAGGTGAGTATGATTCATGGAATTATTCTTAACACTTATCTCTCTACTGTTTGATCAACCGTCTTTGAATATGTTTGCTAATTCGGGAAGATACAGTCCAGCCAACGAGTATAGTCTTATTTGTCTGTTCATTTAACGTCAGTTTATGCTGCTATGGCTAATCGGATGATACTACAGTTAGAGTCTTAAATTTTGCCTATCCAGGTTTTATTAGGATAGGGATTTTTAATGAGTACCTGACATCATACCCGTTTAACGTCTCTTCCGAAGGATGGCATAACCAAGGATTTTTTACATCCTTTAAAAAATCCAAGGGCCACCTGCCGGGCTATGAACCCGCGATCTTGAGTTTAGTAGTTTAATATGCTAACCACTAGACCACAGGTCACACCCTATAGTCCTATTTAGTATTGTTTTGGTTTTATTTAGTAAAAATTGATCACAAGGCAATCAAAATTAACCAAAACTAATTAAGTTTGATATACTGCTGATTTATTAGACTAACGAATTATCGCATATATGGGTCATTTAAAAAATAAGTCATTTTCAAAATGTACGGTAACTTTATTATAAACTTTTATGGTAAAATTGGGACGGAGCTTATAGGCCAGCGCGGCCAGGTATTTGAAGGTCGCAATAAATTGAAGAGTTATAACATTTATGATATGTTGTGAGGGTATGCTTGACGAGCGGAAATCCAAGTTTGCTGTCGAAAAAAATCGATGGGAAAACTTTTGGTGGCCAAAAAACCTCGAATTGTTGGAGTTATTTCAGTTTTTGGCCTGTATCTCATAATTGGTGCGTTTCTGATAAACATCGTTGGTACCCATACCCAACATCGCGGGTTCGTAGCCCTACAGGTGGCCCTAGGATTTTTTAAGGGAGTAAAAAATCCTTAGTTACGCCGTCCTGCGGAAGGGGCATTAAACGGGGGTCCCTAGCCTGTACGATGTCAGATACTCGTTAAAAATCCCTATCCTTAAACCTGGATAGGCAAAATTTAGAGCTCCCACTGTAGCATCGTCCGACTAGCCATAGCAGCATAAAATGACGTTAAATGAACAAACAACCGCAGTTCTGTAGGTCTAATAGGTTCTTAGTTACGCTTCAATGAAAATTGGTCGACTCGACTTATTCTCTGGGGCTGCAAATATATAGTAAATTGAAATAACAACATTCAAATTTATATAAATGTGAGTTATACTATTATCTTTTTGATAAAGTATTAAAACTTTGATCTTTTAAAGAATCTTTTTTTTTACTTTCAATTCATAAGGCATCCATTGAGTTTCTTCGTGTGCTAGTGATTAATAAGTATCGTCAAAAAATAGTTCTGAAAGAGGTTGACATATCTCTTTTTAATTAAATTCCCATTATTATCATAGGCTACATAAATATAGTGCGTATATATAATAGAATATATAATAGAAAACATTTTCTACGTAAACCGTTCTGAATACATACTAAAGGCTGAATGTGGACTGAGGTGAGTATGATTCATGGAATTATTCTTAACACTTATCTCTCTACTGTTTGATCAACCGTCTTTGAATATGTTTGCTAATTCGGGAAGATACAGTCCAGCCAACGAGTATAGTCTTATTTGTCTGTTCATTTAACGTCAGTTTATGCTGCTATGGCTAATCGGATGATACTACAGTTAGAGTCTTAAATTTTGCCTATCCAGGTTTTATTAGGATAGGGATTTTTAATGAGTACCTGACATCATACCCGTTTAACGTCTCTTCCGAAGGATGGCATAACCAAGGATTTTTTACATCCTTTAAAAAATCCAAGGGCCACCTGCCGGGCTATGAACCCGCGATCTTGAGTTTAGTAGTTTAATATGCTAACCACTAGACCACAGGTCACACCCTATAGTCCTATTTAGTATTGTTTTGGTTTTATTTAGTAAAAATTGATCACAAGGCAATCAAAATTAACCAAAACTAATTAAGTTTGATATACTGCTGATTTATTAGACTAACGAATTATCGCATATATGGGTCATTTAAAAAATAAGTCATTTTCAAAATGTACGGTAACTTTATTATAAACTTTTATGGTAAAATTGGGACGGAGCTTATAGGCCAGCGCGGCCAGGTATTTGAAGGTCGCAATAAATTGAAGAGTTATAACATTTATGATATGTTGTGAGGGTATGCTTGACGAGCGGAAATCCAAGTTTGCTGTCGAAAAAAATCGATGGGAAAACTTTTGGTGGCCAAAAAACCTCGAATTGTTGGAGTTATTTCAGTTTTTGGCCTGTATCTCATAATTGGTGCGTTTCTGATAAACATCGTTGGTACCCATACCCAACATCGCGGGTTCGTAGCCCTACAGGTGGCCCTAGGATTTTTTAAGGGAGTAAAAAATCCTTAGTTACGCCGTCCTGCGGAAGGGGCATTAAACGGGGGTCCCTAGCCTGTACGATGTCAGATACTCGTTAAAAATCCCTATCCTTAAACCTGGATAGGCAAAATTTAGAGCTCCCACTGTAGCATCGTCCGACTAGCCATAGCAGCATAAAATGACGTTAAATGAACAAACAACCGCAGTTCTGTAGGTCTAATAGGTTCTTAGTTACGCTTCAATGAAAATTGGTCGACTCGACTTATTCTCTGGGGCTGCAAATATATAGTAAATTGAAATAACAACATTCAAATTTATATAAATGTGAGTTATACTATTATCTTTTTGATAAAGTATTAAAACTTTGATCTTTTAAAGAATCTTTTTTTTTACTTTCAATTCATAAGGCATCCATTGAGTTTCTTCGTGTGCTAGTGATTAATAAGTATCGTCAAAAAATAGTTCTGAAAGAGGTTGACATATCTCTTTTTAATTAAATTCCCATTATTATCATAGGCTACATAAATATAGTGCGTATATATAATAGAATATATAATAGAAAACATTTTCTACGTAAACCGTTCTGAATACATACTAAAGGCTGAATGTGGACTGAGGTGAGTATGATTCATGGAATTATTCTTAACACTTATCTCTCTACTGTTTGATCAACCGTCTTTGAATATGTTTGCTAATTCGGGAAGATACAGTCCAGCCAACGAGTATAGTCTTATTTGTCTGTTCATTTAACGTCAGTTTATGCTGCTATGGCTAATCGGATGATACTACAGTTAGAGTCTTAAATTTTGCCTATCCAGGTTTTATTAGGATAGGGATTTTTAATGAGTACCTGACATCATACCCGTTTAACGTCTCTTCCGAAGGATGGCATAACCAAGGATTTTTTACATCCTTTAAAAAATCCAAGGGCCACCTGCCGGGCTATGAACCCGCGATCTTGAGTTTAGTAGTTTAATATGCTAACCACTAGACCACAGGTCACACCCTATAGTCCTATTTAGTATTGTTTTGGTTTTATTTAGTAAAAATTGATCACAAGGCAATCAAAATTAACCAAAACTAATTAAGTTTGATATACTGCTGATTTATTAGACTAACGAATTATCGCATATATGGGTCATTTAAAAAATAAGTCATTTTCAAAATGTACGGTAACTTTATTATAAACTTTTATGGTAAAATTGGGACGGAGCTTATAGGCCAGCGCGGCCAGGTATTTGAAGGTCGCAATAAATTGAAGAGTTATAACATTTATGATATGTTGTGAGGGTATGCTTGACGAGCGGAAATCCAAGTTTGCTGTCGAAAAAAATCGATGGGAAAACTTTTGGTGGCCAAAAAACCTCGAATTGTTGGAGTTATTTCAGTTTTTGGCCTGTATCTCATAATTGGTGCGTTTCTGATAAACATCGTTGGTACCCATACCCAACATCGCGGGTTCGTAGCCCTACAGGTGGCCCTAGGATTTTTTAAGGGAGTAAAAAATCCTTAGTTACGCCGTCCTGCGGAAGGGGCATTAAACGGGGGTCCCTAGCCTGTACGATGTCAGATACTCGTTAAAAATCCCTATCCTTAAACCTGGATAGGCAAAATTTAGAGCTCCCACTGTAGCATCGTCCGACTAGCCATAGCAGCATAAAATGACGTTAAATGAACAAACAACCGCAGTTCTGTAGGTCTAATAGGTTCTTAGTTACGCTTCAATGAAAATTGGTCGACTCGACTTATTCTCTGGGGCTGCAAATATATAGTAAATTGAAATAACAACATTCAAATTTATATAAATGTGAGTTATACTATTATCTTTTTGATAAAGTATTAAAACTTTGATCTTTTAAAGAATCTTTTTTTTTACTTTCAATTCATAAGGCATCCATTGAGTTTCTTCGTGTGCTAGTGATTAATAAGTATCGTCAAAAAATAGTTCTGAAAGAGGTTGACATATCTCTTTTTAATTAAATTCCCATTATTATCATAGGCTACATAAATATAGTGCGTATATATAATAGAATATATAATAGAAAACATTTTCTACGTAAACCGTTCTGAATACATACTAAAGGCTGAATGTGGACTGAGGTGAGTATGATTCATGGAATTATTCTTAACACTTATCTCTCTACTGTTTGATCAACCGTCTTTGAATATGTTTGCTAATTCGGGAAGATACAGTCCAGCCAACGAGTATAGTCTTATTTGTCTGTTCATTTAACGTCAGTTTATGCTGCTATGGCTAATCGGATGATACTACAGTTAGAGTCTTAAATTTTGCCTATCCAGGTTTTATTAGGATAGGGATTTTTAATGAGTACCTGACATCATACCCGTTTAACGTCTCTTCCGAAGGATGGCATAACCAAGGATTTTTTACATCCTTTAAAAAATCCAAGGGCCACCTGCCGGGCTATGAACCCGCGATCTTGAGTTTAGTAGTTTAATATGCTAACCACTAGACCACAGGTCACACCCTATAGTCCTATTTAGTATTGTTTTGGTTTTATTTAGTAAAAATTGATCACAAGGCAATCAAAATTAACCAAAACTAATTAAGTTTGATATACTGCTGATTTATTAGACTAACGAATTATCGCATATATGGGTCATTTAAAAAATAAGTCATTTTCAAAATGTACGGTAACTTTATTATAAACTTTTATGGTAAAATTGGGACGGAGCTTATAGGCCAGCGCGGCCAGGTATTTGAAGGTCGCAATAAATTGAAGAGTTATAACATTTATGATATGTTGTGAGGGTATGCTTGACGAGCGGAAATCCAAGTTTGCTGTCGAAAAAAATCGATGGGAAAACTTTTGGTGGCCAAAAAACCTCGAATTGTTGGAGTTATTTCAGTTTTTGGCCTGTATCTCATAATTGGTGCGTTTCTGATAAACATCGTTGGTACCCATACCCAACATCGCGGGTTCGTAGCCCTACAGGTGGCCCTAGGATTTTTTAAGGGAGTAAAAAATCCTTAGTTACGCCGTCCTGCGGAAGGGGCATTAAACGGGGGTCCCTAGCCTGTACGATGTCAGATACTCGTTAAAAATCCCTATCCTTAAACCTGGATAGGCAAAATTTAGAGCTCCCACTGTAGCATCGTCCGACTAGCCATAGCAGCATAAAATGACGTTAAATGAACAAACAACCGCAGTTCTGTAGGTCTAATAGGTTCTTAGTTACGCTTCAATGAAAATTGGTCTTTTTTCCCTGAAAGTCCAAATTTTAAGTTTTGGCCGACTTTCTTGAAGAACACCAGCCGAAGTAGATATTCTACGATAAAAGCCGAGGTAGTAGATATAATTCGCTTTAATTTTAGCACAGACTTTGGCCTGTAGGTGTAACACATTCTGAGTTACACCAGTTTGAAAATTGGTTATTTTTTCACTCACTTTCCTCGATTTACCTTTGTTTTAATTGACAAAAGAAGTATAACAACTACAGGTCTCGTTATGAGCTTAAATTAAAGCTAATTAAAGTAACATATCTCTATTTCACTTGACTTTCATCGTAGGATCACTTCTTCGGCCGGTGTCCCTCGCGAAAGTCGGCCAAAACTTATAATTTGGACTTTTGGGAAAAAAAAGACCAATTTTCGAGAGACAAGCACATTTAAGACTACCACCACTTCCATCATTATGCATCCTGGCGTATCCTCATTTGCGATTGATCCTACTTCAGGTTCTCAGTCGCAGACTGTCAACTTAAAAAGTCTACCACATAACAGACGACAAGATGAACAACCATGTGAAGTTGGACGAGAGTCTCAACATCGCACATTTGAATGGCTATCTACACCTGCTCAAAGCTATTCAAAGGTATGTGACCCTATACCACCTGCAAATACCACGTCATCCTGGCGTATCGTGTCTCCACTATTTGGCTGGACCAACCCAGCCGAGTGGACCAACAATCGCACCAGCAGGAGAAATCTTCCATCACACTGGCATAGCCCAGTATTCACCGGCACTGAGTAAGTACCAAACGAAACAATACTTGGTTTAGTCCAGAGAATCTCCACAATATAGCAGTGACCTCTAGTTGACCTTATAATTTTTAATTCTCAATTACAAATTGATAGTTTTGAATACACAGATATAAAAATTAATTATAAAAAAAAATCAAAATTCTAAGAAGTAAAACCTATTTTATACACGAGACCTCCCTTTAAGATATAATTCAATTGCGCAGGTTTAAATGAAAATTAAAGAATAATTAAATAAATATAAAATTTTATTATTTTTTTTTAAATTTAATTTATTGATATTTACAACTATAATAATATTACAATAAGTAAATCTGCTATATGTACAATATGACTTGAAAAACACTTGTGGAGAAACTACCCATCGGTAGCACTCTAAAAAAGTTCTATAGTAGATGGTCTCGAGGCCATCTTCTTTTCAGACGCCTCGAAGGGTTATCAGGAATTGTATGGGAAGCAAGTTGAGAGACTAGCGGATTCAAGTGTGTATGGAGCTTGTCATGGAAGGATAGGTATCTAGTTTGGGCCAAATCAGTAACATATGGGATATTAAGATCATGATGGATGAGTTTGTTTGTGACATAATAAGGAGCATTGAGGATTTTATGAAGGATTTTGGATTGCAAGGATTGGATACGAGATGAATTGGATGGTTTAGTAGAGCCCCAAAGCTCAACTCCGTATGTCCAAATAGGCCTGATAACTGTCATGTAAATGAGTCTTTTGTAATTAATTGGGAGCTTAGAGCGTTTGTCCAGTAAATGTTGAAGTAGGCGAAAACGACGAGCAGTTTCTTGTCTTCTCAGTCTTGTATGAGGATTCCAAGTGAGACGTTTGTCCAGATGGAGTCCTAGGTAACGAACCTGTTCGACAGGGTTCAGAGGAATATTATTAAAGGATACAGTAGGGCATGAATTTGTAGGTTTACGACGAAGGGTGAAGGTAATTTGATGGGATTTGTTAGGATTAATTTTAATTCTCCAATTTTGATACCATTCCTGAAGGTTTGAGATATGGTATTGAAGAGTTTGGGATGCAACAAATGGATCATTATTTACTGATAACACACATGTGCCATCAGCTTACGTAGTGAGAATAGTGCTTGGATGGGTTGGGATGTCAGCTGTATATATCGTGTATAGGATGGGACCCATGATACTACCTTGAGGAACTCCGGCAGACTGGGTAAAGAGGGAAGAGTTGGGTTTACTTTAAAGGTTCTATTACTGAGGTAGGAACTGATAATAAGGAAGTAAGTAGAAGGTAAGAATTTACGGAGTTTTGTACAACAGTCCCGGATGCCAGACTCGATCAAAAGCCTGCTCTACATCGAGAAAAGCTCCCGCGCAGTACATTCCGCGCTCTAATTCGGATGGGACAACGTCCACCACACGATGGCATTGCTGGATAGTGGAGTGTGATGTTCGGAAACCAAATTGGTGATCTGGGATTATTTGATTGGATTTTATGATAGGATGAAGACGTTTCAGAATGAATTTTTCAAGTATTTTGCCCATTATGGGCAGGAGAGATATAGGACGGTAAGAGGATGAGAGTTCTGGTGGTTTTTTAGGTTTTGGTATCATCTTAACTATGGATAATTTCTAGGAATCGGAAAAGTACGTGGTGCGGAGTACAGCGTTGTATATATATGTAAGGAGTAGGATCGCTTGCCGAGGAAGGCGTTTTAGAATATGGGATGTGATTAGGTCGTGGCCAGGGGCTTTGTTGACGGGTAATCTGTAAATAATGTTTGATATTTCGGAAAGATGGAATGCTTTAGGAGGAGGGGACAACTGAAGAGGAATACTTAATTCTGCTTCAATGCATTCAGAGTGGAAATAAAAAAAAAAAAATTAAATTTATTTTTAAAAATATGTTCCCTTTTGGAATCAATAAAAATGATAGACCAATAGAAGTTTTAGAATCAGAAAACAACATATAAAATATTTTAAATTAACCACGAGAAGACTTTTTATTTTAAATTAAAATACGAACAATTATTTTTAAAAAAAGGACAGAAATTTTGCTATTCTATTAGAATACTACAATTACAGTAAATAAGGGATTTATTCTACTTTACTGTTACCTTCCCTTTTCTGTTAGACCCTATGGACACCTGGGCTATATATTTTAAAATATTTACACCTATATACCATAAATAATGATAATAACTAATAAATAGAATAATATAAGATATAATAGATACCAAAACAAAAATTATAGCAAGATTCATTATCAATAATAATAATTATGACTAATAAAATAATAACTAAAATCATATACCAGATTCACCATTCCATCTTTAACCTAAGTCCAAATTACTTTATGTAAATATTTACATTTATTAAGTTGTGGTTGTTTTTTCATATATTTCTGCAAGATATCCATTCATTAAATTAACATACTTATGATCATTCCCCCTTGAAGTCAAATAAAAAATTAATCATGAAACTAATATCATCATAATTTTATTTTTAAAGATAAAAAAATTGACCAAAAATTATAATCATAATCATAATATTGAATTATTAGGAAACATCAATGAATCCAACCCTGCAAGCAGAAAATTCCGTTCTTATGTTTATAAATCAGGTATTTAAAATATTTTATGTAATATATTTAACATTTATGGCTTTAAAGTAAATTTATATAATGGTTATAGAACCTAGTTAATGTTTAAAGGAAAGAATCTAAAGAAGAGCAGTAATTAGACCATTGGTGGAATGTCACCTCAATGGTCCAGCTCCAAGTACTTCTTTCCCCAGAGGCATTCCTGGCATGCAACCTCGCCAGCTTACCTAGAAAAGAAAAAAAAAACTTTCTAACCTCCTTACATAAAAACTAGAAAGATTTGAGCAAACTCTGAAGTTACATGCACTGACGAGACACAGTATGTTTGCCGCTTATATACAGTGGCTGACAGTCAAACTGATACACCAGGAGTGATTGGGAAATAATGATAGGAATCTTTGAATAAATAAATAGTTCAACTTATATTGAGGGAGCGGAGATACTCAGTACTAGAGCACTGAATTGCCATGCCGGAAATCCTGGTTCAAATCCCGCTGCTGGCAGGACTTTTACTTAGTCCATCTACTTAGCCCGGAGATAGATCATAAGGGATCTAGGACCCTTCTGGGGCTCACCCAGTCTCTAAATGGGTACCCAAAATAAGGGGGAATCTGGTGGTTGAGCGTGATCTAGGATGAATCATCTCCCTACACTACCGTTTTCCATGAAACAGTACCTCTCCCATGTACTGAGCCCAAGACCCCGGTTTTACAGTTACTGTTACAGTAAAGGTTATTTTTCAACTTACAATACATTTAAAAAAATAATTTATCGTTATCACTAAAATCATAGTAATAGGTTCTTTGCGAATAAACATATAAAATAACCATAGATTTAAGAATAAGAATAAAACCCATTTGCTTATGATTACAAATCTCACCGTGAAAATGATACATTATTCTTTTTCCTAATGTTTGTTTACCTTAATCTATGTTCCTTTAGTTAAGCCCTTTTATCGAGAGTGTCAAGTTCTTTTCAAAGTCATTTCCTAGATAGATCATATGGCATGTGATCTATCTACGGCAAATGTGAATTTCGATAATAATTCGAGTACACGCAACGGTTAAAGCACTTTAGTTGGTAATTAAATATTTTAATAATCGTAAATATCCGCAAAAAACGTTGAACTGTCTAGCAATAGTAGGAAGACATGAAAAAGTAGATCGAATTGGCACAAACAAATATAAAAGTGCAAGAAAATGTTTTAATAATAGTGATGATAATTGAATCCTTACAAAAATAAAACAATATCCAAAAAAGTAAGGCAGTAAGTTACAAAAAAAAAGTAGATAGAGCCTAAAGTTCAAATGTTATTAAGAAGTGCGGTACATTATTTAAACTTTTAACATTATTTTATACTGTTTAGCTTGTTTAATTTTTTTATATAATAAAAGTTGAATATTTTTTATTTTATTTTCTTTTAACGTATATAAATTGATATTACAAGTAAATGTGTTGAACAGTTTTCGTTCTCATTTCATGTAACCACATATGTTTTTTTTTTCTACAGGTTACACTCAGGGAGCCACAGTAAAGGCTCTTAAAGATTCTGAAATTACATTAACTTAGCGTCTGGAAAGTTATTATTTGTAATTCCAGCATAAGCACATGAGCATACTACATTCCAACTAACACTAAGATTAGAGAGAATAATCAAACAATTGTCGGGAATTTATTTATCTTCAAAGATCCCTGAGATGAAAACAAAATCTTTATTTTTCTTTTCAAATCCTGATAAGCTATGTAATACCATTGGACTAAACTGGAGCAAGTTAACTGAATATTTTACGAAGTTCGAACTTATTATTTTTGAAACTGTTTTTTTTTGTTTGTTCTTTTTTTTCTTATTCTCCTTAATAACAATAGAAAGGTAAATAGCTCCACCTCTAAGTCAAATAGTCCCATTGATAATCTTTTTCACAAACATAACGATTTGGACAATTCGCAACTGAGTATTTCATTTCAACCCCTGTGAATAAGTGGTTATGTCAAATTTTCTATAAAAGTTGGATTCTTGGATTCTTGTACTTAGGGAAGGGAAATCGTGTTGTTTTCATAGTAAATAAGGGCTAAGTAAGGCATTGACTTGAAAAGGAGTTATTGCTTATATTATAACTTATATTTCAAGTAAAACTACGAGTATGACACAATTACGCTTCCTTATGACGGGTTAATTCTCTCTCAATAAAATTCCACTTGAACACTTATTGCAGATATAAAAAAAATTAACTGATTTCTCAGTCACTATTAAACATATTAAATTGCCTGCCATTTTTAAAATAACCATTTAATCTAAACCTTATCTTAAAGTTTAGCCTATAAATACACAGAAAGCTAATCAAATGCATTAATTTGATCTTGAAGAATGTAGATTTCAGTGAATACGAAGACCATTTCTCATCTTTTAACTCCATTCCCTCACAAAAATATCCCGTTTTTTTTTTTTATTAACTTATTTAAATGATCGGATTGTACTTGCAATGAAAGAACGAAACTTTAGTATCCTTAGAATAACTGCGGAAGCTAAATATGAGAATCAGGAGATAAAAATAAAGTAGCGAAAAGAGAAACGGCTAGGAATAAAACAGTTTCCACTGGAACGTGTTCCCGCTACTGCAACTCAGCGATTTCACTTACACGAGTACCTCCGTACACACAATAATGGTTGGATCGAGGGAGAAACAAAAGAAAGTGAAGTAGGTAGTGCTTAAACTTCACAACGCTAAGTAACCCGAGAAAGAGAGAAGAAAGTAATGATACTACAAAACCCATTCATGTCCGTAATATCGCAAAAAATCATGAACTTATTGTGTGAATTAACGCTGAATTAACGAGTGGTTGCTTAAGAAACGCACCTGTAAAAGTCCAGAACATGGGTATGAAACGATGAAACACATTAATAGAAGGAAAATGTAAGTGTCCGTATGGTTAGGTCCCTTGAATTCTCGAGAACTGTATGGACTGGATTAGTAAATGAAGCCTCAGAAAAAGCCCTGGTAGATTAGGAAAGTAGGCGCCAAGAAAACCTTTGAAAGAAAATGAATGAACTGGAGGAGGCCGGAGTTGTGTAGGATTAGTATTTAAAGATAAACCCCTCTAAAAGCAAGCTAAGCAGAAAAAGATCACACGAATAAGAAAGAATGAAAGATAAATAGAAAACTCATACAAGCTCAGAAACGGATTAAACAACTGCCATATATTTACCGGGGGCGACCTTTAACAAACTACTAAACCCAAGAACGGGGTTCGTAGTGCGGCAAGTGACCCTAGAATTTTTAAAGGGAGTAACAAATCGTTAAACCTGGATTGGCAAAATTTTATCTCCCACTGTAGCTTCGTCTGATTAGCCATAGCAGCATAAAGTGAAGTTAAACAAAACAAACGAAAACAATATATTTGCCGCATGTATTATTAACCAATTTGGTACGAGCGTTGACTAAAGTCGACAGCGATGAACGCGAATTATGACATATAACTAAATAAAAAGAAATATATCCAAATATAGCACTCTTTGTTTGTTATTTTTGGATCTAAGTATTTAAGTTTTCAATACAAAGCTTTAGAGGTAACTGTGACTGACTATTTTTTATTTTGTGTGTTTAAGTTAAGAAACAATGTAATACAGAAGACTTTCCTAAAAACAACCATGCCAATTAAAATGTTGAAAGTTGAATCAGTGCAGAGATATTCCAATTAATGCTAATGTCTCCATATTGAAAAAAAAAACCGTAGTGCACTTACAAATAAATTTGATCAAGATTCAGGAACTATGCAAGGTAATTTTCTTTTTTTAAAACGGTTTTGAACATCTCAATAATAGGGTATTACATATAAAAAAAATAATATATTTAAAAAAAGGTGAAGCAAACCTCAAAGGATCAGACTTATTTTGATACTATTTCCGAGATTTTTCGTTTTCTTATTTTTTTTTTATTATAAAATATGTTAATCATAATTTCATAGCTCTCAAACGCATAATGGATTCTGAGACAACAAATGAAGTCATTATCTTTTTTAAAAGTTAAAACATTTTAAATATGAGGAGTGAATTAATTCTGTCGTCGGACTCAGAAGAAGAATTCCTACAAAAAAAAAAATAATAAAAACATTTATGTAATAAATACGTGGTCCTGAAAAAATTGGTATTATACATGTAAACGTATTTATTACATAATTGTTTTTATTGTTTGAATTCTGCTTCTGTGTCTGATGACAGAATTAATTCATTCCTCATTGAGTGAAAATTTGGAACTACACATGTACACGTTTGCTGATTAAGAATTAATGCAATAACAATCAATGCAAGGTTTCAGATAGCATCTTTCCTTGCATTATCGCTCATAATGCCTCCTATAAAAAATTACCCATTAAAATTAAAAGAGTGCTAATGGATGCATTAAGTAGACATATATCAAGAGATTAGATATATCGTGTTGCAAAAGATGATTTGCTTCAGCGATAAAGTATGTAGAAGTTCAGGAGACCGAATTACAAAACTCAGAAGACAGGCATTATGATAAACTACGTGAAACATTCAAAAAGACATTTAATTCTTTCTGGGATGTATTTGCGAGTATTTTATAGGACTGTTATTCTTTATAAATATCATCGAAGGTAAATAGATTTAGTATCAAATAAATTGTTTCACTACCTCGTATTAACTTCCGAACGACAACATTTTCTGAAAAATTAGGTAGAACTGATAACATCAATGTAACTTAATTTAAGAAATAGTCACCAATTATTCGTAGATCATCACAAATCAACAAATCACTTCTCTGTACACAATTTGTCCAAGAAACAGTCTCTACCATGTACTGAACCCCCGATCCTTTCAAGGGTAGTAGTGGCACAGGGTTTTTATTGTATTTTTTAATATATGTAGAACCCTTGTAATATCTCATTCGTTTTAGAAAAAGAAACTTTCCAGCAGCATAGGGCAGTAATAGGCAGTAAACAGGCATGTTCAAATAATTATAAAAGGCTTAGCACTTGGTACTACTGTAAAAAATGAAATGTTATGGGCGTATTAATGAAATTTAAGGTCAACTGAAAGAGGGAAGCGCACAAGTTGTATTATTTAATAACTACAGATAACTCTTAAATACAATATTAAAAATATTATAGTTTTTAATTTAAAAAATCAAATACAATATTAAATGTGTATTACAATATTGTGAGAAAAAAATAATGAAGTTGAGCCTAAAAGAAATAACATTGAGAAAGTTCTTAAAGAATGGAAATTCTAATGGAGGTAGAAGACTTCAGTAAATAACTGGCGAATTTTAATTAGTAATTAGTAAGAATGACGACAAGGTGAGAGAAAATGTTGCGAAATAGAGGTAAAGCAATAATTATTAATAGCAGATAGGAGAATAACATTATCTGCTTAGCTGGCAGAACAATTATTGGCCACAAAGAGGAAATTATAGAATACTTGTGTAGGTGAAACTGAGGTCTAATTAATCTCATGTTATGGATGTAGGAAGTAAATCTATTTATAATTATGTAGCGGCTATACTCTTAGCCTTGGTAGCAGTGCATATAACCTGCCCTTCTGAATTAATGTTTTGTGTATAATGACTAGCATTGACTACATTAATCGGATAATATGGCATATTATGCCTAAATAACACTATACAGCTCGGTTTTTGTTTCTGGTCAAAGACCGTAATTTTTCATCCTATTATGCTAAAATAGAGTGGAATATGACCTTACTATTGAAGAATGTTTGCTTTTGTGGCGTGGAGGTTGTTTACTCTAATTTGGAATCCTGAATTATTCTTAATACAGTTGTTAATTAATATTGTTGTAAGGTCATCCCATTTTCCCTCTCTGCAAAGTCAAGAAAGCTGATTCTACTAATTTTTCAGTAGCCGAAACATTCCGCCGAAGTAATTAAATAATTTTTTTTTCATTTAATATTTTAAGGGCGAATTAGAGCGCATTGCTGGTGAATTTTTCAACAACGGTCTCAGCCTTGTTTATATTTTGAAAGTGAACATTGTCCTTTATTTGAGGTATTGTCGCTTGGTTTAAACTTAAAAATACATTCTCGAGCAACCATTTATTCAGTTAATTGTGAATCATTCGCGAGTGATGTCGAAATCAGGGAAAAAGGGACGGCGTTGCAAGCATGCAGCGGACAGTTTTTGTTTTGTAAGTGGCATTTTCATTAAAGTGAGGGATTCAAAATATACCTTAAAATCTAACCCTCAGATTTGTAGGGCATATGAATCATATTTTGGAATCCCTGTAAGCAACCAGGACAAAGTGTGGGCCCCACATTTGACTGGGAACTGTAAAAAAAAGCTTGGAAGGATGGTATAGAGGGAAGAAGCGTGCCATGAAGTTTGCACAACCAAGGATTTGGAGGGAACCAACCGACCACCTGAATACCTGTTTTTTCTGCTTATATGACACGATTAAAGGGCAAATACGTGCAGATTTCCAGTTCATGGAGCTGGACATCCCATCCTCCACAGCTCCGAAGCCAAATACACCGGATTTCCTACACCGACTTCACCTCATCCAGAGCCTATGAAAACTGAGTGTCTTATTTCTTCAAGCGATTCGGGAGGCAGTGAAGGCTGTTGTTTTGACCCGAAAACTGATGATAACGAAGGAGGGATACCGCACTTTCCAAATCAACAAGAAATCAATGACTTGGTCAGAGACCTAGGTCTCACAATTCAAAAGTCCGAAATTTTGACGTCTAGGCTCAAGGAGTGGAACAAAAGTGTCAGGGTCATTCATCAAAGGAAGCGACATTCTTCATTTGCATATTTTTTCACTCAACAAGATGCAATTTGCTATTGTACAGATGTGCCTGGATTCTTCGAAGCTATTGGAATACATTGTAATACTGAAGATGGCATCTGTTCATTGACAGTTCATCTAAAAGCATTAAAGCTGCTTGCTTCATAATAGTAACGTGCCCCCATCCATTCCTCTGGCTCACTCTGTAAATCTTAAAGAGGACTACTTCAAAGTCAAAAGGCCGCTGCAGCTTTTGAAATACGAAGAGCACAGCTGGGTCATCGGAGATTTCAAAATGGTGGCATTTTTGATGGGCGTTCAGGGTGGTTTCACCAAATTCCTTTGCTATCTTTGCCTATGGTACAGTAGAAGCATCGCAGAGCACTTTAGCAGAAGAAACTAGGCGCCAAGATCTGATTTTTCTATGGAGCCTACAATGTCAAAGCTAGTCCGTCAGTGGATCCCGAGAAAATTCTAATGCCCCCGTTGCATTTCAAATTAGGGCTCTTCAATCAGTTTGTGAAGGTACTAGATAAGGACTCAGCCTCATTCTTGCACCTGAAGGAAATGTTTCCTAAGATTTCTGCAGCAAAAATCACTGCAGGTGTGTTCGTCGGACCACAAATCTTAAAGGTGATTTCCTCTAATGAATTCCCCAAAAAACTTACCACAGTAGAAAAGGCAGCATAGGACAGCTTTGTCTCAGTAGTGAGAGGCTTCTTAAGAAACAACAAGGAAGACAATTACGAAATTCTTGTTAGAAATTTAATCGAAAATTTTGGAAAAATGCGATGCCGAATGTCTCTTAAAATGCACATCATTAAAAATTATAATAATTATAGAATAAACTATAAATAATGCAATAATGTAAATCTCAACAAGATCCTAATTAAAGTAATGTTCAATGAACATTCTTCCCCTTGTAAACATCGCAAATTGCGAGAACACGAGGATATGGGCTCTGTGAAGAGGAAGGATTTGTCTGACCGAAGTACGTGCAAGAATAGCTT
This sequence comes from Arma custos, assembly GCA_037127475.1. Taxonomy (NCBI): domain Eukaryota; kingdom Metazoa; phylum Arthropoda; class Insecta; order Hemiptera; family Pentatomidae; genus Arma; species Arma custos. Next base: position 92,930,984 of record CM073764.1, read on the forward strand.
AAGTGGCAGAGCATTGCAACGGAAATGCAGACGACCCGGGTTCGAATCCCGGTCCTGAACAAATCTTTTCTCTTCGAAATAAAAATATTTAAAAGTTATAATAATTATTAAAAATAAATAATAAATTGTAAAAAAAAAAGTTTCATCGAACTATATATCATTAAAATCGTAGAGGGTGGGTGTTTAGAAATTAACTTATATTATCATGTCCATTACTAGGTATTTATAAGTAGCTGGAAAAGGAGAAACGAAACAGTTGTAGGAAAGACGGAAAAAATACCTGATACATTTTTGGAAAAACATTTTAATAAACAACTATATAGTATTACTCTTCCTCGGCTGTAATATCTGGTTAATGCAATATTAATTGTCACAAAATTCTTAAAACAGATTTTTTTTTTGTTTTTATGGTTTTGGATGGGGTTTTAGTTCCAGAGGAATCTCAGAAAAAATAAAATTAGAAAATAATGATGATAATGAACATTCAAGATTACAACTTACACTACAAGTTGTACAATCGAAAATGTTAGTTGAGTAGGGTTTTATTATCCAATACCCTTGCAATAAATGATAAATACAGCATTAGCGGGAGATTTTCGGAAATTCGTAAGATAAATGCTAAATTACTGAACATAAACTTAATATTCATAGAAAGAAATCTATAATTTTACGACAGTGAATATAAATCCATGGAACTTTTTTTTTTATTAAGAATAGGAGTTTACACCAGATTTAAAGGTAATACCCAAAAACTTGACAGCGAGAAGAAAATAGGGCTTAATCCATTTCAGTGTTTATGAAACTTTTACCCACTACGTTAACTTATTCTTTATTATATTCTTATTTGTTCAATAAAATCAGTCCCTCAATCGATTAGCATATTACCTTCGGGTGGTCTCATATTACTAAGAGGATGTATTATCGATAAGTGTCAGTGTTGACATCTTATTACGGTCATGTGATGGCTATTAATATTAATCATTGTTTGCTGTCAATACTGACAACAAGGTGTACAGAATTATATAGTAACAAACGTTACAACGTGGTATAGGTGGAGAAGATAATCGCTTTTTGCACCGAAATTGCCTCGAATACCTAATAATGCACACAAGTAAGGTGTTTCCGGCAAAACCGATTATTAATTGGCTTTGCAACGAAGGCCATACTGGAGGACCCGAAAAAGTCGTTGAAATGGCCTTTTTTAAAGAAAAACATCATGCATGTAGAGTACACCCTGAACAAGGGATGTTTGTGGAGAAACTGACGAGTATTTGATTTTAAAAATAAAAGAAAGGAAAGTGACACTTTAATAAAGTGTATACAAAATCAAGTACAACAGGAAACCAATTTATATTCTGTCTGTTGGAAAATATATAACAAATAATTTAGAAAAGGGTACCAAAATATATTCTGACATCTGGAAAGAACACCCAACAACTAAATAAAGAAAACTATAAACATTAACAATTTTTTATAATTATTGGTCAGCTGTTTTAATTGTTAAATAATTTCTCTTTAAAATAAAAATATATAAAAATTAGCATAAAAAGAATCCGAAAGAAGCCGATTTTAAACCCATTGCAGAAGAAACCGGCCTTAAACATACCAATAATATGTGAAAATTTCTTTATTATCTTCCTCTTGTGCCGTGGGCTAGCGTCGAGGAGCTTCAATCCAGCTTAACCATTCTTTACGGTCTCTGCTTAGCCGCTTCATTTCATTGAGGGATCTGCCTCTTTTTCTTCCAATTCTCTGGATACACTCTTGGTATGCAATTCTGGGACGTCCGCGCGGTTTCCTTCCTGTTGGACGAGTCTCTAATACCTTCATTGGATTGATAATTGAAAACAATAAAGAAAATCTACCAAGGTTATAATAAAAATCAAAAACATTATCAACCAGGACCAAAAATTGATAACTATTATACCGAACCAATACAGGAACAATGACAGAGAACCATCGATTTATGTCTGAAAACACGAATTTGAGGAAATAACCCTCCAAAGCGAATAAGTTGCTGGCTGGTAGAGAGTTCGTGGATATAGTTACTCTGCGAAGAACCAACACTTTATCCCGAGGAGTTACTAAGGCTCCAAGATAGGACACGTCAAAAAAAATTGCATGCCCACTCTGATTCCACACAACCTGAGAGAGTGCTTATAATATGAGGTACATAGGTACATTATCTGCTTTAGTTGTATCTGTAGGGTTAACATTAAGGGAAATAGGTTCTAGTCAGCCAACTACGTCTAAAAATGGTTCTATTGCGGTGATTATTTATGCCTTAATTTCAAATTCAGATTATGACTGGAAAACAGTATACTTATTATCGATATCATGCTAGCAACAGTAATAAAGGTAATGTAACAATTAGATAATAAATTTAATATTAGGTAACTTGTTAAAAACGATAGATATATAAATTTTATTAATTTTTACCTTTACACTACATAAACAAATAAGAAGTTAATATTGACAGAAACGTGACGGACCGCAAGTTAATTTGAGATCCAACATAACACTAATTCTGAAAATATGAATGTAACAATAAATTACTGGAAGCGCCGATTGAAAAACATTTGAGGATTATTTATGATCTCAAATTGAAAAAAAACAATATACAACTACAAAGCAATATCATTAAATAAACAATAGTATATGTGCACAGATTTAACTTCCAAAAATATGCCAATGACGTTTATCAAAGTGTCCAATATGTCATTTAAATGGTCTAGTAACGGTGGTTAATGGTCTAATTCTAATGGTAATAAAATACACAACTTTGGTAGAACGACGATTTATTAGCACTACGCAAAATGACAAACAAGCTCAGGAAACAATACAAAAATAGTTAAAGATAAAGAGGAAATTAGAAATGAAGCTAGGGATATTTATCACAGGATTGTCGTCTTTTGTACCAGAAATTAATTAAACAAAATTTACTTCCGCAAATCTTATTGTAACAAGGGGGGGAGAGGAGTGGCTCGGTGGTAGAGTGCTGAGATGCCATGCCAAAGATACAAGGTTCAAATCCTACTCACTGGCAGGCTTTTATTTAATCTGTTAGTGGCCGGAGATGGATCCTGTGGCATTTAGGTCCATCCTTGGGCTCACCCACCCTTTATAAAGTGTGTACCCAAAATAATGGGATAAATCTGGCGGTTGAACGTGATCTAGGACATATCACCTCTCTTCACTGGTCCAAGAAACATTACACTCAACACCCGACTTTTCATGGGTTGTAGTCTTAAACTTATTTTTTTAAGTAAACAAATTAACTACTATTCATAAACGTTGATATAAAAGTAGCTTTTGACAGAGCTTTGTGGTCTGTTGTACACAATTTTAAGCCGTATAAACAAGGGTTTTTACTTATTAATTAAAAATTTACTAGAAAGGATACAGTTGATGTCGAAAAAGACAGCAGGAAATAGTTTTAAAGCGTTATGATTAAAGACGCTACAAGGATCTTGTATTACACAAATTCTTCAGAATATATTAATTAATAAAATGTTTAACCTAGATCTACCAACGCACTTAAAATAATCAATTTTAAAAAATTGCAAGTTCAACATTAACCGTATTATAAGTATGATCGGAATAACCATTACAAGTTATGCACTGCGATAGGACATTTATTAAACCGGACAAAAATACTGAAAGTTTGTATATCAGGACATTTAGCACATTTGCCATTGCAAAAAGGACAACCTGCGTCTATAAGCCAAAAGTTCAGAGGGGATATAAAAGTTAGAATTGAATCCTAAGATGCGCTGTTTAGTACCGAATTGGCATATACTGATTTAGAAAAAATATACCTTCAAGAACTTCAACGGACAAAGGTGATTATCAGAACTTTTAGCTATGTTTTAGCTTGGCAAGCATGGTGACTATTGATCTAAGATTTAATGAAAAGGATCAACTCTCGTTGATCAAACTACTCTATAGAGAAATCCACAAAAAATTAATAAAACTGAATCTGTAACTGAGCCTTTACATACTTTAAACTCATCAACAATTGTCAAACTTTACAAACACATAACATTTTATAAAAATAACAAATAAATACGGAGATGGAGTAGATGGCAATAATATATGCTGTGCTTGGCTACACTGGGGCAAGGATTGGAAGACCTTAAGTGCATAATACAAACACATGTTCCAGCAAACGCTAAAGAACTTATTCATAATAGTAAAAGAATACCTTCTTGATCTTTAAACCGACATGCATCAACAATTACATAAATACAATATGTAATAATAAATACATACGGACTAAAAAATCTGATTCTCAACACAGACATACATGAAGAGGTTACTAAAAATATCAGAATGAACTTTTGAAAACTTAGGCTTCTAAATTAAAAATAAATATGGCAAATTCAAAAATAAAAATAAAATGGGTCAAAGGTCACATTGGAATTGATGGGAATGAGATTACTGATAAAATGGCTTAAGACAACAAAGAGTGATTTTTCCTCGTCGTTTCATAAAACCCCTTATCGTTTATAAAATACGATATCAGGAAGAAGTCCATTTTTAGCTGAAAGGAACGCAATACTTTCCTGAACAATTCGCATAATGCAAAAAGTTTTCAGTGAGAAATACAGGGAGCGGTGTATATCTCAGCAAGTAGAATTGCTATGGGAAAAATCCCGGGTTCAAATCCCACTGAACCAGATACATTACTTTATCTGTAAACAACCACTGAGGAACCCTGTCAGAGCTCACCCTGCCTTTATAAAGAAAGTACTTTAATAATGAAGATGTTATGGCGATTAAAAGTAACCTCCGGCAAATCACCTCCTAGCACAAATGCTATCTTAGAAACAGCACAGTCTCTAAATATTGGGCTCAAGACTTCATGGTTTGAAGTAGTATAGTTTTTTTGAAGTATATAACGATAAAATTCCCTATGTTACTATACTAACACGATTGTGCTAAAAATGCATGGCAACAACTGAATAGGAGAGCAAAGCGAGGACAAAATCCATACTGGGGACTAAAAATATGACAAGAAAAATAATGTATTTAGCAAAAACCGACAATAATTGGTTTCATAAATTTATTTCAAATTTCTATATGTAAGGTAGTCTTAGACTTCCTTTACATATAAAGGTAGTCTTAAAAAAAGTGAATTCAATAGTTATTTTAAAAAAAAAAAATCACTTCAAATGCTAACTGATATAAACAGCGCAAAAATGAATAGGTATACTACTAATTTTGTTGTATTTTCTTTGCCTAGCATTTTGATATTAATTTTATTAGAAAAAGCATTAATATTTATTAGAAATTACACTACATTAAATATTGTAAAGTGTAAAAATTTACACAAGAATATAAATGTTAGGTAAAGTATATACTACAAAATTAGCAATATCCCTTTTGATTCATTCTTGATGATTCTTGCGCAATATATTGAAAAAAGGTACATATGTATTTAAAAATTAATAAAAGATAGATTTTTTTTAAATTACCGAGTATAAGTAAGTAGGCTTTTATATTTTACTTAAGTAGACATCTTCCGAAACATTTCCTGGACCGTTTCCTTAGATTGAGGAATTTCCAGGATATAATAAACTAAAGATCACAAAAGCTTTACTTAGTTTAAAATAAATTATTATAAGATAAATTATATATAGTATAATAAATTAAATTACTTTATTAATTTTACTTCTATATTCCGAACAAACCGGTGCAAGTTGGATTGGATATCAGTCTGTTTATATAAAAATACAGGTTTAAAACCGGAAAAGAATTAACTTTGTAACCCTTTGTAAAAGTTGACTGCCTTTCTTCCGAAAATATACGAATTGGAAAATGCAAATTTGCAAGCGGGCCGTGTCGCAGTAGACGGGAGACCGATAACTTACAGTTAATTACCGCAAATACTTGCCTCCCTGATGGCTTCAACAGCTCGCCAACAAGATGAAAGAATAAAAAGAACTTCTCATTACCTTCCAAGGGAGTTATTTATCAACTTGGAATTAATTGGACATCAATTCCGATCCAGCCCTGGGTATAGGAACGCTACACCGGCACTAACAACTAGCTGCGACAACACGGCAGCCAGCCTGACAACTGCGAGAAATGTTAATTGCGCAAGAGATATAGTTCTAGGTTCATTAAATAAATAAATGTATTGCGCAATGGAAAAAAAAATCACGTTGCATCTAAAAACCAAATAATGAAAAAACAAATCAAAAGCGATTTGTCTGTCGCATAAAGAGACATACATGTTAAGTTATTCGAAATAAACAGGTTCAAAAAATTATTAATCCCAACTGTATTACATAAAGAAAAATAAAATATTCTACTGGATTCACTATAAAAAGTTACTTGGCATGCCATCAAACAAACATAAAAAACGTAGAAATATATAAGATGTTATATAATAGTCATATTGGGGCGAGCGACACCGCAAAGGAAAAATACTACAACAGGCATAAATGCCCCATGTTAAATGCCGATCATTTGAGCACCAATAAAATTTGATTAAATAAAACAATAAAAAATGGTATTAAAAAAAAAAAAGAAAATTAAAGAGATATTGAAATAAAACAAAAATTAAGTAATAAACGAGAGAATTACATATACAAAAAAAAATTTGGTTAATGAAATATACAGAAAAATGAAATATACAACTTAATAATAACTTATTCCTATGAATGCCTGATATTTGCTAAATAGAATTTAACATTGTTAACAGAAATGAAGAAATAAATTAACTTAATTTAATTTTTTTTTTTTAGAATAGAATAATTTATTGATATTTTCAACTGTAATTATATTACATCAAGTAAATCTGCTGTATGAACAAAGGACATGAAAAAAAAACACTTGTGGAGAAACTATCCATTGATAGCACTCCAATAAAGTTCTATAATAGAAGGTCTCGAGGCCATCTTCTTTTCAGACGCCTCGGAGAGTTATCAGGAATATTATGGGAAGCAAGTTGAGAGACTAGCGGATTCAAGTGTGTATGGAGCTTTTCATGGAAGGATAGGTATCTAGTTTGGGCCAAATCAGCAACATATGGGATATTAAGATCATGATGGATGAGTTTGTTTGTGACATAATAAGGAGCAGTGAGGATTTTACGAAGGATTTTGGATTGTAAGGATTGGATAGGAGATGAATTGGATGGTTTAGTAAAGCTCAACTCCGTATGTCCAAATAATATAAATTTAAGACTAAACAAAAAATCATAGACTTAAATGTCCATAAATGACCGAAAAAATTCTCTCCGAAGACTTCTCCTCAAGTTCAAGGACTGTAGTATACATACTAATTTGATACCTGATATGACGGAGCACAACGACAGAGCGGTCGGCGGCATATGAACAAATACGATCGGTTATCGTCGATGCAGTGAATACTCCCAATGAGTATCACTGGCGATGTGCCGGCGGCACCAAACAAATCAATCGGCGATTGTGTGTACGAAAACTTCTCTCGGTGTCTCCTCACCTGAAGTCAGAGGCTAATTCTGTTGAGTGGGGGAAAAATACGAGGTGGGGAATCATATAGCAATAGTTAATCCTATATAACTTATTTGTACACAAAACAGAGCCACATCTGAGCTTTAAGCCTTTTCTACAGATAAAAAAATACACTCTCGTTCAACGAATTAAAACTTAAATCTTTCAACTAGTTACAAATAAAACTATTCCGATTGAAAATAAATAAAATTTAGTAAAAAAAAATAATATTCCATTTATTTACTGATCGTGAACAGTTATTGTATTAATTTTATTTGAGTTCACAGCGCGTGCTGGAATGATCAACATCGTCTCTGTGATATTTCTTAATTCTATCTTTAAAATTCAACGTAACTTCATGGCATTTTACATAGTTATAGTTAGTGATTCAGTGAGATAAAATGTGAAATTTCGAGGTAAATCAATTACTTATAACTTGAATATAATAATTATAAAATAGGGTGATTTAAGAGACAGGAGTTAGTTATCTTGCTGCTGGTTGCAGGAGGTCCATCCCCACTCGCAGGACTGACTTAGTCATCAGTGCGGCCTCTGGCAGCGAGTGAGGTTGCTCTGTGCCGTTTTCAGATCAAACCTAATACGAACTTTTTATTTTTATTTAGTTGTCTTCTCTGTACTAACTATTTTTTTATTTTTATTTTTTATTTTACTCCAGCAATATAAAACATCAAAATGAAATTTTACCATCAGGTATTATCTAGCAAAACAGAAAAAAAAGGAAACGCAAAGAGAAGTCGATCCTTAGAATCAACTACAAGAAATAGCCCTTCTAAACCTAAACCTAATAGAAGGCGTAAAGTCGATACACCTCCTACTACTCCAATTGATAATAAGGAACCCAAGGCAGGACCGTCGAATGAAAATACCCAACCAGGGTCATCTGCTGAGTTAACTGAAGATTCTCCCTTCTACTCACCCAACAGATTTCAGCCCCTAACAAATCTACCGAGTGAAGCAATGGAGACCACATCGGCCCCTAAAGTGCACAGGCCACCACCAATCTTTGTACGGAGTATAAAAAACTTTAGACTTCTTTGCACACAACTGAATAGTAGTAGGCACCGGAAAATACTACTGCACTAGTAGAACCAATGATACAAAGATTCAGTCAGACACGCCCGAGACATACCGACGAATAGTCAAGTACCTAACGGAGACTAAAGCGGATTACCATCCTTATCAATTAAAGGAGGAGAGATCCATCAGAGTTGTAGTCAGGAAATTGCACCCAACCACCCCTGCTGACGTCATAGAAGAAGAACTGACCGCCATGGGCTTCAAGGTTAGACAAATTACAAATGTCTACAAGAAGAATACTGTACGCCCCGGGACAGGCAACAAAACTCCATTACCTCTCTTCTTCATAGATTTAGAACCAGCACCCGGAGTAGAAAAAATCTATGATGTTAATAGACTTTACTATACCCAGGTTCAAATAGAAAAACCTTACCCAAAAAAAGACATTGTGCAATGTCGTAACTGCCAAGCATACGGGCACACTAGGCACTACTGCCATCATACTCCAAGGTGCGTCAAATGCGGAGAACCGCATAAAACTGAAGAATGTGTCAAGCCGAGAGAAACACCAGCTGTCTGCGCACTATGTCTCCAAGGCCATCCAGCCAATTATAAAGGTTGCCAAACCTACAAAAATATAAAATCTCATGTTCTGGCAGCACGTCGGCCCAGCGAAGAAGTGAGGACCTCAAGAAGACAGCCTTCTAAAATTGTAGATGGAGCTGTCTCCTACGCCGAAATCTCAGGTGGTCTACAAACAAATAATCTCGGGGCCACGCTACAACCCGAACCCCCAAAACACCTCTCTAAACCACAAATCAATCCTTCACAACCACAAAACCAGCCCCAACAAACAATATATTCCATGAATCAAAATCCAAATATCCCGCACCAAATTCCTCATATCCCCCCTCCTTCAAATGCTACTGATCTCACAACACTACTCACATCATTCCTCTCCGAGTTCAAATCCATGGTCACACTACTAATGTCTCTCCTACAAATCTTGTTTCCCATCTCTTTCCTGTCCAACAAAATCCTTAAATGACATCTAGCTTATCCATTCTCCTTTGGAATGCGAATGGTATTCGAAACCACACTGACGAACTAACATCTTTACTGTATGATAAAAAAATTGATGTAGCCTTAATTATAGAAACTCGACTGACCAGTAAACGGAAGCTCAACATAACACAGTACCAAAACTACCGGACCGACCATCCTGATGGAAAAGCTCACGGTGGTACTGCTGTCATAGTCCATCAATCCCTCTCCCATCACAATTTCCACTCTCATCAAACGATCTCCTCCAGGCTACAACTGTTACAATCAAAACCTTTTCCTTTCCCATCACATTAGCATCGCTGTACTGCCCTCCCAATAAATCCATTTCCCATTCCGAATTCAGCTATCTCCTGAACTCCTTAGGGATTCATTTCCTTTTAGGTGCAGACTTTAATGCGAAACATCAACAATGGGGCTCAAAAACTACTAACACCCGAGGTCGCATCCTCCTCTCTGCACTTAACTCCCATAATTCCAGTTTTATTTCTCCAGGCACCCCTACATATTGGCCCACTGACCCAAACCGAAATCCTGATCTCCTTGACTTCTCCATCCATGCTGGTTTAGGTCCCTTAAACTATTCCATAGAACGCCTTGATGAACTGTCCTCAGATCACAGTCCTTTGATCCTTACCCTTTCTATAGTCCCAATATCCAAACTTCCTCCGCCATCATTTATTAGGGGACCAATAGACTGAAACCTATTTCACCAGCTTTTATCCGACACCATTGACCTCAGAGTTTCCCTAAAAACACCTCAGGAGTTAGATGATGCAGTCAATTCCTTTACCAATATGATCAAGCAAACAGTTTGGGCTGCATCTTCACCCCGTCCTTCCTTCAAAGTCCGCAAGAAAAATCCATTACCGAAAGATCTTAGGGATCTTATCCTTACCAAACGCCGTTACCGATCCCTTTGGCAAAGAACCAGGCATCCTCACGATCGGAGACTGTATAACCACTTCACCAAATTAGTCAAAAAGAACCTGACAACCTATAGATCCGAATCCTACAAATCCTACCTTTCCACACTATCTGCTTCAGATAATTCCGTTTGGAATGCCACCAAAAAAATACTCAAATACCACTCTATTTCCCATCCTCTCCGACGTGAAGACAGTTCTTGGGCTGCATCAGATGAGGACAAAGCAGAGGAATTTGCCAAACACCTTTCAAATACATTTATCCCACATCCTGAAATCCACCCTAACCACGTTTCCAATATTAATGAATTCCTTTCTTCACCCATTCCTCTATCCTTACCTCCTAAAGCTGTAAATCCCTCTGAGGTCAAATTTCTCTTACAAAAGTTAAGTCCGCAAATCTCCTGGACATGACCTTCTTACCACACAGATCCTTCAACGACTTCCTCAAAAAGCGATTATTTTCCTTACCTATCTATACAACTGTATCCTTCGTACAACTCACTTCCCTTTGCTCTGGAAACACTCCTTCATCATCCTATTCCCTAAACCTGGCAAACCACCCAATGTCACTTCATCATACCGACCCATCAGCCTGCTCCCTATTCTTTCCAAAATTTTTGAAAAAATCCTCCTGAAACGAATCCTACCCATCATCGAATCCAAAAATATTTCTCCACATCAGTTTGGATTCCGTCCCAGGCACTCGACGGTCCAGCAGGGACTCCGAGTTATCGATCACATATCCTCTGCTCTTGAAAGCAAACAATACTGCACAGGCACATTTCTGGACGTAGCACAAGCTTTCGACCGGGTATGGCATGCCGGTTTGCTGTTCAAGCTCAAAACCCAGTTACCTCAATCCTTATTTCTAGTTCTTCGATCCTACCTCTCTGATCGCTACTTCCAAGTAAGCTGTGGTAACGAATACTCCAATCTTTACCCAATTCAAGCAGGAGTTCCCCAAGGCAGCGTCTTGGGTCCTATCCTATACATATTGTACACCGCTGATATCCCAACTACTCCTGAAACCTTCCTTGCAACGTTCGCAGACGTCACAGCTATCATCTCATCCAGATCCCGAAATAGCTTCCAAGAACCTACAAAGCCACCTTTCACTCATTGAAATTTGGTGTAAGCAATGGCGGATCAAAGTCAACGAGGAAAAATGCAAACACGTGACTTTTACCCTTCGCCGGGGAACATGTCCTTCTGTCCAATTCAATGAAACCATCCTACCTATTTCCGACACAGTACGATACCTTGGCTTCCTCCTAGACAAAAGACTTACATGGAATCCTCATACCAGACTCAAAAGACAAGAACTTAACAGACGATTTAGCCAACTATACAGATTACTATGTCGGACCTCCGATCTTTCAATAGACAATAAATTACTAATATACAAGACCATCATCAAACCTATTTGGACCTATGGACTGGAACTGTGGGGGACAGCAAATCAATCGAATATCAGACGCATTCAATACTTTCAATCCAAAATCCTGAGAACTATTGTCGATGCTCCTTATTATGTTTCCAACAAAACCCTCCATAAAGATCTCAACATTCCTTTCGTCCTCGACCTCATCCCTACTAAATTTTCAAACTTTCACCAAAACCTTGCCTGTCATCCTAACCCCCTGGCTCAGTCACTATCCAGTTCCACACATCCATATAACCCACCCCGCCGTCTAAACCGGCAATGGCCCCGAGATCTGTTGTAATAATGCCATTTGGAGTACTGGTACTGGCCAGATTCTCCACTCACGACCTGTGTGTGTGTGTGAAGCGCCCTTACCAGCTTCCATTGGCGTTTAATGCCAGTGACGCGGCTGGGAAAGGGGGCTGGGGCTTCCCGGACTCCTGCTTTGCCCTCATTCCTGGGGAAGAAGCTCAGTTCGGGGACCCCAGGTAAATTGTAAATAGGGTATGAATGTGTGCATTTTATTTTATTTTATTATTAGTATTATTATTATTTATTTTACTTTAATATTATTATTACCGCATTAATTTCTTTCTGTTACCGCATGTATATATTTATTTATTTTATTTTGTTTATATTATTGTTTTGTTATGGAATGACTGTAAGCTACACAGCACTATTACTTATTGCCCATAAGTGGCAGATTGTAATATTTCAATAAAGTGTTAATATAAAAAAAAAAAAAAAAATTATTTATTTTTGGTTGCTTAGTTAACGTCATTTTATTCTGTTATGGCCGAGATATTATAAGATATATTATAATTGGTTCGCCCATGCTAAAAAAAATATTGGATGTTATGAGAAAAAGGAGAATTACATTACATAGCCACTTGCTAATTAGAAGCCTAAGAGATTAGGTTTTGCGGATGATTTGGTATTGTTGGGCGAAGACGCGGAAACTATAAAACTAAATACAGAAACGTTGTTAAATTCAGGTAAGGAAATAGGGCTAGAAGCAAATTCGGATAAGATTAAGTATATGCTTAGTGGTAGAAAAAGGGGAGGCTTTGGGGACATTGTTTTCGGAGGGACAAGTTCGAACATGTCGAGAAGTTTAAGTACTTGGGGTCTATGGTAATTAGAAAAAACGAAATTCAAGAGGAAATAAAGGCAGGAAACGCATGTTATTATTCGGCATCAACATGACTTTGCTCGCATCTTTTGTCCCGAAATAAAAAATCATAATCATCAGAATTTATAAAATCATCATCATTCCACTTCTTTACGTGTGTGAAACGTGGCCGCTAACGCTGAGGGATGAACAACGTCTTAAAGTATTCGAAAATAAGGCGTTGCGCAGAATATTCGGTCCAAAAAAGGATGAGACCACAGGACCCACACCCCCTTGATATTATTCAAGTGACAGTGTCACGAAGATTAAAATGGGCTTTTAAAATAGTTGGACTGTAGTAATGGTAAAGTCTAAGAATTAGACAGAGATGTAGGTGGGAAGACCGCGTTAAGAGAGATCTGGAGGATTTGGGTTTGGGTGACAGAGTTTTGTAAGCAGAAATTGATGGTATCGGAATCGAGCCTTTGGGTTCACCAAGCCTTTTTATTTATTTATAACATTTAGGAACTTTTACTTATTTTAAAGAGAAGAAGACCAAACCTACCTGGTTCGAAGAGGTAGAATGGTCTTTTTTAGATTAAGGCTGCCAGTTACTTTTTGTAACCAAATGATTACTTTAAAAGTAATCTTTTTTTTTTTTTAAATTAAATCATATGACAACTACAAACTCTATTAAGAAGGCTATTTATGTGTACGAGTATAATGGATACAGAGATAGATTTTATTAATTTAACTTTGTGTTGTAATGAAGAATAAAATATCTTACATTTTTTCAAGATAAAGGTGTCTTACCTAAATTTAAAAATGGTGATAATGGACACAATATGAACTTGAAGAATAAACAAAAAAAGTGGGTTTGCTACGTGAGAAATTGCAGACCTTTCTAAGGGATTATTCTCAAATACGTGGTTCGAAGAATCAAGACTAGCTATAAGTAAAGCTCTTTTATTTATATATTGCTGGATACACGAATACACAACGAAATTTTGTACTAAAGAACTTAATACTAGTAGTGCAACTATTAGGGATTGGATGAACATGTTGAGCGAAATGTGTGGCGACACTTTAGTAAATAATTCTATTCAAATAGGCAGGGAAAAATTGACTATAGAAATTGACGAATCTTCTTTTAGTAAAAGAAAAAACAACGTTGGAAGAATGTACCCTCATCAATGGGTTTTTGGGGTTATATGTGGGGAAACCAAAGAGTGTTTTATGAATGCAGTACCTGATAGGACATCAGAAACTCTTCTAAATTGTGTAAAAGCAACAATAAGGCCAGGAACAACGATTATTTCGGATTGCTGGGAGGGATATAAATGGTTAGGAGAAACATTATATTCTTTGAATTATGTGCATCTTACTGTCAATCATTCAAAAAATTTTGTCGATCCTAAAACAGGAGCCAACACACAATCAATAGTATCTCTCTGGGCGAAAGCCAAAATGAGGAATAGAAAAGAGTGCGGAACAAGGAGGAAACTTTTAGATTCCTATTTGTGGAAGTTTTTATGGAGACAGAAGAACAATAACAAAAATTTATTTCTACAAATAATTAACGACATGGCTGTTTTTTTCCTGTTTAAATTCATATTTAGTTGTTGTTTTTGTATTAATTTAAGATAAATATTTCATTAACTTGTATTCTTGTTTACCAAATCCTCATACTAGACTGAAAAGACAAGAAACTGGTCGACGTTTTCGCCTACTTCAACATTTACTGGACAATCGTTCAAAGCTCCAAATTAATTACAAAAGACTCATTTTTATGACAATTATCAGACCTATTTGGACATACGGAGTTGAGCTTTGGGGCTCTAGTAAACCATCCAATTCATCTCGTATCCAATCCTTACAATCCAAAGCCCTTCGTAAAATCCTCAATGCTCCTTATTATGTCACAAACAAGCTCATCCAACATGATCTTAATATTCCATATGTACCTGATTTGATCCAAACTAGATATCTATCCTTCCTTGAAAAGCTCCATACACACTTGAATCCGCTTGTCTCTCAACTTGCTTCCCATAATCCTCCGAGGCGTCTGAAAAGAAGATGGCCTCGAGACCTTCTACTATTGAACTTTATTGGAGTGCTATCAATGGATAGTTTCTCCACAAATTTTTTTTTTTATGTCCTTTGTTCTTACAGCAGATTTACTTGATGTCATATAATTACAGTTGATTAAAAACAGCTGATTTATTCTGTTTCTTCTTGCTTACTGAGTTTTCATTATTGCTGATTTATTGTTTCTTATTTGTTGTTTATTGTTCGTTATTTGTTCTTTATTGTTTGTTTGTGTTGTGGAAAGGGTGAAAATTGATGAATAAAGACTCCAGCAAAAGCACAAAGAAACACCTTTTATTTTTTAATAAACGAGTACAACAATAATATATTTGTTTTTAAAGACACAGGTTAACGTAAAAAATTGTTCACACCATATGTTACACAGCTAGTAGGTCTAACTCGATACTAACTTATTTTTTAAAAATCGATCTTTGATAGTTTGCTAGTTTGTTATAGATTTTTCAATGTTATTATTTTAGTTATTTATTTAATTAGTGTAAAATGATGCGTATGTGGGATTTGCCGACGACAGAAAAACAAGCTATTATTTTTTTTGCAGGAGCGAAATATTTTATCAAAACTTTAGAAAATGTAGCGATTTCCATGAAATGAAATTGTATTGTGGTGAACGTTTCTTTTGGAAATGCAATTTAAATCAATGTCGTGAGAAACTGGGACTCAGAAATTATTATTACTTAATTATATAGAAATTATTGTTGTCTAATTAATTATTCATTATTATTATTATATTCCATTTTTCAATAAATTCTTTTGATTTCTAATAATTAGAAATCAAAAAAATTTATTGAAAATAATAAATAGAAGGTAACTGTTAGAAATGTAACTGCTCGCGCATGCGAACAAGTAGGCAAACGTAACCAGACACAAGACGTAACAAGATACAAGTACCAAAGTAACTGTAGGAAATGTCAATCAGGTGATAGAAAATAGAGGCTGTTTTCAATCCATATTAAACTGTATATCGGCCCATTTTCCACCGAAATCCGATTTAATACCGTATCATTATCATAATATCTGTATCATTATCTTCAAAAAGTGTCGAAATTTAACTGGGAAGATTAGACTCAGAACTAAAACCAATCACAGTTAGGTAGAGAGGTTGTGCACAGAGCTCTAGAGGATTAACCCAGCTACATACTACTGCAGAACCAGATAAGAAAACTTTCAATTCCTATCTTAAATTTAAGTTAAATTCGTTAATATGGATGAGCCATTTCTTAGCTTGAATAAACGACGTAAACGTGGTCGTAATAAAACACCGCCAGATCCAACAAAATCAAATGAGATTTCAGAAAACGTACCAACTTATTTATTAGTTAACAGGAAAGGAGATGAGGTGATCCCCCAAGGTATCCCCATTTTTAATTTATAAATTTATTAATAATTTAATTGGGGAAGTTAAAAACATTAAGAAGTTACAAGACGGGAATCTCCTTATCCGAACTTCAAATAGTAAACAGTCAAAAAATCTTTTGGACTGCAAAAAATTTGCAGATCAATTTAACATATCTGTTAACCCACACTCAACATGAAATTATAGCTAAGGATTCGATTATAAGATGCTTCGATTTACAATTCCTACAGTAAAATGAAATAATAGCCTAGTTGAATGGAAAAATAACTGACATTCAAAGAATAAAAATAAATGGCAATGAAAAATCTACTAGTATCGTATATTGTGACTTTCCCATCGTCGTTCCCACCCGAAATCCATAAAATTGGTTATCAAAACATCAAAGTTCAGCAAAACACACCAAACCCTATAAGATGTTTTAGATGCCTTAGTTTTTCTCACCACACCTTAAAATGTACCAAACCTAAAACTATCTGTTCTCAATGTGGCGAGGAAAAACATACAGATGAAAAATGTACCAAAAACCTTAAATGTATTAATTGCAGTGGTCAACATAATAGTTTAGACCGTTCATGCCCCATCTACAAAATGAATTAAGAAATAAAATGTATTCAATTTACTAAGAAAGTGCCGTACAACGAAGCAGAAAAAAAATAAAAAGTAGAAAATCCTCAAAATTCTAATAGACTATTTTGTGAAATACATAACGAAATCATAAAAAATATTAAAAACACAGCAAACAGGAACGCCGACAGATATAATTTTTAAATTTGATGCAATAACTCATTTCCAAGCAAAGGAAACACCAAAACTTAAAAATATCTCTTCACCAAATGATACATCAGCTGGTCAATCAAAACCAAAGCGCACCATAATCACAAAATATGTGAGCGCGGCAACGTATACCCCCCCACTACCTCTGTTCCCGGCCCCCTCCCGCTCCTCCTCTCCCTCGCTTTCCTCCACTGCTTCAACATTACAACTTTTCTCCGTAATCCTTTCTAAAAACAGAGGACCGGAAGGTATCGTCGAGCGTATTGAGATAGATCCGCCAAATGCGGATGATGGATATACCGAGGGCACGTATAGTAAAAGAGGGTAAATTAAGAAAGAAAACTCAGGAACCAAAGATAAAAATACCACGCAATAAATAATATGAAATGGCCCTAATTCAGTGGAATTGCAATGGATTAAAAACCCATTTCAATGATTTAAAACTTCTACTAAATGAGATAAATCCCATCTGTATAGCACTTCAAGAGACACACCTCTCAGCACATAAAAACTTTAGATTAAAACATTTCGAAATTTATAGAAAGGATAGTTTAAGCCCAAATCATAGCTACCGAGGAGTTTTAATTGGAGTTCATTAATCTTTGTATTCTGAAGAAATTTAATTAAACCCCTCCCAGGTTGTAGCAGTCACAAACCACCGCGGTTTCACATTTTCAATTTGTAACGTATATTTCCCACAAGATCGCTCAATAGAATCAGAACACATATAAAAACATTTATTAGATATATATATATATATATATATATATATATATATATATATATATATATATATATATATATATATATATATATATAGTCAATTGCCACATTCAGTTTTATTTATTGGAGACCTGAATGGCCACAACCCCTTAAGGGGCTCATCAGACACTAACTTAAGAGGTAAAATCATAGAAAACTTCATTGACCTGTCTGATTTACTCCTCAACTCTGGAAAACCCACTTTTCTTAGCTCAAGTTACTAAACATATTCTGCAATAGACATTTCTCTCTGTAGTTCAAACCTCTATAACACAATAGAATGGACCGTTCTAGCGGAACTTTGCAGTAGTGACAATTATCCAATCCTCATGAAATTTACAAATGTAAATCCAACCCGTAACGCCAATTCGAGCTGGATAATAGGCAAAGACAATTGGCCTCTTTTCTCGTCACTTGCCTTTCCACCTCTTAATTCCCCAAAGGAACTGGGCACGGAAGAGGGATGCAAAGCAGTTACCAATACATGCTGCAAAAATATCAATACTAATGACTAGGCCCATGGTTCAACGATATCTGTAAAAAAGCTCTCAAGGACCGTCGGAAAGCCTATAAATAGTTCAAAAGAAACATGACGACAGAGAATTTTATAGAATACAAAAAACACCGAGCCACATGCAGAAAAAATTTAACCAATCGAAAACTGAATCCTGGAAACAGTTTTTCTTATCTTGTCTATCAACGCATCTACAACTTCCGCTAATGTTTGGAACCAAATACGTAAAATTACTAAAAATCCATCCTATAACCGTTATACTATAACAGTTAACGGACGACTGTCCGAAGATCCCCAAATTGTTTCTAATGAATTTGCCAAGTTTTTCCTAGAAATTTACAATCCTGGAAGACAAAGTTCAAATCCCAACTCTGCAACGATTGAATATAAAAAGGTTACTAACGGTGCTATACTGAACTATAACCTTCCTTTTTCAATGTGGGAGCTAGAAAATGTACTAAATGCCGTAAAAGGTTCCTCGCCAGGCCCTGATAGTATTGACTACAGCGTGATAAAAAATCTTCCAAAACCTGCAGAAGTTGGCTCCTCGACTTCTATAATCACATATGGACCACGGGGGAATCGCAAATGCGTGGCGAGATTCAATGATAGTTCCAATTCTGAAAAACGGGAAAGACAAACGGTTACCTAATAGTTATTGTCCTATTTTTCTTACGAGCTGTATGTGCAAAATCATTGAGCGCATGGTGAATAAAAGACTAACGTGGATGATAGAAAAGAATAGTCTAATTCAATCTTTCCAGTCCGGGTTTCGCAAAGGATGATCTACAGTAGATCATTTAGTCGCTCTTTGAGGCCGAAGTCAAGTATGCATTTGTAAAACGACAGCAGACGGTCACGGTATTCTTTGACATGATGAAAGCTTACGATAGCATACGCCATAATGTCATCCTCCAGAAGCTGTCATCGCTAGGAGTCCACGGACGAATGTACAAGTTCTTAAAAGAATTTCAAACAAATCGCCATTTCCGGGTTCGTGTCGGCGGTGAACTGTCCCAATATCATAATCAGATTTATGGTTTTCCTCAGGGTTGTGTACTTAGCCCAAACCTATGTCCCCTTGCCATAAATGATCTTAGGCTCAACTTACCAAAAGGCGTCAAACCATTACTATTTGCAGACGACTTAGCGATTATTTGTTGCTCAGACAATATAAATACAACAAAAAATAAATTACAAGAAGCCATTGATAACTGTGCCACATCCATAGATCTAAAAATCTCTAGAGAAAAAACTGTTTGCATCCAATTTAGCCGCAAAAGAAACACTCCAACACCCCTGAATATTACCTGGGAAATTCATTGATACCATACAGGAACAAACACAAATTTTTGGGCCTCATATTTGATGAAAAATTAAATTGGGAATCACACGTTACATCACTAAGAACGACTGCAACGAACAAATTAAATATCATCTGGTTTCTTAGTGACGCATCATGGGGTTCAGATAGATTCACAATGATAAAACTATATCGGGCTTTGATTTGCGCCAAATTAGACTATGGATCTATTGTTTACGGTTCTGCCCGCCGTCCAACACTAGCTAAATCAGATTCTGTCCAGAACGCTTGAATCCGAATTGCAACTGGCGCTTTTAGAACAAGTCCTATACTCAGTCTATGTACAGAAGCAGGTCTACCTCCATTGTTGTATAGACGACAAAAATTGGCGATAAATTACATCTCCAAATTATTTCCCCTGACAGACCCATCCCACACACAAATACATCTTTCAATCGAAATTCTGTACAGCTTTCCAGCAAAAACCAAATTTAACCTTTCTTCTGCCAGAAAGAATTTTTACTTTTATTTCAGCTCTTAAAGCAATTAAATTATCTAAAATAGAAATCCAGAATCCACCTTAGAATCCACCCTACCACCACCTAGAACAATATTAAACCTTTAAAATACAGAATGAGATGAAAGCCATGAAGAAGAACAGTACCCAGCGGTACCCCTATAGGAAAATTAAATTCCAATTTAGCTGTATGCAACTTATCCATAGTTAAGATATTGAATATTGACTAAAGACTTAAGCGATAGAAAGGGACTCTTCGATATTGTCCCTAAAGTTATGGAGCTCAACTCAGGCAAAGTTTGATATTGAATCTCAAGTATCTGTTTCATATTTTTTTATTTATTTATACTACAAATTTTAATGTAATTCTTTTAAAATAATTTATCAGAGTTTACTTTAAAAGCAAGCGTGTAGAAGATGAAGTGCAAGCAACAAAGATATTTAACCCTCAAGTAACTGATACAGGGTCCATTTTGGTATCTATTTTCTGGAATGTCCCACCCTTCCGATCTTGGGAAATCCCCATATCCAGGCTCACTTGCTAGTACCTTATCGAATGTGAAAGTGGATTTTTTCAAATGTTTGTTCACAAAATACAATCAACGCCTGGTCCCATGGACCATACCTCAGTACTTGTGCGATTTCTTATATTTTTTCAAGGTACCTGTGCTTTCATTTAATGTTGTCCATTAATCAGTGATACTTTTAAATAGAGAAATATTAACAAAATATAAACTTTTTTGAAT
Organism: Arma custos; assembly: GCA_037127475.1. Taxonomy (NCBI): domain Eukaryota; kingdom Metazoa; phylum Arthropoda; class Insecta; order Hemiptera; family Pentatomidae; genus Arma; species Arma custos. Next base: position 92,952,107 of record CM073764.1, read on the forward strand.
TTATACATTATTTTATTTAATTTTTTTAGTTCTGTTACAATTATGGAACCCCAATCTTGCAAATTAAAAATAGTTATTAGGGCCTGATGTTTTGTCAAAAAATACGCTTATTGTTAGATAATACGCGAAAGCATTGCTGCATATGCCCAATAAAAAAAACGAGGAAAATATCTGTTCTTTGTAATTTATGCAAAAAATCAAATATACTTGGTGTGGTTCAAGAAACTGTGTGTCAATGGCTTAGCATATTGATGATTTTTAAAAGTATTTTTATTTTCATTAATAGGTTTTTAATTGGTTTAAATGAATATTAAATTGTTATAAATAAGCAAGTTTTAAAACTTGTAGTTTTTGAATTCTACTATTTCCTTCATTGATGTTATTTGTTTACTGAAATTTGAAAAAAATACCATATATTCATGTATTGTGGGGAATGCGAGAAGGTTCATATAAATATTAATACCAAGCAATAAAATGTTTAAATATTTTTTTTGTATTTATTGATGAATTTTTAAATCAGCTCCTCTGTGGGACTTAAGGGTTAAAAGGTTATGGAATAAAGAAAAAATATTCATATGGAATAACCAACGGTAATAATTAAGTAAAGAAAATAAAATCAGATAAAAATTTGAATAACACTCCATGAAATATGAAAGCTGAGAAAGAGGTCACATCGAAAACAACCATGTACTTTTTATCCTCACTCAACTCTCCCGTAGAGTGTATCCGAGACAGCTAGAGTCAACATCTAGAATTTCCACGAATGAAAAACGTTCTAAGTAATTTTCCCGGAGCTGGGGCTGGATGCCATGAGACATGAGAACAAAAATGATACACCATGAGTGATTCACCCTCTCAAGTTACTTTGGTGATGGGGAGACTTCTATTCATGCGGTATATGTTTCATCCATCCAACCTTTTAGAAGGATTCGTCGTATGACAAAGCACTTTTTGAACCATCTTCAGGCTATTATTCTAATGTTGTCTAATGTTTGTTTACTCGATGAGGGTGTAGATAAGAGAGAAGCTTGCACATAGGATTGTTGTAAAATTTAAATAATTCTGTATATCGGAGGTTTAGGACACATTTTTGTAATTTTAGTATTTGTATTTGGTTCGTATCTGGGATATCCTGAAAACAATGAAAAATAAAAAACTTGCATTTTGAATTTTGGGTAGTATAACGTATAGTAGTATCTGACTTCTAATTGGTACATAATTATGATATTCCCCTGTATGTTTTAATAGGTTAGTAAAAGTAGATAAAACAGTGACCTATAAAGTCCTCACTGGCAGACCATAGCATAGCCAAAACGGCATGAGCTACAGACTTGCAATTTGGACGGTAGGTACATTTTGTAAAGCCAACGCGCACTAAGAAAGGATGAAAAACGTTTGTAATAAAAATACGTCATTTTTGAAGCGAGCACAATTAAATTTTAGATTTAGCTTCTACATCTAAAATAAAGAATTATGGGTGATTCCAAGATTACAGGCCACTTGGAGAACTTGACAACAACAAAAAATTAGGCCAATAAACACGTTACAGGCTGTTCATATTTACTAAGGTTGGCTCCCTGATGCTCTTAAAATGCTTAGGTAGAATTAGAACTGGCTTGAAATTTAATTTTTTTTTTAATTTGGATGTGTACGGTAATGACAATTGTGCTACGGAAATTACATTAAATCATATTTATTGTTGTCCAGGTTTTAGGAAAAGCCATTTTTACTTAATTTAAGGAGGGAGGACCAGATTACAAACAATAAACATATAAAATTTTAATTTAATTTACATATCACAGAAATAAATGACCATAAAACTTTTTCAAGAAAGATTTTCATAAGAATAAAATCGTTTTTTATTATTATTTATTTACTTTTTCAGTAAAATAATCCATAAAGTCAGTACCGTACCAAAAGCGTTATTACCGTTACTAAAATAAATGTTGCGGTAATGACCGCTTAAGGGTAACGGAGTTGACATTTTTGGTTTAAAGGAAACATAATTTATTAAGCAGTGATTGAACAGTCAAAACTGATAGTATGTTATATGTTGCCAGTGACAACAGCTTTCAAGATATAATAATATGAAATTGATAACTTTTATCGTTTTCGAACACTAAAGTAATACGGTAATGAACAATGAAAAAGTACGAATCTGAAAGTTAACCTTGATTGTTGGACGGTTGGTGTGTGGCTGATGGAAGGCGCCGGATCACTGCTCTATCGTCTTCAATAGTCTTGCCACTATTGAAAGAACAAACCATTTCACAAAATTTCTCTCTCATATTTTATAATGACATAGGAACTAAGGGACATGTGTTTTTTTACTTTTTTTCTTTTTTTTTACCGCCAAAATATAAAAAAAAAATTACAGAGCATAAAAACTGTTGAATGAAAGTTCATTTTTCGCGGAATAACAAAAATAAAGCTCTTGTTTTGATGAAAAAATAAAAAAGACTTCAAGAAAATTATAATCCCCACTTGGGACCTTTACGGTAAAGACATTTTTGGGATTACAATTTATAAATGGCCCAGCTAATATTAAATATTGCCACTTATTTTTGCATTTTATAATAATATGAGGATACTACTGACCAATTAATTACTTATCATTAACTGTGCACTCATAGTAGGTAAGTTAACCACCTTGGACATCAAATTGGCCTGTAATCTTGGAATTACCCTTATGTGTTTTTTTATTTTTTGAAAATCAACCCCTTAATGTGTAAAATAGGGGAAACCTGGGCGTTGAGAGTGATCTCGGATAAATCACATATTTGCACAACAATTTTCCTTGAAACAGTACAGCGTCTACTGTGTACTGGACCGAAGACCCTTGTGGAGGTTGTAGAGGTATAGCTTTCTTTTATTTTGTTTTTTATACAGCCACTTTAAACAGCCAAGTTTGCCCCCTATCAAGAGTACTTACCTTATAGAGGCTGGGTAAACCTCTGGGGTCTGTAGATCCCAAATGGTCGATTTACGGATGTTTAACAGAATAAATTATTCCACCATAGTCAGCCTCAGGCCTTTAAAAAAAAGTAAAAGCACAATAGTACTGAGCTACACCACTTCCTTGTTATAACAATAAATATTCTGTAATAATAATCTATACATATAAAATGCTCTGTCCTGAATGACGACTGAGGTATCAACGCACAGGCTCAACCACTGATCATAGAGACCTGAAACTTGGAAGATGTTCTTTGTTTTACCTTGGCATCCGATAAGAAAGGATTTTCCGAAATTCTTCCCCTAAGGGGGTGAAAAAAGTGGCAAACGTTTGTAATAAGAAAAACGCCATTTTTGAAGGGAGAACCATACAATTTTAGATTTAGCTTCTACATAAAAATAAAGAAATAAGTGTTTTTTTATCTTTTTGAAAATCGACCCGTTAACGGTAAAATACGGTATATCGTAACATTTTAAGTTAGAGATGTGAAAATTAGTAAGCAGGTGTTAATTTTAAACATAATAACAATATTTTGCAAAATCAACCCCCAGAAGCCTGCAATTCACTCTCCATTTAAACTCAATTTAAGTTTAAATTCAAAATCAACGCGGACGAAGTCGCGAGCAAAAGCTAGTGAATTATAATAATAATTATTATTATCACAAACATGGTTTTTATTGTTAATGTGTGAGCTAGTTTTTTTTTGGAAATGGAGGAAACCTCAATTATATATTTCCTTGATAGTTTGTAGGTTATGATAATTATTAAATTATTTTTATCTGAACCCATCTGTTGAGTTCCCTTCATTACTTTTTATACTATATATATATATCTACATATATACCAGGTCTGCAAGTTTAAAATGTCGTTTATTTCTTAAAATATAATTTAATTTAAAAAAAAAAGTATAATATATTTTATTCAAAGTACTGGCCCTCGCTTTCTACACATTTTGTCCATCTCTCGGGCAATTTATGGATACCATTCCAAAAGAATGCTTCATCTTTATTTGAAATCCATTCATCGAGCCATTTTCTTACATCCTCCAAATTTTTAAAGTGTTGCTCAGCCAATGAGTGTCCCATCGATGAGAATATGTGATAATCAGAAGGCGCCAGGTCAGGTGAATACGGCGGGTGGGGTAGGAGTTCCCAACCAAGCGAAGAAATCGTTTCCTTTGTCAATCTGGCTGAATGTGCAGGAGCGTTATCATGCTGAAGAATGACTTTGGCGTGCCTGTGAGCCCATTCTGGGCGTTTTTCGATCAATGCGTGACTCAAATTGATCATTTGTTGTCGGTAGCGGTCGGTATTGACTGTTTCGCCGGGTTTGAGAAGCTCGTAGTAGACTACTCCCTTCTGATCCCACCACACACACAGCATTGTCTTCTTCCCAAAACGATCCGGTCTTGCACTCGATGTGGATGGTTGTCCTGGCGTTACCCATGATTTTATTCGTTTGGGATTCTGAAAATAAATCCATTTTTCATCGCCAGTTACAACTCGATGCAAAAAAACCTTTCTTTCATGGCGTAAAAGCAGCATTTCGCACACAATTTTTCGTTTTTCCATCTGTCGTTCGTCCAATTCATGTGGAACCCATTTTCCAACCTTTTGAATTTTTCCCAAAGCTCTCAGGCGATCGGAAATGGCTTGTCTAGTGACATACAACTGTTCTGCCATCATTTGTTGGGTTTGGGTATTGTCTTCGTCTAATAAAGATTGCAATTCGACGTCCTCAAACTTTTTTGGTCGATTTTCTCGTTTTTTATCAGTAACATCAAAATCACCACGTTTGAAACTTTGAAACCAACGTTCACATGTCTTGACGGTTGGAGCAAGATCGCCATAAGTCTCAACAAGAATTCGATGACATTCAGATGCCTTTTTCTTTTGATTGAATAAGAAAATCATGACATGCCGCAAATGCTCTTTATTTGGCTTAAAATTAGACATTTTTAACACCAAAGAAAGGTATGATACGTCCACGTAAACGACTTAAAAACAACTGACTTTTGTAAACAAATGACTAACAAACAAAATAGCGTTTAGAGATAAGCAAATCCTTCAATAGGCTAAGAGCGCATTCTATTGGAATTAAAACGACATTTTAAACTTGCAGACCTGGTATATATATATATATATATATATATCTACTATATATATCGGAGGTAAACTATCATAACTGACATTTTTCAAACTTTACAGGAGAGCAGTTTTAATGTTAAATTTTCCTTTTTATTGTTGTTCGCGGTTTTCAATGATAATTAGAGGTCATCAAGATGATCTCTAATTATCATTGAAAACCGTGAACAACAATAAAAAGGAAAATTTAACATTAAAATTGCTCTCCTGTAAAGTTTGAAAAATGTCAGTTACGATAGTTTGATATTAATAAATAAATAAAATATTTAAAAAAAAAAATTAAATTCTGGAAGGTAATGGTGTACTCGCTCCATACCAATCAAATATTAAAACAATAAGTAACGATTTACTTAACTCGAATCTCAAAGATCCTGATTCTTAAAAAAATAATTTATAGAAAGAACATTCTATTTACCATTAAAAGTTATAATTACTTATGAGATTTTAGATTTGAAAGTGGCATAAGTCCATCTCTGTACAGCGAAAGAGAACTTTTCAAAATCCATTAATATTTTCAAAATATTTTTAGCTTTTCTAATAATTTTATTCAAACTTTTTTGTTAATGGGAATAAGAAAAATATTGTTTAGTTAGGATAATGAAAATTCTGGATATTGCTAAGATTAAAATAATCCAATCTTAATGAAATCCTACATATTTTATTTTTTTTTTTTAGCCTAATGCCTTTATTAATATTTTCAGTTATTTTTCTTAGCCCCATTCTGAACCCATCGGTAAAATTTTAGGATTATTTGTTATATGCCATATTAATTATTTGTTCCATACGCCAGTAGATAGCACTAAATGCTTTTTAATCTTCTCTGAAAAGACACATAACCTTCTATTGTAAGTTACATAGATATGGGCTTAGTGTAGGTTTTGAAGTAAAACAATAATTCTGTAAATAGTAGAATAGTTTATTTGGTTATTTCTCCGTAAACGTTCCATATAAATCTAATCGGCTTTCGGAGAAGTAGTTATTTATTGAATGAATTGGGAGAGTAAGGTGAAAAGAACGAGAACATAAAATTTATTAAGGCGTTACTTTATTGCCTCTTATAAATTAAACATTATTGTCAACTTGACTCTGTTCCATGAAAATGTCAACAAGAGGGGCGAGAAAATAAATAAATCTTAAGATTTAGTCTTTTTTTTTTTAAATAGGAGTGGAGTGACTTAGTGGTAGAGCGCTAGGTGCCATGACGAAATTTCTGGGTTCAAATCCCGCACGCTGGCAGTATTTAATCTGTTAGCACCCGGAGATGGATCCTGTGGGATCTAGGACCTATTTGGTAGGATAGGACCTTTATTGATCACTCAGCCTCTATAAAGTGGATACCCAAAATAAAGGAGAACAAATCTGACGGATAAGCATGATCTAGGACAAACCATCTCTCTGCAGAACCGTTGTCTAGGAAGCAGTACAGTGTATATTGTGTACTGAACCCCTGATCCTTCACGGGTTGTAGTGGTAAAGGTTTTTTTTTTCCTTACATATCTTTTTAAATAATTGTATGATGGTTTAGCATTTAGAATCTTATGTCAACTGATATTGCTAAATGAATCTAAAATTGTATAACTTTGCAAAACATACCTATAAATCTATATCAATGCTATTATGCGATAGCTTTATGGTCAAGATAATTATATATGTCGGAATGCTAATAAGATTAAGGGATTCAATTATTAACCGCAACTACGTTAACTTTATTAACCGCAATTACCTACCTGACCATATGGTCGAGGAAAATAGAAGTGTATTAACAGAAAAGTGAAGTTGTAAACTTAGAATGAAAGCGTATTTACTAAAACAACTAACATTTTTTGTCCAACGAGGTAGCATATATATAAACGGGAAAAAAAAAATTAATGAGGAGAGAATTAGGCAAATCAGCAAGCCGACTTTATTGCAACACTAAAAATTCTTTTTCTTTCAGTTTATTTTCCTCAGAAGATGGTAATAAAAAAAAAGCAAAAGAAGTAAACCGAACTAGAAGAGGCTCTAGAGCCACTCTTGGCATTAATTGCTATCAAGTCTTGAAAAGACCTAATAGAACTTAGCTTTTAGCCCAAGTGAATCCTTAGCACTCAAGTGTCTATTGTTACTGTTTAAATACAAATATATCAAACTATTGTCAAATAAGTTTTAAACAGTCATTTATAACCCGTATATATTTACAATAAAAAATAAAAATATTCGAAAAAATCATCCAACCAAAAATAATAAAAAATATTCTTTTTACTTAGTTTGACCAAACCTGTATAATTTTAAAAAGTTAAATTAATGAATAGTTAATTAAATAAGTATGTAACTTAATGTGTAAAAAGAAATTCCAAACAAAGGATCATTCCTTTTGCTGCATACTTAGGCTAAAATACGCTTTTTACTTCAGATATTAAATTCTCTACTGAAGATACCAGTTGACAGATATTTTTCTTTCCTGTTATATTTTAGAGATATAAGGCTTTTTAGTGGGAATTTTAGCATATATGTCTTAACATGTATTTTCTTACATTTTTGAGTTTATGTTTTCAATATTAATAAATTTTGTTGAATATCCGTATGACCACAGGTTACTTGAAATAAGAGTAAAATGATCAGAGGTGAAGTCAATAGTCAATATTTATTTACAGCACCCCTTACCATTTCACTATAAAATATATATCCAATCAAACATTTGCACATCAATAGCTTTCCTGATAATGCCATTTTCCCCTTGCGCGTTTACTATTCTTTTTTTTTCTATTTTTTTATAACTTTTATTATATAAGGCTCACAGAACATCTCTACTTTCCCGTTAGTAGTTATTTCAAAAATTAAATGGGAGTATAAAGTAAAATAATAAAAACGTAAAATTTATTTAATTATGCCTTTGACGACTTATATAATTGAAACCTCATTTTCATTTTGATCCTGTTGTCTGTTAAGAAAATTTCAACAAATGTGACGAAAAATACAAATTATGGGCCTTTGTTTAAAATATTGCTTTGTATTTAGAGTTCTATATAAATTAGCACAGTTAGTGTTAACTAAACTGTTTGACACATCTAGGTATGTTTGAAGGTATTTTTTAATCTATCTTACAATTTCTAGCACAATACGTTGATTCAGATTAAGTAAGAGCTATTTCAAATATTATTACTTACAATTTATAAAAAATATAAATACCGAATTTGTTTATATATATTTATAAATTTTAATATTCCTGACTTTGTTATAAGAATTCATGTTTTAATAATACTATGATGTCAATTGATCACAATAAATTCTTCTCTGGGTTTATCCAAACAGTCACCACTCAACATTACTAATTTGACACTTCCCAAATAATTTTGTCGTAATTGGTTTCACGATATAAACCTATTGTATAGTTTATTTATTTATTAGTTAATATTTAGTCATTCATTTATATTTATCAAACATATCCATATCAGTTTTACGCGTGTCTTAATAAAAATAGTGGTGATGACGATAATTATAAATATATCCAAAATTTCAACAACCTAGCAATTGTGTCAGCAGGCTTATATTACACAATAACATAGTAATTAAAATAGTTCTGTTGATTATTAAAATATGCATTCAAATATTCGCTGTAAAAATATTTTTTAATCCGAAAAGAATTTTCAGCATTACGATTTAGGATATTCGTATCGCGTTATCAAGTAGTTTACTAAACTAGACGTTTACCAGAAGCAGGATCTACGAAGCCTGGAACGTAGTAAGTTGACACATTATTGTTTTACTGCATCAGAAAAACAAAAAAATATTCGCCAAACATATATATTCCAGAAAAAAAATTGACACATGCCAATTAATGAACACATAATGATCTTAGCAGCATCAATATTTGGAAGAATACTATCGATAAAAAAAATATATACATTTTAATACTTCATACAACTTAAAATTCCGATGGATTACTAACTTTAATTCAAACGATCTGTTTGGAAAAAAAAAAACTTCTTTCAGCAGACCCTTTCGACGAATCAGTTTAAGTCCAATGGTCGTCGGTGTGTGTTAACTGGATTCAGAGAGAATCACAATACTGTAGACGCTTCAGTGAGTGATCGCATAAATGAGACAGAATATCAATTTCGAACCCCTGTTCCCTCCAACGCACTCAGCAAGGCTTTGTTCATTTTATTTTATTTTTACTCAAAACTTCACGCACCACCTTTCGGAAATAATACTTCTTTAAGAATATGGAGAGAAAGTATTTTAAAAAAATATATATTGTCCATGGGAAAAAAAATCCAACGAATGGATGGTCTTGGGTTCAGAATGTGATAGGGGCTGTACTGATTCTTGGGCATTTCTGCAGCGTGCTAATTAGTCCTCGATCAAACTCAACCATCTGATTTTCCCCTATTTCGGGTAAACAATTTATAGAGGTTGGGTGAACCCTAGGAGGCTCCCAGATCCTAAGGATCCATCCTTTGCTGTTAACAGATTATAGGTAATGTATGAGATTTTACTAAATAAAAGCGAACATTCATAAAAGTTACTATTATTCAAATGAGTTATTTCAGAGAATAATACTCAATTACTGTCTCAGAAGCCCCTTCATCACTCATCCTATTGAAAGGAATAGTGATTTAAACTGAGATTTTTCTAAACACAGAGAACTTCATAATTCTCCAATATACTACAGGATTCGAGACCTAAGTATCTCAGTGTAGCCTATTGTGGGAGTAGCTGGTATGTAGGTTCTAGGTTCGAATCGAATTCTAACAGAAATATTAATTGATCTGTGTAACAGCCATATATAGACTATTTGGAATCTAAAGATCCTGCTGGGGCACGTCTAGCCGGTACAAAGTTGATATTCTTAATTAGGGGAAAACCTGGTGTTTGATCGTGTTCTCTAATCGCCTCCCTGCTCAGCCATTGGCGTAGAAAAAATACAGCCTGTACAATGTACTGATTCCTTCACAGGTACTAGTGGTATAGATGTTTTTTTTTTTATGTTCCGTTTAGCGTTAAATTTTTCAATTTATTTTTACTTCTTCGAAAAATCAGGTTTAAAAGAAAGTTAGTTTTAGCGTTTATTGTTTATTGTTATCTATGTGCCCTTCGAATGGATAATTGAAAATATTTAGCAATTTTCATGAAAATTTATTTATATATATTTTATATATCATAAGAGGCTTTCAAGACCTACTTCTTCTTCTTTGGCGCTACAACCCTGGGTGGGTTTTGGCCTCCTCAATGAGCCGCCGCCATTCGGCTCTATCTTGTGCGACCGCCTTCCAGTTCCTGATCCCAAGTAGGCCTGGGCCTTCCAGCTCTTCGGGTTCGATGTAGTGTCTCCTCAAGTACCCTCCTCGGGATTTCTTGTACATTCATTCTGGTCAAATGGCCTGCTCAACCAAGCCTTCCTAACTTCACAAATTCAACCACATCCGGTTCACCATAAATGTCATATATCTCCTTGTTCTTCCTTATTCTCCATTCAGCCGCATCCCTGACTGGTCCAATAATACGACGTAGAACTTTCCTTTCAAAGATCATCAGATCCCTTTCGTCGTGCTTGGAAATGGTCCAGGTCTGCGAGGCATAAGTTAATACAGGACAAGAGTCTCATAAATAATCATCTTGGTTTGCCTGCTGATGAACCTACTGCGAAAGATCTTGAGAAGGCCAAAATAGCATCTGTTGGCTGCAGTGAGGCGCTTCTTAATCTCAGCAGCCATATCATTTCCTGAAGTAACAAGTGATCCCAGGTAGGTAAATTCCTTAACCTGCTGGCTTTCAAGACCAAAAACAGATAACTTCGAAGTTCGAACATTGGCTTTTTCAGATTTTTCGCTAGTTGCATGCATTGCTTAAGGCTACTGAAACTTTAGGCTCATAACCGGACTGAACACATGGGGGAATAGGTGCTAAAGTATCGTTTTAAACGAAATTGCTTGAATTGCAACAAAGTAAATTTTTTAGTTATCCACATTTGATCCTGAACTCCACAGGTCTTTTATTTTTATTTCGAAAATAAATGAGAACGTTTATATTACAAGAGTATACCACACCCATTATTTAGCAGCAAGCTACTTTCATAAATGGACAATTTTCGAACAAGTCTTATGTACATAAGGGAATAGAGATTGGCTATAATAAGGACTTTTAATAAGTAATAAAAGTTTTATTGACATTGATAGGTATTATTTTTCAAAGCATTTATTTGTATTATCCAAAAGCAAATAATACTGATAGAAAGATTGTTATAATCACATAAGTAACTCTCTACAAAAGCATTTGTAAAGCTTTGTAATATCAGTAAGAAGCATTCTTTTTATTGCTCTCTCGTCTTGTTTAGTTATGCAGTCTTTCTTCCTTTGTCATCATCGTGAATTGTTTCCCTCTTTTTAAAGAAAACAAAACAAAAAAAGGTTTATAACCATTTGAACTTCCTCTACTTTTGTTCTGAGGCGGCTTGTTTTCAAGATATGAGTGAAAATACTACAATTATTATTTCATTTTTTCAAAAAGCAAACAATTTTACACTAATCAAATATTATTTCGATGTGTTTTGTGCAAAATTTTCAAAAATGGGTTTGTTATATAAATAATATTGTAAAGTTGTCAGTAAGTCTTAGATCATATTGTTACGGGCTACTGGGTATTAAAATGAATTAAACAATCCCTTAATTAAAGATACTAATGTTTATTAACAAAAATGATACAAAGGATACAATTAAACTATTAACAATTAAAATATTGAACTAATATTAATTTATAATAACAGTATTCTAAATATTTATTATCTAGGCCTAACTCCTATTTAATTATTACAATATTATAAGGTATAAATAATTCTAGATATCTTAACTAGTTACAATAGTTTCTATGAACATTCTAAAATTACACTACAATTTATAACTAATAATTAACACTTACAGTTCACTAGTCCACCGACCGTAAGATTCTCCAAGTATGACAAACTGACATAGTAACAAACAGAAACAGTTTATCACACTCGCGAGACTGTTACAGTTCACTGATACACTTATTACACTGGCCGGTTCAACACTGACTAGTTTATCACACTGACACTCACTTATTACACTTATCACTGATCTTCACTGGTCTACTCTCAGGCTAAGACTGACTGCCTCGAGTTGAGGGAAGTATTTAAAGAGGTAAGGCCGAACATTCCAGAACACGAAAGGGCCAGGCAATTCCGGAATCTTCTTAATCCTTTTCCGACAAAAGAAGACGATCTAGAACAGTCTTAATCCTATTTAAACGTCTCCCGCTGACGGAGTTAAGCCGCTAATCCCCCGCTTCCGCCTTCCTTTGTACGCCCGTAACAATATGTTGAATTTTTAAGCGTATAGCTGTGAAGCTTAAAAAAATATATCGTATGCTTAAACTTGAACTGTATTTCTTGGGATGCTATAACTGAATCAGTTTTTGCAAAAGTAAATCTCAAAACCATGCTAGCACAAATTATTCATTTAAAAAGAGAACAAATAAATTGTGGGAAACCTGAGGTAAAAAATATAAATATACAATACTATTCAATTGTCGAGTTTCAAACGCAATTGGACCTTCCAACCTCAATACCTCTTCAAATTTTAGAATAATAACAAAGGAAAGTCAATTAATTGATGGATAAATAGCCAATAGTGCCGAGAAAAAAAAGTATGCTTTACAACTATATATTATATGTATATCGCAATATATATCTGTCTAAAAAGACCACATCACACCATTCAGATCCTAACCCTTAAGATGACCTATTTCTTTTTATATGTCCATTCACTACCTAATCCTTAACGCATATATCCCAGCCAGCTACTCTACCCAAAATCTGGCGTTTACATATCGGCAAAATGTTAGTAAACTATTTACTGGCTAATTCATTATTATTATTATTAATTGTAAGTACATAGATTTAAATCTATACGCACAATCTAAAAAAAAACTCTAGTCAAGCGTATAGACTTAAAAGAGGTGTGGTGTGTCAGAATGGTCTGAAGTTCCCACAGACCATAAATGGATGTTAATAGATTAAATAATTTATCTGTAACAACCGAATTTGAACTCGAAATCTACAGCTATTTGAAAATAAATATATAAATCATTCTAAGCTAAAAAACAGATATGTTTCGTTTTAAACATTTAAATTGAGAGTATGTAGTGCGAAATTAAAGATATTTCTATATTCTATTGACTTTGGACATATACACTTTCAGAATAATATACGAGCTTCCCATACAAATGAAAGAAATATTTTTAGATCCCATTGATGAGATGAGACAACTGTTAAATCGTTAATACACTTGTTCCGGACCTAGGAAATATTTTCTTTTGCATCAAACAACGATGTCCCCTTTTTCTATTTCAGTCCTATAATGTGGGCGTTTTTCATTTTTTTTTTTTTTTAATAATTGCGAAATACCGTCTCATCTCTAAAGTGCGAGAGGAACCAGCTATTTCAGATTCGAGATATGCACATCGCTATAAGAAAAGTTTACTGGCGACACGGCCGTTTGAATACCAATGCCAACTTGGTACAATAACATCATTGCTTCTGTTAACTCAAAAAAGCTAACGTTTAAAGAAATAGGAAGAATCTTGCCAAGCTTTATTTACACTATTAAAATCTTTGAAATGACTAAAAACAAAAAACAAAAATCAAGATAAATATTAATTAATGATTTAAGTAATGTTTTTATAAAATATAAGTGCCTTATCGTAAATAAGGAAATAATTTTCAACAGCCTAAGATTTATTTAACTGAAAAATTGTGCAATTGGTTATAACAGTGATCCCCAAAGTTGGCAACGCGGCTCCCCGGTGTACCACACAGCCATCATAAGGGCGCCGCGAAATATTTAATTAATGGGGATACTCAATATTTAATAGGGAATATTTAATGGACGTTCAATAAATTTTTTGTGAATTTAAAATTCATGTTTGCTTTATTTCTCAACTCACCTAACCACGTGGTTGTTGTACATTCTCAATGAAATTAGATATTTTATATTATACCAAGGAAAATAATAAGTATATGTCATTATTATTTCGCTGTTAAATGGGTAATCGCTTTTAAAAAGGAAAGTTTTCCAGTTCCTGAGAACGTCAAAAATTTAGAAAAAAAACCAGTTGTATTAATGGTGCCAGAGAAAATATGCGATCATTTAAGTAGCCGAAAACCGGAAAAGGTTGCGGGAATCTCTGGGAAACGTCACTTTATGGTGATATGGCTTTTTGGACGATGCTATAGTGGTAGCTCTAAAATTTCGCTATTCAGGCTGAATAAGGTTCCGAATCTTTAACAAGTATCAGCTATTGTAGAGGCTCGGGACCAACGTTTAAAGTTCCTTCCGAAGGACGGCATAATAAATGGTTTTCAACTACTTTTGAAAAATCCTAGGTCCAGTTGCCAGACTACGAACACGCGATCTTGGGCTTAGTAGTTTGTTTTGCTTACCACTAGACCACAGGTCGACCCTCATCGTATTTTTTAATTCCTTAACTATCAGTTTTGCTACACTTAATTTGAGAAATCATGGAGGTTTTAACGTTCTTTAAAAAATACAGCCCTGAGTAGGTACTGGCCGTAATGTTACCACCGTCACTACTATAGAAAATTTTTGACGAGTTAAAATCATATAAATAAGATGTCTATATATATATATATATATATATATATATATATATATATATATATATATATATATATAAAATCAAATAATGTTATTTCAATTTAGTATAACAAATTCCGATTAAGTGTGGGCTTATGCTGAGGACATGGGTTCTATTGGTAACTCGTCTATGTGTGAATGCTGCATTAGTAGTTATTTAAAAAGCAGCCAAAGTACTTGGGTTTGTAAAGAACGATCAATTACAAAATCAGACAATTCTCTTGTAAACCTCATTAATCCCCGTGACGATTTACCGGTCGTAAACGTGGGGACTTTTTAAGTTAAGGGCACTGGAATGATACTACGCGTATTTTCTAAAATCAAAAGCGTATTCTAATCGTGAGATCCTCATAAGGATTTATAGAGCAGTACGGGATTCCCGAGTCTGGAGAAATTGCACCATACAGGAAATTGGAAAACTTAAATCGGGACCTAGATCCAGCTTAGGTAAGTTCAGATTGTAAGAAAACGACTCCCAACTTACAATCAAAAACACTCAAACTTGTCACAAAAGCGTATGTATGTCAATAACAAAACTCTGCATACTGACTTAAAAATACCAAAGGTCGACAAACACGTACGTGCATACTACAAACGTTGCCAAGAGAAAATACCCGGACACGCAAACCCACTGATAGAACAAATGGCGACGAATCTCATGCCTGAGGACAAAAAGATATTAAAAAGGACGTGGATGAGGGATCTGCTACCGTAACAGTATTAAATCAAGCCGTGGGAGAGGTAATGAATGCCTGGTACTGTTCTTCTTCATGCATCTTATGCCGTTTTATAGTAACTTTACTCACCGAAAATCTCCACATTGTCAATTTTTTTCATTGAGAGGTGTGGAATAATATATAAAGAGAAAACAAAATGTCACGTTTGTGGAGTTTATTATTAACTGATACACTTTTTTGTCCTGTCTTGTGAACAAAATAACTACGCAACTTTTGCTTTGTAATATTTGATAGCTAACATCTTTCTCGACTTTAATATTTTACACCTTTTTATAACCCTGGGCCTTTTATATTGCGTTTCCGCTTGGCTGCTTATTAACGGAGACAACAAACTCCCCCGCAAAAGGAAATAGCCTTTGCATGACTAACGAATAAGGGACAAAAACCCTCATAAACTAGAAATATTTATCTATTCAGGACGTACGGCTGAATCATCGAGCTTGATTCTTTGCTTTTCTCTTTCTCCTAACGACCGACATAAATACGTCAAACATTTTAAATATTCCTTCCCTGCATAATGGAGGAAACAATAGGCAAGGGATCAAAGAAACTAGCCGGGTGGGGGCGTAGTGTCTCAGGATATATTCAGCTCTGAAATATCTACCGATTATGCTGATTGGAAATACGAACCGACTCAGGAATATCAATGAACTAAAACGTTTTTTATGAAGGTTTCGGTGAATCAAGATGTAACGTTGTCGCATAATTGAGTTGTTATCTTTGAAAGTAAACTGGAAGATAAAAATAAATTCCTACAAATCCAGTCAAATGACCTTTACCCTTCAGGGGAAACCAATGGCTTCCTCTCCACCAGTATCATTTTATAATATAACTCCTGTAGAACAAATCCGATGCTTAGGATTACATCTCGACAAAATTTTAACTTGGAATCCTCAAACTAGACTGAAAATACAAGAAACTGCCCGCCGTTTCAGGCTATTTCAACAAGTAATAAAAAAAGACTCATATACATGAAAATCATTTGACCAATCTGGACTTACGGAGTAGAGCTTTGGGGTTCCACAAAACTATCGAATTCCTCTCGTATTCAATCCTTACAATCCAAAATCCTCGATGTTCCTTACTTTGTTACGAACAAAATAATCCATAATGACCCGAATCCGATATCAATCTTTTCATGAGAAACTTCATTTCCACATAAGGCCACTAGTTATCAACCTAGCAACCTCTTCAATTCCTGATAATCCTCCGAGGTGTCAGAAAAGAAGATTGCCTCGTGACCTTCTAAGTTGAAGTTTTTATTTGGGTATTATCACTGGCTAGTTTCTCTACTAGTCTTTATCCATGCCTCTTTGTATCATTCCTGCCATTTACTTGTACTGTAATAATACAGTGGTGGATTTAAATTAATTTAAAAATATTTAAATGGTATTAGCCCACTTAAAAAAAAAAGAGAGTAATTTTCTTAATCTATAAACAAAATATCCATATTATATATATATCATATATTAAGCAAACAGATTTAGGCTAAACAATGTTTTCTCAAAAAAAGTAGAATAAGTCTATTACTGATAATTAAAATTAATTCAGCTTTCCTATAACAATTACTGTTATTGGTTATTTTAACTTGAGCGTATACCGCGCATTAGCAGATATTACAAAGATATCGGCATTCTTCTTCCAATGAAACGGTGAGAAATAATTGTCCCTGAATTTTTTTAATTTGAATTCACAAGTCATGTTTGGTTTGTGTATTTTTTACTAATAAATTGCAGAGTCTGTATTCCATATTTTCCAGAAATTATGAGAAAAAAAATCGGCTTGTCGGCGTGATGAAAATCCTAGGAAACAGTTGGATATTTATTTACAATAAATATCTGACGAGGAGCGCACCTTGTTTTCTTTTACTCAGTGGACAATTAAAAATTTTTTTAAATCAAAAATGAGCCTGAACCAAGTTAAAATCAATCAAAATTAATTTAGCATTTATTACCAAATAAACAAAAATAATTTAAACATATAGGATTGTTGAGTACATCCCAATAATTGATTTTAGGGCAGTATATCTCGATATTATTATCGATATAATTTAGTTTCGTGTTAAGTTTATTCCTTTTGATTAAATTAATAGAAATTTTGTAATTTAACATGTTACTTTCATAGAAATAAGTATTTATATGCTAACATATATAGTCCGCTGAAAATATATAACAACTAATTTTATCATTAATATTATTTTCTATAGTCCAGAAATACAAAGGGAACTACCGTATTATTGAACAACAACGTTAAGCTTTATAGACCTACCATGATACTTAAGTGCTCTTCAAAACCCTTTAAAGTGTATATACACGGTGTTCTTATAAAAGTAACTGTCAGTAATTAAAGAGGTTATAGCCTATCATCTTTTGTAGAAATACCAAGTAGGGAGGAATTCGAAATAGCCACGGGGAAATTAAAGCGATAACATTTCCCTCTTCGCATATTCTACGACATCTTTTATTCCTCAGTAAAAATAATCGTATTCCTTGATAAGAGTTCTAAATAATCATGTTTAACCATCTGTTAATCGATTCATACAATTTTGTTCATATTCTTGCCACCATTAAATTGGCAGGTAACATAAGGGTTTTCGGTGTAAAAAATGCTTAGTTATGGCATCCTTTGGAGGGGACGTAAATGGTGGGCCCAAACCTGTGCGGTTTCAGGTACTCGTTAAATATCTCTATCCAAACTTTAGCAGGAAAGTGAAATTTAGGACTCCTAGCATCGTCCGATTAGCCACAACACCATAATGTGAGGAAAAATGAATAAAAGCACAAAAATTATTAAAGAAATAATTAAGCAGGGATTTTGTTTTATTTACAATCTAAAAAAAACTGATACATCCTATCCGGAGCATTCTTGTGAAAACTAGTCTGACAGTATTTGATCCTCAAAATCAGAATTGTAGTTTGTCCAACTGTATAACAATAAAATCCAGATGAAAATATAAAGCAATAAAATTTGCCATGATTCATTTTTACACAGTGAGTTATAAGAAGAATTTTAATTACAATATAGTTAAAATTTATATAAAATATAGTTCTTTACCACCATACATTTTTTTTTATGGTTTACCAGGAAAACTACGTTTTTATCCAGTTCAGTTGACAGTGTTAGTGTTGAGAAAAATGACATCATGAGAAAGGATGTCTTGATCCCGCGTACACCGATGATTCAAACGGATTTGCATTCGATTTTAAGCGTCTACAATTTCCCGTGCGTCTGGCCTTTGCGATGACCATAAATAAATCGCAAGGCCAGTCGTTGAAAATTTGCGGAATCAACTTAAAGAGTTTCCCTGTTTCGCACTTGGGCAATTATACGTCGCGTGTTCGGCAAACCTATATATATATATATATAAAGATGATTATATATTGACGCACGGCAAAAAAAGACAAAAAATATAGTACATCAGAAAGCTTTAAATTGATTAAGTGTCGTGTTGCATTTAATGTAGATAAAAATTTTGTATTAAGTTTTTACCATATTTTTCACAAATAAATGTTTGTGATACGAAGTTCACCGGGTCATCTAGTATTATTTATAATTTTTATTAATTGTTTTAATTTTTAAATATTTTTATTTTGTAGATAACAGCTTTGCCCTGGCAGGGATTCGAACGATCGAAAGATGCTAGTCGGCAATAAAGAATCTTAAAAGTTTAGAAATGCGAATTAAAAAAATCATCACCTAATGATGAACTATACAAAGCATTAAAAAAAATCATTTTGTCCCTACAGAAATGTACATAACAGTATTTATGAAAATATTTTACTTTGAAAGAAGGATTATTTTTAGCTATTATCATTAACATTATTTTAATTATTATTAAAACAATACATACCATCGAAAAGAAATGTGTATGTTATCAAATCTCGTGTTACATAACATAGTCTTAACTTCCCAAGTGCAAAAACTTAAAAAATTCTAAAAATTAGGTAAAACTTTCAATACTGCGGTGATACTGTTTAGGAAATAGTAATAATTATTCGTGAATAATTTGTTTATCAATGTTATATTATAATATTTCAATGCTAGCACTGCTTTGCAGCGTGCTATGTGAAACAGTAAAAAAGCGTTACAAAACTATGACGAAAACACCTGAAAATTAGGAAAAGAAAATCCTAGTTTTAGACCGTCCAAATGAAAAATTATCAAACGGGTGAAAATATATACACGCATTAATGTATCATAGACTACAGCAAATGGATGAGTATAATTGATAAAATTATGTTTATGTGCGATGTCACACACAAGAAAAACGCTAAAGTGGTATTAGATTGTTTTTTTATTAACTAGACATTAGAATATGGAATGCATAGTGTTTATACAAATTCAATTGAGAAAAAAGAAACTAGGTCTATCTCAGATTTGCATATGGCGTTATAGACATTTTCCAGCACCGTGCAACAGTAATAAAGCAAAAATTAAAAGTGCATTGCAGAAATAATTGCAGTAAAATAATAATTGCAGTGCAGAAATAATTATACTTAAATAGCCATAACACTATTCATTAGTGTAAACGACACAATGTTGGCGTATGTATTGAGTAAGTATAACATACCAGAGAATAACATTTATTGTAATATTCAATAACTTACACTATTTATTGTGAATTTAATAGTACAAATATTTTAATTAAATTTTCGCTATTTGTTCCGCAGGTTTTCACATCCAGTTGAATTACAAGTGTTAACTGTTTATTCGTTTAATTTATTAATATTATCCAAAAATACAAGTCATCGTGAGCTTTAATACGGAAAAGAGAATGTAATTATGGATAATGAATACATTTCCGTAATATTCTTGCTAAAATGATTACCGAAATATACTAATTAATCATAATTGCATTATTTTTTCCATACCAAAGCTCATTATAAGTTATCTCAACACGAGCGACCAAAATTACCAAATTTTTTGTTTTATCATTTATCAAAATAAAATTGTGAAAAATTAAAAATATCAATAAATAATACTGTAATAAAACTGTCGGTTTCGTGTTCGGTAAGCGACATACCGAAGTGATTAAAACATACAACGATGGCTACCCATTTAGTAATATCAGTTTAAAGTTTGGGTTCATCATTTCAGTATTCATAATTTGGAAGAACCAATGCTTTACCTAATTTTCCTCATAATTAACATTTTCGAGTGATGTTAAGATTGGGAGGTCAGAACATAGCTTTTACGAGTATCTGGTATTTGTTTTGCCCTAGTTTTGTTTGATAATTCTGGTATTTGTTCATTGTAAGCAGTTGCAGTACGCTACGCCACACTGATGTATGTTTTCCATCTAGCTGATGTTTGTAGCTTGGGCTATTTTGGAATCTCTGAAGGATAATGCATTATATCACTTCATTGCTACGAACAACGTCAGCTGAGCTGTGTCTGGACAATGTCCTTGTCTCTCACATGGATTCATATATACCTTGTATCGCTCTTTTAATTGATAGTCACTGTTTCCGGAAATAAATAATTATAAATACACCGTATTTAAGCATTATTCTTCCGAATATATAGTGATGAGGAATTCTGTGTCCTCATTTCTAACAGGGTAAACCTCCGTTTTAAAGCTAAACAACTTTAACGAAGTTCTCCTGTACGTTTTATTAATTTTATTTTATAACAGTATTATATATATATATATATATATATATATATATATATATATATATATATATATATATATATATATATAAGTTATCAGTGTATAGACTCGCAATGGTAACAATTGTATAACCTCCATTACTTTGTAAAGTAAAAGATCATATGTTTTTCCGATCTGTAAAAAGTAGTAGTTCTAAAATAAAAGTGTGTTGTTGTACTATTGATTTAAATATAATTCTGACTCAAAACTACCTTTAATAAGAGCAAATTCAGTCTAATTATAACTGGTGCCAAAACCAAATAATTATTTGTGCCGTTACGTAAGTAATTCCTAAATTAATTACTATTATTTTTCGTTTTGAAAAGAGTTGACAAGTTTCTACTCGTAAGAATGAATGAATCAGATGAACTCACCAAACTTAAACATCAGTTGACTCAAGCGGGAATTGAAATGGCAAAACTCGAGTCTCAGTCGAAAAAAGCGACTGAAACGACACAGATGGAGCTCTTGAAGGTTAGAACTCAAAACTCTGCCTTCGTTCATGAAGTTATCGGCCAACTCGAGCCCTTCACTGGTGTAGTTGGAGACTTGGACTACTTTTTGAAAGGGGGAGATCAAATAGTGGGGCTCATACAATCCCGGCAAGAGAATGGGACACTGTTAGAGTCAGATTTAGTGCTATTGGAGGCGTCTTTGGTGGGTCACATCTCAAGGAGGGTACTGAATGCGATAAAAGGTGACACTTCGCTTGCCTGGGACACGATGTAGGCAAGGTTGAAGAAGTTTTACGGCGGAGGTCGGTGGACTCCGGAGGAGGACACCTTCTATTTATTCAAAGAACCTGTTTTTTAAATCGGGATTCAGAAGAACCGATTCCGTAATTCCTCCAATAGTTGACAATGGGCCGATGGACGAACTAAACAGCTTATATGTGAAACAATTGGAGAAATTAATGAAGACTATTGGTCGATTGATGAAGGTGTGGTTACTGATGATAATTCTAAGGACATTGCTACGATAGTCGAAACTTTGGAGAAAATCGTAGAAGTGAAGAAGAAATTGAAGAAAAATTTGATGAGGAACAGCAACAAGTCAACGAATATGTAAAATTTCCTGAAGCATTACAGTGTTAAAAAAAATAAAAGACTTTTTTCTCTATCATGAACACGCTCTGGGTGTCTAAATGGCTGCTGACATTCAGATGATTTATGATGCTGACATAAATGTACATTATATCATTTTTGGAATAAAAAGAAATTTTGTGTAAAACTTTTTTTTTTAATCTACGTACCTTTTAAACACATGGGAAATTGAATAAGAGAGAATTAATTTGTACAAATACGTATTTATGAAAAAATAAAACCTCTCTTTAACGGACACCTTTAAATAACGGACAAAAACATTTGCACCAGGGCTGTCCGGTAATTAAAGGTTTTACTGTATTAGCTATTAATTATTTTATTATAAAAAAAGTATATATTGATTCGATATATACTTTTTTAAAATTAAAAATATTATTATTATTATTATTATTCAATATTATTGAAATTGTTTTGAGATTTAAGCGTGAATTTTTTTTTTGTTCGTTTTTATGTTAAGAAGATATGTTTTATTTTTTTTTACTTAAACCAAGAGTAACATTTTTATGTCCAATTTATTTGTATTTTTTATAGGAGTTCCTCCATACGAAGGAACTGGAGGGAGGGAGTTAGCTGTAGATATAATGTAATTTAGAATCATATGGTCATTTATTTATTGTTTTGTTTTGTTCGAGATATTATTAGAGTTAGTTGGTTGAAAATATCTGTTGCTAAAATATAGACGCATTATCAAATAAAGTGCATTATTTTCACTCTAATTTTAACTTATGTATATATATATATATATATATATATATATATATATATATATATATATATATATAAAACAAATACTTTCCTATATTCAAAAATAAATATGTTTGAGACAAAAGTTCTTTTTATGAGTAATAATAATGTGACGTATGAATGTATGAATACTCTCTTTTTCAGATTGAAAAATCGATGATGTATCAAAACAACAAACTCGATGACGAATTAAAACGAAAGAGAAAATTAGCTGATGCATGCTTAACAAAACAATAGTTTTATTAACAATATTAATTAATCGTAAAAAATAGTTTTCACTTCTGCCGTGCGGTCTGAAACACACTCTATTTTTTTTCTTGTATGTAATTATATTCTTAGTGATTTTTTCTCTTTAGATTACTATTCTTTCTTTCTCTTAACGTTAATTTAAGATTCATTAGTTTTTCTGTGATCTAGTTATAAGTCTTATATGATATTATGCATTAGTCGTAATATACCCATGTTTCAGCACCTTGAGTAGTTTGATGAAAATTTAACTACACTGATCATAAACATTTTTTTGTTAGTAAGAACAATATTAATTATAATATATTAAAATAACCAGACATTGGGTTAAGATATAGCATTGGTGTATATTTGAAATCTATAAATCAAAATATATAACTAATAAGTACGCAGGTAAACAAAGGTAGGTAAGGTAGTAGTAAAGGTAAGGTAGTACGCAGTAGGAACAAAGGGATAGGAAGTACTGACTGATGGAGCTTTCATTAGCCACGCCAAACTCGTTTCCCATTGAATTTTTTAATTTTTTTTTTCTTAGTATCCCTTTGTTATTTTTATATTTGAACATCTTATTGATCATTACAAAAAAAAAATTGTTTTTGTACATTTTTTTTTTATGTTCCCAATTGGGAACAATGGCTTATTGAGGGGTCTAATCAATATATAAGTCAATTTATGAAATCAACTTATTGTGATAAATTTAGTTTTAAATTGTTTGTGATACATTCCTAACAATATATAAAAATTAATGGATTCATAATCGTAGTTTTTAAAAACATAGCGGGAAAATGAGAAAAATTGACCAATTGCTACAAAAAACTACGATTTCAAAAATGTGTGGAGTCAATTTCGGTCACTCTTTTTAAAAAAAAAAAATATTTTCATACATTTTAATGTTTTATTTAATTGTAATTAATTTGATAATGCATTTGGTAAAGCAGAAATATTGTTAAAAAATTCTGAAATCTATGTTCCTAAATGGGAACAATGGTCAGTAAACGGTTAAATTTAAACAATTTATATTTGGCTGTATGGAACAAAACAATGCCACTAACATACATAGTAAGAAGTTTACAATAAAATAAAGCCTCATGAGTAATCTCCATGTTGGTATTTTTTCGTTTTTCCAGATATTAATTTAACAAAAGGTGAACCATAGAGACTGACACTTTCCCATATGCTTTATCCGTTCAATATCGAAATTATTCGACTTAAATTTTCTGATGGTTATTTCGGCTTCTTCTTTACTGGAGCTTTCTATAAAAACCCCATTGACCATAGCAACTTTAATGAACGGCATTAATTCAATAATGCAACGAAAATAAGTCGAAATTCGTCAAACGATTTATAGGTTTTTTTATTTATTTTCTGTTTTACAGAAGATCTTTGAGCCAAAAAAATAAGAAGTATCGAATTCTATACGATTGCTAAATCTCTTATTTGGCTAGGTTCCCTCTACTTCAGAAGATAGGAGATCATAACTTCGCTTTCTTCTTTACCGGAAAGGCTAGATATGTTTTGAACTTAATGCTGGAAAACTAGAAACCAGAACCGTAGCCAATAAAAAGATGATAACAGACGATTTCCGCACAGAAGTATTGCCAATTTTATTTTGCGACAAGGAATTTATGCTTAACCTGATATGACACCCATGGATTTCTTCGTATGGGGAACCTTGAAGCAGAAAGTTTATTCGGTGTCAATCAACTCATGAGATTGACATCATTATAATAATAATGATAAACGAATTTCAAATTATTCGTGCCAAGTTACTGACTCATTTATCCACGGTACAGTACCCATTCATCAAATCAATTTGGTAGACATTCTTTAGAAAAATGTAAATAAATATTAAATTTATGAATTAAACTTTTGAAGTTTTCTCTGCGCTGCAAGTTATAATCAAACGAAAGAAGTAATGGAATATATTCATGAGGATCATATCGATACAAAATTTTTCTAAATAGATTGTTAATGGATGGCCAATAAGAACAAACAGTACAGGACATTATTAAAAACTGATATAATGGAATAATGAATCGTGAAAAAAAATTTTCCGTTGAACATACCAAGTTTTAGTTGTTTTCTGTTGAAATATTTTAAACTAATTTCGTTCCAACTATATTGTCCACTAATTTCTGCTTATGCATATGGTTTTTTTTATTTCTGCTAAGTGCTCTCCAAAGCTATTTATTTTTTTTAATTTATTAATTTTAAATTAAATCTGTAGGTATAATTATAATATATCAAGTAAATATGGTGAAAGATATAAAATGGTATGGGATTAAGGCATGGAGAGAAATTACCCAACCGTTCATAATTATTAATTGTGAAAATGAATTTAAGAGCCTGCAAAATGATAGACTTAAGCCCTCCATTATTCTAGTACCACATGTAATATTGAATACATTTTAAAGGATTCTACGGTTAAGCCGGGAACAATAAAGACCACAGAAAAGAAACAGAAACCCAATTAATCTTAAGAAAAAGAAAGGATTCCGAAACGAGAAATTGATTTCGACAATAGGATAAAGAAAATAACTATAATTAAAAACCAACAATACAAATTGGTATACTTTACAATATAGTTTTTTTTTTGTTTTTTTTACGAAAGTATCCAGAAATTATACATATATAATTATATATTAGAACTAAATTTTTTTGAAAAAAATCTGAAACATGCTCTTGTATGTCCTAAAAGGTTATTCGCGCCTGGTTTAGTACAAGTGAAAGTGTTTTGTTGAAAATAAAATTTTTGATGGATTGTCCCATCTGTCATGTTTCCTGACAGAGATGAATCTGGGTTTATTTTTAATCTCTGTTTTATAAAGGTGCAAAGAAATAGACAGTAAAGAGGTCTTCTGTTACCTTAACATTCTAGGCCTAAAGTTCATTACCTGTACAAAAGAAATACACATAAATCCACGATTTATAGAAATACATACACATGATTTATAGGAGTCATACTTGAAAAGTTCTTCATAATAAGAGAATTGTTAAGAATGTCTCACTTTATACTGCTGTGGCTAATCGGACGATGCTACAGTGGGATACCTAATTTTTCCGATCCAGGTTTAATTAGGTTAGGAATTTTTAACGAGTACTTGACATCGTACAGGCTTGGGATCCCCGTTTAATGTCCCTTCCGAAGGACAGCATAACCATGGATATTTTTACTTCCTCTAAAAAATCTTTGCGTCACCTGCCGGGTTACGATATCGCGATCTTGGGCTTAGTAAATAGATATGCAAACCACTAAACCAGGGGTCGCCCCCATTTCTTTATACGGGGAAACGATTATAAAGAAATGTAAGGTGCTGCTGAATCTGTTACCGATCATTTTATACAATTTTCGTATGGCAAAAAAATTATGCTGAACCCCAGCTAACAACATACAGTTACTTGGTGTAAATAGTAATTTTAAGTTATTACGACAAATTTTAAAAAGGTTTTCGTTACATTTTCATAAATAAATGTTTTGGTATTTTTCATAAATGCAATTTTTAATACGCAATGTGATCCAGTGTTCGAACATATACCTAACCTATGTTAGGGATTTTTTAGGACTCAAGCACAATGAGCCTTTTTAGGCCGAAGTGCATAGTAATAAGGGTCACACTTAAATAATATAATATACCTAACTTAATTCGTTGTTATAAATGGAAAAATACTAATATTGAATTCCTAAAAAAATACTGTACCACTAAAACCCATGAAAGTCATGGTAGAGATAGTGCTGTTTCTAAAACAATGTTCTGAGAGGTTATATGCTGTAGATGACGCTCAACTGCCAAGTTTTTTTCCCAATTAAGGGTACCTACTTTGTAGGCGCTGGATGAGCCCAAGGAGGGTTCATCAGAAACCTAATTAATAAGTTAATAAATTAAATAATTTATCAATGAAATCTTTGAAATCGAACTCGTGATCTTTAGCATAGTAATTCAGCACTCTACAAACTGAGCTATCCAGCTCCTTACTGATACTTTATGACTAATGTATTAATAATTTAATTTGTTTCAGATTTAGCAGTTGGATTGATAAGCGTCCTAACAGACATTGTGTGGAGGCTCACGATTGCCTGGCACGCAGGAAATGTAGCCTGCAAAATCATACGATATTTACAGGTAACCGGTTATTAACAAAAAATATTTCAAATTTAAATAAAATGATTTTATCGTATACAAATGTTTTACCTTTTAATCTTTTTTAATCAGGTGTTGGTTACTTACGGATCAACATATGTGCTAGTGGCTCTCAGCATCGACAGATATGATGCAATAAAACATCCAATGAAATTCTCAGGCAGTTGTGAGTACCTGAACGTTAATGTATAATTCCATTATTTTATCTCCTTCCTAAGCTCAAAATTAATTATATATTTAAATTATTTAAAGAAAATAATCCGTATTGTTGTTTTACGATGATAGGCATATTAGGTAGGTTTATATTTTTCAGTTTAACAAGTAAAAAAGATAATTAGTTTGTAAAACATTTAGTTAACTTTAACATATATTTAATTTTTTTATTAAAGCTTATCAAAAAAAGCTTTGTTTGCAACTTAGTTGTTTAAATAGTAGAGATATTTTGGATAAGAGAAGTATAAGTAAGGATAGTAGAGATAATAAAACTGTATTACATATGTATAAATACCGTTAATAAAAACCGTTACATTACAAAATATAGAAGAACAATGTTTAAATTACCTACACGGCTTTCTTGTCCACTACCTTATGCCTTTGGATGGTTTATTTTAAAAACATTAGTTTTCACATTCCATAGTTCGTTATATTGTTTATTTAAAATTTAAAAAGTTATATTTTAGGTTAATAATAGTTAGACCATAAGTAGCTATGTCAGGCCTTAGCTTGAAACGGAATTTTGTTTCCAACTTCATTTCAGCTAAAAGTTATTACTTTATTTTTTTACTATTAAGCCAGAGACTACGAGAATGGCACGATTCCGCTTCACTCAGTACAAGTAACTCGTTTTGGAATAATTTGACAACCACTTATTTACCAGACTGCAGATATTACATAGTGAATTCATAGTAATTAAAGTTTCTCACATTTAATTTTTATTACATGTCAATATTACATTTTACATTAAAAAACGCAATATACATTACAAGGTAGTTTCATGGTAAACTAGCATGAGTTAATTTTAAAGAAAATTGGCATTTCGTTACCAATGCTTGCTAATGAAACAACATTCGAGATTCGGGGTTGTATTCTCAAATGTATAAAGGACTACAGAATGTTTTTTTGGTTTCTCAAAACGAAAAAAAAAAGGAATCTTATAAAAATTATCCATAATGTGACTATTTCAAGATAATTAAAAAACATTATTTTCGAAAGGGGAACATTGGTAGGGTACTGAGTTGCCAAGCCGGGAATTCTGATTCCAATCCCGCTGCGGGCAAGACTTTTATTTAGTCTGTTCTCAGACGGAGAAATCTGGCGGTTAAGCGTAACCTAGGACAAGTCATCTTGCAGAACCGTTGTCCATGAATCAGTACAGTCTCTCCCATTTACTGAACCTCAGACGATTCACAGATTGTAGTGGTAAAGGTTTATAATCGAATCTCAAAAAGTTTTCTTTCCTTTTTTTCAATTAGGGTTAAAGATAATGAATTATTCAATGGTTATCCATAAATTTACTTCAGATATTCTTTTTCTTCTGAATTTGAGAGATATATTTGTATCAAAATTACCATTAATGTATCTAGAATATAACACGTTTATATATTCATCAATCTAACTATTATAATAATGCAAAGTAAAAAATAACATTAATTCAGTAACTGTTTTTTGTTTTAATGGCATTGGATACTACCATCCATATACAGCCAGATATATATTTATTTGGCTAACTGGTAAGTTTGATGCCAACAGCACGCGGTTTTCCCCAGATGGTTACCGCCTGTTTTTCCCAGGCGGTCATCCATCCAAGTACTAACCACGCCCGATGTTGCTTAACTTCAGTGATCGGACGGGAGCAGGTGTGTTCAACATGGTATGACCGTTGGCAGGTAACTGTTTGGGAAGTAGGTAAAAATAAGTGTAACTTATTAATGAGAATAGATATCTAGAGGGACTACGATCAGTGGTAGATCGCTGAGCAACAATGCCGAAGGCTCTGGGTTCAAATTCGACTTGCTGGCAAGACTTCTATCTAATCTGTTAGCAGCCGGAGATGGATCCCATGGGATTTAGATCCTGGGCCCCACCCAGCTTCTAAAAAGTGGTGATCACCTACCTCCCTGCAGAACCGTTGTCCAAGATACAATACCGTCTCTACCATATACTGAATTCCAGACCCTTCACGGGATGTAGTGGTGCAGCTTTTTTTCCTTCCCAATAGAACTATACAATCTACAAGAAAACCGATATTTTTTTAAAGAAAGCGTAGATATATAATATATTATAGATCTATACCATAGGAAATATTGCAAGAATGGCATATTATTTTGAAAAATCTATTATTTTTTAAAAATTATGATCAATCAACTCAAACCCATGTAATAAATGAATCTAATATGCGAGATGAAACGCCTTTTGTGTCTAATATAAAACATAAGTATTGTATTAACAAATTGTTGCAGTTAACCCATTTACGGCCAAGGCTAGAATAAGTTCAGAATTTTGATTTTTTTCCAAAGAAATATTTTTGGGATAGTTTAATTAAAATAAAATAGTTTTTGTTAAGCCATAATGGCGGTAGAAAATGTTGCGCTCACGCAACATTGGCCGGTAGAGTATAACATACATATACTTGTTTATTTTTTTCAAGATAGGTAAAGTGATATGTTTATAAATGATACAATAATACTGTACTGTTTCATGAAAACTTTTATTACAATCGTTTGAATAATAAACTCCTTCAAAGAAGTAAAAAATTACAATTTGTACACTATTTTCACAAAAAAATCACAATTTTCATTTTTTATTCCTGAAATGATTTAAAACATTCTGGGTGTAATTTAACATTACATCTCTCACACTTATATATAGTTTGGTTTTTACACACACTACACCTTTACCTTGTCTCATCCCTGACGATCAAATGTCCGATTTTGTCCTTTCTCACTTCATCTAACACCGTGTTCACAGCTGGTCTTCTCTTCTCGGTTGTTCATTGATAGATCTTGCTATCGGGCCTTCCTTCGAACGACCCATTGAAGGGCCGGTTGGTTTCGAACAACGTATGACTACAAGACGTAACTACAAGAAGTAGTTCACGCAGGTAAAAGAAGGGTGTCCTGGTGATGGTCAAGTTGACTGGAGAGATAAGAAAAGTTGGGGGTCGCAGGCTCCCATACATCATATATTATTTATGAATAATATATTGAAGGTATAATAGATGAGTAAATTGGTAAACACAAGAACAGACTTTTGGAAAGGAACCCAATTAAGAATAAGACATATATATAATAATTGGCGTAATCATCCTAAATGATACTCTGGCATCCCAAATATCAATCAAATATATTCAAAATATATTTAAGAGTAGAAACATAGCACATGCATGAGCACGTCTTCATTAGACAGGTGGGGAGATGAAAATGCATGGTCCTGTCTTCTTTGTAAAAACTTCATAGGAATGGCCAATGAGGCGTTAACGCAAAATTAAAGTAAAACGGCTATTCTTAAAGCAGTATTTGAATTGAATACATAAATTTCATCCCAACAATTAAAATAAACAATGTTTTAAACAAGGAATCTGATAATTTAATTGTAGCACCCCTTATTTGGCTGAATTTAACATTTAACTTAGTACTCATTAGTGTTGAAATATAACCTACTGTACTATTATTTTTCAATGGGTTAAAAAAACACAATTTTTAAAAAAAAATTATTTTTAATAATTAAAAACCTTAAATAATAACCTGATGTAACAAAATAGAAAAATTATTGAATTTATAATACTAAAAAAAAAATTGTTAAATTAATGTTGGGTATACGCATCAGTGGCCGTAAATGGGTTAAATGTAAGTAATTAGGTCAGAATTTCACAGAATCCTTCATACTTTCATTAATCTGGATGTAACGAATCATAGAAATGGTCTCCGATAATGTTGAGGAAATGATTTCCGGCAGAACGTTTCCTCAAGGCAAATATTTTCAAAAACGTTCGTTTCTACCTACAATTCCTTATCTCCATAATGATAGGTATCCATCAGTTCAAAACTTGGATGGATGTTCCGTATATTATTGATATTACTGAACATTTCTGTTTTGAAGCAATAAAAATATATTTTATACACATCATTTGTGGCTCTTAGCAATTTTACAATATAATTCTATAAATAATTAATAATAAAAAAATAAAATAAATAATAAATCATTTAATTTTAATAATTAAATAATTTAATTCTTGAATGAAAATAATTTCATTATACTACAAGAAAGTAACTATGTATACTATACGAAGAATTAAGTCTTGGAGCATAAGTGGCTAATTATTATTTATATTCAATTAAATTATATATATTATATTGTATTATTCAAGCCAAATAGTGCATGATTGAAACGACACCGTTTCCTTCAATAAAATGAACCCATTATGAAAAATAAAATCGATTTAACCACTGATTCACCGGGGCTGCAGATATTCATTCATACATTCCTATCTTAAGCTTTATTACTTTACTTTCATATCTTAAAAGTAAAGTAAAATACTGTATTTAAGATAAAAAGACAGAAACACTGGCAAAGGAAAATTAAATAAATTGTTTAACAAATATAGTATATAAGATTGTGAATCCACACAACTTAATTAATGCTGAGAGAAGCAGATAATGATGAATATTTCCTTACTCATCATACTTCACCGATATTCAAAATTTTAAATATTAAAGTATTATATTGAGAAAAATGTCTTATTAATAGTTTATTCTACCATTCATTTTATTAAGACTTAACTAAATATAACTTAGAACATAAAAATTGCTAGAAACGAAAGTTTTAAAAGATGAAACAAGGCCTAGAAGAATAGATCATTTAAAATATAAGAAAATGTGATGTAATATTGAGTTACAGAAAATTTAACCGAACCTAACCTGTGTCACTACAACCCGTGAATGGTCAGGGGTTCAGTGACCAGTACATGGCAGAGAGTACATGGTTTCATGGACAAAGGTTGTGAAGAGAGGTAAATTATCCTAGATCAATAAACGCTCAACCGCCCGATTTTCTCCTCTTGATTTGGGTACCCAATTTTAGAGGCTGGGTGAGCCCCAGGAAGGTCCTAGATCCTACATACTCCATCTCCGGCTGTTAACAAACCAAATAAAAGTCTTGCCTGCTGCGGGATTTCAACCAGGATTTTCGGCATGGAAACTCAGTGATCCATCGTTACATATGGTATTGAGTTCTGGGTATTGACAGACGAAAGTAGAGGAAACTCAATGTCTGGGAAAGGAAAATACTTAGGAAGATACATGGGCCAAAAGAGAGAACGGTACTTGGCGATCAAGGAAGAATATTGTGCTCCGCACAATATGTGGAAAACCAGGCCTGGTTTCGTTTGTAAGAAACGCTTCAGGTGACTGGGACACGTGGAATGGATGCCAGAAACTGGATGCCAAGACGCCTGTTATACGGAAGAATTGGAGGGAAACGACTTCGAGGGGAAGATCTAGGATGAGATGGTTGAACGATGTTAAGGAAGACCTCAAGTTCCTTGGAGTAAGGAGATGTAGAAAACGGGTAAGGGGCTGAAATTACTGACTTGAGAGGTACTTGAAGGGTACTAAGGGAAGCGGAATCGTGTCATTTTTGTACTGAAAAAGTAGCTAATTCTAACATTTGCTTGAAAAGGTAATGATTATAATCAATAATAATTATTCTTAAAGAGAATAATTCTTCAAAAGAATAATTATTCTTAATTACACGGTTTCTATTCAATACTTGTCCACCTTAAGGAATGTCAAAAATGACACATAACGCTAATACTTCAACAAATCACAAACACAAAATGTACTGAAAATCAGACTATTCAGAAGGTCATGAACTCGACCAAGTTACCAGATGACCTAAGTGAGATAACAGATGAAAAATTCACTCCCTTAAATGAAACTTGAAAAAAAAAGTAAGACCCTAAAGTGACAAATGACTTCAACAGTCCTAATTTCGGACCAACGAGTTGTAATCTACAGGTTCCATTTCTTGAAAGTGAATTAGGAATCTCGTCTGGTTACTAAATGCTAATGGCTGAAATGAATAATTAAAAACTAATATACACGTACCATCATAATAGGTTGATTGATTCTTTGATGGCCTTCGTTCCATCATTCCAAATTTGATTCACTATTCTCGATATCAGAATTTTATTTTATACTTGGCTTATTTTCATTTCAAATCTCCTATTTTTGAATTTTCTAACGTAAAAATAAAATTATCACTGATGAAAAATGAACTAGACTAAATATAAACAAGCAGTTTCAAACATGTAAGGAATGGAATGAAAGGTCTTACTTAGTAGGTCATAGTACTCAACGGAGGAACCAAATATTTTTCTGATTATATATAATTGGATAACTGAAAAAATTAGTTGTGTCCGTGAAACAGAAAATTTCCGGAATTACTATTAGTTCTCTTACTGTTTGTATATTGACAAGGTTTCACCGGTTAATTTCTATGCTACATCGTAAACGGTGTATCACTGCTGAGTTGTTGTCGAAGTTAAACGTAAATTAATTAATGTACAGCTTATTTGAAGAATAAGTAGTAAGTATACACTCAGTGTCAAACTGTTAGACACGCTCATTGAAATTAAAAATACTTTTCATTTTTTCTTTATTTTTGATTGGTATATTTTTTAAAGCACAGTTTAAAGTATAAACTATGATATTGAAATGGGGACAATCTTCTCAGACTCTGAGGATTATTTAAATGCTATATCAGTAAATATTGACATTTTATATGCGTCAACATGATAGACGCAATTGTTTACTATTTTCTTAACTCTCTAGAGTTGAAATCGTTAAAATACCGTTTCTACTTCAGTGAAGTGTTGAATTGGTTTCAAAATAAACCTAAAAAGAAACTGAGTTATGGGAAATAATATGTGTTTCTCCAAAGAAGAGCGCCGTTTAATTACTTCACTCTACAAGGACGGGGTGGGTTGTAGGGAAATAGCCCGCCGAATCAAGACGAGTTTTTCATCGGTTGCGAAGTTTACTCGGCACGGGGAGACATACGAAACCGTTCAACTGGGAGCTCAACCTGCTTTGACATTACGAAGGAAAAGGAATATTCTTCGCATCGCATCCACCTCTTGTAAAACAGCAATAGCAATCGCTCAGGGAGCTGGAGTTTAAAAAAACTAAGAAATGTCCAAAGATTATTAAAAAAGTCAAAAACAATA
Source organism: Arma custos (assembly GCA_037127475.1). NCBI lineage: Eukaryota > Metazoa > Arthropoda > Insecta > Hemiptera > Pentatomidae > Arma > Arma custos. The sequence continues at coordinate 92,986,707 of CM073764.1, forward strand.
GTTAGAAACAAATGGAAAAGAAAGCCAGTTATGGGTATCCGTCTCAAATTAGCCCAGATGGTCTTTACTCGTAATGTGATGTCCATGGACTGAGGAATGGAAGTAAGTCATCTTTAGTGATACAAACAAATTCAATCTGGATGGGCCAGATGGATTTTCGTATTATTTTCATGACTTAAGTAAAGAAGAAAAAAGATATTCAAGATGTCGAATGGGAGGAGGAAAAGTTATGGTTTGGGCATCAATTGGTTACAAAAAGAAACCAAATTTGTTATTTGTTTCATCAAGAGTAAACTCAGCTGAATATAAAAATTTGTTAGAGGAACAAAAGTTGACTTTTAATGACATGTCTGAAGGCACACGAGTTTTCCAACAAGATAACGCCCTTATACATTCAGCAAAAATTATTAAATTACTGCTATCTTCCCAGGCTTGAACATTATCGAAAATATTTGGGGAACTCTTTCTAGAAGGGTGTACTCTGAGTCCAGACAGTTTGGAACAATCGAGGATTTGAAATCTGCAGTTCTGGCTTCATGTGAACAATTAACTCAAGAAACAATCAATTATACGATTCATTAACGATGGTTGAAAGGCCATGAAGTATTAAAATGAGTTTAATATATTTACCGGGGAGCGTGTCTAACATTTTGACGGGCTTGGTCACTTTCTATCTATTAATCTAGATCTGTTAATCACTTTCATTTGATTAATAAAAAAATATACGTATTTTTGAGAACCAAAACACAAGCAGGCTGTTGATTAACTTCAGGTGAGTGATAGATTATTTTAATACTGTTTTACGGGTAATTTGAAAAGATGGGAGGGGAATTTTGAAGTGAGTCTAACATTTTGACACCATGTGAAGCTATTTTAAAGAAAAATAAATATTGGTGCTAGGCAATTGTAAGTAATAACATGGTTAGATATAAAATCCTCATACAAGACTGAAAAGACAAGAAACCGCTCGACGTTTCACGCTACTTCAACACTTACTAGACAAACGCTCTAAGCTCCCAATTAACTACAAAAGACTCATCTACATGACCATCATACGACCTATTTGGACTTAAGGAGTAGAGCTTTAGGGTTCCACTAAGCCATCGATTTCCTCTTGTACCCAATCCTTACAATCCAAAATCCTTCGTAAGATCCTCAATGCTCCTTATTTTGTAGAATAAAGTCATGCATAACGACCTTAATGTCCCATTTGTCGCTGATTTGGTCGGAACCCGGTATCTATCCTTTCAACAAACTTCATTACTACTCAAATCCTCTAGCTTCAAACCTAGCTTCCTAGGAAAAGAAAATGGGCAAATGACCTTCTTAGTTGAAGTTTGATTTCCCTACTACCAGTGGGTAGTTTCTCTACTTGTTATTCTCATGTCATTATGCATCACTTATCCTATTTACTTGTTGTATTATTGTAATACAGTGGTAAATATCAATTAATAAATTGAAACAAAAATATAATTGTTAAAATTTGTCAAGATTTTTTTTAGTAGTCATGAATTATCAAAATCAGATTCCACCATCAGTAAAAGAAACATCGTTTTAGTATGTATTTCAGATTTTCGTAACTCATACTAGATTTTTTTAGTAATTTATTGATATTTACAACAATAATATTACAAGTAAATCTGCTAATATGAACAAATGACATGAAAAAAAACAGTTGTGACAAAAATCCCAAAAAACAACTGCCCATCGGTAGCACACCAATAAAGTTCTATAATAGAATATCTCGAGGCCATCTTCTTTTCAGACGCCTCGGAGGGTTATCAGGAATAGTATGGGAAGCAAGTTGAGAGACTAACGGATTCAATTGTGTATGGAGCTTGTCATGGAAGGATAGGTATCTAGTTTAGGCCAAATCAGCAACATATGGGATATTAAGATCATGATGGAAGAGTTTGTTTGTGACATAATAAGGAGCATTGAGGATTTTACGAAGGATTTGGGATTGTAAGGATTGGATACGAGATGAATTGGATGGTTTAGTAGATCCCCAAAGCTCACCTTCGTATGTTCGCATATGTCTGATAACGGTCATGTAAATGAGTCTTTTTTAATTAATTGGGAGCTTAGAGCGTTTGTCCAGTAAATGTTGAAGTGGGCGAAACCATCGAGCAGCTCCTTGTTTTTTCAGTCTCGTATGATATACTAGAAATAAAAAAAAAAAAATGTATTTAGGGATTTTCTTCAAAATTATTCCTAAATAGAAAAAAAATAAGTGTGGAGTTAGCCCTGGGGAATAGGCAAAATCTATCAGTGTTCCACGAACTCACTATAACTTTAGATATTAATAAATGTCCCGGTAATAAATATATAAATAAGTACCGTAATACCGGGCTACTATGGCCCTAGGGTCCTTCTTTGGCCCAAATGTAGGAAAAGATAAAACGTTCTCTAAATACTTTCAAGTAGTAGTTGTTCAACTAGTTAATGCAGTTTCTGCTAGGATGAAGCCCCAAGTCTGCACTGATGTACACGAAATAGTTCGATGATTGTCTGCTAGTATCAGGACCTGTGGATTTCTTAACCTTATGAAAACACGTGTTTTATTTACTCTCAAACTTTCAACTTTCGAAATCGTTCCACGTATGTTACAACATTGGTAAGTACCTAATCAACTAATTTGCTTAGTACGGTAGGCCCACTTATAGTTGTATTTGTCATTACAGTTTAGGTTTTTGGTAAAAAAATATAAAATAACAACAGCTCTAGTAACCTCAAAAATACGACCTACTTTGGCCCACCTGTTTTGTGGGCCAAAGTAAGTCGTGCTTTTGAAAACTTATTTTTGTAGTTATTGCTATGCATTACGGGGGGCGGCGTCATGGAAGTAAATTTGTTTTGCACAAAGAACAATGTTGGTTTACGAGAAGTAGGTCACGCAAGTAGAAAGGTGTCTCCTATGGTCCCCTTATGGTCAAGGTGACTGAAGAATTAACTAAAGGTGGGAGTCGAAGACTCACTAGAAAGGGACTCTCTAAACAGATCCCAAGGAGTCGAAAAAATTTTAACTCTGGATTTAAGAAGGCTGGAATACATCCTATTAATAAAGAAGATTTAAAACGGTTACCTTCTAAGGATGTGTCTGTTAATTTGGATCTTGTTGGAAAAACTTTCATTCACCATTTGGAACAAAAAAGAAAAGAGGTTGTTCAGCCCAGAACAATTTAAAGACAAAAACTGGAAGTTGCTGCTGGTAAGAGCAGTCCAAGATATTCAATATCAAGAAATGCAAAACTATCAGAAAGAACAACAGAAAAGAGAAAGAGACATGAAAAAAATCAAAAACAAGAATTAAGAGAAAAAGAAAAACTTGAAAAAATACAACAGAGAGAATTGAAAAAAAAAAAGTAAATGGTAAATTCCTGACGAAGAAGACTACAAGAAAACATAACATCTCATCAACAGAAGAAGATAGTGATAACTACAGCCTCATTTTCTTCAGGCCACAGCGACCTCGTTTTTTCAAGTGATGATGAAAAGGAATTGGTAGACTCAATTGTACCACCTACTTCCCATAATGGCAATAATCCTCAAGATAGTAACGAATCTCCAGAAGAAAACACCAATACACCTCCAGAAAGTACTCCTAAAGAAAATTTAAAGGCAAATCTAAAAGAAGGGTTGTGTTGTGCAATTGTTGTTGTGCAATGGAACGAGCTAGAGTTTCCTGGGATAGTTTTTTGTACCTTTTTATGAAAACAAGAATGTTTGAATGAATTTTAAATGTATTTTTCTGTCTTATAAATGAATTTTCTTACTAATCCTAGTCTTTATTGGACCCAACCTAATTCCACAATGCTTTAAAGTAGGTAAAATATTATTGGGTCAAAGTAACCCAAACATGAGGGTAACATTGGCCCAAGTAAAAAAAAAAATAAAATTAAGAAAAACTTAATTTTTTTTGTTAAACTCATTAGAAATTAAATTTAGGGTAGTCTAGTTGTGTAATTAAGGTTACCAGAGCTTAGATATAGGAAAGTTACAAAAAAATTTAAGGGTGATTAAAATCTTTTAAAAAATTGGGCCAAAGTAGCCCTGTTTTACGGTATCTTATTGATTATATAATATATTAATAAATGATAGCTATTAACATTCTGTACCAGCTAAGTCACTAAGCCCTCAGGACATGCCTAGGCCCTATGGAATTACCTTTTGACAGAATCCAATATCAATCAACCAAATCTAATTAGTATTAAAGCATAATACGATACCTACGGTTCCATTTACGTCGACGCCTAAACGCCCATTCATACATGAATGCACAATAAATATGTAACTATGAGAGCTTAATTGAATTATGAATATTAATAATTCATAATTTATTTTCTTAATTTTTTAGATAATATCCATTAACCATGTCGATGCACTGTAATAAATAATAGATTTTTAATAATAACATTTCATCCCCTATGTGATGTTGAAGATGCTTCCTAGAAAGGCTAAAGCCTTTCTATTGAACATATTTAACACCTGCATGAGGATCTCGTACTTTCCTGATGTGTGGAAACAAGCCGTCATAGTGCCACTACTCAAGCCTGGGAATAGAGGAGGACTACCTGAGCACTATCGGCCAATCAGCTTGCTCCCTCACATGAGCAAAATCTTTGAGAGACTGGTTCACCATCACATGTCGAAGCACTGCAGAGAAAACATCATCCCCCCTGAGCAAACTGGTTTCCTGAGAGGAGTCGCTTGTGACCACAACCTGGCTAAGCTGCAGGCGCACACCATAGAGCCCATGCCGATGGACAGAGCTACGGCGTTCATTTCACTGGACTGCACCCAGGCCTTTGACTGTGTGTCTCATGAGTTGTTATTCCGACGCTGGGAAGAGTTTAGCTTTCCCGCCACTCTATGCCGTCTGATCCAAAGTTATCTCAGCGGATCTAAGATTATTCATAGTACGAGTCGGTAACAGTTACTCGACTTCCAGCACCACCACATGTGGAGTACCTCAAGGCTCTGTGTTGGGGCCACTGAAGTTTGTGATTTGTGATGAAGTGAAGTGATTTTAACAGTATCTGTGTTCGCAATGAAGTATCCACCAGCAATTGTAGCAGAATATGCGGATAATATTGGGATTTACGCCACCAGCATCAGCACCCCACATGCTCTGGCATGGCAAGGCACAAAAGCGACTGAAACCACAGTGAACGAGCTGAAACAGATTGGCATCAGGTTGAATCCGTCTCAGACGGATGCCATTTCAGAGTGTTAGTAGGAAATCTCTACCGAAGACTTTTACCGTGGACTGCGAGGATAGAAATTTATCCACTTCAATCCTGTACCTTGGCGTCACCTTCGATAGGCATCTCACCTTCTCAAAGCGCGTTCAGGCAAGATTGAAGTTGGCACGACAGAAATCCCACAGACTATACTATCTGCTCTTGTCGCCGCAGCTATCACTGCGGTTGAAATTACAAATCTACAAGTCCATCATAAGACAACTCTACAAAACAACGCTGAAGCGCCTGCAGCGTTACCAGAATTCCATCCTTATGAAGATCTAAGTGGCACATCGCTCGAGGGGATACTTAACACCACCATCCGGGAGGAACTTCGGCTTCCATTGGTGCCCGAGTACATAGTTCGGAGGAACATCAAATTTTTTGATGGGCTGAAGACCTGTGCGAATCCCCTATTTAGGAACTTAAAATCACCCCTCATACCTGGGAGATGGCAGGGCAGTGTTTCCTTGGTCGATGTCCATACATTTGATCTAGGAATGGGGTAAGTACTCCCTTGTCCTTATCCTTCCTTCCTCCCGTTTCTTCTTTCTACAACTATTTCTTGATCCCGCTAAACGGCCCCTGCCTGTTTTCTATTGTAGAACGTCAGCGGCCTTAAGCCGGTTCGAGTAAAAACCGCCTTCAGCAGATTCAGCCCATTGTAACACTTTAAAATACCGAAAGGTAACAGAAGGCTTTTGTTTATTTAGATGCATTTGCAGGTATTTATTGTAGATTTGTATTTATATTGTAAATAAAATCTTGGAGGATGTGGAAAAAAAAGAGAAAAAAGGTTACATTTCAACTATCATAAAGACACTTTGAAAATACTGTTTAATAATCTTTAGATATAATCTATTTGGCATTAGTTATGAAAAATTAAGTACACGGGTGGGGAATTACTTCCAGTCCGAATCACTCTAATAGCTGATCCAATCAACCACTAAGCTACTTAAAGTATTACATATATTCTATAGACTGCTAATCAGTCATGTCCCACGAATATGTTAATAATACAAATATATATAGAAAAATTAGAATAGAACAGAAAAATAATTTTATTTTGGGACCAATGTCTCTTTAGAGTAACAAATTTGTATAAAATTTATTAAATATATATCTGTCCAAAGGGCTGCATTATTAGAATAATATAATATTTAAATAACAACGTAAAAATAAACATAAACTAAAAGGTAAGTGCTGGAAGAGAAGAAAAAAATAATAACAAAAAAATAGCATACAAATTTAAAATTAAAATAATTATAGTGAAGAAAATATTAAAAAACAAACTAAAAGCATAAAAAAATATAAAAATTTATATCGTTATGGCTGAAGAATATTTACAGTAATTCATCTACCACTTTGATGAATATGAGCTATTGCTATTATTACTGATCGGACAGCGTCGGTTTGGTTTGTTTGTTTGTTCATTTAACGTCACTTTATGCTGCTATGGCTAATCGGACGATGCTACAGTGGGAGCTCTAAATTTTGCCTACCCAGGTTTGATTAGGATAGGGATTTTTAACGAGTATCTGACATCGTACAGGCTCGGGACCCCCGTTTAACGTCCCTTCCAAAGGACGGCGTAACTAAGGATTTTTTACTCCCTTAAAAAAATCCTAGGGCCACCTGCCGGGCTACGAACCCGCGATCTTGGGTTTAGTAGTTTGTTACGCTAACCACTAGACCACAGGTGACCTTAGCGTCTGTTTGGGATTTTAGGAGATGTAGGAAAAGCTTGGAATTTAATGCGGAAAAGGAAGACGCATGGCGGATATTAAAGGAACGTTAAAATGTTTTGGATCTTTGGGTTATTAAGTTCGGAAAGGTGAGATCTCGTCTCCTGGGATTGGGTAAAGGATTTAAATTGTATGAAGCTATTGGTATAAGAGGGATGTTGTGAGTTGATGGTTTGGTATGAGAATGAACCTAGGAAATAGAGTCTACGGATGGAAGGGAAGAAACACTTTAACTTGTAGAGGTTGGGCATATGAAACTTCCTCGGGGGATCGAAGACAAACCGTAGTGAAGGTTCATAATTTGTTTCAATCTATCCTCGAGCATTTTATCCCCCCCCCCCACCATATGCAAAACGAAATATATACATATATATAAAACCTATATGAAAAATTCTTAGTTGAACTCATACAAACAGAGAAGAAAATGGTCGAGTTTTTGTTTTATCCAATAATTTCGTTTGTATGTACTACTTTTATTTTTGTTATATTTTTCTATATTCAAATTATTTTATTACAGTTTTAAATAATTTTGAATCTTGTTTATTCAGCCATGAAAAAGACTACAATACTGGTCGAAACGATGGGTTCTAATTATTATTATAATAAATCACTATTTAATCAATGAATTCTTTGATCTCCAACCGGACCATTTTCTTCCCATTTATATAATCAATTCAAGTAATTTTAGTCGGAAATCTAATATGAATTTGTATTTCTGACATAAAATTAACATCTCCAAACCACCATTGGTATCTATATTTCGATTATTTAAAATATTTATTCTGTAAAACAAGAAAGAGGTGAGTCTTTATTAAGTATGAAGCAACATTCGAACAAAGTTATATTCTAGGATTTTTATTGGATTTGCATATATATTTAGCATATATCTGATCTATTCGGAATCCGAATGAATTCGATAACGACATCTTGCCGATTTTGAAGTTTTTATAATAGTCTAAACCGAATGTATAAAACTAGACTTACGGCTATGATTAAAAATATAAAAAAGTCAGCGGGAGTTATGAAATATTTCTTAATTCATTTACTAGTACGTGGGTGATGAATTATTCAAAATAAAACATTTTACGACTTTCATCAATTGAATAATAATAATAATACACACATGATTTTTTTTTAAAGAGACTTCCGACGACAAAACTACCAGAAACGTGAAAACACCCGACAGAATAAGCTAGTAACAGAGTTTCTTTATTTATCACGTAAAGAATGTAAAACTTAAAAATTGTCAAAGAGCAATAATGATACCTTTATTTCTCACTATAGTTAAATTCTATACCAAATCAAATCATCTATATATTGACTTCTTGAAGTAAAATTCTGTTTATTATAGTTCACTTTACAACTCTTTTAGCACAGCATTTTATAGATTTATTAATAAGCAAACAAATATTTTCTTAGAGCCTTCAAGACGAAATATCTACGGTTCCTGCCCTCCTCAAGAAAAAAAAGTAGATACATACTAAGAATAGTTCTACACTATAATAATTTATTATAATATAATACATAATAGCACTACTATAAAACGGATAGCCAAAGCTATCATCTTGAAGTGGATGCAGCTACCACAAAGTTAGACATAATGAGCCTAAGGCAGCGTTCATAATAATCGATATAAGATCACCGACATATCGTAAGTGATATCCGCAGACAGTATCTTAAAGTCTAAAGACAGACAATAAAAAAGGTTCAAACTCGCACAATGGTACTGCATTGCAAAAGAAGCACATCTCTGGAATAAACACTAGTCGGTCTCCTCGGCGATTTGTATCATCCATAAACTATTATCTCCCAAGTTTTGCCGATTTATCGGCTGCTGGTATTCAAACTTCGTTACAATAAATCGTCACAATATATTCCTTATGATATATCCCTCATATTATTTTGCTTTAGTGTGAACGAGTCCTTATTGAGGTTGAATTCTCAGTATAAATAGAACAGAACCGTGTACCACGAAGGTTCACAGTCGTTAGATTTTTCGCTTAAATAAAATTTCTTGGGTGGAAGTTCTACAACATACTATCATACTAACTAAAGAAATAATGATTTTGTTTTGAAGAGAAAAGATTTGCCCTGGCCGGCAATTTGTTTCTCTTCAAAACAAAAATTTAAAAAAATTATAACAATTAATAAAAAATAAATTATTAAGAAATAATGCCTCCGAAGACTAAGATATAAAGAAGAAGATATAGGAAATTAAGATACCCTCTCATGTAATCAAGTTCACCCTCTCATTACTATTGAAACCACCAAAGACTGGTCCTTAACAGCCTAATTACACATCCATAAACTTACTTACACTTAGGAAGGTATGCATTCTTTATACCTCTTAATTGTCTTTATCACTATTGAGTACCAAATATGAAAGTGAATGAAGCCAAAATACAGCTAAGAACCAGGAGTTTACGATATTTCAATAGAAAACAAGGAGCAGTTCACATGATCTTATATCAAAGAACTGCAAACCAATGAGTACCCTCAGCAGATCAATATACTATTGCAGCAATATCTGGGTAAGCACATAATTACATAGGTTACAGTCGGACGAGGCTCTATTCTCACTTGTAGTGTCTTCCAAGATTCTATCTCATTCCAGTACTGTTTTCAATGGATACGTCTGTTAATTAATCTAGCACTATATGGTCGTGATAAAGCGATTTTCATTTCCTCCTTACATCATTATATTATAGAATGACAATTTAATAAGAATGTCGGCAAAATTATAACGGGAATTTGGATTATCGACAGGATTCTAACATTTAATACAAAAACATTTGTTAAATATAATTACCGAATCTATCTGCCCTAGGGAAATAAATAACATATCAATTCATTTTAAGGCCGACTGTATGAACTGGATCGCTAATGTTAGCAAATATATTAGCCAAATTAATAAAAATAAAAAACACCAGTTTCAGAACATATCAACTCACACAAATTAAACAACCTTAATCCATCGGATAAGGCGACAGTACCTGATTCTATAAAAGGCAAAAGCTCTCTAATAAATCCCTTAATTGTTTTAGAAACACGACGAACCTAGTTGTTCCTAAAACTTGTGTCATAATTAGAGAAAGCTAATTAAGACACAAAACAGCTAAGAAGTCCAGTGGCTAGAAACAGACTCCTATTTCCTAAGAAAAGTTAAAATGTAGTAGTGTAAAAAAAAAAATCAAGTTTTCTTAACAGCTTAACAGAAGTTTCATATTGCACTGTATGGTTTTTAGATAGTGATCAATTTTTATATCTAATATGTACCACTTATCACGATTCTCTTAGCTCATTAACTTCAGAGATATGACCATAATAACTACAAAATGTAACAACGAACATTGTACCATTTATAGCTAACTGGAGCAATGATAGATACAGCAATAAAAAATTATTGTTAGGTTTATTGAGCAAATTATTTTTTATTTTATTATCATTTAAAGTATTACCGCTCTAAATGACTAAAAGTCTGTTTAATAAAATATTATTGTTTTAATGGTAATACGCTTTTCAAGGTTTAACTGGATTAACTCAATCTGTTCAATGGGCTGGCTAAATGAAATGCTGTTTTCAAAATAGCATTACAAATTATGCATCATTATTTAGCTTACCAGCAGCTTATGCAGTAGTGATCGAAATCAATTAGGAAATAAAGGGAATAAGCCCAGAAAATGATTGGAGAGAATTAATCCAGCAGGAAAACCAATCGTTTCATGACCGATTACCTTCAATATTATATCTTCCAGGATTTGGAGCTCGTTTTCATTTATTAATTATTTCTTTTGTAATTAAAAAGCTGATTATCCATTATCAAAATCGATGAAACAGAAATACGGTACTAATAAATTTCATTTCACATTTTTTTAATTTTATAGCCTACATTTACAAAAACAGTTATCGATATAAAATCCTTTACAAGTAGAAATATTATAAACGAGTGTACAGATATATTAATTACAGCTCCAATAAAAACGTGATTTAAAATGTAATATAAACTCTGAAATGACATAAGATTGACGGCATTTCTTCATTGTTGAGAATTTATTATATTAAGTTATCAACATTGGAAGGAGTATTTATCGCCTTGGAGAGAAGCATTCCCCAAACCAAGTATCCAAAATTTCGTAAGTCAAATCATTAATTTTTTTATCAAAAAATCATACAAGCATTTGATTTCATCAAATCGAAAATATAAAAAAAAATAACTTTTTATAAACATTATAATTTATAGGCCATACGTTTTATATTACGTATACATTTGATATTGTATATAAATATAGCAATTATATAATTATTATAAAACAAATAATATAAATTTTAATTATGTATACTTACAAAAATATCACTAAATTGTAATTATTATAAAGAAATCGTGCTTTTATTTACAATTGTATTATCACAAAAAATAATATCTACATTAACAACATTCAACAACATTTAGCATACATTAACAAACTTCAACAACACGATTTTCAGTTTTTTAGTAAGTTTAAAAAAAATATGAAAACCCATAGGTTTCTAAATCTTCTAAATAAGTTATCTTACAACTTCAGCGGTATTTCAGAAATGATAAAAGGAATTCGAAAGTTAAATATCACTTTTTATGACTAATTATAACACATAATAAAACATAGTAATGCAATCAACTAATTATTAATAAACGAATACAAAGATGATATGAGATACTTCGACCTCTTTGTGCTGGAAATTTATGATAAATGAAAGTTTTCAGACAGTAAAAATATCATAAGTAAAAACAATAAGTGAGGCTACAAGTATTACTAAAAAATTGAGAATAGTCTAGACTATTTTTTAATATTTAATGAAATGATTGTAATTTAAAACTTTTAAAAATCCTTTTTTTTTGACAGGGAGAAGAGCCAAACTTCTAGTTGCAATCGCCTGGGCAGTCAGTGCTATATTCTCACTACCCATCTTGGTTCTCTACGAAGAAAAGCTCGTTCAAGGTAAATTCACGATTTTGTTTAGATAATTTATATAGATTTAAAATAATATAAATAGATTTTTCATTACAGATAGATATAACGTAGTCAAGTATGTTTTGTATAATAAAGATTTTGGAAATTATGGCTTAAAATGGACTCAAACATTAAAACATAAAAAACACTGTTCTTAGATTTCGCTTATATTAATACTCCATTTCTAAATTTTTATGATCGTCTTCAACGCTTTATACAGGCTAAGCTTACCTCTACTTACTTGTTTACATTATGCCTGCTTGTTTTATCTACATCTAATATTATAGTCAATTAGCCTTCATTACGCGATTTAATACTCCATATGGTATATTTTACCATCGTAGCTTACAACTGTCCCTGCATACGTACTTATGCATATTTGTTGTTTTTTGATGAATCGTCATTACATAAAATTGTATTCAACTTTGACAAAATTATTCCTGCATATAGGACAACTGCAGTGCTGGATAGAGCTATCGTACCAGTGGCAATGGCAACTCTATATGACTGTCGTTTCGGTAGCCCTGTTCTTCATACCAGCTATAATCATCACAGCCTGTTATACAGTCATAGTTTCAACCATCTGGAGGAAAGGCAGCACTGTGATAGTCATCAAGAGATCATACAAAGGCATGTAGATTACCTTATCTTTTAATATATCATTTAATTGTTCAAAATGTAATTAATTCTAATTTAAATATTCTTTTAGGCTTCTACGACCACTATTATTACAAAAGACTTTGTTTATTTCTTCTGGTTTAGGCCACTCTGTGATCAATCAAACTCATTCTCATCTCAGCCCTGAGGAAGTCAGCAGCATGGTTGACGAAACGTTGGCGAAAAATTTATCTACACGGCCAAAACCAGAAGAAATAAACATAGTCTTTCGTAATTCTAATTTGTTGTCAACCACACTTCGCAGCTACTTAAAGCGAGTTACATTTTAAAAATTGTGTTCTCTGAATCTCATTTCTGCATTCATCTCATTTTCTAGTATTGAGCTTTTCATATAAAAGTGTTATGTTCGTTCACGTTAAGATCCAGCTTAAAATTAGCAAAAAAAAAGACAACCGTTATTCCTCAATGCAAAGAATGTTGCAGTTTAAATCGTTCTCAAGCAGAATGCAAGACCAAATAACCGTAGTACGATCGGTAATCATGTATGGAGACATAAACCTAGACTTGCCTGACCTAGACGATTAGAACGCATACTCAACTCCTTGGAGAGAAATATATTAAGAACACGGAGTGGAGTAGCTGAGAACGGAATATGGAGAAGAAGGAATAAAGAGAGTCGGAATAGGATGGATGGGAGAGAAATCCAGACCATAGAATACTGAAGAAGATGCTCGATGTGATGGTAAGCGAACTAGTAGATGTCCTGGAATAAGATGGATGGATGATGTGGAAGGAGACTTAATGCTCTTAGGTGGATGAAGCCCTTGTCCAATTTACCTCAAATGGCAATGTTGGCTACGAAATAGCAAAGCCACTACCATGCACTGATGTAGTCGTAGTCTTTCCTTCTAGGAGGAACAATACCACGGGAACAGCGATTTTTTTCACTAAAAAATAAACCTCTCTTACAATATAAATCACTTCTAAAAGGTTTTAATTTCGCATGAAGTCCAGTTTATGTTTTTGAAATGGCAAAGATCCTTTTTGACAACCTAATAGGCTTGTATATTCTTTTCTTGTTTCAGATATGAATTAATAAACTAATAAAAATACGGATAATAATTAAAGTCATTCATTAATAGCTTGTCCTAACAATATTATGAATTTATTAAAAACATTGCTGAAGAAAATTAAATCAAACAAAACAGGTTGTGATTAATTTCTTTTATTGCAAGGAAAACTGACAAACGAACAGGGTCGAATCAGAACAAAAATAGCACCATTAAAAAGAAGACCATTATACCGCGAATACGTCAAAGATCTTGAGTGAAAGAGTTGGCATTATTAACAAGGGGTTGGTAGGGAGCAACAATAGCTCACCAAGAGGAAGGAATTTTCTTTCCTTTTTTGTTTGTAATTTTTTTAAACTCTATTAAAAGACGTCTAGGTCAAGAAGGACCTGCGGGGTAGCCATTATTAGCTAGGTCTTATCAAATTCAAAAACAATTCATTTATAATCTTTTTGCCTTGTCTTAATCTGATACGCCTTTCGATGATTTAGATCTATCTCATAAAATTCTGACTATATCATTCCAAGCTCACACAGAAATATTTAGTTTTAAGGAAAGAAGATCACTTCTCAATAACTGCGTATAATAATAATAATATATTACATACATAATTAACTATTAGTAATCTTTGTATCATCAAAAAAAATTAAGGAATGCTTTAGAATTAATTACGGTAAAACTGAGCTGTAATGCGTAATATTAAACATAAATGGCAAATTAGTTTATATATAAATAAAATAAACAAGCAAGTAATTGTTTGTCTTAATTAATGACTTAAGGGACTTTTTTTTTCTAATGGTATATAAAGATCATGAGAAAAATTATAAAGTAACTAGACCTTGTCTTCCGTATGTATTTTCCCTATCTTTTTTTAGTTACCCATATCGCCATATAAAGAATAATCGAAGAGATAGAAAGCTATTTCTTCGATTTCTAATAACTATTTTTCAAATGGTCTAGCATTAATTATTATTATTCTGTCTAATATTACCCACAGAAAAAAGAGTTATGAGAAAAATATTCTAATGAAATGAAGGAGCCAGAGAAATATTGAAACTACGTTTAAATCCCCCAAGAATAATTGAAACATAATAAACCTAAAATAAAAAAAAAGTTTTAATTTACATAGCACTTATGCTGCTTAATAATTGCCTTTTATGCATCGAATGTCAATACTCACCTACTTCAATAGTTGGTTATTTAGTAACATTATTTAATAAATATATTTATTAAAATGGATAATTAAGTAGGTTATTCAAATCTTCCTTTGCCACGCAGATGGGGCAGGTATAGCGTTCACTAGTCTCAGAATGTTTTATTCTTTATTTTAATAACCTATAAAATGTTCGATAGATTACATCGTTTGGGAATCATAGGGAAACAGAAAATAGTCCAATTATTCTAGGTTTTAATTGTTGCTAATTAATTAATATCAGTTTGGGATCTATCTAGATCCAAATAACAGCCGATTATTTTTATTTATAACTAATGGATATATTCTATAGAATGTTCATCAAATTGACCGAAGTTTATGCATTTGTCTAAATACAAGTGCTCTCGACCGAAGTTTGGCAGGATTGCAGAGCGTCTGTTTGAAGGGGTTAAGAAGGATATGTTGCTGGCTTTGCATAGCTCATTTTTCAAGGCAATGAAAGCAATGACTTCATACGTTTGAATATTTTTTTTTTATCTTTTGCATAAATATTTATCTAATTCTCATTTTGCCTATTTTGTTATTCATTTTGTTGCAATTTTTCATTATTTATTTATTTACTAGAGAAGCCCGCTTCAGAGTTAAGCTGTAATATACGTGTAATACACGTAAAAAGTAATTCCTCGAGATCGGGAATAATTGTGTAAGAAATCTCCTGTTGATTACATACAATTATTTTTTATAGTATGTTTATTGAACAATACGGTCAAAAATAATAATAATGTGACGATTTAAAAATTTATGAGAAGTTAAATGTATTGGTTTTATAAAAATACTAACATCTTAATATTCAATTATAAATCAATTTACAATCTAATGCAATAAAAGATTCTGAACATTAAGTCAGAATGTAATAAATCATGAAGTTATTCACTCAAGTTTCTTTTCAAGGCCTTTGTTTATAATCTAATAAAGACTAACTCTACCCTAAAACTAGGAGATATTGTAATCTAAACCAGTAGATTAATAAATCTCGATACAAGAGATTTAATCTCAAAGACGGAAACTACTATTTCTCACAGCGCATCAGTAACAAAAGCCTTGAAATTATTCAAGGCTAAATCTGTATCCAGTTCAGTTGGTTTCTTGAATTCTTGTTAAGCTGGAGTTTCTAATAACCGTGATAAAATACGAATGTGAATTACGGTGAATGCTAAACTAGGTAAATACAACGTTTCCAGAAAATTAGTTAATTATAATATAGAAATCAGAATGAAAAAAGTATAAATTTAAACTATTAGGAAATTAAAAAAAATATGGAGAAATATATTGAGAAATATAATCTGAACATATTAGTAATGTATATATGTAGAAAACTATATACATATATATATTACTAACTATATACAAACTATATATATATATATATATATATATATATATATATAGAAGCCAGAAATTTATGAACTGACTGGAACTCGAGAAACAGAATATATATTTTTTATATTATTGGGGGGCATTTTATATTGATAATACTATATGGTTATATTAGAGGAATAAATCAGTTCGTAGAGTGCTAAGTCGCTATGCTGAAGGTTCCAGGTTCAAATCCAAATTTGACAGATAAATTATTTATTCTGCAATAGGGAGGGGGAGGGGGGTACAAATTTTGAGTTCAGCCAATGGCCTACTTACTTAATCAATTACACCCCTGGTGGTAAGTTATTCAACTCTGTCAATACTCATAGATGGACCCTTGAAGCTCATAGAGCTTACCCAGCCTCTATAAAGGGGGTGCATGAATGGAGGGGGACATGGCAGTAGAGCATGATATCAGACAAATCACCTCCCTGTACAATCATCATTACAGAAACAAATGTTTCTACCATGCACTCAACGTAAGACCGTGTCTATGTCAGGCAAAAATATCTCATTGTGTGGGTCTGGTTCTGGGGATATGTAGTAAGTTCTTAGTCAAGGTACTTTTAAAGGCTTTTGTTGTTAAGTTTAAAGTTTTTATTGTTAAAGTGATAAATTGTGAGGAGTTACATTGGTTAAGTAGAAGATCAACTTATGTAAGCGTCCAACGTGACAATTTCTACAAGTGTCACTGACACTTACAGGACTCTGATATTTTATTATTAGGGAAAGAGAAAAAAAATATTTTTCAGTCCATGTATATTCCTGAATTTCAAAATCATTCAAAACGTATCGACATCATGGTGTCATTTTCAATATCAATCAGTCTAAAATTCTTGAAAGTCATACTTAAAATTTTTTTTCTTAAAATTCTTGGGGCTATCATTTATCCTCCATGGTCAAAATAACATTTGTTATTTGTAATAAGTATGACTTTCAAGAATTTTAGACTTATGACTGATGTAAAGATATGTAAAAGAGTTTTTAATGATGCAGAGAGAGTCGAAACGTTTTGAATGATTTTGAGAATCGGGAATATACAGTGACTGGAAAATGTTTTTTTTCTCTTTCCTTAATAATGAAGAGTGAAGTCCAGTTTAATAACAAATTTTTTTTATAAGAATCTGATATTTTATTAAATCTGTAAACTAGTTGGAAGTAAAAATACATATACATATCTCGCTATCAGAGTTTTGGAATTGTATGGAACATCAAGAGTCTCTATGGTTGGATAAGAATTATAATATTCTAATTATTATAAGCTTTATTGTCCACATAAGACTACTTGAGTCGATCTACAGCCGGTTTCTCGTTGAATGCTGTACTGTTGCTCTTTTGCGATTTGATCAGTACTTTTTCCTTTGTTCCGATCGAATTTTCTCAATTCGTCGGAAATCTCCATAGGCCTTCAGTGAGTTATTTCTGCTGAAAAGTTATGAATCTTGAGAAGGGTATTAATTTTAGTTTTGTTCTCTGCATCTGCTATCTCAAGTCCAACTTCTTTGAGGTCTTGCTGAATTTCAATGATCCATTTTCCTCCTGTCTTCTTTCCCAGATTTCTAAGTAAAAATTGTCGTAAAATCCGGTTTTCTAGCGTTCGTAAGATGTGAAAGAAATATGAGATTTCTTTCTTTTTCATTGTGCTGGTGATTGGGTCAATATCTTGAAAGACCGTTTCATTAGGGAGGATTCTCCAGATTCCTTCCACCTGGTATTTTTAATTTAAATGTTCTAATACTTCTGAGCCTTGGCGGAAGGTAAAGATGTTTTAGATAGTAAGGATATATATGTGAAAGTATACTTTTAAGAGAAAACACACTACATACGAATTCTTGGCCGAAATAAAAAAAAAAATACCCGTATCGAATATCATCTATATATGATGTAGTAAGGTGTAGTGGATTGAAAGCGTACTTTAAACAAATATGCATTCCTTCAAAACATGAGATGTGCCCTGTAAGCACTGATTGTAACTACTTAATACTGAAATAATATTTAAGGCATTCATTGTTTTTTATTAAACATACATGTATTGCATAGTCTGTAATAAGAAAGTATTTGATATGTAAGTAAAATACTTTTATAATCAGGCAAAGTTACGAAATAAGGAATTCGTTTTCAACCAGTTGCTAAAAAAGAAGGTCCTTAAAGTAACAGAAGTGAACGAAAAAAAGAAACCATTCAAGTAATTTGCTGGAAAGGAATGAATGAGAAACAAAGAAATTTTATTCAGGAAAGAAAACTTCCGGGATAACGAACCTTCGATGAGCCATATTTTACCCGGAAAATTCTTTTATACCATATCTAATATTTTTTGTTTGAATATTCTCTTTTTTCTGTTTCGAAAAAAGAAAAACTGGCAGAGCCTTTGATACTTTTAGATAATTAACGTCATTATCAATTATTGAAGTAGACCAAACTGATAAACGATATCTTTATAGTTTTAATAATCCATTATACAATAATGGATAAAAAGGGAATAGGGTTAGAAGACCAAACTATTTTTTATATGAACTAGTGGCACACCAACCCACACACACACAGATAAATTCAACCTTTTACGAGAAAAAATATTTCCAAACTCTTCCACTACAACCCATGAAGGGTCTGGGGTTGAGCACATGGTAGAGATTGTATTGTTCCTTTGACAACGGTTGTGCAGAAAGGTGATTAGACCTAGATCACGCACAACCGCCACATATTCCCCCTTATTTTGGTTACCTACTTATAAAGGCTGGGTGAGGCCCAAGAGGATAAAAGTCTGCCTGGATTTGAACCCAGGACCCTACAACTGTGCCACTCCGCTCCCTTTTTTTATAAATAGTTAAATGAATATAACAAATCCAAAAAAAAGAACATAAGAGGGACTTATCCCACAAATGCCAGTCGACAATCTTCTACCAACTTATCTAGAATACGATTATAAACAAAAATAATGAAACAAATCATAAAAATAAATAAACAATATAGTGCAATATGCATGAATAAATAAAAAAAAATTATGAGCATGTATTTGGAATAAAGCACTTTAAATAAATTCGATTGAGACGATTTATTTTAAATAATTAAATATGTATGTGTTGAGCAAATATTTCGATAAGCTTAATGTAATTTATTTAATTAAACTTATTAGGAATGAAATAGATGTTCCTGTAACTAGTTCCTCCCTAAAAAGTTTAACATAAAGGGCGAAGGTATTGAAGGAATTGTTCCTAAAAGCATGTTATAAATAGCTTTTCCAGATAAATAATTAAAGCCCAAATTATTGAAGCCTACTTGGCGCTGTGGTTAAACCCTCCACGATTAATAAATTTATTACATGTCAGTATTTATTTTATATAATAAAGGAATAAAAAATAAATAAAATATTTGTATTTATATAGGTATTTGAGTTACAAAAAAGTTAATAAGCGCTGAGCCTACTGTATAATCGGGGTAATTGTGTTAAGCATATCTTCATTATTTATATTCATAAGTTGTGCTCTTATATATATATATATATATATATATATATATATATATATATATATATATATATATATATATTATGAAAAATGTATTCTTAGAATATTTTTTTTTTTTTTTTTTTTTTATTGATATTTACAACTGTAATAACATTACATCGAGTAAATTGGCTGTATGAACAAAGGACATGAACAAAAAAATCACTTGTGGAGAAACTATCCATTGATAGCACTCCAATATTCTTAGAATATACTTTTAAAAATTGAAAACTATTTGGAATAAAGATTTCTTTTGAGTTACTTCACAGATTTTGTCAATACAATCTCCAAAATTGTAGGCTCTGTTTACTAAAGGAAAATTCATGCAAAAAAAAAAAAATGTACGTGAAATTTTCCTTTATAAATACGGAATATGAACCTCATTACTTTGAGTATTTATTCTATTTATTCAGCGAAACGGCGCTGAGTTAAACTATTCCGCACGACTTGTAAACATTCCTTACACTAATCCGGATTTTTAATGATATAATACATGGAAGTATTACAATAACAATTATAATCCTAATTATTATTATTATTATTATTATCACTGGCTCTACAACCCAGCACGAGTCCTGGCCGCATCAAGGCGTCGCCTCCACTCTTCTCTGT
The DNA here is from genome assembly GCA_037127475.1 of Arma custos. Classification (NCBI taxonomy): domain Eukaryota; kingdom Metazoa; phylum Arthropoda; class Insecta; order Hemiptera; family Pentatomidae; genus Arma; species Arma custos. The sequence goes on from CM073764.1 coordinate 93,007,058, forward strand.
CCTGGGCCAAGGTCTTCCAAGCTCTGGATCCAATGATGCTGCCTGCATCCCTCTCGACTTCATCTGACCATCTAAGTCGTGGACGCCCACGTTTTCTTTTTCCATCAACGAATCTAAACAGAAGTCTTTTTAAGATAGCGTTGTCCTCCATTCTGGCCACATGTCCAGCCCATCTCAATCTAGCTATTCTTATGTGCTTCACCACGTCAGGCTCCTGATACAAAAGATACAGCTCTGCATTTTTTCTGAGTCTAAATTGATCGCCAACTCTTACAGCTGCAAACATTCTTCTTAATATTTTTCTTTCGAAGAGCAGCAAACTGTTGGCATCTGCCCTGGACAGAGGCCAGGTTTCCGATCCATAAGTCAAAACAGGCCTGATGATTGTTTTGTACAGCATGACCTTGGCTCTTCTTGATATCAGACGACTTCATAAAATTTTCGCCATCCCAAAATAACGTCTGTTAGCGGCCAATATTCTTCTTTGAACTTCTGGGCTGGTTGAGCCATCTACTTTGACCAAAGAACCGAGGTAGACAAAACTGTCGACACTTTCAAATGTGTAGGGACCAAACGTGATGGTGGGATCCGATTGTCTTGAAGGGTTAGCCACCATATACTTAGTCTTTACTTGGTTTATCTGACGACTTACACGCCGTCCAGCATTCTCCAATGCAAGAAAAGCCTGTTGTAGATCTCTCGGTGTTCTTCCCACTATGTCTATGTCATCTTCATAGGCCAGTATTTGGATGGACTTAGTCAGAATCGTACCAGTGACTTGTAACCCTGCGTCTCTTATGACCTTTTCTAGAGCAAAATTAAATAACAGGCACGAGAGTCCATCCCCTTGTCTCAGACCCCTAGTTGTCTTGAATTCTTCAGACGTCATTCTGGATCTTGACCTGGCTTCTCGACTCGCTCATCAGCAATTCCACGAGGCTTATCAATTGTGTGGGGACATTCATTTCTTCCATACTTTGAAACAGTTTTCCCCTGATGATACGGTCATAGGCATTGCTGAAATCCACGAAAAGGTGGTGGGTCGTTATGTTGTACTCTCTAGTCCTTTGCATAAGAGTTCTCAGGGAGAATATTTGATCAATACAAGATCTACCATTAATAAATCCGCACTGGTACATTCCAATCTCTCTCTGGGCATGGGGAAGTAGTCTTTGGAATGCCACATTTGAAAGTACTTTGTAGGCAGAGCTCAGGAGTGTTATACCACGGTAGTTATCACAAAGCCTCTGGTCTCCTTTCTTGTGAAGAGGGAGGATAAGGCCAATGCACCAGTCACGCTGGAGAGTTTTGCTTATCCATACACTGTGTAGCAGATCTCGAATTACCTTTATCATTTCATTTCCACCAGCCTTCAGTTCAGCTGGTATGCCATCACATCCGGGTGCTCGATTATTTCTAAGCTTCTGGATTGCAGCCTCAATTTCCTCATCATCTGGTGGGTCAAGAAGCTCACACTCTTTGTAATTTTGGATAGTGTCAGAGCCATAACTATCTTCTAGGGCAGGGTTCCGAACACTCCCCAGCAGACTACCGAAATGGTCGGACCATCTTTCCAGGATCCCTTCTTTATCTGTGATCAATTGACCGTCCTTACCTCTACAAGTATTGGATCTTGGATTAAATCCTTTTCGCTGGGCATTGATTGTCTAGTAGAAAGCTCTAGTATTAGCTTGTCTACTCAAGACCTCAATCTCTCTTATTCTTTCTTCTTCTTTCTCCCTCTTTTTTCACCTATGCAGGTGTTTCTCCTCCAATCTTAACACTCTGTAATCAGAAACAGCCTGGCGAGTCCTATGCACATTTATCATCTTCCTATAGGCCTTGGTTTTCCTGTCTGTAGCCTCTTGACATTCTTGATCAAACCATGTAGACCTCTGAGGCGGCCCCTCTAAGCCCAGTACTTCTTCAGCAATTTGTTTAATAGCATCCCTACACTGGCACCATATCAACACCATTCTCCTCAGACCCACGTTCCAAAGCTACATCCAACCTTTGAGCAAACTGGAGTTTGTACTCTGGCTCCTGCAGCTTTCGAGTGTTTATTCTCCTTGAGCGGGTACCTCTAGTCTTATGTACGTTGCTAATTTTGGCATGTATGTTCTAACCGCCATAAGTATAGAACGCTGTCTTCTGCTGATAAGAACATGGTCAATCTGGTTCCTGAAGTTATTGTCTGGAGAAACCCATGTTGCCTTGTAGATATCTTTCCTATCAAACATGGTACTCCCAACAACCATATTATGTGATGCTGCAAAATTGACCAACTTAGTTCCATTACATTGGACATATTGTGCAGGCTATGTCTTCCAGCTAGGGGCCAAAGAACTGAATCTCTACCGATCTGTGCATTGAGGTCTCCCAAAACTATTTTTATATCGTGACGAGGACATTCATCGAAGGCACTTTCGAGGTTGCTATAGAAAGTTTCCTTTGCTTCTTCTTCCGCCACCTCTGTTGGTGCGTGGCACGAAATTATAGAATAGTTTCGGAATCTTCCTTTAAGTCGTAACTTACAGATGCGGTGGTTAATGGGTTTAAAATCAATAACCATTTGTTTCATCCCACCGCCAACAACAAAGCCTGTTCCAAAAATATGCTGATCTTTGTGACAACTGTAGTATATGGTGTGATGCTTCATCTCCATAATGCCTGATCCTGTCCATCTCATCTCTTGGATTGCCGTTATATCTATCTTATACTTAGACAGCTCATCCAGTAGCATCTTTAAAGATCCTGGTCTATATAATGATCTTACATTCCATGTGGCTAGTTTAAAATCCTTGAGTGCGCCGGGTCGATTCCTTGAAGACAGTCCAAATCCGAGGCTCATTCCTTGATGTTTCACAGCAATACATGTTTTCTGAGGGTGGGGTAACTGGCCCCTCCGCTCAACCCCCAACCTGGAGGACCAGTAGCTGATTGCGAACCTAGGGCCGGTCGCTACTTCCCTACGCCATAATTCTAATTACAATCTATAATAAAATACCTTAAATGCATTTAATTCGATTTAATGGTTAAAATCCCCAATGGTTAACATCCCCGAGACGGCAAAAATATATGAATTCAAAAAATTCGATTTTTAATCCATAAAATTTTATAATTTATTATTTCGAAAATTGTTATTTGTTCGTTTACATTTTACAATGTTGATTTACAATATGATAGTTTTGAAGATTTTCAGCAGCCCAAACATAATTTTTTTAGCAACAAAATTGATGATCAACAAGGACTGAGTAAACTACTAACAAACTCCAATCAGAAAGAACTAGTGAGCCCCATCACTAGATCCCCCACTCCTTCCATCTAATTAAACTTAATGAAAATTCATTGTACAATCTTCTCTTAAAATGCACCTGGTGCAGTAAAAGAGATACCAGTTATTATTATTAATATTAATATGCTATGTTCAAATTTTGTAAATATTTATATTGTTCAGTATTCTATTTTTTTTTAAATATTAAACCAGGAAAATTTCCGAATCGGAAACTGGAAGTACACTAATAAAATAAAAATCACTATGCGAAGTTTGTTGATTAATGAATTAATTATAAAAGTTAAAAGAATTTATTCTTCTACTTATAATACCCTCCCTGAGATTAGTGGAAAATAATTAAATATTTAAATATTTTATTTGAAAAGAAAAGATATGGTCAGGACCGGGACTCGAATCCGGGGTTTTCACCTCTCCGTGGTGATGCCTCAACCATCTCGGCCACCCTGGCTTCGTTTCTCGGCCAGCCCTATCATTTCATTTTTCTGATCCTATATCTCCGTGTTCTCGCAATTTAAAAAAATATAAGATATAAAAGAAATTATATCATATAACAATTAAATAATTAAAATATTTTTTTTTTACTTTCAATACACAAATAATTATCCTTATTCCTTTCCTAATGAAGTGTCCCACCTTAAAATTTAATTTAATACAAATCAGTATTGATTTTGGTTCAAAATAGTCAATATTCTTATATTATTCATTGGTTCAAAATCATGAAGACATTACGGATATATCTATAATCCAAGTATACTCTTTCATAACTATTCCATTCTTTAAGCCCTAAAGCCTGAAAGATTTTTATCTGTCTCCAAATGCTCATAACTATTAGATCAACCTCAGGAATCAGTACTTGTCCCACTATGCTAAATTATACAATGATATTCCGAACAACTCCGAATCGCTGACGGCTATAGTTTTACTTACTTTAGTTAAGCAAGTAATTTAACAAAACATCGAAGTCCCACACACGCCTGTAGACAAAGTCAACTAACACAACTTCTGGAGTGGTGCAAACTGTGGGAAATCAAACTTTGCCAAGGTAAATCCCAATATTTTACTTTCAATCTCAGTTAAGAAACCTTTCTTAAAATTCACCCCGACAATGTATTAATTTCTGGAAACGGGAACAATTTGAAACCTTGGATTGATATATAAAAGTAGATAATAATGGTGCTGAAGTATAATATATCGTATAATCAATTATAATATATCGTATTACACCTTTAACATAAAGGTAAAGTTTTTTTACATACTTCTTTTAATACATTCAAAATTGAAACAGGCAGAAATCGAACATATGTATATTTTTTAGCCAGTATTTGTCAACATTTCTGACAGATATAATTACAAAACTAAAGCTGAAAAAAATCAGGAAGATTTTTAATAAATGAATATATCTACAGCCCCGGTGAATAAGTGGTTATGTTGGATTTTAACCAGAGAGAGTTAACGGATTTAAATGGAGTTGTAATACAAACAATAACTTATTTTCAAGCCAAAGCCTTACTTAGCATCTTATTCACTACGAAAATAACTCGATTCCACTTACTTAAGTACAAGACACTTATTTTGAAGAAAATTAGACTTATAGGTGCTGTAAATGTAATAGGTTTTTTGTATAAGTCCCGCAGATTAACTTTTCGAGTTTAAACATGTGACTTGACTCGAATCGAAAACCTGCGGAACTTATATTTTTATTTCAATTGCAAATATCTTCATGGATAACGAAAAAAATTCGTTTATCAGTCTTCATCTTCATCAGTAATTGGAAGCTGAAACGACACTAAAAAATGTTGGTAAAATGGCAAAAGTGTCATATTGATATAGCGATTTGGCATTAAAAAATGCCGGTATAATAATCAGTAAAGAATCTCAAAACATTTTCGATTGAAGTTTCATTAAGAAAACGTATGTTATTTCAGGCATTTCCACTGATAAGGTGAGACTTGAACATGATCACGAGTCAAGACGTGCAAGCTCCAGAGGCCTCATACCAAAAGCCAAAGTCAAGACGGTTAAGATGACATTCGTCATAGTTTTCGGTAAGTATTCTTTAATTAGGCATAATATTTATTATTTTATAGTAAGAAAATGATGTTGGAAGATGTATATTGTGTTGGAAATGAAAGGTAAGGTAGGCAACAGTTATATGTTGTGTAATGTGATGGTTGAAGGCACTTCTGGTGAAAAATCACTATGTCCTCTCTGATTGTTTGTCTAATAGACATGTATCAACTTAAGATTCACACCGAATTAGTTGAGCCGTTTATTTTGAAAGTGGCCTAACTCCGTTTTTCAATTTTTTGCCGGTTACCATGGTTACATGTACAACTTCATATTATATATCAGTGAAGCATTTCAGGTTGCTTATATTCCGAGAAAATACGATAAGTGTTTGACACATAAGTTTTCAGAATTAGTTCAATAACTGATCTGTGTAGTTTAAAAGTGGCCTAACTCCATTTATTTTATACTTAGATCAAGATATCTACTATTGATAATGTCTGAAAGCAGTGATGAAGAGTCAGAAAGGTAATAATTTTATTGTAAATGAAATGAGACAAAAAGATTATGTATCAACAAAATTATTAGAAGGAGCAATTTTTAAAAGGGCAATGAATTCTGTTGGAGAATCTGTAAACTGGTTACAAATATGTTGGATGCGTTTGTCAGAAATGAACCGTATAAAATTTTCTACGACATCAATGAATGAGAATGAAAATTTTAAAGTCCTGAATTTATTACCACGTCGGGGTAGACCAAGAAAATTCGAAAATATTGTATTGACACCACTCTATAAAAATATCAAACAAATTACAACAGCAAAATTCAAGGACATGGTTGCGATATATGCCACCGAAACATCATGATTTCTTCAAATCCCTTTCACACACGCAAAACGTAGATGAATAGTAAATTGTTTTGAAATACATTTATGTTTGTAATTTTATATGTTCTGTAATTAAAAAATGTTTTGAATCGCATAAATTGTGTTTCCGAAGTATTTTAAAGATATTTAAAATAAATTGAATATTGTTTTTTCAATTAGAAGCATCTTAAATTATGTTGAATGGACTTGGGTATCTTCAAATTTTATAATCAATTTCGTTGTTAATTTTGAAAGTGGCCTAACTCCATTCTTGATAAGAAAACGCACATTATTAAAGTGAAACTTTTTTTTATATCGCCCCCAAAATTTTTCATTTACCTATCGCATGTCGCATTACATTACCTTCTCGCATTATTTATTTTATATGAATATTTGATAAGGTATTTTTATTTTTATCCGGTTCATCGATATCATATGATCGATAGAAAAAGCTAACAAACTTAAAATTGTATCGATAATTTGAACTAATATCTTTGCAGTAATAAGAGACTTGAAGAGAAAAAAAACACCAAAAATAAGTGTTGACAGAGTAGCCTTTGGCTCTGAAAAGTTATTCCGAAAACCAACTATCATCTCTCTGAAAATAACAAGAGCCAGCAGCCGAAGAAGAAGGATCTCCTGAAGACTCCTGAAGACCCAGTCCTCTTGCTTAGTTAGCACCCTCGAGTTGCCGTGGTCCATGCATATCACTTGGGACTAACCTCGGCAGCCACCCATTGGGTAAGGGTAGCGTTGTACTGGCAAACGACCAACTTAGTGCGCTCTTGTGTTAGTTGTTTTGGTGCGTTCATTACGGTCCGTCCCGTGAGTTAACTTGTGACATTTTTTCAATATGGTGCGCCATTTTTTTCAAACAACCAGTGAGCCCCATCACTGGATATCCGATCCTAGTTATACCCCATGACTTCAATCCTTAAACATCCTCAAAACCATCTTAAAATGCACCCGGTGCAGGAAAAGAGTTGTATATATGTACATATATAAATTTATTAATATACGTTAGTATGTAAGTCTGTTTCAGGTGATCACCATTCCAGGGGCTTGGGAAAAAAAAAAAAAAAAAAAAAAAAAAAAAAAAAAAAAATATGGTGCGCAGAAAAGTAGCTCCTACCTCAACGACCTCAGCTGCAGGGGAAGCCTCAACTTGCCACACAAGAGGGCAACATTTAAGAAATTCTGAGGAGAGAGATGCCAAACCTACTTAAGTACCAGCAGTACCAACAGAGAACCGGTTCAGTCTTCTGGAAGAAATAGTCACCGAAAACGAAGCCACAACACCAGTCCAAACGAAAAGACCTTACATACCGCCAATAGTGATGTCAAATAAATATACTATCGGGAACGTGAAAGCTTTTATGGATAAAACCGGGATTCACGAATATCTACTCAAGCAAACGTATAGAGGTATTCAAATACAGATGCCATCTCTGCAAGAACGTGAAAAAGTGTTGAAGGGATTTAAGACACTTGATATACCTCATCACCCATACGCAACTAAAACGAAAAAGACTTTCAAAAAATTCGTTATCAAGAATTTGGATATATCAACCCCGGAAAAAGACATAGAAGAAGCTTTTAAGCACCTCCAAGTAACAGACGTACGTAGATTTCAACGAACAGATGATAAAGGGAGGAAGACACCACTAAACTCGGTCATTATTACAGTTCCAACAAACATCACCATTGATGACATCAGAAAAGTACAGCATGAAAATAGGTGCATCTTCACAGCAACCACCTATATACCAAAAAGAGACGGCCCAATACAATGCTTCAAATGCCAACAATTCGGGCACACACGAAACTATTGTGGTTACAACGAGAAATGCGTGCGCTGCGGAGAACAACACTACATTAAAAGCTGTCCACGCACAGGATCCCCAAAATGTGCAAATTGCAATGAAGAGCATGTCGCATCCTATAAGCAATGTACAGTGAGACAGAAATTATTAAAATTGGCTGAAGAAAGGAAAAAGGAGAAGGCAACAGCCAATCAGAAGAGAGAAGCCCCTCCCACCACCAGACAATACAAGACGACCAGCGCAGGGACCTCCTACTCCTCCCTCCTCCAACCCCTCACTCATGACGACACTGAGACCCCCCAGACATCACCGCCAACCACTCATTCTGAGGGCAACACTCCAGCGATCACAATGGACCAACTAATACAGATGGTATACAACCTCACCAACCAGGTCGCAGCCCTAGTTCAACTGGTAGCAGCCCAACATCAACTGCTGTCCAAAAATCGCTGTCTATCATAAACTTCAACTGCTGCGGACTCCTGAACAAGAAGGAGGAAATAGAAGCTCTTCTGGCTGCAACACAACCGACTGTGGCCGTCTTCACTGACACCAGGCTTCAAGGTAACCCACCACGTCTTCGAGGCTACTCGTTAGTAACCGATGACATACACGACCCGCGCGGCGGCGTGATGATTGCGGTGAAGAATGGGACCCAGTGGAAGAAAATCAAAGAACCCATGGCCACTCTTGACAGAAAAATCAGCCACGCGACGGTCCAGGTTCTGATGAAACAACCTACATATATCACTGGTTTCTACAGAAGACCGTTTGGATCTCTAAAGGAGTTCAAATCTTACCTTGAGGCCTGCGCAGTAAGGACCAATCACTGGCTTGTGGGAGATTTCAACGCCAAACATACGGCATGGCGCAACACCAAGAACAATAAGGCTGGCTCGATACTAACCAAAACAAGATACTGCACAGTACACCCGGACACACACACCTTCAGACACGTTGGAAACGGAGGCACTTCTACCTTGGACCTTCTTCTCACCAAACAACCTCACCGTGTCACAAGCTGCTCAGCATTAAACTTCCTCTCATCCGATCACCGCCCAGTACTGTACACTTTAAACGGAAATAAAGAAGAACCGATGAGGGAAAAATTCAGATACCAAGAGGCTGATTGGAAGAAATACAAAGAAGAAGTGTACAACAGCCTCCCAACCATTCCACAACTGACCACCACGGAACAGGTAGACAATTATTTGGAAACCTTCATAGAAACCATCACACAAGCAGCGACAGCATCCATTCCGAAATATAGGCCGGCACCACCACACCTCCGACCACCGCCACCACACATCCTAGCCCTTATAAAAAATCGCCACACTTTAAAAAATAAATTGTACAGAACCAAGGATAAAAACATAAAAATAGCCCAATCAACGCCATCACTACCCAGATCAAAAACCTTCTACGACAATGGAAGACATCGATCTGGCATGATCAGCTCAGAGCAACGCATGGGGACGTACGCAAATTTTGGAAACTCACCAAAAGCGCTACGATGAAGTCCTCGACTATCAGAATACATGATGGCGACCGCCTCCTTACACCAGAGGAACAGGCAGAACTCCTAGCGGATCACCTAAATAGTGACATACTGTCCAGAACTGATACCAGTACACCTCCAACTATGGACAGGGGCACTAATTACATGTTTTTCAGCCCGAAACAGTTAAAGGCTATACTGAGACGGTCAAACGGCAACCGCTCACCCGGTCATGAAGAAGTACAGACAATTCTTCTGAAGCAACTACCACGGAAAGGAATAGCACACCTCACGCATCTGTACAACTCATGCCTCCGACTGAGATACTTTCCTCAACAATGGAAACACGCCATCTTGTTCCCGCTACTAAAGCCGGCCAAAACAGGGGATAAAGCGGAACACTACAGGCCCATTAGTCTTCTAACGCACCTCGCAAAAACCTTCGAGAAAATTATCCTAAATTATCTTAAAGATTTCTGTGAGGAAAACTCTGTTATCCCCTACGAACAGACCGGCTTTCAAGCACACCTCAGCACTGAACACCACCTAATGAAAATCCAGACGGAAGTATGCAGAGACCTCAACAGAAATGCAGTAACAGCTATGATCTCAATAGACTGTACAAAGGCATTCGACTCCGTGTCTCATGGAATTCTTTGTCAGAAGCTTCTGGATCTCGAGTGCCCGGAACAGCTCTATAGCATCATAGCCTCATTTCTAAACCACCGGAGTCTGGCCATACGCGTACGGGACAAACTATCGAGAAACATACCACTCACCTGCGGAGTTCCACAAGGAGCGGTACTATCCCCGACCCTTTTCTCCATCTATACTGCTGATATAGTGGGTAAAAACTACAAACGAGCAACTGTCGCCGCATACGCGGACGATATAGCCATCTATAGCAGCAGTATGAGCGCAAAATGGGCATTAAAACAAGCCGAAAGTACGTGCCAAGAAATAGTAGAAAAATTGAGACACCTCAACATCCAGGTAAACCCGGCGAAGACGGACTGTGTAGTGTTTGCCCTCCAAAAAGGGAAAAAAGGCCGTTTACCAAAAACTCTACAAGTGGCTAATACCACTATCAGCCCATCTAACTCCATAGTTTACCTCGGAATCAAACTAGATCGCCACATGACACTGTCAACCCACTGCTATTCAAAAATCCGCATGGTAAGAAGAAGAACCTATAGACTTCATCACCTACTACTATCTTCAGCCTTATCACTGCGTTTAAAAATCAAAATTTACAAGAGCATCCTAAGGCCTGCACTTCTATACGGAGCCCCGCTATTCACCCACCTCAGAATCGGAACGCAGCGCCAATTAAAACTGTTTCAGGACACTATACTCCGAAAAATTGTTCGGTCTACATCGCTGAGAAAGCTAAAACCGGAACAATTACACGATCTCTTCAACATACCCACAACAACTGAATTCATAAAGCGAAGACACATAAAATTCTTCGACTCCCTCAAATGCACAACTAACGAAATATTTAAAACTCTGACACCTGCTTCAGCTCCAATAAGGTGGCAACAAGTAATGGAAGAAACTCGTAAGATTTATGAAAGTAGTGTGTAAGATTGTAATTATAAAAATAAACACAAAAATTAAGTGTGCTCCGGCACTTAAACAAATAAGAAATACAACTAAAACAACAAAAATTCCAACCACCTCAACTCCTTAAAATGTAGTCATACTACAGTAGAAGGAGAAGAACTCAGAAAAATAAATGTGCCCAAAAGAGAGCACAAAACCCAGTTGCACAAAAAAAAAAAAAAAAAAACATATTTAGGGGTTATGGGAAAAAAAAAAAAAATCCGGTTCATTCATCAAGCGTTCGACTCAGTGTCCCATAGCCTACTATGCAAGACACTACAGGACAACGAATTTCCGGAACAGCTCTACTCGGTCCTACGATCGTTTCTTCAACAGCGAATGTCAGCAGTCGGCATCGGTGAAACATCATCGGAAGCCATCGCATTCACCTGCGGAGTAACTCAGGGGTCTGTACTATCTCCAGTACTTTTCTCGATATACACAGCTGAAACTGTTGGAGCCAACTACAAAAAAGCTGCGGTAGCAGCCTATGTCGATGACATAGCGATCTACAGCAGCTCGATCAGCGCAGAGATAGCTCTACGGCAGGCGGAGGAGGTCTGTGCGAGCATCACACAGAAGCTAGAAGGACTCAAGATAAAAGTGAATCATAAAAAGACGGACTGCATAATTTTCTCATTTCAGGGAAAAAAGCGTCGCCCTCTCCTTAAGGTCTATAGGGTAGCGGGACGCGAGAACAGACCAGCGAGCAGCATAGTCTATTTAGGTGTCACACTTGACCGACACCTGAAACTAGCCTACCACTGCAGAAAGAAGCTCAGGTCGGTTAGGACCAAGTCTTACAGACTTAACCACCTGCTTACATCTCCTAACTTATCTCTCCGCCTTAAGCTGACCATCTACAAGAGCATCTTAAGACCGGCGCTCCTCCACGGAGCACCATTATTAAGTACCATCACACCGGCAACAGCAAAAAAGTTCCAACAGTTTCAAAATGGCGTACTGCAGCGCATAGTGCGACACACAACATTAAACAAAACAAAAATGGACCTCCTACACACTACTCTCAACTTACCGACTGTTACAGACTTCATAAAACGCAGACACATTAAATTTTTTGACAGTCTAAAATACAGTACAAACCCTCTTTTCAGGACACTCGCCCCAGCAGGACGGCCACAAACGTGGCAAGATCACGTACAAAGTCTCAGCCTGAACTGAAAAATAAATAAAATAAATAAATAAAAGGAAAAGGACACGGTGTGCCCCATCACCGGAAAACTAAAGTTAATAAATAAAGAAATAAATTAGAGCCTTCCATTTTCTCATCCTCCTTTTAAAATATGCGCAGTACAGTAAAAGAGATTCCTCTCCAACCTAATCCTAATCAAGATTAGAAATCTTCAAACTTATAGGGGCTAAGAAAAAAATTCAGTATATGTAATTTTATATATGCCTTCAGTCATCTTCACAAGGTGAACTACACTCTGAGCCGCCGGAAAAAATTAGTAGATTGCCGACAGATGTCATGCCGAGTACAAGTGGGGGTCCAGCGTCGAGTATTGGATTTAATACGTTTATCGTTCAGAGTAGCAAACCTATATCCGAAAATATTGTTACAGAAAAAATTCTACATCGAAAGCGACTAAATGCGGAAAGATGCCGCAGACATCAGCAGAAATGCAAGGGGCAGCGATACGAGGACGAGTCGAGATACAATATCTATATCCCAGATTTAAATAAATATTTCTCTTACTTTTTAATATGCGTTAATCATCTAAATGATTATATTAATTAGGTACTATACGCAAATTGAAAATAAGTTTTATGATTATTTTGTCTACTATTGATTTCCCATTATCATTTCCATTTTTCAATAATTAAGTCAAGATTAAAAACGCAATTTTAATACCCTAAATCGAATAATTTTCCAAACTTTTTTGGTTAAATACCTAAAAATCGAAAAACTTTCACTAGCATCGTGGTATCATAAAACCACACAACTTTTCACTTAATAATTGTCACTATTTTAATAGGAACCATAAATTTAACAGCCTTAGATACACTTAAGCAGTATGAATCATTATTATCCTATACGTATTTTTTTAAATTCATTGAAACGAAATCCTTAAATACCTCGATTTGTAGAAATCGATTATCCTTCAGGACCAATCTCACGGCAGTCAGTGTTATCGTTTTTAGTGCGACCATTGCTGTCCATTTGTTTTCACAGTTTTTCGTGAGAACAGTAGAGTCTTAGATAGCGGCCCGAGCGGTCATCTTTAATCTTCACCACTACTGTGGCTTAGCCAGCGTACCTTCAGGACCTACCTTACGGCAGTCAGTGGTATCGTTTTCGTGAGTGCGACCTTGATTGTCCACCTTCAGCCATTGGTCATCGTGGCTTTGTTTTCTTTGTCGGCTTCGCTCCAAAAATCTACAGGGTATTTAGACATTTATTTATTTTAATTGCGTAGACATTTATTTTTTTTAATTTAATTTTAATTAAATAACCATAATTTAGTTCATTTGAAAAATATAAGTAACTTTATTCATTTCACTCAACTGCTTATTTTGATTTAATTTACTTGTTTTGTTCTTTTATATTGTACCAAATCAAAAAGGTTTTAATTTTCGTTTATTATTCAATTATTCACTGTTGGAAACAATAATTGTATTTTAATTGTTCTTTTGTTTTAATTTTAAGTAATATGATTTATGTCTTTATTTATCAATATAAGGTTTCAAAAAAATAAGCGTTCGGTATTATCTGTCATCCCATTTATTCATTTGATCTTACAATTCAAATATAATTTTTAAATGGCTAATATATCAGATAATTTTCTGTAAAGAAAATTGTTTGATCAGTTTAAGGCAGCAGACTATCAGAGTTTCTAGTACAATAGGGAAAGGTGGTTCAAGGGTGCAATCCCTGTTACCCTTACGACGCTCTAACACCCACATTTCTATTTTTTAACTCACATGGAACTTTTATATACCTCCTTGGAAAACCTAGGATTTTTGAGTAATGGCATTGTTCTATTAAAAGAGCGATATCTTCAGTATTAACCGGTTAATGATTTTAAACGAGCATCGCTCGCGTGCGGTCAGCTTACTCTAACGCAGCGGTTCCCAAAATGGGGGTGAGGACATGCATGTCAGGGGGGCACGAGACAAGTTGAACATTAAATTAAATTTAAGTAATCTTTCTAAAATTTTAAATTAACCATGATGTTTAGAAAATTGACCACTTTGATATAATGGACAAACCTTCATTTTGGTTAAAATATTTCAAAGTGTATCCTAGTTTATCATGGGAAGTTCTTCGTTTATATTTGCCTTTTTCAAGCACCTATTTGTGCGAAAAAGCATTTTAAACACTTGTGGTAATTAAAACAAAGTATCGGAATAAACTTGATGTTGCTAGTGAATTGCGTTGTGCACTTACTAAAGCTCAGTCACGAGTAGGCATATTAGTAAGAAAAATGCAAGCCCATCCACCTCACTAACCAACCTAATCTACTTTTCTCTCATTAATAATTTTTGCATTTTATGAAAACTGATATTTTTGTACCTTATGGCAGTATAAATAATTTTTTTTGTTTTCAATGTAATACTTATTTGTTTTTGTTTTGTTCCTAGGCCCACACAATTTATTGTTAAGGGGAGCGCGAGAAGATTTCATTTCAACAAAAGGGGGCATGGTACAAAAAAGTTTGGGAACTCTTGCTCTAACGCACCAATCCGAGCGCTGCTAGCCGATTTCGACGTCGTATGACATACGAAAAATCGTGCTTACCAGTCGCTACTTGTCATTTGTCCCGGCTTCTGCAAATAGTTTCTTTTCTTATAGTTTATAAAACTTTTTACAATTTTCCGTAGTTGTTTTTGAAACAATAAATGAATGATTATAATTATATATTATAATATAATATAATGAAAAAGACATAGGTATTAAAATATTCAATTTTATTTTAGAGCTTACCAAAGTGTCAGCAGGAACCAGCTTATTTCGGAGCTGGCAGATTAGGACTTACGGTTAACCAAGAACTAATCTGATAAGCTACGAGCCATTAGTAATTAGCATATTTTAGAACGTGATCTAATTACAGTAACTGACCGCTTCATTACTAGCAGATGTATTAAGATTCGTGACATTAATTCATAATTCTCCGGAAGTCGGTCTGACATTAAGCGAATTGATCTACGGTGCTAATTCCAAATAAGATTGTAACTCTGGAGTTGAATAACGTCGATGAATTATCGAAAATATAAGTTATTGTACGTTTCAGAAACTCGCTAATTTCAGCCAAATACATAAAATGATTACTGTTTTTTGGGTAGTAATGTTGATTATCTAAGAGGATTCAACTCATCGAATCTCTGTAAATGAACCGATCTAGGATTTAGCTTTACCACCTTCCTAAACAAAACAGATCTTCACCTTGGGATAGACAGAGACATATTGGCACGAGTTGGAAGTAGATTACTAAATCTAATTCCAGGTGTCTTCATTTGTTGTGAATCTAACCATTTCATTGCCAGTTGGTATTTACATTATAATAATAGTTTATAACTTAGTTTCAGTTATTTATAAAAATCAATGAAGTATTACTATTTAATAATCAATTAACGAATACAAATAACGTGCAACTTCAATACACGATGCCCATTGCTAGAGAAACTAATTTGCAAATATTAAGCTCAACCACCCGGCTTTTCTCCAATTAAGGAGAGTCTTAACAGATTAAATAATTTATCCACCATAGCTGGATTTGAACCCGTGATTCCGGCCATCAGCATAGCAAATCAACGCTCTATAAACTGCGTGAATATAATATATTAATTATGTTAGTTTTTATTATTAAAAATAATTATATCTGCGGCTGCTTTAAGTAATAGGTCGGAGAAAAAGAAATCCATTATTTTTGCGTGGAATTCAAAACTTGTTTCTGATGTCCCGATTTGGATCAAATATGCACCGTTTTGTTTTATAATTTATTACCATTTTAAAGGTAGCTTAATAATGCGTCTCTCATAGAAGTCTTGGACCTTATTGGCGAAAAACTCTGGTAATCGATTTTCACAATCTTCTCTTGATCACAATTTCTTATCACTCGGGAAGTTTAGCAATGCGAGAAAATGGTGGTAATCACTTGGTGCCAGGTCCGGACTATATGGTAGATGCATTAAAACTTCCCAAGCAAGCTCTCGGAGTTTCTGGCGAGTTTCTACAGACGTGTGTGGCCTTGCGTTGTCCTGATGGAACACTCCTCTTCTGATGGTCAATTCTGGCCGTTTCTGGTCAATCGCTAACTTCAAACGGTCCTGTTGTTGACATTAGTGATGTGAACGGAAGCTACTCATAATTAATGATTCCTTTCAAGTCCCACCAAATACACAGTAAAACCTTCCTGGCCGTTTGAGCTAGCCGTTTGGCCACCGTTTGAGCTGCTTCACCACGCTTTGACCAGGATCATTTTCGCACAATATTGTCGTACGTGATCCATTCATTTCTCATTCCAAGTCACCATACGTTTAAGAAATGGGTCGATTACATTCCATTTGGCCAAGGCTTCGCAAATGGAAATTCGTTCCATCATGTTTTTTTGGTTTTGATTGGGGTGGCACCCTAACATCGAGCTTCTGTTTGAATTCAGCTTAGCGCTAATGGTTCAAGACTGTTTTATGGTCGATCTTTAGGTCCTGGGCGATGCTACGACTACTAACATACTTCGATTTCTGTGATTTTATCGACATTTTCGACGAAGGTCCGAGGTGCATCTTTAACATCGAAAATCCCTGAACGGAATCGACAAAATCAAAATTGCACTTAATTAGCTGTTACAGTATCGGCACCATAAACACCATTCACAATTTCAGCCTGGCTAGCATTTTCGCCTTTATCAAACAAAAACTGTAAAATGTACTGAATTTTCTCTTTATAACCCTCCATTGTTAACACTCTGTAGCTCACAACTGCATGAAACAAACAAAAAGCAGCCAAAGATTTGTTTTAGTGTGAAATGTCACCTTCACACCGAGCATAAACTTGCAATTGTTTCATCGATACTTTACGAGATATCTATCACTACAGCCATATACTGAGAAAATAGATTTCTTTTACCCCCAATCTATTAATATGAGAATAATTTGTACTATATTGACGCATGGAAAAATTATATTATTTACATCTACTGAACTATTACAATTAGTAAAAAAAAAATCCATGAAACATTTCGTCCACTCAAAAATTGGGGACTGAAATATCCGTAAAGATGGATAATAATAATAACCTTTATTTTTTCATAAAATATAATTAAACAAACACAAAAACTATCTGTATTTTTTTTTTTATATACCTATTCACGTATGAACAAAATCAACCTTTATTTGAGGTTTTAAGTTCGACTGTTTCATACATCACTTTAACATATTTCATAATAGCTTATGCCCGCGGCTTCGCACGCGTGGAATTTGGTCTGCCACGTAAAGTTTCGTGAAAGATCATTTTAAATAAATAATTTAATTAGTTTTTTTAAATATAAGTTACTCGAACATCCGAAATTACAGATGTCTAACTTCAAAACTGACGAATTCTATACAACCTTTGAACCCCTATTATATTAAAAGGGAACCCTTAGCGGGGATGGGCACATGCCCCCGTGCCCCCACATAGATCATCATGTGATTTGCCTTTATTTATGAACAATAATGGATTCTCCACAGTACCTAAAATACTGTCGGGGGGAGCACGTGCCCCCCTGCACCCTCCCATAAATCCGCGCTTGCTATAGCCTATGTGTTATTCTGATGTATAACCTATATTACTGTAAAGTTTGATCCAAATCCGTCCAGTAGTTTTTGCGTGAAAGAGAGACAAACATACACACATTCACATTTATAATATTAGTAAGATTAGTAGGATATCAAAACAAATAGTTTCACTCATGTTCTTTCTGTTGTTTTAACAACTATTATCATGTGATTTGCCTTTATTTATGTACAATAATGGATTCTCCACAGTACCTAAAATACTGTCGGGGGGGAGGGGGGCACGTGCCCCTTGCATCCTCCCATAAATCCGCGCTTGCTATAGCCTATGTGTTATTCTGATGTATAACCTACATTACTGTAAAGTTTGATCCAAATCCGTCCAGTAGTTTAGGCGTGAAAGAGAGACAAACATACAAACATTCACATTTATAATATTAGTAAGATATAATATATCATTCTACCATATTTCATATATCACTCTTGCAACCACACTAAATAATGTACCTGCTCCATCCGTTTCCACTCTTTCCTATCCAATGCTACTCTCTTCCAGGTTGCCCCTCCGCAGCTCTTCTTCATCTCCTTGTCCTAGTCTGTCGGCGGACGTCCTCTCTTCCTCGCGTGTTCTCTTGGATACAAATCCATAATGGGCTGCCTGGCCCATGTAACAGCATTCCTCCTGATGACATGTCCGGTCCAGGTGCACTTCCTTAAATGGACTTTTTCCATAATATCTGGGAGGTCAGTCCTTGATTTAATCCACTTATCTGGTTTTCGATATCTTCTAGATATTCCGAAGAGGTATCGCTCCATACCTCTGACTGTTACTCTCAACTTGTGGCTAGTCTTCTTGTCTATTACCCATGTTTCGCAGCCGTAGGTCATGACAGGAAGTACAGTGCTTATGCAGAGTTTCCTCTTGACTTCCAGGCTCACAGAGGAACTATATATATCTTTAAACTTGAAGAGTGCGCGCCATCCTTGGGTACATCGCCTGTTTATTTCTTCTAATTGCCATTTAATAGAAATAAGATGCCCGTGGTATAGAAATGATTCTACTTTCTCTATAAGATGCTCTCCTGTTATTAAAACTCCGTCAACCTTTACTGTTACCTATTTATACTTCTTATAGTTTATTTTGAGCCCTATGTTTTCTCCGGCTGCTATCAGTTGTTTTGCCATGGTTAGGATTTCTTCTTAGCATTTTCCTATTAATACTTAATCGTCCGCAAACTCTAAATGGTTCATCGTTCTCCAAGAATTTTTATTCCTTTGTTCCGCCAATTCATAGTTTGAATCAGATCATTGAGAAATGATATAAATATTTTATGAGATAGGGTATCACCTTTGCAAATTTTTATTTTTACTTTACTGTTCCCTAATTTATATTCGGCGTTGGATCTTGAATAAATGTCTTCCAACATCTTTCATATTCTTAGACTGATCTTCCTCTTCTTTAACATATTAATAATGCAATCGGTTTTTAGAGAATCGAATGCTTTTTCATAATCTAGAAAAAGAAGATATACTGACAGATCATAATCTCTCACTTTTTAAATAAGTTCTTTGATCACAAAATATGGTCTACAGTAGAATAGTTCTTCCTAAATCCTGCTTGATGTTTTTCAAGTTCTATATCTATTTGTCTTCTATTCTACTAAGTATAATTTTAGAGAATATTTTGTACACAACTGAAAGCAAACTTAATGGACGATAATAATTTAGATCTCTCTGGTCTCCTTTCTTTGGAAGGATAATGAGTTTTGCGGTTTCCCATTCTTTAGGAAAACATGCATCTTTGAGGCATGTATTATAAAAGTGAGGGCCTGCGCCAGCTTTTATAAGTGCCATTGACAGACCGTCAACACCTCCTGATTTTTCTTCCTTGCAGCTATCAATTACATTCATTACTTCTTCGATCATAACTTCTTCTTTTGGGTCCCAGAATTCTATATGGTGTAAGAATTTAACTAACTCTCAAATCAATCATGATTTGAGGTTTTCTTCCATCAAAAAACAAACTCACGGTGTTAAAGAGATAAAAACAAAAACCAAGTCTTAGTACCACTACTTAGAGCTGAGCTGCTTATTTTATGCTTGTGTTTTGTAAACATTATTTCCCTTTTATCGTCAGTGTTACTTCAACCAGTTCACTAGACAGTGTTTAACAATGTCTTTACGACGACTTAGCAGTGAAGAACTCGGAAGGGCATTAGAACTTTTAGAGTTAGGTCATTCTCAACGTGATATCTGTCGTAGGCTTCAGTGTTCTCACACAGTCATTGGACTAGCATGGTCTCGATTCCAGGCAACAGGTACTCAGTACACACTTGGAGGAGGCCGAGTTCGAAAAACCATCCTTTAGCAAGACGGATATCTCAAATTAATTGTTGATGATTATTTAAAAAATTAAAAATTCTAACCCCAATAGATGCAAGATAACTGTTATAAAAGATAATTGTTATAAAATACAAGTGCTTGCGCATGCGAACAAGTACGCAAATATAACTGCGGTGGCGTTAACTTGCAAAGAAGACAAGACGGATTTCCATTTAGCACTACTTAATTGGAGAAATGCTCCAACCCAACTTATGGAAAGTAGTCCGGCACAAAGGTTAATGTCACGCCGATTGAGATCAACACAAGTAGTTGCCAAGAAATTAGAACCTTACATACCCATCGGAGTAACCGAACAACTAGATAGAAAGAAGACAATACAGAAGAGGTACTACGACAGGACAGCCCAGCGCCTTCCTCCCCTTCGGCAAGGTCAGGCATTATTGGTGCAGTTGAGACATGATAGGAGAGATGAACCATGGGTCTCAGGCCAAGTTGTTGAGGTTCACTCCCCAAGATCATATATAGTTGGATGTTGGTGGAAAGAGGTATCGACTGAACAGAGTTTACATCAAACCTTCACACAAAGTAAAAGCAGAAGAGGATGGCGAACCTAAGAAGAAAGAAGTAACCACTCCTCCGAGATTCGATCCACTCTTTCACAGACGTTAACTTATCTTTCTGGAAGAAGGATGATGTTGATGTAATATATGTAAATAGTTAGGCTGTTTCATTATCAACAATCATACTTTTTGAAAATATAAAAATTATTGGATTTGCCTTGCTTAAACAAGTCTAATTAAATATTTAAATTAATTATATATTGGACATAAACAGGAACAAATTGACATGGATTGCAAATCATTAGATGAAATTCAGGATCAAATTATGGAATTTACGTCTAAAACAGAATCTCTCGAAAATTTCGAAACGGCCGCTAGGTATCAAGCCTGCGACGGAGTTATACTATTCAGCGTCGCAATATGCTAAGCCAGCTACCAGCACTAGCCTGTCGATGAAAAATGAGAGGACCTATATAGGGCATGCGAAATTTTGTAATTTTTACGGTCTGTTTCGGTCCTTTATTCATGAAAATCGACTAATGGCCTCATCTGAAGAAAAAACGAAATGTCAATGACGTTAGGAAGGTCCGAAAAGTTTTCGGTAAGCCAGTTTTATTTCCTTTCTTTATTGCCAAATTGTCCGATGACGACTTACCGAGTAGTACCGTATCCCAGTAAAATATTTATGTTCATTAGAAAATTTAATTTAATTTGCCATTTTGTTTTTTATCATAATTTTTCCATTTTTTTTTTCATTTTTCAATCGCGTTTCATACAACGATTAAGATATTTGTATTGTATTGAATCCAAAATATAACAAGCATAATGTTAATCTTTATTATTTTCTATCTATAGTTCTAAGAATAAGAATACATTGTACCTAAAGTTATTTTTATTCACATCTCGATCCCTTTAATTTAAATAATTTATCATTCATCATTTACAGACTAATTTTGCTACTCCATTTTTCCATAGTATGATTTGGTATTAAATCATAGCTATAAATCTAATTTTATATTCACCGCTATGTTTCATATAATTAGTATTAAGTTGAATTCTAAATATGTTTCTGTATGGTCAATTTTTCTTATGTAGTTTTATTTTTCTAATTTTCTAACCAAACTCCAAATTATCTTACAAAAAACATAAGCGAGTATAAGATAATTTTTATTTATTAATACGTTTACAAATAAAGTTCTTTGTCACCCATTAGGTGAACAACAAAAGTAAAGCGAGTAAAAGTCCAATTTTAGTGGATGGCTGAGAGAAGTATTAACGTTGAAACTCATTCAGAGATTAGCTTGGAAATATGAGAGCCCTGGAAACGGCAGTATTGGAAAAGTTATTTTGGACAGTAAAATAGACCACCTGGAAGAAAAACTACCTCTTCACTCTTCCGCTGGAAATTTCCATGATTATGATGGGGAAATCCATCTTTTACTACCATTTTTGAGTAAAATTCATTACTTTAACCCTGAGAAATTGGCACAGAATTGTCGAATAGTATATTTTTTAACAAGTCATGTTCAGCACTATCAAAAATTATAAAAAAACACCGAACCAGGAATTTTATTTTAATTGTATATAAATAAAATAATCAGTATAGATATTAATAATAAATTAAAATATGCAAAATAACAATTAACAACCTACATAATCACTAATATGTTTCGAATATTAGTGATTCGATATTTTTCTTCCTATAGGATTATAAGGCTTGTTATGAGGGATTGTATGATCAGTAATAATGACCTGACCCAAATAAAGCCCACTTCTACTAATCAGTCCTCATTCTACAAGTATACTGCACAAAATGTGACCTCAAAGGCCTGCATCATATAAAGAGTAAACTCTTTTGCTTTTCGCTGGCAGACCTTCACGTAATCTCGAGCCCGGGGAAGGATCCTATGGGATCTAGGACCCTCCTGTGGCTTACCTAGCTTCTATAAAGGGTAACCGAAATAAAGGGGGAAAATCTGGCGGTTGAGAGTAGGTACAAGCTGTCAATTACACTCAGTGCTTGGAACCAAAATTCAATTGTAACTTGTAACAAAAAATGGCAGGAGAAGAGCAAGGATCTCCAGTTCAACCAGCTAAAAAGCAAAGAACGGAGCCCCCTTCCATCAGTGACACCAGAGTTCTTGACAAAAATAGGACATTCACCACGCTAATACACTGGTATGGTTATTGCGCTGAACAACGGAGTATTGAAGAGACAGACTTGTATGAACAAGAGCAACTACTAGCACACATGTTCAACTGCTTGAAATACATGAGGCAAGATATTAATGAAACAGGAGTAAAAACGAAGAGGGTAGAATGGATGCAAACAAAACTTGCTTATGAGAGAAAAGTATGTGATAACGCAAGTGACCAAAATGCCATAACCCTACAAGAGATGGCAGACGCTTTGAATAAGATCGTGGGCCTGTATGGGATGACTCTGGCCAAATATGAAATATGGATGGGAATGATGACTCCAATGCTAGCTTCGTTCAGCTTATTTAAGGCAAAGATAGAAGAGCTCAGGATGGGCCACACTAAGATACCGAATGGGGAGTCAGAAGAGGATATATCCAAATATGGATTAAATCCTGCTCATGGATCTATTAGAAGGGTTAAGATGGAGCCCGATAAATTAGCATGTAAACAAAGGAATGCAATGGGAGGAATTGATTATTCCGCTAAATGGTCCAGGGCTAATTCAGAGTCATTAAAACACCTCTCATACTGTAAGGACATAATAAACGCCATCCCAATAAGCTCAGATGAGGCTAGGAGCTGTTTCCCCATATTATGCAATGTGTTACTTATGTGCAGTTCTAGACAGAACAAGAAAACGGCATGCCAATCTATACTTACTTAAAACAGATGCAACAAGACACAAAGAACTACCTGGAACAAGGACAAAGCGAGTAAATGGGTTCAGCAAAAGGCCTGCATAGTATAAAGAGTAAACCCCGCTTTCTGGCAGACCTATACTTACTTAAAGACAAAATTACTTATGAGAGAAAAGTAGGTGATAACCAAAAAGCCATGACCCCACAAGAGATGGCAGATGCTTTGACTAAGATCGTGGGCCTGTATGAGAAGACTGTGGCCAAAAATAAAACGGGTGGGAACGATGACTCCCCTAGGGTGAGCCCTATCCGTTCTTCCACGCAATAGAACGGCCTTAGTCTTGGCGGCTGCCATCCTCAGCGTCTTCCTCTCACACCAGGCACCTACCTAGGCTCTGCTATCTGCGTAGACAATCACGGCGAGGTCATCCACGTACGCCGTGGCAGGAACCGCTCTTCCTCCAGGTCGCCGAGCAACTCATCGAAAATTAGCTTCCACATGGCCGGTTTTAAGACCGAATCTTGTGGGCATCCTCACTCCACCCTGTCCTCGTT
Organism: Arma custos; assembly: GCA_037127475.1. Taxonomy (NCBI): domain Eukaryota; kingdom Metazoa; phylum Arthropoda; class Insecta; order Hemiptera; family Pentatomidae; genus Arma; species Arma custos. Next base: position 93,031,184 of record CM073764.1, read on the forward strand.
GTGGTAGCTATCTCGGACCGTGACTCGAGGTAGCTTTTCACCAGGGTGAAGATATTGCTCGGCGCCTCGTGTCTCTGGAGCTGCTACGGGACGCTCGCCCACCACACACTGTTACACAAGGAAACATTTCAAATATGAAATATATTACATAATTTGGTACTTGTGTCTTAACGCAACCCTGGTTACTTTTCCCTGCTTGTTCGCATGCGCGAGCAGTTACATTTTGTAACGGTTACATTTCTGGCATCTGATTTGTTCTATGTTTCGTCTTACTTACTGTGTTTTGATTATTGCTGATTTATTGTTTCTTATTTGTTGTTTATTGTTTATTGTTATTATTTTAGTTAGTTATTTAATTAGTGTAAAATGATGCGTATTTGAGATTTGTCTTCAACAGAAGAACAAGCTATACATTTTTTGCAGGAGCGTAATATATTACCAAAACAAAGAAAATGTAGCAATTCCCATCAAATGAAATTGTATTGTGGTGAAAGGTTTTTTTTTGGAAATGAATCATATTTATGCGAGTTCGTATGGCGACAGCATCAGTAAAAAAAAATACAGACTGTATTGAATCTATATTTAAGTCTATTCGACGCATTTTCCAGCTAAATGCGTTTAAATTTTTATTATTTGTATTTTGTAATTGTTCATTCTTCTTTAATTATTTTTTTGTACATAATTTTTCATTTGTTAATAAATTCTTTTGATTTGTAATTGTTCATAATTTTTCAACCCCAATAAATAGAAGATAACTGTTAGAAATGTAACCTTACAAAATGTAACTGCTCGCGCATGCGAACAAGCAGGGAAAAGTAACCAGGGCTGCGTTAAGACATAACTACCCATAATTTTAATGAGTTAGTCAACAAAAAGTGAAACAGAACAAAAGGTACGATTTGGGAAAGTATAACCGCATTTAGAATTTTAATTTATTGATACATTGGCCAATAGACTGCTCAACTATTGATATTTCCATTCCAAAACTTGATGTTCCTGTACAAAAGCGAGACAAAAGAAAAAACACTTGGATCAAATTTGCTGGATGCTCAATTGCGCAGGTGCAAATGAAAATTGAATAATAAACAATAAATCATTTATTTATTAAGCTTATTTTCTGAAAAGTGACAAAAGTAAATCAGTCAAAGTAATCCTTAAATAATCGATATTCACATCTTCTTTTTTATTTTCAGTTCATAGAGTAAACGGGTATTAGCGAAACAATTATAATAAATAATATTAATATTATAATAAAGGATTATAATTTTTCCCTATCCTATCCCTTTCCTTCTGATTCGGTGTAATATCGCTCTAACCTTGGAATGGATAGGACCTGATCTATATAGAATCTTTATTGGAACGCACTAGAGCAAGCAACTGATCAGAGATAGGAGAATATTGTGTTATAATACGAAGTCCAGCATACGTAGCATATATTGCTTTGTTTTTTTGGTCTACCGCACCTCACAGCCAAATAAGAATAATAAATTATAAAAATGAATTGAATAATACAACCTAAAAGAAAATCATGCCTTATTTATTAGTTAACAGGGAAAAAAACTAGAAAAAACTAACTTTATTCTTAATCATTGTATACTAGTATGTCATAGTAGTGTTATATTTAACCGAAATATTTTTTGTCAATACTTAGATCCTCTTATTAGCGTTATGTCCGAAAATAATCATAATTTAATTTCTTCTATATTTTATCCTTTATTCTATATATTAACAACTATATCTAAAATTTAACTTATTTTCGTTTATATAAACTTTGAATATTAAATTTATAAATAATTCGTTTTAAATATTTGTAAAGAAAACTGTCTCGTTAATATACGGAAGTTTTCTTAATTTTTTATTTTCTGCTAGAGCGTCACAACCTTCTTGACCCAACAGCTGTTATAAACAAAAGATCCCAGAGGGAATAGTGTTGTTACCGTTTAGTGTATTGAGTTAATTGAAAGCATTTAATTTTATAAGAAATTAGAAGTAAAGGCATTGAATGCTGTATCTTTGTTTTTTTCAGGTGAGTGATTGTTTAGTTGAAAATTATTGTAATTATTTAAGACGTGTAAATATGAATGTATTGCAAATAAATCTTTGTTTTTTCAGATAAACAATTCTGTCTTTATTTCTATATCCAAAGGCATACAACCATTATAATTTTATAAATTATCATTATATATATTTAAGTTCGTTCTTTTTTAGATGAATTTAATATATAATACGTTGTTTCTACTAACACTTAAGTCGTAAATACCAAATGTTGAAAGAATTAGATTTAATTCATATTTTTATTAAATTGCCAACATGTAGTTTGTTAAAAATTCATATTGGAAAAGTATGATGAAAATATTTTCAACCTATTGTGATATCTTTAAGTTAACTACCACTTCCAGTGTTCATTCAGTGAAATAGAAAAATAGATTTTGCTAAGGACAAAAAACCGATCTTACAACCTTCCATGGGTTTCTATTGTTATTGAATAAGCGAGAAACGAACGTGCATACTTCGATTCCGAACTAGTTTAACTGGATTCAGACAAAGTTAACGTTAAAAATAAAAAATTAAATTAAGATATTTTATTAACGCCAACAAGAAGGTAAAAATCGTTAAAATGAAACTTCTCATGCAAAATATTACTCTCAACATCAATATGATTTAATTTTAGTTTTAAGTTTTGTTTATAACTATCTCACTTGAAATAGGGTTAATTATTACTCTTGTAGTTTTATTTTAAAATAACTTCTGCTCAATAAAAGGTAGACGGAGGTTTAGGTTAGGATTCACCATGTGTGATACTTCTGAAAAAGGGTAGCGTTTTAAAATTAACTCGGAACCAGTAGAGATTTGATTTAATTCAAATGATAGCCCAAGTAAGTAAATCGGACATGGTGAAGACTATTTCAAATAAATAATGATTTCAAAAACCTCGCTTTTGTAGCCTAAATAAAAAGTAGGACATGTATATTAGTTTTAAAAAATCTAAATATATATAGGCCTTTAGTTCAGCAACCTTATCTTTATAAACAAATATTTTAGAAAATGCTTTAATAGGACACAAAATTAAAAATATTTATAAAGAAATGCGACCTTCAGAGAAAAGATGGAGGTTGAAAGAAGCGTTCTGGAATATATTGAGAAAAACATCTGAAATGGTATGGACATTTGAAAAAAATGCTTGAAGGAACACTACCTAAAGTAGTCCACCAATGGAAAATTAGAGGAACAAGAAAACTAGGAAAACCTGGGATAACGAAGTGGAGAAATCCTTAATGGGTTATTGTCAAGGTACGGGAAAATAGACCTTAGATAGGACATTATGGAAGGAAGCCATCCAATCAATAGGTTCAGGAAATCCACTATTAATGGAAACTCCTGAAAAAAAAAATTGACTGATATTGGTAACAGTAGAGTCATTATGAAAATATAGAAAACACCTCTCGCTTTTTTTGGATGAAATGAATTTTGTTCATCACTAATTTCTTACTTTAAACTTATTGTAAATTATAATACACTTTTTAGTTTCATATCCTATTAAAGTGTGTGTTTTTAGTTTTTTAAACTATTGTTTATTTATTTATTTTCATTAGCATTGTAGACCAATGTTTACCTGAGCCGTCTCATTCCAAATATGACATCACTCCCGGGTAAATCATTTTTTTTTTCAAAACTTGATTTTTTCCAAATAATGAAAATATTGGCTGAAATTTGTCTAATAATGTAAATATATTGACAGTTATTCCATTGAACAGTGTATTAAAGATATACATATACATATACATATATACATATACATATATTTCAAATTTATTTCAATTTATCTTATAAGTTGGATGTCTAATTATGAAAAATATAAAATTTTTCAGTATTCATCGTTTGCTGGTCTCCGTACATAGTGTTCGACCTCCTCCAAGTGTATGGTTATGTCCCAAAAACGCAGACTAACATAGCAGTCGCAACATTTATCCAGAGCCTTGCACCCCTCAACTCTGCGGCCAATCCCCTAATTTACTGTCTCTTCTCGACCAGGTTATGCAGGACACTAAGGTAAGTTAAACCATGCACGATTATATCAGCACACCCGGTGAATAAGCGGTCGAATTTCGTCCAGGAAGAGTTAACTGTATTGAGGAAAGCGGAATTGTGACATTCTTGTAGTTTTTCGCTTGAATTGGAGCTGTAATATAACTCATTTTAGAGTCCATGTCCGACATAGCCCCTAATTCAGAGGCAATTCCAATTCCCTAAGTACAAGAAACTCGTTTTGGAAAAAAATCGACATAACCACTTATTTACCGGTGCTGTAGACATAAGATAGAAAAGAATAAACTCAATCGTGATATTACTGGTTGTTACTTATTACCTATGTTTAACATTTTTAATATCATAAGAAAATATTAAGATATTTAGTATTTTTATATTCACTTAGCATAGGTTTGAATTTAAATTTAATTGTTCAGCACATACAATAATTAAATAAATATCACAGACAGGGGATGTCAAAAAAATTGGAAGGAGATAGAAAAAAATAAATTAATCCTAACTTCTTTCTACAATCATTAACAACAGTCAAGAATATTTGTCATCTGTCTAAGTACTTTCGCATTTGCCCTAAAACTTTTCTTACCCCAATGGATTCAGAAAATATAGAAGACTTCAATGTTTCCTTCTTTACATAACAATCCACTTGTTCCCAAAAACACCTGTTCGTTATATCTTTGCTTCTTGCAAATCAATTTTAACTTGTCTAATCCATGATGTGGTAAAGTTGATTTTTTGTATCTAAGCAAGTATTGGTGAATCTTGTTGGGAGTTTCTTATGTCTACTGCCAGGTTTGAGATATTTTCTGAGTTCTTTTTTATAATCGGTATCCTTCTTAAGTTTATAATGGACCTCAAATCTCATGATTTTTTCATACTCCTTTTAGAATATTTTTAATGTCACATTTTTAAATGGAGTGGGAGTCTTTCACGTGCATATGCCAGGTGGGCTGAAAAGTTCGTAGGCTAAATTATTAAAAAAATAGTAAAACATTTATTGGTAAATTCGATTTTATCATTCGACATAATTCTCTTCGAGGGCGTCAAAACGATTGTAGCGATCATCCAGTTTTCAATACCACTTTTAAAGTACCGTTTCTCTGTATCCTCAAAATAGGCCTCACCCTCGGTGATTACTTCTTAATTAGTACTGAATGTCTTTACAATGAGCATTCTTTTGAGATCTACAATCAGGAAAAAGTCACTGGTGGCCAGAGTTGAAGAAAAGGAAAATAAATCGTTGCCTAATTTAATTCATGTTTTTTTTTACACCCTCCAAGATATTATTTACAATATAAATACAACATTTACATTTACAAAAAATACTTGCAAATGCTTCTATATAAACAAAATCCTTCTGTTACTTTTATGGTGATACAATGGGCTGAGTCCGCTGAAGCCGGATTTTACTCGAACCGACTCAAGGACGCTGACAGTATACAATACAAAACAGGGAGGGACCGTTTAGCGGGATCAAGAAATAGTTGTAGAAAGAAGAAATGGGAGGAAGGAAAAAGGAAAAGGAAGGAAGGATAAGGACAAGGGAGTACTTACTCCATCACTAGATCAAATGTAAGCACATCGACAGAGGGAACACTGCCCTGCCATCTTCCAGGTCTGGGGGGGGGGGGGTGGTTCTATGGAGGGTGAAGTCCCTAAGAAGGGGGTTCGCACAGGTCTTCAGCCAATAAAAAAATTTGATGTGCCACCGACTTATGTACTCGGGCAATTTAATTGATGCAATTTTGCCATCGTTTAAATTGACACATTGAATTGATGATACAAGGGGACCGTTTTATCGTGATTTTATCCTTCAAACGCTCCAAAAAAACTATGTAATAATTGCTGTTGATGGTGTGGCCCTTTTCAAGGTAATCATTGACTATTACACATTGCTTATCCCAAAATACTGTTGCCATAACCTTGTCAGCGAGCCGCCCCGTCTTTTCACGCATTGGATTCGTTTCATCGCATGCAGTCCTCTCGGCTGATTGTCGAATGGACTTTGGAGTACAGTGATGAATCCCTAGTCACACATTGAAGGAAAGGTTCTTTAGTTATTACGGTTGAATATATAAGCCATCGGCAGATTGAAACTTATGCTCGATTTTGAACTCGTGAGGCAGCCACTTTGCACTCAACTTTAGCAAGTCAAAATATTCATGCATGACATGTTCAAAACGCTGTTTTGATATCTTCAAAGCCTCACCTATCTTGATCAACTTGAATTCACGGACATTCATAATTATTTTGCGACATTTGTTTATGTTTTTGTCAGTTACAGTTTCGATCGTCCATTGTATGTATCGTATTCGGTGCTCATTTTTTACAGTTTAAATTAATTGAACCACTTTAAACGGTTGATTTTCCTGGCGCAGACTCCGAATAAGTTTATCAAGCCGAAAAACTTTAACAGTATTATTTTTTCATGATAAAGCAAAGCTTCATTGCTAGATGAAATTCATTTTTATTAATTTTTTACATAAACAAATGTTTTTTTCATTCACACTGACATATCTCATGAACCAATTGTCCGACAGCTATCAAATGTATAAGCCTATCCTTTGAAGGTTGGTAGTAACTAAAAATCATATAAATTTTAATTTTTGTAATACCAATTACATGTCAACCAACCATCTTTTCAGCTGACCTAATACTGTTCCTTTTTTAATTACTGAGCAATAGTATTTCAAATTTGTGTCCTCTCTGAATTTTCTGTTGTTTCGTCTTCTGTGCAACTTTCTCTCCTTATCTATAGTTCCTTGTCTATAAAATAAGCTCCAGACCACCTCGTGACACAAACATCAGTAATCTGATTAAGAATTATAAACTTTTTTATTTATTCAAAGCATATGTGCAAACATGCATGGAGTAGAAAGGATAAGGATTGATCATAATTCCTGTTCCATAAACATTATTATTATTATTATATTGGTGCCATAATCCGCAAGGGATTCTTGGCCTTCACCAACACCAATCGTGCTTCTGTCGCTGGCTGTTGTTATCTAGCTGTGCACTCCAGTTTTCTTGGCACCATGTGCCGCTCAACGTCCATGTAATGGGCTTTTTCATCACCATCCTTGGAATGGGATTTAATTGCATTCTAGGGATATGACCTTTCCACCGAAGAGGAATATTATCACTGAAGTGATATCTGTAATGTTGAGAAGGCCATAAAAAATATAAATATATAAATAGGGAATACTGAAAATAATGTTTATACTATAGAACATTGCATACGAACGATTGAAATGCTTAAGTGGTATTGATACAAAACACTTTCAAAGCCATGTCAACAGACATTTTACTGCAAATTTACATTCGTTTTATAACTCTTTTAAAACTGGACCACTATAATCCATGAATGCTCATAGCTTCAATTCAGTAAATACAATGACTGTACTGTTCCCAGGACAACTGTTGTACAAGGAGGTGATTTGCCCGAGATCTCACTCAATTGTCAGGTTTTCTCCAACTAAGGTTTCTCACCTTACTGAGGCTGGGTGAGTTTCAAGAGGGCCTTCAGTGAGCAACAGGGTACATCATTGGTTGTTAAGAGATCAAATCATTTACTTTATTTGATCCAGGAACGTATATCGTAGAGCTCTTAACACTGAGCTCTCTTCTGTAACTCATTCCTGTTAGAATTATGATGTTATTCAATATTTTCCTTATCTTTATCTTAGCTATAACTTTTATTTTCTGCATTCTCATTTAATTTATAATTTTGTATCCCTACATTACTTTGTATGCTTGTTTCTAATCCTGTGTTGTGGGTCGAAACGTCAATGGAAATAAATGGCTGTATAGTATATCTCGTTTTACACCTTCATCCGGATCACCTCCTTCATAAATTGAAACTTTCAATGTTTCCGCTAATATCGCATTATAATTACCTATTAAACTTAATGTTGTTGGTTGGTAATGAAAATAACAGTTAAAATGTGGACACTGCTTTTGTCAGAACTCGGCAATTCTGTGGGCGGACCTCAATTGTCAATCGGGACTCCCATCTCCCTCACTCATTCGGTTGTGGGCTAGCCTCATCTTCACTCATGCGAGAAAATGTCTAGGATGGTTACCTTCCAATCAACAAGCTAATAGAGATAGCTAATTGCCGTTTTATTTCAGTTCAATATACGAAGATGCACTGATATTGTTTTTATTTTCATTTTCAAGAAAACTTTATTTTCTAAATAGAAAACAACAAAACGAAAATATTTTTTATTTTATCTATAATAAAAAATAATAAATACAGAAAAAAAGTAACAGAAACGATAAGATGTTTTTTGTGTTTTTAACAAAGAATGGATGACAACAAGCTGTCAAAACTATCTCATAGTATCTCTGAGAAAATAAATTAAAAAATAGTTAGAAATACACAACATAAAAGCAGAAGCAGCAGCGCAGAGATGCATTTAGTGTTAAACTTGAGATTTCAGGATACGAATCATTGGTAAGCTAACGCCAGGTAAAATCTGTTTACTGAATAAAATTTTTTTTTGTTATTATTGCTTTTATACGGCTCATATATCTGTGTAATAACGGCAGCTAATGAAAAATTGCTTCAAACTTTTGAAATGAAAGATTCTACGGCGAATGTCGATGGGCCTATTAGAGAGGGAAGCATGCAAGACGTACTACGCTTAAAAGGTTGCGCTATGTGGCCAGAATCACATGTGTCGATGAATCTAGAAGCTCCGATGTCTGGATGGCGTTAGTGAGTATTGGCAGAAACAGATCGAGGAAGACAAGGCTCAGTGATGGGCTGTAGAGCCATGAAATAAGATGCAGAATATATAAATACCGAAAAACGACAAATAAAATAGTATTTATTATTAGTTCAGAAGTGTCCCTTCGAGTGACTTGATTTTACTCAAAAATTAGCAAGTATTCTGAAAAAGTGTTGTCGATGCGTTGTTGAATTTTCCTGTACAGGCTTCACTCAGAATTTTATTTATTCCCGTCAGAACCTAATAGCCCTACCTAGCCTCTATTTATCGGGACAATGATCCGACAAGTAACCTCTTTTTACAACTTTTGGGCTAGAAATAGTGTAGTCTACTATAAAGAGGGTTTTTTTTTTTCGTCCTGTGCTACCTATCGGAGTAGGGAGAAGGGATTTGAGGTCGACCATCTGCGAACTCATTTTGTGGTGAACTATCTTTACAGGTGTACGTATACCTAACCTCAATTTATTGATTTATTTGGCCAAAGAAAAGCATATCCTTTTTCATCCTAACTTTTTTTGAGGTTCAACTGTAAAAATCCTGCGGTAATTAGTAAATAGCATTGTATATAATTTTTGTTTATGCTTAAAATTAATTATTTTTAGTTGGTATCATGTTATGTTTAATTGATTTAATAATACAACGTAGTTTCTTGTGACTTCTGTTTTTTATGATCTTCATTTGGACCTTGGACTTAAAACCCACAAACCTGGTCAGATTACAATATACACTTAATGGGTTGTAGTGGTACAGTCTCCTTTTTTTTAAATTAAATTGTTACGTAATTCATAAATAATATTAAACCTCAAAAATATATTTAAATATTATGATAGAAATTTTGTTTTAGACGAGTCCCACCTTGCTCCTGGCTCAACGACCTGTTCTCCCATTGCTGCCCAGGACTAGCCTCCGCGACCTGCCTCACGATGGACCACAGTTCTACGCTGACATCTTCCCTCCAGTCGTCGAGGGGTTCCAGGCTGTCTTCTAAGCATGTCACTGTTCTCTAAGGCACAGGACGGGTAAGAAATTTTAATTAAAATCGAACATATAAGGTAAAATTGGGCAACTGACAACGTAGTGCGTGAACCTCTCGTGATCAGTCAAGTCTATTCCTCATCATTATCCTGAATTCTAATTATGATTTTAATCCATTTAAACCAAACAGTTAACAACCCGATGATCATCAAATCACTCCAACTCTTGAAAGGTATATTTTACAGCGAATAGGGCCATACCTATTAGAGTCACCCCTCTCTAATGGAGAAGACAATGCGGAGCGGCATAGTCTATTCCAGTCCCCGGACGTGGTCAAAGTTATTGTGAAAGTTGTGGTGAACTGGGCTGGCTATGTGCTCAGAAAGAAAAGTGTCGAAGGGCCCAGAAGAATAATTGAAGAAAATGATTAGGGCACAAGAAGATTAGGGCGACCCAAGCTACAATACAATGGCTGGATGGGGTAAGTGAGGACCCCAAGAGCCTATTTAATGTTCGGAACTGGAAGGCTCGAGGACAGGTTAGAGAGGATAGGCGGAAGTGTATCAAACAGGTCCAGGCTCATATAGGGCTGCAGAGCCACGACAGAAGAAGAATATTTAGTAATACGTTGCCATTAATTTAATTTCTCATGATCCATGTAATTTCATAAAAAAAAACTCTGAGGTAACTTTTGTCTTACATTAAACCAATGTGTTCAAGTCTATATTCGTAGAGGCGTAAGCAATACTAGTGAATAGAGTTTCAAATTAATACCGCAGCATTCCAACTATTAGAACTATGCTCGATGACCTGGGTGTCAATGGCAGAGATGTGGCAGTGCTCGCCGAGAATATTATTCTTGACTCTCTGGGGATAATTCACCATCATATATGTAGTAGCTGATACCACACACGCTAATATATTTAATATATAATTTTTTTTAATGTATTTATCTTCATAAATTGCATGGTAATATATGTGTGCTTAGTTTATCTGGTTTGTATTTTCTTTATTTTCTTGTATATAAAAAAGAAAAGAAAAGAGAGTAGAAAAAATTAAGAATTGTACAGTAGTTTTTACGTATGCATTTAAAATAAACAAATTGTAATGTACAGTATATTCGATATGTATTGTTCAGTATGCTATGTATTACGGCAATCCAATGTAGTTGGACAGCACTGCTGAAAATAAAGCATTTCTCTCTAGGAAACAGTCAGTCGTATTAACACAATTTTTAATGTCCGATAATTCAAAAAATGACATTTTGAGAAATTGGTAGCGGGGCTAGTGTAGTGGGGGAAAGAGCCTACTCATAAAGGCTTCTTTATGCGCGACTAGCCCGAAACTACTTATGAGTGGGTCGATTTAAAAATTGTCTAGGTAATGAAATATTAATTAATAGGTAATAAACTTAAAAATAATATATAGTATTTAAGAATATATATTTTAAAAATAATTATAGTTTTTACTTAGCCAACATCAGATTCAAGTTACTCACACTCAAATGTTTATAAAACTTATTATGAGCCTTTTTTTATATTTTAATATTTAAACACAATTATTCAACACTGAGTAAATTATCTGATAATAAATTCAACAATAACAACCAAATATTTTCATCTTAGAGTCATATAACCTCCTTCGTATGGGGGAAATAAAAAGAATAGACCTGCAGTAAACTCTGCTTGTCGTTAGATGCGAATAAAAGAGTAGCCTAGGGTGCCGCTGTCAGCGCGCTCTGGGTTCCCTTGGGGGTAGACAGGACTCCTAAGCCGTAGTGAAGGCAACCTGTCTAGGGATATCGACCCTGTATTCAAACCGAATCCACCTGGTAGGGAGTTGAGAAAAGGGCTAGCACCCCGTATCTCGATAAAACAACATACTGCTTTCAGACCCATACAAAAGAAAAAGCCGGACGAAACAAATGGCAAACAACAAAAGCTACGGAAACAGACAACAAACTTTGTTACATAGAACGTGCAAGGGCTAAGTACAAAGAAGAAATATATTTTAGAAGGTTTAACCAAGTATGATGTAAAATGGTGGTTTTAGCCGAGACTACGCTTTATGCTACTTAACGAGTAGTATGTATAAAAAAAACGCCTCTCCTAAAAGGCGAAAATCAGGCCCTACAATACAGTGGTAAAACCAGTGGTATTGTACGAGACCGACACTTTGTGCTTTCCCAGTTTAGATAAACTTCTTAAAATAGATAAGGATTCTTAGGAGAATCCACGGGCCCAAAATGACACCAGAAGGATTATTATTATGCGGTAATAATAATAATAAAGTAAAATAAATAATAAAGTAAAGTAAATAATAATAATAATAATAATAATAAAATAAAATAAAATGTACACATTCATACCCTATTTACAATTTGCCTGGGGTCCCCGAACTGAGCTTCTTCCCCAGGAAAGAGGGCAAAGCAGGAGTCCGGGAAGCCCCAGCCCGCTTTCCCAGCCGCGTCACTGGCATTAAACGCCAATGGAAGCTTGTTAAGGGCGCTTCACACACACACACACAGGTCGTGAGTGGAGAATCTGGCCAGTGCCAGTACTCCAAATAACATTATTACAACAGATCTCGGGGCCATTGCCGGTTTAGACGGCGGGGTGGGTTATATTGATGTGTGGAACTGGATAATGACTGAGCCAGGGGGTTGGGATGACAGGCAAGGTTTTGGTGAAAGTTTGAAAATTTAGTAGGGATGCTAGTGTAGTGGAGGACGAAAGGAATGTTGAGATCTTTATGGAGGGTTTTGTTGGAAACATAATAAGCATTGACAATAGTTCTCAGGATTTTGGATTGAAAGGATTGAATGCGTCTGATATTCGATTGTTTTGCGGTCCCCCACAGTTCCAGTCCATAGGTCCAAATAGGTTTGATGATGGTCTTGTATATTAGTAATTTATTGTCTATTGAAAGATCGGAGGTGCTACATAGTAATCTGTATAGTTGGCTAAATCGTCTGTTAAGTTCTTGTCTTTTGAGTCTGGTATGAAGATTCCATGTAAGTCTTTTGTCTAGGAGGAAGCCAAGGTATCGTACTGTGTCGGAAATAGGTAGGATGGTTTCATTGAATTGGACAGAAGGACATGTTCCCCAGCGAAGGGTAAAAGTCACGTGTTTGCATTTTTCCTTATTGACTTTGATCCGCCATTGGTTACACCAAATTTCAATGAGTGAAAGGTGGCTTTGTAGGTTCGAGGAAGCCATTCCGGGATCTGGATGAGATGATAGGATAGCTGTGTCGTCTGCGAACATTGCAAGGAAGGCTTCAGGAGTAGTTGGGATATCAGCGGTGTACAATATGTATAGGATAGGACCCAAGACGCTGCCTTGGGGAACTCCAGCTTGAATTGGGTAAAGTAGAAGTAATAACTAAATGCAACGTATTCATGACCAAGGGATATAAATTCAAAGAGTTTAATAAAGTTTGAATTATTACTTGATAGGAGATACATTATGGCAAAATATACATGACTATTAACGAGGGGTAGGATTAAAAATTCTGTTGTCTTTTTTTCTTATGTTTTCAATTTAGTAGTCGATTTTATAACAAAAATGTTGATGGTTAATTGTAATTAAAGATTAAAAACAGATTATTCTTATTACAATGAGAAACTAATACACGATAATTAATTATTAAAAAAATAAAAGTAAACCCTGCCTACAATTAAAAAATATTAAAATTGGATCTAATCGAACTGAAGTGATCACATTCGAAACATATATATCTATTAATTAATAGAAAGGTTATTCTGTGATTTAGTCTCGGTTCAGAACGTATCGTAAATATCATAAGGACATTTTAAAAAAGAAGATAAAAATAAAGTATAACAGGTTACAACGGTTTCATAAATATAATATTTCATTTAATTATAAGTTTAAAAGAAGTTATAATTATCATTAAAACAACTTCTAAATAGCTGATTTGTGTAAAAGAATAAAGTGTCGCAGAAGAAATGGACTGTACCTTTATTATAACCCTGAATGGAGAAAGGATGGATTATTTAATAGATTGAATTATGTCACAGATTGCCACAAAAGATATTGGTCGTAAAAGTTTTCTAATGGATTTCCATGAGCCTAGAAAATTGAGTCGATAAAAGTAAGATCAGCTGTAAGAGAGTGAATAATGGATAATAAATTTTCTTATTGTAAATTTTTCCATTTTCCTTCCACTCAAAAGAATTGAATCTACGTCTTATCATTAAATAATATCGATATTGAGGCCTAACCAATAACACTCCCAGTCTTTTCTTCAACTATCGAGTAACCTATTCATATAAGAAGAAATAAATAACTTCTGTGTGAGAAGAACTTACTAAATCCAATAATTATATTCAAATTAAAATAATTAGGACAATGATGAACCTCATGGAGTCAATTACTTGATAAGTTGAGAGGCACTCAAATAGAGATAGGAAAGGACCGAATCGGTAAATGGGAAAAGGAGTGAAATAAAATTTTAAAGGTAAATATATAATATAACAATTATTATTAGTAGTAATATTATATATAATAATATTATTATTATAACTTATAATATTATTATAAGTAGCCGATTGTTCCGGTATATCTTTACTTTCAGGAACGGTACTTTCCGTTAAAAACGTTACCTTCCGCCTCTAAAGCTTTTTGTAACACGACCAGGCGCTAGCGTATTTATGACTGCGTACAATTTTTGTTCTCTTTCACTACCCCAAGGATACCTAATGATTTTTTTGTTGTTCAAATTACAAGATTGCTCAACAAGATAAGTGAATGAAAGTGGAACTAAAGATTTTTAAATTAAAATATTTTTTATAATTTTTACATATTTTTATTTTGAAAAGAAAAGATTTGCCCCGGCCGGGATTCAAAATTGATTCGTTTCGGCTCAGAGGCGACTCCGGTAGTTCAATTGGTAGAGTACTGTCACAGAGAGACAGACGACCGAGGTTCGAATCCCGGCCGGGGCAAATCTTTTCTCTTCAAAATAAAAATATTTAAATTAAAATAATATACAAAACATTAGTTGACAAACAAATTTTGTATTATATTTACAACTAATTTTACTGATTTAAATGATTTATAGATAACAATTCTATTTCCAACTATGTATATTGCGAAAACTTTTTTCACACCCAACTAAAAAAGATTTTATGATTGAATTCATAAATGTTAAAAAAAATTATTCACAAACGAAATATTATTCCTAAAACGAACAAATGTTTTCAGTAGCAAATGATTTACACTACATTACTACACCTTCAACAATAAAAAATATTATGAACAAATAGAACATACCATTTTAAATTGTATTATGAGCTTCCTAATAACTATAAGGAATTATTATAACAAGCTTAAATACTTAAAACATTTGTATTTTATCAAAAGAAATATAGATGAATAACGATAAGTAAAAACTTGAGAAAAATAATTCCCATTCCTACATAGATTTTGTTGTTAATTTTGTTACACACCAGTTGCTGATAGACGTTGTACGGTTGCGACCGGTCGACAGGTCACAACTTAATATACCTGGAAAATCCTTGACCGCCGTCCAACTGAAGGTTTAAAAAGACTGCCCAAAAAACGTAATAACAAATATCAACGAATCCTGGATCGTCACAACAAAGGACAAGACGCCATAGAGATTCGTTATTTGATACGGGTGCAAGGGGATAAGAAAAGATAAGAACGCAACAGTAAGAACAAACATGCATGCGAAGTCTGCTTCTTAAAATAAATTAATTTTATCGCAAAATAAGGCTGAAATTGGTATGTGATGAAGACTCTTTTTCATCTTTTTTTTTTAATTGTTGGACAGATGGACTGTTGTGTAGTCCATACAAAGTAAGAAAACATTGTGGAAAAAGATGTATGAATCGTATTTACTGGATTTTGTGGCTTGAAAGTAGAAAAAAACATTCAATTATTATAGCTTATGACTTTTTTTTAAAGTATTATATTATAAATCATAAAAATCAAGACAAAATCTATAGTTTGCGAAAAAAATTATATTTATAATCTTTATATTGCGAACGAAAAATTATATTTATAATCTTTATATTGCGAACGAAAGCTTTGTGTATATTATTTTATTTTTTTCAAAAAGTATAAATATCATAAAAATAAAATTGTATTTGAATGTTAATATTATTCTAATAATTTTATGATTTTTTAATGTATATATTATAAAAAATTGTTAATAAAATTGAGCCAAAAACTCAAAAAGAAACACTATTATTTATTTATAAAGCAATTGGGGAAAACCACAATGCAAAGTCTTATGTCTTGGTGGAGGGGTGCTGTCTCATGTTTGGAGCCTGTTTGGGCTGTTGATCGTTGGGATATATTGCACCCTTTCTTTGAGATGTGATTCACATAACCTTTTTTTGTTTTTGTGTCTTGATAATGCCTGAATAGGCGAAACGTCGACCGGTAAGTGGGTGTATTACTATAGAAATTTGAAACATAAGGCTTTGCTTGTGGTTTTTCCCAATTGCATTATAAAAAAAAAATTGTTAATCTAACAATGAAAACATTGAAATAAATTAGACTGAATTAATGACATACATTATATTAAAAAAGAAATAAAGGTTTCTCTACATCATTATCACATTAAACAATGCATAGAAGATATACTATATATATATATATTGTATAGCTTAGGCTTCTTCCTTAACGGTTAATCGTAAATCTACAAATACATTTTATTTAAATTTATTCTATTTTATTTGAAATTTAATTAATCAAAAATTATTTTATGTTTTAGGAGTCACCCTCCTAAGGACGAGGGATGGAGCTAGGCAAGTCAAGACATTCCAAAAGTCGAATGAATGCATTTTTTTGTCACACCGTCTGTTGTTATATGTGTAGTGATATTTATGTGTACATTTATTATAAAGGATAAATATATAATATTAAGGATGCCAATTGTGGTAAATTATTCACCCCAAATACTGTATTTCGAATATTAGTTTTTCATACAAACTTTTTTAATAAATTAGTTTATATTATTTATCTATCCAAACATACAAAGCAGAATTATTGAGCCATTAAGTCCATAAATTGAAGCTATCCAAAACACAAAAAATGGATAATCGGTATTGTAACAATACTCTTACAAAATGAAGGAGACAGATGAATAGATCCAAATGATAATAATATACATAAAATTATATTATATTAATTTTCTTTCGTTTATTACCATATGGTGTAGGGCATATCCTATTCCTCTAAAGAACGTCTTAATAAAAAATCTATTTTTTAAAAAGGAGTATTAGAAAGTTTCTCAAGAGTCTAAAGCATAAAAATTTGGGATTGGTAAAGCAAATCATTCCTATTGGAATGATGGTATTGAAATTATTTTATTAACCAGTAAACAATTTTAGAAGCTTGAAACTTTTTATTTTATTTTATATCATCATTCCTATAAAACTTCAAGTTCAAACATGAGACAATTCAAAATATGATTTTATTAAAAAATAAAA
The DNA here is from genome assembly GCA_037127475.1 of Arma custos. Taxonomy (NCBI): domain Eukaryota; kingdom Metazoa; phylum Arthropoda; class Insecta; order Hemiptera; family Pentatomidae; genus Arma; species Arma custos. The sequence goes on from CM073764.1 coordinate 93,048,420, forward strand.
CATGATGGAAATGGAATGTCAGATATGTCATTCCTGAATTAAAATGCTTCAACTAATACAATTGCTACTGAAAATACCAAATTATTTTGTTTAAAAAAAAAACGGGCTGTTATTAATGTTCATCAATATTATGGTTAATTATTATAATAAATGAGATTTCATTAGAAATGGTTTGAGCCACAGCTTTTAATAATAAACATTAACCCAGCGAAAAACCTTAAAATTTTGAGATTAAACCTTCAATAATCTCGACATTTCACAGAATCCAAAATATCGTTTTGTAGAAGGAAAAGCTAAAATAGGGCAGTTCGAACTTTTATTTAGACCCTAATGGTCTCCTTTGCCCCTTCAGTTATCAGTTAAGGACACTAAGATTCCTGTTTTTTTCTCCGCCTTTTGCAGCTTTTATCCGTCCTCTACTTCGACCTCCGTCTATCTTCCTTATTCATTTCAAACCTCAATTGAATGTTTAAATTATTTAATCTCTAGATGAAAAATTATTTTTTTAATGCCTTTTAATAAAATCCCTCCTCAAGATTAATTTTTACTCAACAGATAATTCGCTTGATGTATTCTAGACCTGTATGAAATAGGATCGTCATTGAAAAGAGGTCATATTTTAACTAAGATAATATTAAAACGGTTTTGTAGAACTTACGATTCAGATCCCAATCATTAAGGTGAAGCTGAACATACCAGGCAGGCTTCTTATTTCGTATCATTTCTTAAAACCATTAAGTGATGTTTAAAATTCTGAAGTATTTTATTGTAATATTATTATATTATCATATATTATTACTATTATATTATTATATATTATTTCATTGTAAACAATTCTTCAAAAAATAGAAATCTAATTATAGCACACTCCATCTCGTCAGTAATAGGGTCCAAAAAAATGAATCCTTAGCAATTGACTAAATCAGTGGTATTCAAAACTAAATTCATTTCAACCGCACAAAATTAAAGTGTTACTATTTTTTTATGAATCAACTGTTGAATATTGATAATATATATACTCATAGGTATTATTTTTTCCAATTAAAAAAAATCTTCTGATAATTAAACCTTCTTTTTTTAAAAATGTTTGAAGGATTTTTACTAATTTTGAAACTTTCAAGTTATGGTAGTGACTTGTATCCGGGCTAAATTTTATATATTTCATAGCTGCATCTCTCCTATTAATCATAAGATGCATTATAGCCTGCACACTCAAGAACAACATTTTTTTTTTTAATTTTAGAGTACTTATTTTCAAGAAAGGTTTTTTTTTAAAGATGGTGATGGTAGAAACACCCTATTTTATTTCTTTTATAGTTATTTTCGACCAAATGAAACGTTGTAAAACTTACAGAGGACTCTGAGAGGAAAATTAAAATGAGGTTGGCTAACTATTCCTCCAAAATTTCTGATAAACGGCGGGAAATTCAAAGCAGCGCAGAGTGTTTCGATTTATACAATACAGTGTTTACCTAGGACAAAATTCATGTTTATAATTCTGAAATTTGGCAATGGGATATAGTAAAAAATAGTTCAAAACGTGGTGATCTAATATTTGTTCAAGTCTGACAAGCTTCACAGCTTGAGGATTACTGCCCAAAGTAATCATATCAATGGCATAAATCAGTGGCATTCAAGGCATCATTTCAACCTCACAGAATTATTGTTCAACTGCTTGATTTCAGTTAGTATTCATACATAAAAAAATAGTAATTTCCATGTATAAAATAAGTTCTTATGTATTTAACTCTAAATTACTGTGTTGTGTTATCACCCTTTGGGTATGCCCCTGTGTCTTCAGAGGTCCTGGCACTCCAGGTTGGTGGTCAGACATAAGGTTTATTGTTTATATTCCCTCAAAAGTTTATAAACCTCTCAGGTGTCCAAAGTTAGTAAAATGAGATTAAATTGAAGTTATGAAAGTGCTTGTAAGAAAACTCAAGTATATACTAACTAGACTAATGAATGAATACAGTAGAGCTTCGATTACCTGAAACAATGTCGTTGGTTCATATAATTAGTTAAGATAATCTAAATTCACGTAATCGATCGGGTAAAATTTTCTTGTAACAACTGTATAATATATTAAGAAATGATCGAAGTATCATCAAAATAATTTCAGATAATCTAATTTTAAAAGCAAATACTCTTCAAACTCATTTTATAGGAATGGCAATGTTAAACCCTATTTGTTCCTTTTCCATGAAGCCATTTCCGTTAATTAAAGTTTCGGATAGTTGACGTTCGGTTAATCGACTTTCGAAGGTACTGATACAAATACTCATTAAAACGAAATGCTTCAAACTTAGTTCTAGTTTACACTTGTACTAAAAACTACTTATTTTGTTTTAACCATTTTTTTTTTTTAGTCTAAATGTCACACAAATTAGTTTATTTAATAAAAAATAGGTTTTAAAAAAGGAGTGGTTCTTACTAGTTCAGTAAACAGTCAGACTGTTGCCAACGCAATTGATAAGTTTGATTGGCATTTTGCAAGTGAATTTTCTGCATATTTTCTACAAAAAGGTAAGTATTATTTCTAGTGCTTTTCATTTTGCACGACTGTAACTCTTATGTAACACAACTGACCGAACAAATTATTTCATGTCATCATGTCCCCTTGGTGCAACAAATATATTACTGAAGGCTTCAGTTGTAAAATGTTTGTTATTGTAGTAATAATTTAAATTAGTTTATTAAGTAACTATAAACTGAATACTATGTCTCAGGTGACTTAATAGGTTTTTCAAAATAAAAATTAATTTTTTTTCGAACTATCAATAATTATTTTCGGATGGAGGTCAACAATTAATAGGTTAAATAGAGAAACTATATACCAGAAACCGATGTTTCGACCCACGGTGGAGGACTTATCCATTGTTTAGTGGTCACAAGTTTCGGAGCCAGGAGGGCCTGCAGATCTCACAATTAGCTACTCCGCTACCTAACTACTAATAATTCGATATAAAAAACAGTGTTTGTAGGAAGAGAAACGGTCATAAGTATTTCCCTAACCAGCATTGATAAAATTACTAAATCAATAAATGATTAGGCAAACAACCTGTATATTTGTCAAAAAGAAAGTACATAGTTAATATAGTTAACATAATTAAAATACAAATTAATATAATAAAATTTGAACTTAATACATTTACGATATTCTAATTAAAAAACTGCGGATCTTTAGGAACCAACTATACTTTGTTTTATTATTTTTTTTGTATGTATTTGAGTTTATTACATAACAATGAGAGAAATAGAAATTATTTCCATATTATCATTAATAGTTAATTCGAGATATGTAAAATAGAAAAAAAAAAGACCATTCGCTGTTAAGTTGTGTATATATAATCAAGTTGAGTATTTCTTTTTTCAACAAGGGTTTACACACGTTTGGGGTTTAATGTGGTGTTGAAGCCAGGTCATTGTAGCCTAGTGATACTTTGAAATGCTAATTCACGTAAAAGAGGGCACTTCACCACTTCCAAACCAGAGGCAATTTCACTACCAACTTCAAGCATCACTGACATCAATCATAAATTCACTAACGCGAAAATGGTACTTATTGGATCATTTAGATGTTAATAATTTGTACTAAATTATACTGGAGTTTACTCCTTTCCGTTCCTAATGGATTTTAAATGTTTTCTTGCCAATTAATAGCTCTCTACTGATACTTATCATCGCGTATTATTTTATTTTTTAATTTGGAAATTATTTTCAAAAACTGGAAAGAAATATCCATACGGTGCAGTCTTTTGCATACGTCTTGTGTCTGAAGTCTTAATAAGTTCAAATGCCTTTCTGGCATCAGATATAGGAATAGAAAGATCAACATGTTTTAACACAAATTTCGTTGACAAAATATTGATTAATTTTAACTTTGTTCATGTCCTTGATTCGAAGAAAAGGAGGTCTAAATTGCGATAGGACATCGTTTTGGGAGTAAAGGTTTTGACTGGTGGGTCATATAAAATTTGGATGAGATCGTGTGATTAAAGATACGGAACAGGATGTTGGAACGAGGAGAGGATTTTAAGAGGTGAATCTGAGATATAAAGGTCCAATCAGGTACCCGAAAATTGAGTGTGATGGGTAGGAGAGTAGGGAACGAGGTAGAGATTGAGAGGGAATATTAGGTTTGTGAAAAAGAATTTATTGCTGGAATTCGAAAGTATATTAATGTTAAAGTCGCCACATATAATAATATTGGTATAGGCAGGGACTAGTTGGAAAAGGATGGATTCGAAGTGATTGTCGAATGGAATATGAGGAGTTCGGTATACTACGGCATATAGAAGAGAAAAGGATAAAGTTGAGATTTCAACAAATATGTATTCTAGGTGAGGGCAGCTAGGAGTAGGAGATTGAAGAAGGATTTTAGATTTGAGAGAAAAAAGAATGATAGGTTTGAGCTAAGTCCCGGATACTATGACATGGTAAAATTTATTTTGAAATTATTTCTGAAACTCATTATCTTGCATCCGGATACATTGGAAGATTAAAATTCAATGATAATAATCCAGCATGGAAACATATTTTTTATATAAATACAAGAAAATATACAGAAAACCCAAGACTACTAGCCCCACTTGGAATACGAGCAAGAAGCTATTTTGAAGAAATCAAGAATTTTCAAACAGCTACCCTCCTTGGACCTTGAAGCTACCATCGACAGATTTAAGAATCCAAAAACACAAGAACACCACATCAGAACACACATATCTTATAGAACTTAAAAAAATCGTTGACAAATACAAAAATAGTCAGCACATTTATACAGATGGGTCCAAATCAAATCATAACGTCGGATGTTCTATAATTTTCGGTTCTAATACAATTAAACACGGGCTGCCACACACAACCAATAATTTCACCGCAGAATGTTAAGCAATCAAAGCAGCCCTATATCATATTATGCAACGTCAAGATAGAAATTTCGTTATTTTCACGGACTCTCTATCTGCAATAATGGCTTTCACCAATATATATAAGAAAGACAATGTAATTAGAAAAGCCCAAGCTTATTCAACGATGATCAAAAGTATGGACAAGGAGTTAGTACTCGTCTGGATACTATCTCACGTGGGATCAAAGGTAATGAAGTGGCAGACCGAGCAGCCAAGTAAGCAGCATCATCACCGGCCATAACAAATGTTTTTACCATGCACTCATGACGTGGATACAGCTGTGGGAGGCAACCGAGGAAAATAATAAATAGAGAAGCGGGAATAAAACCATGGAAAAGTTCTTGTCGCAGCAACCGAAGAGAAGAAGTAGATAAGAATCGGCCACACGCGTCTGACGCACGGATATCTGATTGAGAGAGAAGCACCACCCAAGTTGCGGAAGTTGCAGGGTGCAACTATAACCCACATCTTAGAAGACTGCCCCCTGTATGAAACATATTTTCATGGCTTGGGGATTGATAGAAAAACCCCGACTATCCTGGGTGATAACACCACAAACATAGATAAAATACTATTATGGTTCATGAAAAGTCTGAACATGCACCAACAGGTGGATAACATTCGGTTTTTGTAGATTTTGACCCCCTACATAAACGTGCAGGTTCGAACCTGTCAGTACATACACCAACCTTTTTATAACGTTATTCTTGTAAATGTAATAATTTAGTAGCATCTCGCTTGGTTAGTACAATTTTATATATTGTTTGATCCTTAAGGTTGTACGTTAAGCTCTCCCACCACGTTAAGGTAGAGATGCGTTGAGAGAGTTTTTTTGTTTTATTTATTCTTTTTTTCCTCCATTTAAGTCTTGGAAGATTTTTTCTCCAATCTAGTAACCATCATTTATGGGTTTCTGAAACCCCTCCAGAGACCATTATTCATACAGGTTTAAGGGTTTTTAAACCTCGACAGGGACCGTCATTCATACAGGTTTGTGGGTTTTTAAACCTCGACAGTGATCAACATTCATAATGGTTTGCGGGTTTTCTGAAATCACTTCAAAGTTCGAGTTACTTGTCTCTAGGAGCCGTCAAATATTCAACGTATGGTAGGATATTGGTTTTCAATATTACAACTAAAAAAATATAATACATGACAATGTATATAAAAAATATATATAAAATGAAATTAATCATTTTAAACGAAATTGTTTAACCTTTCTAGTCTTAGCTATTTTAATATTAGAGTTCATGATAAGAATAAATATTGATAAATGAAAAAAATAAAGGTTACCAAGAAGAAAGAGAAAGCTAATTTAACGTTCCTGTAATTTTTTCGCTTGAATCGTAAATTAACTTAATGCAAATGTTATTTCGTCATTACTTTCTACGTCCAAAACCTCCTAAGTACTTAGTTTGTGTATATATCCCCATATTTCAACAAAAGTGCCAGTTTTTCTGAAATTGATCTGTCAGAACGCCGCGACCAATCCAATGCGTTTTAGAACCGCGACTAATGGAAGGTTGAATGAGGCGATATGTGATACTATATTTTATTCTTAATTATCAACATAAACTCTGATAAAAAGGAAATAAGTCAATGAAACAATCGTTATTTAAGCGGATAACATGAATGTGAACAATTACGTTCTGAATATTTTAAATAAAAGTATATGATTTGATTATATTACTAACGGTTACTTGACAATAAATACATAGATACATATGGTGTGTGTGTTTGCGATAAGAAGTATAAAGGAAATTTCGGAAAATTGGCGTGTCCCAACATCATATTTATTGTAATTAACATCATCTGTAACATAACTCACGGAATACCTTCAAACGCAAAAAAAAAACGCAGTACAAGGCGACACAAAAAGAATAAGAAGCATTTCGCAACTATCTGTTCATAGGGGATTATGGGGGGGGAGAGGAACTTCACAATAATAATGGTCTTATCCAATAAAAAAAAAAAAAGAATGGGGTTAGAAGGCCACCAAACCAAAATATATTCCGTATTCGGCGGAGAGCTGGAACGTGCCTTTGAATCCAACTAAGGAATTGGATACTCTGTATTTTTCTAGAATCAGGAAATATTACATCCAGACGGATTCTATCCTTAACAAAACAATCTGTTAGTGTAGTTATTAAAGTTAAAGTCCAATGGAACGTTTTCAGAACTGTCGAACCAGAAATTGTCTCTGACGAATTATGGGAAAAGATCCAGTCAGTAACATAAAAATTATTAAATTTTTGGAAGAAGGGGGTAGAGTGAGATTGGAAGATTCGAAATGCTCATAATAGATTTCCGGGAGCCCTCTCTCTATATATTTTGATGGCAAATATAAGTTATTTGTAAAATAACCTCCAAATAAGTTTTTAAATTTATTATTGCGCTCCACAGTCCATGAAGAACCATGGTCTCTGGTAATTTCTTCCGCCATTTTGCCTCTGACCGCTGCAAGTCACCTCCAGCGGTTTTACCCATTGCTTCATCATCCATATCGTCGAGCCACGTGAGACACCAATAGCTCTTCGGAAAAATATGGCTCCACAAAACTAAGCAAGGATGCGAAAAAAAAAATATATCTTAGCTTTCAATTCAAAGTGCCATAATTAATGTTTTGTGGAACAAAGGACGTTGAGTTTTAATTAAAATTGCTAATAATGGTAGCAACTTTATTTATTTAATATAATTTGACAGTTTAATGTATGAATTGAATTTGTAGCAATTTTAAATATTTTAATAACTTTGGATCGAAAATAACTTATTAATCAATTATGAATTCATAAAAAATATATTTTATGAATTCATAAAAAATATAATTTTTGTAAATACGAGAAAAACAGTTGGTTTCTTTTTCTAATAACCTCAAGTTTCGAGAAATGAAATAAAATTATATTTGATAGAAAAATATGGATATTTGATTTGGGGATTTCTTGACACATTATTACTTCTCATAAAACTTTCGTCAATTTATTTATATTAGTGATTTTTTTTTTACTGATAAATAACATTTAATTTCTATTTAATTATAAACTTGCATTTATACTTCCAAACAAAAAAAAAAATTTTTTTCTGGTAAGCTACGGAACCAAACATAAAAACTTTCCTTTCTCTCATTCTAACAAATGCGTTGTTGGTTTCTGAGTTGTTCTTTTATTGTCTCCATACGAATAGAGACACGAATTTTCATTAGAACTCGGATATACATTGTGTTGATTCATTGTCTGCAATAACAAATGTTTACAACTGTCTCTTTAATATTGCAAGCCCTCAAGCTTGTCATAAGTGTTCGAGAAATAAATTAATAGTACCGAACAGTTCAATCTCCCGATTTGAAAATAAGAGAATGGAATAGATGTTTATGTCATTCTTCCATTTGTTTACTAATACATAACAAAACTGATTGGAAAAGTAATAATAAAAAAAATTTTAATAACTATAAAACAGGTATTTGATTCCATCCTTCCCACAAGCCTGGTTTAACATCCTTAAAAGAAGGAATCCTTGGTATTCAATTTTAAATTTTGGTAGAGAATTTAACAATTCTGTTCATTTCTGTAACATAAAAATAACAAAAATCAGAACACAATAAAGGTTCCAAAAATACACTATTTAGCATTATAGAATGGTCTACTGGATTGCGTTAAGAGTGATCTGGCGGGTTTGGGTTTGGGTGGTGGTCCGTGGACTGAGTTTTGTAAACAGAGATTGATGCTATCGGCATCGAGCCTTGGGGTTCGCTAAACCTTTTATTTATTTGGAATGGTCTAGATGTTAAGAAAACTATAGATGTAAAGAAAAACGTTTTTCTTTTTATTTCAACTTCGTTGACTATTTTTTATTTTTTAAATTTACATTTCGATGCTTAAAAGGAAATATTAAATTTATCAATAGCTTTAGGTAAAAGCCGAATAAAAACGTTTTTATCGTTAAATTAAGAAATAATAATTATGCTCTCATGTAAGCTTATATATATATATATATATATATATATATATATATATATATATATATATATATATATATATATATATATCGAAAATATGAAATTCTGAATTGAATTTAATTTAATTCTGAATTGCTTACACACATCAATTATTCATATCAACAAGACTTAGAATAAGATTAAAATTAATGAATGAAAAATAAAATAAATTCTGCCCATTGCACTATCTTTAAGATTTAATTATCATTATTTTTGGCATATCTTCACTCCTCGCTATCATTATATTCACAATTTAATAAAGAATCAATCTATCAGAGATATGCGAAATTTATCATGAAATATGCCCAAGAGATGTACATAAGCTGTAAAGGTTTGACTCATAGCCTTATTTACTCTTAGCACATGAGTAAATAAATGATTTGTTAACTATATTAGAATAAAATTGAGTCTGTAAAAATAATAATAAATGTTCTTATTAACTTTATATTAAAGGAACTTAGTTCCTTTATTATTATTATCTCGAGATCAGCATAAATCCGTAAAAGAGAGAAGAAAAAAGGATCTTAGCCTAGATAATAGAAATAAAAAGGTTTTTTTAAAGAATAATCCTATCTAAGCTTTATAGAGCTAAGTAAAGAAATTAGCGGGAAGACTCAAATAAACGAGGATAACTATTATTCACGAGGAATCATGGGCTTACCTTAACAACTAATCCCTGATTTAGAACAATTTCTCGTAATTAAATCGTGCCACATGATAGCTATAATAATCAATCTTGCCCAAACATTACTACTAATAGCAGGGCCGGCTTTACCTTATGTGCACGGTGTGCTGTGCCGTGAGGCGTCTCAGGGTCTTAACAATTTCATTTCATGTTGATCCCATAGCAAAATTTGTTTAGTTTCATGGGCACACTCTCCTCCTAAGGGGATTTGCCGTTTTTTGTAACACCTTGTATAACTGTAAGCATACAATTTTAATAGCGTGCCTACTAGGGGGCGCCGAGGTCACAATTGCACACGGCGCGACGTGGGCTAGAGCAGGCGCTGACTATTAGTCTTATTATTTAGAAAAATAGAAATCCCATTCTGAGGTGGGAAAACATCTCTGTACTGCAATCCATGACGGTCTTTGGTTCAATACAAGAAACTGCACTGCCTCTGGGACAAAAATTGTGCAGGGAGGTGATTTTTGTAATTCACGTTTACCACTTGGCTCTTCCCCAATTAAGGTCACCCACTTACTAGAGACTGATGAGCCCGAGGAGTGCCTACAGTCCCACTAGGTCTACCCACAGATGTTAACTGACTAAATTAATTATCTTCTACAGCCGGATTTGAATCTAAAGTTACAGTCACATTACAGCCACGGAAACTGAGCTCTGTACCACTGAGTTGCCCCGCTCCCTTTCTGAGAAAATTTTATGTTTCAATCGGAAATATTAACTGAACGGGAGTAAGTGCAATTACTAACAATTAAATCATAGGAATGCTATAAAAAATGACGATAAATAATTAATAAAAATCCTTTCAATTAAATAAGCAAAAATTATTTTCTAAAATTTAAGCGAAAAATACTCTTATGATATGCATATAAAGTTCTCTCAAACATTTCATTTGCAAGGCTCAATCCGTAAGCAGAAATCTTAGAAATTTTTAGGCTGATTTCAGAAGGAGGCAGTCTACCAGATTTCGATTTCAAGTCGCGTTTTTGTGGACTTTAAAAGGGCCTATGATAGAGTAGATAGAAATTAGGTTTATAAAGCCCTAGAAATGATGAATACACCGAAGAAGCTCATCCATCTTGTGAAAATGACATTGAATCAAGTTTATCTAAAACAATATGAAAGTGACGAAACCGGTTACGCTACTTTAAACATATATCTCAGATGGTATAAAACAAAAGCGGACGAGAAACAGTACCTGGTAATAGGATCGCTTGGACCCATAAAGATAGGCGAAGCATAGAGAAGCCACAAGAGAGAATTGTATGACCTCTTTAGTGGTAGGCTACGTAGCAAGAACGGAAAATTACCAGTTTGTCAAGCACGTATTCATGGAAGGAATCCAAGGAACACGAAGAGAAGGGCGACCAAACATAAGGTGAATGAAGGCTGTAGAGGATGCACGTACTCTGCTGGGTGTCAGAAACCGGAGAGATGTCGCGAAGGGTAAACCCAATTAGTGGAAACGGTTGGAGGTGATCTGGACTGATAGCGAGTTTTTGCACCTGATATAATAATAATAAACTACAAATAAATGAATAGGATTATAGGAAATCCTCCATTTTCAAACTAAAAAGCAGTAAGTAATCCCACAAAAAAAACAGTACATAACTTTAAAATTGATAAGAGATATCTGTTGTATATAACACCTCAACGTTAAGGTTAATATTAAACCTTTTATTACAAAAGAAAAAAGTTATATTAATTAAAGAGATAGTCAGGCCCATTAAAGAATTGGAGACTTGAACTGATGGATCACGGATAAAAAAAAAAAAAAATAGAGAGATGAGTATTTAAAGACATTTTTAAATACATCAACAGATGCGATTTATCTAGAATTGTTGGTGGGTAGTAATAGAAGACGAATACATACAAAAAACGCCATAAATATATTTTTTAAATATTTGCTACACCTAATTTATCAAATCTGCTTACAATTTCAATTACAATTAAAGAGCCAACGTTTCGATCCACATTACAGTTCTTCTTCAGGGCTCTCGACGGGGGGCGGTGTAGCTTCGTCACTTATCAGTTAGACTTTTAAATAGTTACTGGATATTTATACAATAAACATAAAAATAAATAATTAATTTCCTTTATTTATATCTCTAAATTGAACTAAATCAAGATAGCATTGAAGATTATTGATAACAATAACAAAGATAGTAATTGAAAGAAAAAACACGAAAGACATGAGAAAAGATAGACACCATTATGTGCCATATTAGAATTGATATTGAATCGTATAATATCTTCTTTAAGTTCTTTTTATATATCTAGTGAGTAACGGAGTAAATAGTACAATAAATCTGAAAATACATACAGTTCATTGCGTGTAGTCATTGATTCAGAAGTTCTCCTTGATATTATTTAAAATAGGGTAGATCTTACGAGCATTTGTAACCTATCAGACACAATTCCAGTCATTCCATGCAACTATAAGGTTTAAGCTAATTGCAATAATTCGAGATTGATTTCTTTAGTGTGAAGTTCGCTTCTTTCTTCTGATGCAGTTTTCCAAAGCATCAAAAAATTAAAAACACTATTCCAGGTATTTCAATTTTTTTAATTCTATATCTTTTTAAACAGTACGTTCGTTTATACTTAAGAGACCATATGCTTTAAAAAACCATTATGATGGGAGGAGAAATAGATATTTTATATTTACCGATTAACTTCAGTTTTTGAAATCAAGTTTATTATTGTGGTATAAAAATACACTACACAATTCATTAGTTTTCTCTGTTCCATGTTCTGACTTTATACAATGTGAAAGGATTTAACATACTTTTACCCCAACAAAATGTACGATGAAAATCATAGACAATGGCCTTACTTAAACCAAGATATTTTTTTCGAGATACGGATGATCAACGAAAAAAAGTAAAGTTATCGATAGGACTAATCAACTAACAGAATCATTTTTATTTAACACTATCTTCAAAACAATCGACAGAGAATTAAACTTTTGATGGCGAGACACTCATTTCTACTGCCGGAAAAATGAAAAATTATCCATTACTACGGTACAAAGCCTGTTATCACTGACTGCAGGAAAGACTTAATAAAAACTAAAACTAAAAATAAATAGATAATGTAATTAATTGTGTACTATTTGATATTAAAAAAATCGCATGAGCTATACCAAAGAGAAGTGAAGTTATGCCGAATGAAAAACGTAGAGCCTGAATTGTGTTTGTGGAATTATTAATTAGTTCCTTAATTAAATTATTCTTTTGTTTAATTAATAATTACTGACATCCCACTTCCAGTAATTATTTTACACTCCGAAAGGATAGAAATCTAAAGGGAGGTTTTAAGAAAGGGATTCGCTATTTTGGCGAAGAAAGATGATTTTTCTCACGACCACACATTATTATTTAAAAGAAAAACTTCCTATATAATTGTTGAAATGATTTTGATGAAATAAAAATATCCTTTTTTGTTAAATTTATAGTTTTATTTATACCGGACACTTTTTGTTAAAACTCACAATCAGAAACTGAAACTGTTCTCCTATTGATACTTCCTCAACACCTCAACAGGTGGCGCTACATGTATCATTTACATATTTTCATATAAGATTATAAGATTTACCTAATTACAACACTCTGTTGTACGGGGAGGTTTATCGGTGATTTCCGTGATAAAGGGACCAACTTAGTGAGTGATTTTTTGCCAGCCATGACGGATATAGCCGAGATTAAACTGTATCTCCGAGAACATGGACAGGAATAGCTCCAGTTTTGGGACAAGCTCAGTAAGGATGACAGAGACGAATTTATACAGGATAGTAAAGAGATCAACATACCTGAGGTCGTTTCATATTTCAAGAGGTCTACAAAAATTCTAAATGATGATCAGGAAAAACTTGATGGCCGTTTGAAACCTATACCCTCTAGTTGCTATGGATGTTACTCCAGAACCTCTCCCGACCTTCTTGACACTTATGCAGATCTAGGATTGAAGGAAATTCCTGAGGGTAGGGTTGGTGTTTTACTTATGGCAGGAGGGCAAGGTACAATAATGGGATCATTTAACCCAAAAGGTATGTACGATGTTGGTCTACCTTCTCATAAAAATCTATATCAGATTCAAACAGAAAGAATAAGAACTTTCCCTCTAATATTCCCTCCTAATTTAAATATTTAAGTATTTTATCCTGTTTCACAATATTTTCTAATGTTTCCACTCGCAAATTGTCAGAGATACTCCGGGGAGCACAACGATCGAGTTGACCAAAAGAACACCCCAAAATAACGCCCCTTGGAAGGGGAGGAAAATGACTCAAGTCTCCATGGCAACAGAGATCTCAAGCATTGTATGTCATACTGTCTTACGCTCACATCATCTGGCTTAGCATCTTCTTTAGAAATTATAGATTATCTATGCTCAAATTTTGTGTAGAATTAGAAAGTTAGCAAATAGGGTTTTTAACAACAAAGCAATTTTATTAACATCTGTATGCAAATAGATGGGGAGAGGGTTAGCTCAGTATGTAGAGAGCTGAGTTGATATGTTTAAAGTTCTGGGTTCAAATCCGGCTGTGACAGTTATATTATTTAATCTGTTAACAAGATGGATCTTATAGAATCGAGATAGATCCACCTGGGCCGCATCCAGTCTGTTTCAAGTGGGTTTCCTTAACTGAGATTAGAACTTGGTGGTTGAGCATGATTTTGGACAAATCCCTCCTGCAGAAACGTTTTCATCGTAACACTATGGCCTCTTACCGTGTACTGAACCTAAGACGCTTTATGGGTTGTAGTTATACAGGTCGTTAAGTACATAATGAATAAATGTCCGTGTTTGACATGACGCTTAACATCAGACAATTAGCTGATGTTTTTCCTCATTATTTAATGTGTGATCCTATTAATTTCAGATATGGAAGTTTTTCATCTTTAAATTCAGCCTTTCCTAACTTTAAACCATGTTCCATGGGAGTTTTAGCAGGCTTTGAATCCATCATATCAAAATTCTCTATCAATTTTAAAATAAAATTTCTTTGATCTAATTTAATTTTACCAGATGATCTATCTATATTTATGCCTGAAACTTTCTTAACAAGTCCAAGATTTTTAATCTCATACAATTTTGATAATGATTTAATAAAATATCCTTTTCAGCATTATTATTACCAAAAATCAAAAAATCATCGACATATAATATACATATTCTTGAATTATCCAAAAAAGTCTTTAAGCATAAACAATTTTCAATTAGGGATTTTTAAAACCTAAATTATTCATGGTATTTTCCACTTCTTTATGCCAAACTCTCGATGATTGCTTCAATCCATAAATAGCTTTATTTAATAAACAAACCTTTTTACTATCAATGACATTACTTAATATTACTATGAACATTACTTAATAATGAACGGATTTGTCCTGACTGTGAGGCGACTCCGGTAGCTCAATTGTTAGAGTGCTGTCACGGGGAAACGGACGACCCGGGTTCGAATCCCACCCGGGGCTGATCTTTTCTCTTCAAAATAAAAATATTTAAAAATAAAAAAAATTGAGAAAAAATTATAAATAGTAATATGACGTAAGTCAACAGGATCCTAAAATTGAAGTAATTTTCAAAGAACATTCTTCCTCGTGTATAAATCGCAAAAATTGCGAGTACAGGAGGACATGGGATTAGATAAGAGAACGGCTATCACCGAGAGACGGACGACCCGGGTTCGAATCCCGACCGGGGGAAATCTTTTCTGTTCCAAATACATTTTTTTAAAATAATTATATTAATGAAACTGGTTGGCGATCTAAGAACAAATTATATAGACGAACAGTGTAATATACAACCAAATGAAACTATACAAGCTAAATGAATTTATTTTCGTCAAAACTTTCACGTAAAAGTTCAGTGGCTATTTCTCAAGAGTTCGCCAATTAAGTTATTCTTGTGAATTAGAAAATTCAGGAACAATAATAATCTCACTTTAGCCCATAACATTGCTTGATTACAAATATTTAGCAGAAAAGATATCGAAAAGGCAATAAATAATTTATTGAGAGCGGCTGGTTTAAGATTAGATGAAATGTCCCATTTCTTAAATACGCTAAACGCGTCAAGTGCAAGACGCGTTAAATTAGTTGAAATCATTTATTTATTTAGAGGGGAGAAATTCGAATCATTGGATATATGTAGTCATATAATTACAAAACTTTACATGTCACACAGCGCACCCCCATCAATAATTAAATGTTCACAATGTGAGTTCGCATATCAAATCTCTTGGGCTTCTTGAGTTGAAGCAACTGCCGTAAGACTTGACTAGTCGGGACAGAAATAAAATTTTTAATAACTAAACCCTTTATCCCCAACAGGATTTTCTATTAAAAATATTTCTTTGTCCTTAGTTTTTCTTTGAAATAATTATGGAGGGGTCCATCATTTTAAATTGTATTCAAAGGACAAACTCCATAAAAAGAGATCCCACTTTTATTAATATACATTTCTTTTTCACCCTTTCCTGAAATTATCCTTCGTCGCCTGAACTTTATAAATCAATGATCTAATATAATATAACAGGGTGTTTCAGGATTAAATGGCCAAACTGAAAATTTGAACTAAGGATCTCAAAACGTAATGTTTTTAATTTCGAGTAATATATCGATTAATTAATTAATTCCTCTTAATTAATGTATCCAATTGGTAGTACCATTGGCGTTATTATTATTAGTACCGATGATATTATTAATTATCTAATACAATGTTGAACTGGTTACTAACAAGGCTTGGGGACAACTGGGGACATCTGATAAGGTAAAAAAGGTTGACACTAGGATAAAAAAAAGTAAAGGTTTGAAAAACAGTTTAGTTTATTAAACAATATATATATGTTTTTCCTATGGTTTAAAAATATATTTCCTAGATTTTTCAGAAGTTGCGGATGATATATTTTTAGTAATTTGAAAACATTTTCTTTATTTTACCCTTTTCAAATAATCAAGGTTTTGATGGTTATTACAGTTTAAATTGATTCCTGATTTCAGCAAAATCAACAACAAATTTTTATCCATAACGACTAGATAGATAATATAAATAATAAAAAATACGTTTGTTTCAATCCGCCAATTCCACATTAATTAGGGTGTAGGGAGAGGTCACAAACCAGTTTCTAAAAAAAAAAAGCATCTATAGCAATCTTCAAATTTAAGCATATGTTACAAAAAAGTTTTCGAAGATAATTATAAAGCCTGTAGAGTTTACTAGATGGATCTTTCCAGCAAGCCCTACTTAAGAAAACAGAACTCAGTTTGCCTAATCCAGATCGACCCTGAGTCCATTCTGCTACCCCTGGTCCCTGTTTACTGGGACGGCACTTAAACTCTCCTGGGACCAAATGCTCTCACCCCAAACACCTCACCCCTTTCCATTATTTATAGGCGGGCATCTTTAAAGATGATTGCGAGGATAGAAATCGGCGAGATGGTTATTACAAAACTTATTAATGGCTTTTTTATTACGTACTCTTCCAGTTTTATTTGATAACAAAGAACAATCCAGTAGAGCATACCATTCTCGATAAACAGTTATCTTACTTCCCAATGGCCCATTTTCTCAGCACCTCTTACTTCTCTCCGATTACGTTTGCCGTTAATGAAGAAAAACAAATGATTCGAAAATTTTCGTATCCTAACCTTCCCACATCGCGAAGATTAACATAAGCTTACAAAGTTGTTGAGCTGAGTGATTCCTAATTCCTAAAGACTATTAAGCGCTGTGCCGACTTAAGTGTGACTGGGTAGACAGTCGCGTAGGTGAGAGGATCGCGTGAGTGATGTATTAGATTTGAGTTTGGGAGGTAATCATTCAGACTTGTAAGTAGAGAATGATGGTTTTGGAATTGCGCCTTCGAGTTCGCTAAGCCTTACTATTATTATTTCCTTACCCACATATCACCAACCTCTAAAAGACAACTTTAAATACACGTTTTCAAAACTCCTATATATTCCATACAAGCTAGAGACCAATAGTAATTAAAAAATGTCACTCCAACCAGGCGAATGGGGCAACGTTCCTAGGGCGGGGGCTTTAACTTCTGGCTTGATGTAAGCCTAGAGTCATGCTTGACACAGTTTTCTGAAATAATTGAAAAAATATTGCTATAAAGTAAGGTTTTCGCCATCACTCGTTGTTTACTGACTTGTGGTCCATAAAACAAGGAAAGGAAAATTTTTCTGTGAAAAGAAGGAAAAAGGAACAGAAGAAGAGGTAGTCAGGGGTCAGTGGTATAGCGCTGAATTGCCATGCCGAAGGTCCCAGGTTCTAATCAGGCTGTGAAAGAAAATCTGTGGAAGAAAATTTATTCAATACATTAACAGCCCTATGGGATCTGCAGACCCTCCTGGGGCACAGGCTAATTAAGGCTACCCTCCTCCCAGTCAGTATAAGGAGGGTAGCCTTAATTAGCGGAAAACCTGGAGGTAGAGCGTGATCTCAGACAAATCACCTCCCTTCACAACCGTTGTCCAATAAACAGTACAGGCTATACCATTTACAGAACCCACGACATAGCGTTAGTTTCGTCACGTAAACAGCAGAAATATATTAAATGAAAAAGTATAGCGATTATGTGTATTTTATTGTGGATATTGGAGCTAGTCTTTTTTTTAACTTAACAGCTTATGACTCCTTTATTTCAGTTCTTTCATTTGTGGCAAAGGAAGAATGTGGGATTGAAAAGGAGTTGACATTAATGTTACGTGTATTGGATAGCCCTCCATATTATTTAATTTAAAATTGCTCCCGCAACGTCTGGTTCAGAACCGAACTAAAACCATGGGAAATAAGATAGCAAAGTACTTAGATAAAATCGCTTGACTCACTATAGAAAAATTTCGGAGTTATCTGCTTTTGATCCTGAACCGCGTCATAGGATTATAACCTTATAATGTGTTATTATATAAGGTAGCGCATTAAATATTATACTTTGTGTGATCATGGAAAGAAAGCACATCAGATAATGACGCATAGAACAAGTAGCAACTTATCAAGATCCTTGTGTTTTAGTGCGGAATGATTTGGGCCTATTGTCTCAGTGAAGTGACAAAACTTTCACTACAAGGAACAATCACACCTTAATTCTTTAATTCATTGTTTTAACTTTTGTACAGAGGATTGATTAAATGACATTTCATAGATATAATGTATCATAAAATATTTACTATTATCATTTCTCCAAGATATAGAATCAAAGTAAAAACATACATTTGAAGGTTTTATGGAGGTAATACCATAGAAGTGACATTTAAAATATTTACCAAAACATTATCGAAATTGATAAACATTATTGAAATTGATGATTATACAATACTAAAATATCTAGCGAACATCTTTCTTGAAAAGGTGTTATGTATTTATTTGTGATATGTTATAAGTTTTCAAAGAAAGAAACTAATGCGGATCCTCTGTCTTTCTGTGACAGTGCTCTAGCATTTGAGCCACCAAGGCCGCCTGCCGGCAGAGGACAAACCTTTTCTCTTATCCGATCCCAAGTCCTCATGTTCTCGCAATTTTTGAGATGAATACACTAGAACGAAAGTTCTTTGAACATTAATTTATTTTTAGGATCTTATTGATTTACGTCATATTACTATTTATAATTATTGGTCAAATTTTTTATTTTTAAATATTATATTTTTAAAGAGGCCGAGGATCCCGGCCGAGGCCCATCTTTCCTCTTTAAAAATAAAAATATTTAAAAATCAAAATATTGACCAATAATTATAAAAAAGAAACTAATGGTTTGGATTATACGCTATAACTACGATACTGTCCGAAATACAGAACGAAATATCCTGTATAAGCACTATTTAGAATTAAAAAAAACAAAAACATTATTATTTATACTCTTTTAAGTATAAATGCGTTGTTTGAATTGTTTTTCAAACATCATATATAAAAAACAATTCTTCAGTTAGTTATTAGTGCTTTCAATTTTGATATGAAATGTTGAGGTAAAACTGATTAGGATTTTTACTTAAAAATACTAACTTAAAATCTATGCATCTCATTGACTGATCCATGACACAGTTGAACAAATAGGGCCTTAGAGCCCCTTTTGTTCAATACCCTCTTGGATATGCCAAACAAAAGACCTCACAGATCTTATGAACTTGTCCAACTTCTCCTTAGCATGACAGTTTCATGTCTAAGGAATCAAATTGACTTTACACAAAGTCGTTTTAATAAGAGAGCAATTGTTTTGTAAAAAGGTCATTTTGTCAATTACATTTAATACTATAGACCAAAAATATTGTAGGCAATGATATACTTTAATTGATAGCATTATTGTATGATATTATTTTGGAGTTGCAAGAATTTAACAATAGGTTAAAATTCCTACAGGTTGTTGAATTATTGATATTTGTGGCAGGAATGAGTTGGTGCTTTTATGATTTTATGTCGCCTTGATCATTGCTGATGACCTTGCCATTTTGCAAATAATTTGAATCATAATAACAAAGATTGGACGGTTGATGGAGATAGTTGGGAAAGTAGGATTACAGGTCTCCTTTTAGAAGACATAATACATTACACACATCATTGATGGTAACCAGAATTGATTAATTTAAATAAAGAAAGGATTGAATATATTCCTGAAAAAAAAGGAATCGGATGGACGGAAGCTAGGAGAGCAGCCATTGACAGAGACAGGTTGTGCTCCTTGTGCAGAAATATATACACTGCAATGTAGAAGAGATGACAGAATAAGAAGATTGCCTGATGTGTTTGTATGTACCCAAATTATGTTATTAACGTATTAAAAAAATCATAAAACCTGTTGCTGTTGTTTCTTCAGTTAGGCCACCACCCAATTTTAGATATAATTTCACATTAGCCTAGGCCCAAACCTCGTAGGAATGTACTCCTCCTTTTGAATTATTAATTGTTCTTACATTTAGGCAGATGCTGTTCTTAATTATACCTAGGACTGGAAAGTACTATCACTACAAGCTTTTTAAAATTAATTAATCAATTAATGTAATTACAAATTTTATTTACTATAATATATTTATGATATTTTATAAATTTATAATGGTTGTATGGCTTTGGATATAGAAATAAAGATGGAATCGTTTCTCTGAAAACAAAACAAAGAAACGGTATTCAATGCCTTTACTTCAGTATTTCTTTCAAAATTCAATTAAATGGTTTCAATTAACTCAATACACTGTAGCCTTACATTAAAACTATTCCCTCTCGTATATTTTATTTATAACAGGTGCTGGGTCAAGAAGGCTGTGGCACTATCACAGTAAATACAAAATTGAGAAAACTTTCTATATTAGGGACACAGTTTTATTTACATATATATAAAAGATTTAATCTTTCTATGAGGAGCTAAATAGTAAATTAGGTTTCAGGCAACAAACAAGATTTCTATATTTATATTTTTAAAAAATTGTATATAATACAATAATAACATATTTACATCTTACACAGATATCCTCTTAAGATTAGCCAACATTTTGAGATCAATCCTTCCTTTTTATAAAAATAACTATGAATACTACAACATCAACAGTAGTGAAACTGGGCAACACAATTCTTCTATTGACACAGAGTAATAGAAAATTATCCATCTAGTTCCATGTTCTAACTTAACGTTATATTTACATAAATTAAATTTAATTTGAAAACAAGCTTATGGTAACATGATTGCAATGCCAGAGAGATAAATCTCTCATGAAATTATTCAATATTTTAAAGAGTTTCGAAATTTTCTGTAGAATAGTCCGGCAGGTAATCACTGTATTTGGGTTTCATTTTGTCCCTGAAAGGTAGTGAAGCCCAAAAATCAATTCTGTCAGACAAAACAGGACCTTGAGAAAAATTCTCTGATATTACCATGTAGCCTCCATCATTCAAGGGATACCAATCCAACCCATCCATGAAAGGGTGACTTGAATAAAAAAAAAAAAAGTATTAACAATTTAAAAATGTATATTAATGAGGATAAAAAATAATAACAGACCGTGGAAAAATTCCAACGAAAAGCCCCTAGTCTCCAAACTAAAACAGTAATAGAAAATATCACAAATAGAAGAGGACATATATTTTCTATTTCTGTTTTAGTTTGGAGACTAAGAGCTTTTCGTTGGAATTTTTCCACGGTTTTAACATTTATGTAAGGTCTCTTTTTACATTTCAATGACAGACTTTTATCTGAGTATCAGTTCCGCAGGTTGTCGCTTCGAGTTAAGTCAAAAGTTTTAATTTTTCATTTGTTTTATTTTTATATTATTGAAAATGAAAATAATCATGAGTTTTAATATGAAAAGAAGAATAAATATTAGGGTAACCATTTCATCAAAAAAATGAACATTTCAAAGAATAGATAATGATAAAATAGATGATGGCTTAAGTAGCATGTGTAAGTTGGTTCTTTAATCTATATGCAGTCAAGTAATAGTTACTATATATAGTAACTAATAAAATTAGTGGGAGCGGAGTGGCTCAATGGTAGAGCACTGAGTAGCCATGCTGGAAATCCTTGTCCAAATCCCGCTGCAGGCAGTTACTTTTATTTAGTCTGCTTGCGGCGGGAGATGCATCATATGGGATCTAGGATCCTCCTGGAGGCTTACCCAGCCTCTATAAAATATTATAAAAAGTAAGATACCAAAAATAAGGGGGAAAAACCTAGTGGTTGAGAGTGACCTAGGACAAGCCACCTCCTTGCAGAACTGTTTTCCATGAAGCAGTACAGTCTCTACCATGTACTGAACCCCAGACTCGTTCACGGGCCGTAGTGGTTATAGGTTTATAGTAACTAATAAAATTATTTTTATTTTTGATAATAAAAATGAAACAAATGAAAAATTAAAAGCTGCTGTGACTGAAGTCAAAATGACAACCTGTGAAACTGATAAATTTACAAGAAAAGTCAAACCATTTCAATCGATTCTGTCATGAGATAGTATATTATTTTTTCCTCCATTTTTATATGCTTACCCAGTAGTAGCAAAGTTGGCCCAAATCTCAACTAATTCTTGAGATTTGTTCTTGTCTGATTCATTACCAAGTGTTTGAATGTCAAGTTTTTTTACGTTAAATAAATAAGGAATATCATCACCATGACTTATACCTGCAAATAAATAAATATATAATCTAACTTATTACATTTAACAGAGGACAGTATACAATTTTGTTTTAATTTTAGCTGTTAATTAGTTTATGTAAAAATAACTATGGAGTAGCCTCATCAAAATTGTACTGTTCTAATTTCAGTATAGTATAAGAGCTGAAAAAAAAAAGTATGTCTTTATCCCAGCATTTTAATTTGTACTTCAATTTAATGCTTCTTCTGAAACAATTCTCACAATAATTTTTCCCCTAATTACACTTAATTTTTATTTTATTTAAATCCTCAATTAGCTGTGTGGTTCAGAGTTTTATCTAACTTTCAAGTTTTCAATTGTATACCTGTTTCATTGTTCTTTAACAATATCTGTTTTCCATTCACGTTTTTTATTTGCAATATTTTTTTTTGCAAAATGAGTTCATCGGTTAATTTCAATTTTTTACAACTCCATTTTATTGTTCCATCTTATATGAAAAATAAAACATTACATGGTGATAACTATACTACAAACTTTTTAAAATAATAAGATTATTTACCAATACTTTGAACATAATTAGCATAAGTTTATATTTAACATAAATAGTTTTTAACAATCACAAGAAATGAATTGTTTCTTAAAAATGAAATAATAAATCTAGGATATAGAACACGATATGGTGATACAAACAGATCTCATAAACGTTTGAACCCTTAAAAAATGTAATAAAACATGAAATTCTTGAAATTTTGCAAGATCAGGGGACATTTTGAATAAGTTTAAAAATCACTATGATGGTATGTTATAAACTATTCTCATCAGTACTAAATAGTCTAAGTATGGGCAAAACCAAAAAAAATTTAGGAAATTACCGATGGTTTTTTAGATGAAACCATTGAACTATTAATTGAATATGTGGAAGAAAGTGGTCGGGGTAGAGGTCAATGAATTTTTCTTAGGATTGGAGAAAAGTTTACTAAGTAGCCAACGTTTCGACCTACTTTGTAGGTCTTCTTCAGAGCTGTATACAAAATACAGACAATAGAGAATTAAAAAGTGGTACAAAAGTATTTAAACATAGTAAATATAAATAAACAAAAGTATGGTGAATACAGGCAATTGAAAATAAAAACTATAAAAATTGCACTGCAAGGTAAATATAAAGAGGTTAAAATGTATGAGTATATAGTATTAACAATAAAGTGCTAGGAAGGTAGTAAAATACATAATAAAGAATAAAATAATAATAAAACAGGAAGTGTTGAAAAATAAAGAATAAGGTAATAAAGATAAAAAATAAAAAATTAATATTAAAATGGGTAAATGTAAAAGTCAAAATACCTGGGTATCAGGTATCAGTTGTTAAATTATAAAAATCCAGAAAAAAGTATAAACAATACAGTATGTATTAAATAAAGCAATAAAAATGAAAATGTAAATATGAAACAATGATGATAAGTAATAGAAGTGAGGGATACTGTTAACTGCCAATGGGGACAAAGATGTATACAAAATGTTCATGAAACTTATAAATGATTGATGTAGTAAAATGTGTAATAAGTGGTAAGAAACGGTGAGCAAGGAGAACATAGTTGATATTGAAAAAAAAGTGTAAAAGTTGTATACAAAGTGAAATAAGTAAGTTACAATAGAAGGGCTATATTAGACTAAAATACATAAATAAAAGGCAAAGATATGTGGATGAGTAAAGATTAAAAATAAAAATAGTGAGTGAAGTTGAACCCGGGTGAGTGTCGTAAAATGATACTTAAAGGTGGGAAATAAATAAAATAAAGAAATAAATAAATGCCTTACAGAAATAGTGAGCATCTAAGTAGTGAGAATAATGGTATTATGTGTATTGTAATGTTTATGGTTATGAGGGAAAGAAAATAAAATGGAGGAGGGAGGGAAGATGAGTAAATAGCGAAAAGATAAATTACCTGTGGGAGTGATCAGGGGCCTTGATAAGTCCTACACAAGCTTTATACACATACTGTTTAACGTCGAAGTAGTAGCGGGGTTGGAAAGCGGGATTACCGGATAAGTATAAAAAAAAAATTCCCAGAATAAAACAGCCGTTACAGGGGAAATATAAATATAGGGAAAGTAAGTTAGGTAAAGTCAAAGATAGAAAGTGTAGGAGCCTGTTATAAAATAATTAAATATCAATATATGAGTGGTGTATGAAATATGAAGTGATTGAAAGGGGGGGGTTGGTATGAATGAAAGGAGATGAAAGAGTAAACAGGTGGGTAGGCGTTGATGGGTGAAATATTGGCAGGGGGGGGGGTGAGGAGTCACTAGGAAGGGGGTGGTTAGTTCTTTTTATTGAGGTCTATTATGTGTCTGTGAACTATAGAAAGGTTATTCTTGACAGTCTTGAAGTTTTATGGATTGTTTTCGAGGTTAATATAGAATGATTCTGCAATGAGTTTTTAGTTGTAATTGGGAACCGTGGCGAGAACAGAGGATTGGTCAAAGTTAAACATGTGATTAAGGGTCAAAACATGTTCAGATAATTTGGAAGCGGATATGTTCCGGGTAGAGATAGAGGTCTTGTGTTGTGAGAGTCGTCTGTAAAAATGGTTTTTAGTTTCACCAATGCTTTTTTAGTTAAAATGCTTTTTAGGAGGTACAGTTACAGAGCAAGGGATCTAGTAAACTATGTTGGAGAGGTTTTTGATAGGGATCAGGTCTTTTAAATTAGTGAACAGGTGGGATAAGATAATTTGTGGTATGGCTTAAAACCAAGGCGAAGATTGGGAAAAGTAAGACAAATTTTTTGGATAATGTCAGAGAACAGGAATATACGGAAAAGAACTGTATAGGAAAGAGCTGGGGGTCGGTACTGTTGGGTAAGGGGTTATTATCAAGGTCAACAATTATCATTCAATATTAATTGAATACTTTCCTTTTGCCAAATATTAGAGAAAATTTATAATATAAAGGTATTTCATCAGCTGTATGGTTATTTAAAAAAGACTTGCAATTTCACTGGCTATCAGATTGCTGTATAAAATTTTGATTGAAACGGGTATAATAAAAAAGTAAGTAAAGTAGTAAATCGATAGGAATGTGCATGATTAAAGGCTATGAAGTTTAGCCCTTAGAAAGGTGAAACTCATCAATCTTTGAAGGATGAACATAGAAAGAATAGCTGAGCATGCTGCTAACTAATTAGATTGATAACATTGTGAAGATTAAGATAGACTTGTAAAGTTGTTAGGCTTATTAACAAACCAATCCCCTAAAAAGTAAATACGCATGGAGTCAATTTGTAAATGTCAGAGGGATATAAAGGAGGACTGCATTAAGGGTGGTCTTACAGGGTTTGGTTGGTAATGAACCGAAGATCATAAACAGTGATTGGTGTTATCTACCTTCAGCATTTTATTATTATTTTATAAAAATATATATGTGAATAAATAATGTTGATTTTGTAGGATTCCAGTATATATTCATAACTTACGTAGAAAATATATAAATAAACTTTACCAAAATCTTGTTCGGCACCAAGAATATGAACTACATCAGTTGCGCCTTTGTGATCAAACATATAACCGTAGACTGGTCCAGTCTGTCTCAATGCTGTTTCATGGATAGGGAATACAAACCATGCGTCGCTAACCATCTATAACAGAGGATAATGTAGTTAGTCTACTAATGACTTATGGATTTTGAAAGGCTTTCATTCATTGAGGTGTTTGCATTAACTTTATAGAGATATCAGTATCAAACATTAAAATGTTTTTTACTGGTCATATTCGTAGTATGTTTCATATTCATTTTGCTTCTTGTTCGTGTGTTATTATTATTTTATACTAAACAGAAGAATGCTATAGAATAAAAGAAATTATAGAATAAAATCGGGATCAAAAGCATGAACAAATTGAGGTAACATAGAACTGTATTAGAAAATTGTAATACTTATTTATTTTTTTAGATTGTTTTAATGCAGGAAGCACATAACCAATAATTTAAACAAAATACTATATGTGGATCCTAGCTGCATACAATCTTCGGTAATGGAGTTAGTAAGTAGGATTTGTTTTTAAGTATTCTGAAATAATAAGCTTTTTTTCATGCAACACAATAATCAAAGACAAAAATATAATTTTTATTATAAAAATATATAAATTAAATTTGTTTTCTTGCATCTTTATTTCTTAAATACTTACGTCAATCACTGGGCTTAAATTTTTAGCTGTTATATTTGTATCACCAAGGTAGAAGTTTCTGATTGCACGTGTGATCATTGAAGGTGAAGAAGCCGTATCAGCATACATCAACATATCAGGTGCAAACCGATTAAACGCTTGGTTTAATACAGTTATTAATAAGCCTCCTCCTTGACTGAGAACTTAATAGAATTGTATTATAAGAACTTTGTCACAAAAATAAGTATTTATAGTAATTAAAAATAACCATTAAATTGAATTTATGATGCAATGAACATAAACGTGAATGTTACCCATCCAGGATGAAGATAAAATTAAAGATAAAAATTGAACTTATAAGTACTATTGTTATCATTTTAAACATCACTTAAACAATAGATTGCAAAAATATTAGTCTCGAATATTGATTTCAGTGAATATAAAAAATCTCCAGTAAACCATGCTTTCATAAGAATTTCGTACCTTTTTATCGTGGATGTGTGATAAGTTTTGTTTTAAGTAACTGTAATGTTATAACAATTTTATGATTATGATATTTAGTAATTTTTATTCACTTTGTTTAAGGTATGTTTAAAATTATACTTAAATCATTTTGTATAATAATACTTGAAAAAGGTTTGTAATTATTTTTGGTGAACCTTGAAAGTTTAATTTCAAGCTGCTTCCATTTTCAAGAATTAGAAATCATAAACATTGATTCAAGTATTGATTCTTCAAAAAAGTAAGAAAACAATATTTTTTGATAGATGAAGGAAAAAAATTAATCAACCCTGCAATCAGCAAGAGTAAAAAGAAAAGAAAGAAAAAAGAATTGATAGCAGAGACGGGCAAGATATGTGATCTTAGTGAACTTTGTAGTTCATAAATAAATAAATTCATTAAACACATTGTAGACAATGTGCTTGATGTTTAAGCATATATATATATATATATATATATATATATATATATATATATATATATATATATATATATATATATATATATATATGTTTCTATTTTCAATGACATTCAAAAGTAAATTAATTTCTTTTTGTTAAAGGATAAAGTTAGGAAATCAAAAGAGCTCTAAAACAACAACAAAATAGGTTAGTTTTTAAGCAAAACTATTAAATATGAGAACTTTATGTATAAAGGATTCTTCCCAAATAATTTAGTTTCCAATCGACATATAAAATCGAAACAATTTAACCTACTGACGGCTACAAAAGCTCCTTCAGAGGAAGTAAATCCAGTTAAAACTGGAAGAGGTGAGGGCACAGTGTTCCATGGATCTTCAATAATAATACCTCCTTTGGGCTCAATCACTGGTCTAAAAGGTAGAAGCTCCTGCTCCAGCAACTAAAACATTTATAACCAAAAAATTTGGGCAGTTACATTTAATATACTTTGGAACAAATATCTTAAAGTATTATAATTTTCATTAACAATGCAAAGAACAATCACCTCATAGTCTTTGTAACTAAATTTTATTTAAATAGGCCGAGGACTATTAGTTAAATCGTAATAAAGGGTTGCAACAGTTTTGTCATGTTTTACTAAATCACTTTCTAGGTGAATGCATACATAAGTTTAATTTACAGTTAAGCATACATTAATAAATGAAACTCACTCCAAAACTTTTAACTGCTTCAATTAGTTTTTTACCAGGCACATCTAAAAGACAAGACATGACAGCATCAGAAGTTTTCCCTTTACAGTTTGTTGCCTGTGCAAGTTTGAGTGTTTTTTCTCTTATATTTCCAGGTTGGCCAATAGCCCATGGTGAGAGCCAACTTCCACTTTGTGCAATCCCGCCAACCAAAAGCCCTTATTAACAAAATATTGTATAAAATTGATGTATATCACAAACATACATATATATATGTAATTTCATGCAAGTGTTGATAAAATCACATTATATATATATATATATATATATATATATATATATATATATATATATATATATATATATATATATATATATATTGGTAATTTTTCTAAATTCATGGTTTTGTTTCGACAAAACCAAGCCAAACTGTTTCTAAAAACATTTAAGAAAAATGAGACTGGGATTAAAATTTTATATACCTCTAAAATGGTACATCAGGAGAGAAATAGTTTCAATGATATGATTACTATTAGAAAAAAATTAAGGATCATGCTATAAACAAAAAATTGGATGTGCAAAACTTATACTTTAAATTTCAATTTAATAAACTCTTATTATATATCAAACATCAATTAATAATGGGCACCAATAAATCAATAACAATTATAAACCTATATAAATTTACAACCTGGTGTATAAATGGTTAGTCGACTTTGGTCCAAAATGAGTTAATTGTGTTGAGGGAAGCAGGCAAGGCTTGAAAAAAAGTTATTGCTAATATAACAATACTAATATATCAAACCAAAAACTACAAAAATGACACAATTCCGCTCAATGCAGTTAACTCTGCCTAGGCAAAATTCAACTTAACCACTTATTCAATAGGGCTGTAGAAACAGTCTCTAGCCTGTGTAACTGCTGTTTCCATCTTTGAACCAAGGAAAAAAATTCCCTATACAAAAAATTTAACTTTACCATCAACTCAACTTCTTAATCAGTACTTTCCAGAAACTTATTAATTCTGTTCAGTCATGTAGGTTAATGGAATGCACACACTTTCTCATAACAAGTGTGTCACAAATACAATTTGTGAATTCAAATTGTCCATTCCATCCCGGTTATTAGCCCATATCCTCCCACCAGTTATAGCCCTTATCCTCGGGACATCTGGTCTGAATATTAATGTCTCCTGAGGAGAAATGGTGATCAGGATATACCCCCCCCCCCTACTGGTTTTTTCCCAATCTGAAGGACCAATGGCTAATTGCAGTCAGATGACTGGGCAATGGGGCCGCCAACTCCCTATCTATTTGACTGGACCTCACAATCTTAAAAAAAATTATATAATAAAAAAACAGAAATAAATAAATACAACTTATTTCAACCTTGAGCTGCTGGTGCATTCAGAAGAAAATAAACTGATACAGCACCAGCACTCTGCCCTGCTGCGGTGATTCTGTCAGGATCTCCACCAAATGCATTTATGTTACGATGAGTCCAACGTAAAGCTGCTAACTGGTCTTTCAGCCCCATATTTCCAGGGTGAATATCATCCTCCAGACTGGAAAACCCTTAGAACGAAATATATAATGTTAGATATGAATATTATAATTAAATAAATCATATCAGTAACAATCCATGAAGAACCTAGGAATGAGGCACCATTGATCAAGGACGAAGGTCAAAAACATAATGCAATCCTTAAATTCTTAGCATCTTAAATTCTCCAAGTCTCCATTACCGGATACATTGAATAGAAATCTTTTTAATGGCCTAGACTTTTTGTATTTATTTTTACTTTGCAAGTTATTTTAAAAAACTACACTATAATTGCCCTTGCATTACATTTGGGTCTGTTTTAATGTGATATTTGAGGGGGTTCCATACAATTTATTGAAAACTGTAAAGTTTAGTAGGAAAAAGAAAATTCAAAATATACAAAAATCAGAGAATCAGGAGTAATAGATAATAAAAACTCTAAAAAAAGGAAAAAATTAAAAAACCATAAACCACCATAATCGTGGAAGGCAATTTTAGTCCTAACTATTATTACTCTTTCAATTATTTACTTATTTTTATTCTACAAATTACTAAAAATAAGTGTAATTAGCAAAATATAAATATAAAATTTTAAAACGTTAAATGCTACAGAATATATTTCATTAAACAAAACATTTTATCTAATTTTTTCAGTCCTGAAATGAAATCAATACAACATAGTTTAAATTGTATTCAAAGAAAAGCAATATTCTGTTTGTTTATAAGCAAATATTATCAAATTGATTGGCCAAATGTATATCATAGATTGCTCATTTTCTCTTGTTTTCAAAAGAAAAAAAAAGGTTTATTTTCTTATAATATAGGGATATAAATTTATAGATTGCAAACATTTACAGTATGAATCAATATAATGTGAGGTAAAGAAACGTCTAGCACTTTGGGATAAAACTAAGAGATGTTAAAGTAAAAATCCTGGCTTTCAAACTTTAGTGAAACTATTTCATGATAAAATGTAATAGAATACATAGCCATTGCGAAGATTGAAGAAAAACAGGTGTTAATGCATAAAAATCTATTGTTTTAAAAATTAATTATATTAATTTTAAAAAATTATAAAAAAGTGAAATTTATGCCGTATTACGTGTTAATGTTTTTTTTCTTGTAAATATTTCCTATAGAGTGATTAGTAAGCCTCAAGTAGTTAGTATATGCAATGTTAGAAAAAAGGCTCGTAAAATAATACGAATAAACCCTACAAGTTCAGAAAGAGAGCCTACTTGTCTGTCTTATTTATCTTATTTTTATCCATATGTTGGAAGCGAGGTGTAACCTCACAGTATAGAATTTATTCATTAATGTTTCAAATGACCCTAATAACCATCATCTCGCCATACTTATCTCAGACCATAATGTCCACCATCCACACATAACATAAAATACATTAATACATACACAACATAAAATGCATAATCGCAACCGGGTTAATTATAAGGAACACCAGTTTAGTCCAAGGTTAAGGGTCCAAAAGGGTGGTGGATTACCTACTGTAGTTAATAAATAAATAACTGTCAAAAATCTTGCATACCAACAACAAACGATTTTTAATAATATAACGTATTATCATACGTAAATTAATTTTGTATGTATATCTACTTTTATTTGAAATGTTCAGATTAATATTCAGGATTATACATAAAAAATAATAATAACCTAAAGGACCAAGCCTGTAGTTGATTGTTACAAGAACTATATCCTTATCCAACATTGCTCCAGGACCATACATGGAAGAAGATCCAGAGCCAAACTTCCAACTTCCACCATGTAACCAAAATATAACTGGGTATGATCCATTGGAAACCTTAAAAAAAAAAAAAATATATATACATATATATATATATATATATATATATATATATATATATATATATATATGTATGTATATGTATATATATATATATATATATATATATATATATATATATATATATATATATATATATATGATGTAAAAGCAGTCTACTTATGGTAAAAATAAAGCTTTTTTAATCTAAAACATAGTGAAAAATTAGAGATCACATAATGAGAAGATGCTTACTATTATCTCTACAATACTACACTTGGCTCTACTGCATTGGGCTCTGGTGGTGGCTTAAAATTTTTCATGAAATAAATATCCAATTATTTCCATTGCAATTATTATATACAGGCTACGATTTCTGCATTAATTATGTTTTTTAGCAGAAATTTTGAGGGGAAAAGAGACAAATTCTATTTTTGTATAGATAATAGTTATTTGTAATTTAGGTATGTCTGAACTAAATTAATACTTATTACTTGGAAAAACCCCATAATTTCTCAATAATTTAGAAACAATTAATGATGACTAACCAGTTTTGTCAAACGAATATTGTAAAGCGGTGCAAATTTGGATCAGCTACTGGTAAGTAGCAACATAAATTTATTTCCACCAAAAAGTAGTTGATCACTTTTCCATCAAACTAAAGATAAGTATGAGTATAAATATTTATTGTTTTTAATTTATTTCCATTCATTTGCTACTGTATTTTATTTTCCTTAATAAACTTTTCACCAATTTTTTTTTATCTAAGGGTTTCCTCAAATTGAAGTTTCCTTCAACCAAAAATTTCCTTTAATTCATTTTACATTTTTTTCTATCTTGTATAACTTCCTCCCTCAGATTTTGGATGCTGGAATGTACAAGGTATATCAAGCAAAATTGATGCTTTGAAAGTGAAGGTGAAAAAATTGAAAGGAAAGTGAAGAAATCGTAAGTGACTAAAGTTGTGTTTTCTAGCATCTTATTAAGATATACATAAATTTATATGAGAAGCTACTCGCAGTACATAAGTAGCTAAGTATGGTTATTGGCTTCAAATGGAGTCGTTGGATTTGTTTTTTATCTACTTCATGATTGGAAAACATTAATTAGTTACATGATGTTAATTCAATACACACAGCTGTTTCTATTTAAGAACATCTGTCTAAATAAAGCTGATGAATTACGTCCAATCCAATGTTGTCAACTACTTATGCATTCAAAGTTTAGCAAACAGACAAAGTAAATAACTAAAGGTAATCTTTTAAGTCTTCAAAACTGAAACTGGTTAAATCTAGTTAATAGATAACTCTAGGTCACTGTAAAATATTTCTAATAATTCCATTTCTTCTTCTTTTTATATTTTCCTCTTCTACTGTTAATCAGTGTTTAGGACATCTCAGCTTTTAATGAACCCCAACCCCAAATTTCTCAAAATTTGAGTACAGACAGTTATTTTTTGTTCCTTCTCTATTTCAGAGTTTAGTTACTACCATTTTCTCTTAGAGAGAAATTCATAGATCAGCATGAGGATTCATCTTCTGAACAGGCTTTTTAGTTTCCTCCTATGGGTGTACAGGAAAAATGAAAGATCCTTTTGAAATTAAAAAGAAAGATGATAAATGAGTCAGATTTTTGTGAAATCCTGTTCAATGGTTGCAATAGAGAAAGTCAATGTGGCGTTGATATTTAAAAAAAAAAAAAAAAAGCATTATTTAGACTAAGCAGATGATTTTAAAACTATTAATTTCACAGGTAGAGGCCGTCAAATTTCTATTTCCTTTCAAAATGTGTCTTATGATCAGCCAGCTATATAAGTAAAATAAAATAAAAAAATGATTGATATATTAACTCTATTACCATTGATTCGTTACACCAGACATAAGACCGGATTACCAGCAGTCAAAGGAGCTGTAGCATTCAACATAGGCGAATCTATTTCATCCCCAAGACTAAAACCGAGACTCTTGAAAGATATTCTGATGTAAACCATATTACCTTTCTCACCAATCGCTTTAACAAATTGTAATAGTTTCCTTATAGTTTTCTGTTTTATAGTACTATAGTTCAGTTTGCTATTACATTATAATATTTTATATGAAAAAAAAAATTATATAACTTCTCTTGCAAATAAGAAGATAATGTACAGTTAGGGGTGTCTCTTGCATGAAACGAAACCCCACACTTTTACATTTGTTAAAGTTTAAAATTCATTATTTAAAAAAACCATGTAAGGCTAGGGATAGCCGATCTGGTAATAGGTACAAAAAATTAGGTTGAATTGGACTCTAACTTGATAAGAAAATAATGATAATTAAGAAACCTAGAACCTAGGTTAGCAATATGATAAAATTTTGAAGTTTGTTTATTTTATTAAATTTACGTTTTCGTTTATTTTCGACCGTTAAAATAAATTTAAACGCTGCTGTATTTTCTTGTATCTTTTAATTTAAATAAGTTTTACATTACTTTAACTACCTCAGGAGTATCTTGTAATTTTTTTATTGTCAATAAGGTATTGAGGAACCTTCAAATTTTTTAATGAACTGTTACTTTTTTAAATAACTTCTTATCTAGAAATAAAAGTTTTTTTTAGTGTGTGGGAAAAAGTTTTTCTTTACACTGACATCCAAAATTCTATGAAATGAAAATAAAATATTCATAATTAAACATAGAAATGGAGAACGGAGATAGTTGGGAGGTGCAGTAAAAAAAACACCAAATAAGTACAAGATTTATATTTAATTAGTGCCGACGTTTCGACCTACCTTGCAGGCCATCTTCAGAGACGGCTGGGTGGACCGGCTAACCAACAACTGTATTGTGGGTGTTTTTTTTACTGCACCCCCTAACTATCTCCGTTCTCCATTGTATCATCCAATCAACTATTTTCCTCTCATACATGATAAACATAGAAATGTTTTTTGTAAGTAAATGTACCACACAGTCGCTGAATATATTGTCAACATTTAATATCTCTTTCCTAATAAGACAAATCAAACTGGCGCAGAACCGTCTACCACAAAACCAGTGCCCTAAAAAATATGCTGATCTGACTCATGTATGTACACACATATACAGGGTGTTTCGGGGTTAAATGGCCAAACTGAAAATTTGAACTAAGGACCTCAAAACAAGAAAAAAATTTCCTATGAAGGTATGTCCGCAAACGCTTTGTTTAGGAGATATTCACATCTAAAGATTTCATTGTTACGAATTATTTAGGCATAGTAAATAAATAAAACTTATTTTATTTGTTCCAACTACTTTATTTATTAAATGTAAACCATTAACATTCATATTAAATGTTCAAAGTGATTTCCTTGAGCATTCAGACAGGCTCAGCATCTTTCTTCAACAGCAGCAGTGACCAAACTGAATATATGAACTAAGGAAAAAAATATTTTGTACGAAGGTATTTATACTAATGCTGAATATGCCGATATGGTGTTTGTGTACTGTTTTTTCAATGGTAATGCCAATGCTGCCCGTCGTGAATATTCCATGTGATTTCTAAATAGAAGATTACCTAGTAAGTCTACCTTTAACTCTACGTTTCAACGTCTTAGAGAAACTGGTACATTTGCTATCGTACCACGTGCTCATGGTATTTTAGCCCCTTTACGAAATGAAGAAAGGAGTGTGACCTTATTACAATATTTTGATGATAATCCATCTGCCAGTGTACGAAGAGCTGGAACAGGATTAAATGTTACGCCAACTACAGTATGGAGAACTCTCATTGCAGATGGACGTCACCCATATCATTATCAACGGATATAAAATTTACTATTGCAAGATTTACGGCAAAGAAGAAATTTTTCAGATTGGTTTTTAAATCAAGCTGATCACAATCCACACTTTTCAGGAGAAATTTTATGGACAGATGAAGCTACCTTCACAAGAAGAGGTATCTTCAATCAGAAAAATAATCATCTCTGGTTGCATGAAAATCCCTATGCGATTCGTCAGTATCATTTTCAGCACGAGTTTCAGTACAATGTGTGGTTTGGGATAATAGACAATATTTTAATAGGCCCGCATTTCTTACCACCTCGACTCAATGCAGACACATTTTTGGAATTTCTTAATAATGATTACCACAATTTAGTTGATGATATTCCACTACAACTGAGGAGGAACATGTGGTTTCAATTAGATAATTGTCCTGAACATTACGGAAGAGTTATACGACAATGGCTAAATACTAATTACCTAATCAATGGATTGGCCGTGCAGGACCAGTGGCTTGGCCTGCTCGCTCTCCAGACCTAATACCACTGGATTTTTTTGTTAGGGGTGACATTAAACAAAAAGTCTATGCAAGGCCAGTGAAAGAAACAATAACACATATCCAGTGCCGTTCTGCTACTGCTGCTGTTAAAGAAAGATGCTGAGCCTGTCTGAATGCTCAAGGATATCACTGAACATTTAATATGAATGTTAATGGTTTACATTTAATAAATAAAGTAGTTGGAACAAATAAAATAAGTTTTATTTATTTACTATGCCTAAATAATTCGTAACAATGAAATCTTTAGATGTGAATATCTCCTAAACAAAGCATTTGCGGACATACCTTCATAGGAAATTTTTTTCTTGTATTGAGGTCCTTAGTTCAAATTTTCAGTTTGGCCATTTAACCCTGAAACACCCTGTATATTGGTTTCTACTTATCTTGACAATTATGGATATAATATGTTTTGGTTCTTGAGTTTCAAGAAGGACTGAAACTCAAGAACCAAAACATGTGTATATATATATATATATATATATATATATATATATATATACATACAGTAGAGGAGGGTTCAGCAAGGTCATTCCTATAAAATAAGTTTGAAGAGTATCTTCTCAAAAATTGATTTTCTAGAACTATTACTTAATAAATAATATTATACTTATACTTATAGGCTAGATATTTATGTGACTAAAATAATGAATAAAAAAATAAACTTACCTGTCATGAAGAAGAAGTCAAACTTGGATCAAACTGATATTTCTACTTTCTATGTGTCACGACCATAAATGTAAGCATCATATCAAACATATTTATATTGGCATTTATTTTTTTTTTTTAATACGTAAATGTATTTTTTTAACTTACGTACTTAAATATTTAGTTAATAAAAATAATAGATTACTTACACTAGGTGTGTATATATTGAGGTAAAGGCAGTCTTCATCACCAATAACTTCATCTGAAGAATCAAGAGAGTCAATTTGGAGACATGGAGGTCCTTCTTCCAAGGCATCAAATATTTGGTCAGTGTCATGGAGGGGCATAGGTTCCTAAAAATATACAGAAATCATTCAATTTAAGTATATTAATAGTCTCAATAATACATGACTAATATACAACATATTATTTGCGTTCACTGCTTTTCTACACTTATAAACTAATTAGTTTTCATATTTAAAAAATTAAAAAACAAGACTGAAAAGACAAGAAACCGCTCGACGTTTTCGCCTACTTCAACGTTTACTGGACAAATTTTCAAAGCTCCCAATTAATTACAAAAGACTCATTTTATCACACCTATTTGGACATACGGAGCTCTACTAAACCATCCAATTCATCTCGTATCCAATCCTTACAATCCAAAATCCTTCGTAAAATCCT
The DNA here is from genome assembly GCA_037127475.1 of Arma custos. NCBI lineage: Eukaryota > Metazoa > Arthropoda > Insecta > Hemiptera > Pentatomidae > Arma > Arma custos. The sequence goes on from CM073764.1 coordinate 93,085,823, forward strand.
TAATGCTCCTTATTATGTCACAAACAAACTCATCCATCATGATCTTAATATCCCATATGTTGCTGATTCGGCCCAAACTAGATACGTATCCTTCCATGAAAAGCTCCATACACACTTGAATCCGCTAGTCAAGTTGATTCCCGAAATGCTGTACGCGGAGCCAATTTGGCGTAAAGCAATTGTGAAAAAATGCCATCTACAGAAACTTCAAAAACTTCAAAGAATTATTGGGATCAGGATTGTCAAAGGGTATAAAACGATATCATACGACGTAGCTTGTGTCTAAGCAGTCATTGTGCCTATCGATCTAAAAATTAATGAAATTGTAAAGCTTTCATCAATTACTGCGTAACGAAAACTGATGAGAAATCGACAATAGCATGATAGAAAGGGAATCTGAACCGTTAGAAAGGTTACACCCATTAACATTTGCCAAACTTTACAGGACATGGGCCGGATACAGAAACACTAACACATACACAGACAGAAGTAAATACGGCAATAAGGTAGGCTGTGGTTGGCTACTTTGGGACACGAATATGCGAACTCCCAGGACAAACTAGGCTCTACATGTTCTAACAACCAAGCTGAGAAGTATGCGGTCGTAAAGGCAGCAGAATTCCTTCATGATCTTCCAACCAATATACATACAGACATCCTCATAAACACAGATAACATAATCCTGATGCAATTAGTTCACACATAAGTTGACATCAAGTTAATAACATTTATACATTGTAGAACATAAATACTCATTTTTATAATTTTAATTTTTGCTAATTTGCTAACATGATATAAGTAATAAGTTTTTTTGTATATATTTTAATTATCACCTGTGTTGTTAATCCTTATTGTAAAAATGTAATTAAAGACACATAGTATACTTTAGTATAGAATGTGCCAATAAATAAACAGTCCTTTCAAAATTTTACTTTGAAAGGAAAAAAAAATATAACGGTCGGTTCATTAAACATTTTGTTGGATTTGATTTGCTATTTTTTTCATAGTAATACTGTCTGCTACACTCAAAAACACTTAATATTAGAGATCTACGTTTTCATTCGTACAGACGATAAGAAAATAATTGAAATGGCTAAATTAATAAATTTAAAAAATAAATAAATAAACAAATAGGATAAAATAAATAAAATGATCTAACTTGACCATATTCAAACCTTTAGACAATGTTTTGAAAATAAATGTGCTGTTACATTTTCCAAAAATTTCAACAGAAAATTCCGTAAAGGCAATTAAAACGAAGAGTTTTTAATGTTTTGTATTTATGCTATCACAATTATTTGGGGGGGAAACAAAATAAAATACTCCCAAAAAGTGTAAGGATATTAAATATATTGAATAAATAAAAATATTCGTAGTGCAGAGCTCCGTCTCCCAGTGATTGTATTTAAAATAATATTTAATTATTAAATTTACTTACATATTGACTTCACAAACACAGAACACGAAATAACCGTAAATAACACACTTGACGTTCCATTACAACTAACATTACAACCACCTCCCTCATTCACTCCCACAGAAGTAGCAGAAATAATTAGACACTTACCATAACGAAAAGCCCCGGGCTATGACTTAATAAATGCTGAAGTGCTCCATCAAATGCCTAGGAAAGCCCCAGTGTTCCTAACGACAATCTATAATTCACTACTTAGAACTACGAAATTACCGATATAATGGAAATATTCTAATGTTACAATGATAAAAAAATGAAATAGAGACATTAGCAACCCTTCCTCATACAGACCTGTATTAGTTTACTCCCTATTCGTTGTAAATTTTTTGAAAAATTACTTTATCCCCGATTATTAAAGCTACTAACTGACAAAAATATAATCCCTCACCATCAATTTGGTTTTCGAAAATCGCATTCGACAACTCAACAATTACACAGAGTAACTGACTACATATCGACAGCCCTAGAGCAAAAGTTATATGCAACTGGAGTGTTTCTTGCTCTTTCTCTTTAAGCTCAAGACTGTACCATCACACAATTACATATTATTTAATTCTTCAATCATTTCTTGCAGACAGATTATTACTCTTATCTTACTCAGTCCGACAAGTCTCGGAGTTATCTTCAATAAGACCGATCTTAGCCGGTGTGCCTCAGAGATCAATAATTGCACCGCTTTTGTACCTAACATATACACATGACATTCCTCAAAGTCCTGACATACTGACAGCAACCTACGCTGACGACTTTATATGTCGTAAAGCCATAATCACCAAACATCAAGACGCGACACAAGCTTCCCTAAACTTACACACAACTTACAAAAGTTGAATGAGTGGTGCCAACTATGGAAAAGTAGACTGAACCAAGAAAAGTCACAGCACATCAATTTTACTCTTAGACGTGAAAAAGGCCCTCCCATTTACCTTAATATCTCATCTATCCCGCAGACTGATAAAGTACAATACCTTGGACTAACGTTTGGTAGGAGAATGACATGGAGTACTCATATTAAAAAGAAACCGCCAATCACTGAATCTTAAACTGAACTTAATGTATTCTCTACTCAGGAAAAATTCAAAATTAGAAACAAGACAAACATTAAACACGTACACTTACTTACTAAAACCAGTTTGGACATATGGATTACAAATTTATGGCATCTCTAAACAGACTCACAGAAAAAAACTACAAACTTCCCAATCAAAAGTATTCAGACTTGTCACAAAAGCACCCTGGTATGTCAATAACAAAACTCTATATACTGACTTAAATAAATAAAACAATGATAATTTTCCAGTTAAATTTAGACATATTAAAGTATAATTATAAGTAGAACTTAATAAGTTAAATTAATTGATCCAGCTTAGGCGAAGCCAGTTTCAAATATATAATTTGGTGTTCCGAAACTGAACTTCTTTTCTAAATTTAGCTTTAAAGCTCCTTGAAGTTAGTAAAAACGATGTATTAGGACTTTTATTTTTGATACCTATCTAAGATAACAGGAACTCAACATAAAAAAAAACAAATACATTATTTTTTAGTAAGGAAAGATATACACCGGATTTAGACATCGTTATCGGCAATGAACAATTAGAGAATACTCAAACATCGACCTTTCTAGGCGTTTAGTTCGATAGAAAACTAAGGTGGTCAAAACACATGGAATGGACACACATCAGAACTATACAGAAAAAATTAACTCTTTGACTATTGCCGCAAGGACAACCTGGGGAATGACAACGGCGCCTGCCACCGAATAACGCCAATAAGAAGGAGTTTACGCAGATGATGTACGAAAGGATCTGCAGGCCGTTTAACAGTCCCTGGGCCAGCCCACAGCACATTGTGGAGAAGAAGGATGGCGGCAAAAGGCCCTGTGGAGACTACTGGCAACTTAATGCAAAGACGGTCCCCGGCAGATATGCAGCCCCTAACTTGGCTGACTTTAACGTTAATAAGCACGGAAAAAAGATCTTTACAACGCTTGACCTTAACTGTGCATATTACCAAATTCCGCTGGATGAGGAAGACATACCGAAGACGGCTTTGATTACACCCTTTTGTTCGAGTTTGTTCGAGTTCCTCGCATGTGTTTTGGTCTAAGGAACATATCATAAAACTTTCAACGGTTTCTGGATCGGGTGCTGAGAGATTTGGATTTCGCGTGGTGGTTCCTCGATGATATAATCATAATAACGAAGTGGAGCTCAAAACACATGTGGAGGAAATCCTGCGTTCGAGGACAATGGTCTCACTGTGAACCTGGCAAAGTGAGTGTTTGCTAGCCAGGAAGTAGAGTTTTTGGGCCACACAGTGAATGGATCTGGTGTCAGCGCTCTTCCTTCGAAGGTGGAAGCCATTTCTTCCCATAGAACGGATACAATAAAGGACCTGCGACTTTTCCTAGGTATATTTAACTTCAATCGTCGTTGCATACCCAGGGTGGCGAATATGCAAGCCCCTTTAAACAGGTTCCTGGCTGGAGCGAAGAAGAACAAGTGGCCGGTGGACTGAGATATTGAGGCCACTTCAGCACTTGAACACTGCAAAACTGCAATCCAGAACGCGGCAGTGCTTGGACACTCGAAGGAGAATGATGAGCTAGTCCTGGTGTGTGACGCCATGGAAGCAGTTTTTCAGCGGAAGGATGGCCGATCGATCAAGCACTTCCGGCATTACCTGGAATTTGAACGTACCACAAGCCACTGGAATATGCTTTACACCAGAAGCCAGAAACTGCGACGCCAATTGGTGGAGTTGCCTTCAGGACCGAAGACCATCACAATGGACTGTCTGAAGGCAGCTCATCACCTGACGGAATCGACGGTGGACGGCGAAAACAGGGAGCGACCTTCAACATCGCCTGCAACTGCGATCAGCGCCAATATGGATCGACCCACTCCTTCAACTGCAGTTGGAGACGACCCTTCGAATGACCTCGAAGCAGAACAGAAGCAACTGAAGCCGGTTTACCATACCCGCTCCGGTCGTGTAGTGAAACCCAAGGTCGAGTTTTGTGCCGATCGTAATACTATTTGTTATTTTAGCCCTTGAAAAAACTACCTCGATTCTGATGAACCAGAGATCAGGTTCTGACTTCCAAAACGATGCTTATCTCGGGTGCACGAGAAGGGATATCGTCGTCTAAGTTTCCCATCTTGTATCAAATTTGAAAACGTTTCTAAGAAATTTCATAAAATGGATAAAGGTTAAGTAATGTTTTTTACTTAATGTCGGGGTCACCAATGTTACCTCGCCTTAATAATTTCGATTATTTCAGCTAAAGCACTTAAATTTCTTCTAATGGGTGATTTTTTAAAAACTTTCGAATTTGATTTTTTAAATCTAATAATCCGACTAATATTATAAACGCGAAAGTTTGTATGTTTGTCTCTCTTTCACGCAAAAACTACTGACCAGATTTGGGTAAAACTTTACAGTAATATAGGTTATATATACATCAGAATAACACATAGGCTACAGCAAGGGCAGATTTAGGCAGGGACACGGAGGCACGTGCCCCTCCAGACAGTTTTTTGTGTTCTGTGGAGAATCCATTGTAGTATATAATTAAAGGCAAATCAGGAGCTTAGCATCTTGAAATTTGAAGATAGGCCCTTTGTATAATTTAAGAAAGAAACTTGGATAATTCCACCCCCAAGGGTTTCCCCTTAATATTATAGGGGTTCAAAGATTGTATGGAAACCGTCAAATTTTTAAGTTAGAGAAGAGTTGGTCGACTGTATCTTCTAATTCAAGGAAGAAATAGTTGGGGGAAATAGTTTACGCATCGCCTTTAAATCCCACAACAAACTCTCCAATATTTATACCCGTGTTAAAGATCCCATTCCACTAAAACATCGTTCTCAGGTCGTCTATCGCATTCCTTGTTCTACTCCCAACTGCAACTCTTCCTACATCGGCGAAACCAAAAACCTACTTAAAGACCGCATTACCCAACACAAATACTCCATTTCCTCCCACAACCCAACCGCTTCTAAACTCTCTGAACACGCCCTATCCTTTAACCACATTTTTGACTTCGAAAACACGTCGATCCTAGCCTCCGTTCCTAATTATAATAAACGCATCCTCTCAGAAACCATTCACATCAATTTAGATTCCTCTACCGTTAATGCCAAGACCGACTCCCATCACCTATCCCTAACCTACGCCCATATTTTTAATTTACTAAAATAACCTTACATTCTTAATTTATTATGCCTTTTTTTAATTACATTTTGACCATTTGACTTTTACTTTTTATTTTTCTCGAGATCGCCTATATTATATTAGATCGCCTATATTATATTCTCATCTTATTTTGGCATTTATGCCACTTCTTTCTAATTGTATACAGTTACATATTAACTTTCCTCACTTATTTTCTTTTTCTTTTCATTCTTCATAGTTCATAGATATAATACCACTTTTAATTTTTATTTTTCTCTCAATTTACATTTTTTACGGTCACTTATATCCACTGCATCTGCAATTTTCCTTTTTAATTTAATTTTTTTTTTTTTTTTTTTTTTTTTTTTTTTTTTTTTTTAATTTTTAATTTTTCACGCCTTTTACATTATTTACGGTCTCTTACATCCACCGATTCTACCTTTCTCCTTCCCCCTCCTGTGTCATTATTTTTTGGCCGTCAGAGTTCGCCTTTATCGCCTCCGCCTGCCCGGTGTAACGGTTTTCTTGCTTACTTGTCTCTGAGCGGCCTAACCTGCAAGTTGTTTTATTCGGTTAGTACACTTTTATCTTATCTCCTTCCTTTTCACATTCACCTTTCTTCGCACCGGTTCTCACACCTACTTTTGGCATCCATCATATGTTAATAGTATAGAGTTCATTCTTATTTAGCCTCATATTTTTCATCTACTGTATTTCTTCACCTACTTTCTATATGTTTATATTAAATTCTCATCTTATTTTGCATTTATGCCACTTCTTTCTAATTGTATACAGTTACATATTAACTTTCCTCACTTTTTTTCCTTTTCTTTTCATTCTTCATAGTTCATAGATATATACCCCTTTTTTTCAATGTTTAATTTTTGAAATTTATCAAGCCTTTCTTTCTATTTATGCTTGTATTATTACACTTTATTCCCCCCTTTTTCTATATTTTATCTTCTTATTTTGTATCTTTCCGTTTACCTCCTCATTTTTCTTTCCCTTTATATTATTGTTTACATTTTATCCCTTTTTGACATGTATTTTTCCTATTTTATATTCTTATTCTTGTATTATTTTATCTGTCACTATTAGAATTTCTGTTCATCATCTACATTTTATTTTTATCCATCACTTTTTAAGTTTATTATTCTGTAACCTGTCTTATATGCATTCTTATTTATCTTATATCTTCTATTCACTATTTCATCATATCTAATTTTATTTCAATAATCTAATTTATTTCCAATCCTGTACCACTTTATATATTCTTGTTGCTGCTACGTTTTTATATATTTCTGTTTTGTTTCTCTTAGCCCTGAAGATGGCCTACATTGTAGGCCGAAACGTCGGCACATAATAAATAAGTTATCCTTATTTTGATGTTTTCATTGACTGCACCCCCAACTATTTCTTCCTTGAATTGAGTCAAATTTTTAAGTTAGACATTTGAAATTTTGGATATACGAGTAACTTACAGTTAAAAAAAATTAAATTATTTATTTAAAATTATTGGTCACGAAAGTTTATGTGGCAGACCAAATTCCATGCGAGCCTAAAGGCGTTAAATTGCACGATCTAGGCGGCCAATTGTCCGGCCCCAAACTAAATACTCTTTTAAGTTTCCACGGCGTCTATTTTTACAAAAAGCTTCAGTGATTTCATCTGGTTTAGACCGTGTAGCTAAATTTTCCGCCAACGTTTCGCCAGACATGCTGCTGGCTTCCTCAAGGCTTTGTTGAGACTGAAGATGTTCCGCTAAACCGCGATGTTATATAGCAGCCGCTCGGGCCTATTCGGGTCCACTCGTAGTTATCAGGAGCCCTGTAGCGATGCTAACAAGATGTAACAATTAAATTAAATAACCGCAATTACCTACCAGCAATATGTTAGAGGTAATATTGGAAATGTGTTGTTATATCTAAGTTATGTTGAATGACGAAATATTACTGAATACTTTGATTTACTAAATTTGTGTAATAAAAGACAATTAAAATTGTAAATTTAATAAAGGGGCATTTGCTGAAACGATCGAAATTATCTAGCACGATGTAGTAACAGGTCCTATGGTATCTAGGCCCCTACTGGGGCTCACCCAGCCTAAGTGGTTAACCAAAATAAGGGCGAGTAATTTGGCGGTTGAGTGTTTAACCAGGTATCTTTAGCACAGCAACTCTAGGCGCTCTTCATGCTAACTAGGTAGAAGACTGGAATAGCTTGTTAAGGTGGGGTACTTCACACTTAACTTAGTTATACTTTTAGTGATACTTTTAATTTGAAAATTACTAGTTACTGGTTCGTCATTAAAGTAAAAACATTATGACGAAATCTAAAGGTTCGTTCAATATTAATGAAGCTATAAGGAAAGTAGACAATAACGGTACACAAGAATTATAGAAAGCCTCCAATACTTGTGTCCAATGACGAATTACGGAACACCATTCCGCTTCGGGTCCTGAAACCCTGTTTCTTGAGGAAGGAAATCTCATATCACGTTGATAGTTAACGTTTCGGATTTTAAAATCGACTTACTATAATCGCTTACAAAACTGTTTATTAAGTGAGGTTTAATTAATTCTAATCAAGATCTAAACGTTCAGGACTAAGGAATGCTAAAGCGTAATATTCATTGCTTTTTTAAACCTAAGATTTCTGGAAACTTAAATATTTAGAACATATTCAGTTAATACACCAGACATTTCTATTGGATTTCATAGCAAATTAAATTTCGAATAGAAAGTATAATATTTTAAGTTAAGAAAAAAATACAGATCATTAATAGATATTACCTTGATGTTAAATATGCTAGGTGTGACAAAAATATGAGGTGACTGGAGAGGTTCTATTGCTTTTTTTAAATTATTTAGTATTTAAATTTTTCATGGATAAATATATAATGAGGTACTTTGTCCCATTGTAAGCCCTTAACAGTAGTATTGATTTAAAAACTATAATTTTTTTTCGTTCCATTATTTATTATTTACATAGATTATTTTACACAACTGCCTTTACGACGATGACTTTAAGAGAAATTCAAGAAGAGGATAATAAATGTTTTGATTGGAATGTGGATTATAAATTTCAAATCAATACTTTTCCGGCAACATAATGAAAAATTGAAAAAACTATATAAATACGATCTTGAATGGCATAGAAACTATATTTTTTAGAATCTTGATATTGAATAAGGCAACAAAATATTTTTAATATAATTTTAAATATCGTGGTACCATGAATTCACAAATTACACTAGCCTGCAAAAAGGAAGAAATGGATCCTACTACTTCATAATCGATCAGAATTTAAGCAAATTAGGAGATAATAAACTTAACATTTTAATTTTATAAATGAAGGAATTTCTTTAAATGAGTTTTTTTAGGAGATACAATATTGGCATAAAGTAAGAAAAGAAATAAAATTCTGTTTTATTTTATTACCCACCTACGATGTATAATTGTAATGTGTTTAACCTGACTCTTTTTTGAGAGTTTCAAATTTCATCGGTAAAATTATACTTTTTAAGCCCACTAAAAAAAAAAAAATCATAACTTTAGTGATCTCAGAAATATTGTGGCATTGTGTCCGCTTGATAATATATAACGATTTACTGATAAAATGGTTCAGCTTATTATCTAATTGGTATGCCGAATTTATGGTAATTCTTTGTATAATTTGAAGCATTTTCAGCCTAAATAATACTCAAATATGTTTTAACTTTTCGACTATGTAGGAAATTCATTATTTCGAGCCAGCTGGATGACCTTCTGATGACTTGAAGCAATCATTATATTTCCGTAAACGTTTTTAAAAATTGAGCAAAAAATAATGAAGAAATTTAATGGTGGTTTAAGTAATTTCGATTTTCGGTTGATATTTCGTATGTGGCATCGTACCACGTAGTGATCAACTACAAATTACCGACACAAATATAAATAAAAACGCTAAATTATAACAAATAATAATAAAAGCATGACAAAGGTGAAGACTTTTATAAACTAAGATTTCATTCGTTTTAAGATCTGATTGTACTTTAGATATTCTATGAGATATTAGTGTGTAGCTACTGAAGTTTATGTCCGTGAATGTTGAACCTTGGTGCAGTAGTCTCGTCCCTTCCGCTACGAGTTACTGCTCCCAGGTAAGTACCTACCATTTCTTATTTTTATGCATATAAAACTACAAAGTTTTGTATGTATAATTGTCGGGTATCAATAGCTATTTTTTATTTATTCCATTTTTTTTTTACTTCTAAACGAATATTTTATTGCATTAAAAGCCAGATATTTTTGTTTTGTATAATTTGAAAATAATAAAATTCATTAAAAGGAAAAAAAAGAGATCAGAGAGTAATTTTCAAAACAAATGTTTTAATATTAAGCGTGATATTTGAAAAACAAAACAGGGTCAGTCTCATCATAGTTGTGTGAGAAGGTTGCTACTTTACATTTTGATTTTGTCGACACTCTCTACATCTTCTTCATCTTGAATTTTATCAAACTTCACCAGTAAAATCTCTCGCTATTTTCATCTAATTTTGGACTTACCTCTGTCTTTTTCTACTCATCAATATTTCGAACTCAACACTTTTCAAGAACTCAGTTCATGTCTCAGTTTCTCATTGATTCACAGACCATTAATATTTTTTGTTAGGCTCATACATTTTAGTAAATAAGTTCATTTAATTTTTTATGTAAATAATTAATTACAGATACTAGTTGCATTATGCATCATACTAACACACTTTGTGACTATATACACGTCTTAATTCATTTCAGCACCGAAATTCTCCACATTCAATTCAACACCTACTCGAAACTCTATTATCAAAAGAGTAATCGATTGGGACACCTATAAACACCTAATTTACCATAATGTTTGTCCCAAAAATCATTTCGCCAGCCCACAAGAAATCGATGAAAGCATAACCAAACTGCAGCAAACCATAGCTGAATGCTTAAAGAAGTCGACCAAATGAATATTCTGTACAAAAAGGATAACTCTCACAAGCAGTGTGTCTATTTCCATTCTTGTTGGATTAAAGGAAAAAAATATTGCAAGGAGGAGATGGATGCAATCCAGGAATCCTCAAAACAAAAGTAATTTGGAACTGTCTAAAACGCGCCGTAAAAAAGAAGTTGAAAGAATTCACAATATCCACGTACAAAAAATATATTTTCAACCTGGACCCAAAAGACTAATCATTATTTGAAGGAAAATAAAAAAAGGAAATATCCCCAGTCCATAATGAACGGAGGGTGTATCACCAGGGACTTGGATAAAGCCGAAGCCTTTGCCGATTATTTCCAACAAATATTTTCAAATTCACAATCCGATAGAGGACGGTTAGACGTTGAAATCGAAGATTTTCTACAATCTCCTCTATCAACAGTACAATTGCCAATGGAATTCACCACTCCAAAAGAAATTCACCCCTTAATTAGGAAGATCAAAACCAGGAAAAGCCTCGGCTACGATTTGTTACCAGCAATCGCAATAAAAAACTACTTAGGAAAGCAGTTGCTCTGATAACACCAATTTTCAACAGCTGCTTAAGGATTGGATATTTTCCTAATGCGTGGAAGAGAGCAGATCAGGGGTTATAAACAAGCCAAGCAAAAATGCCAAATAATTAAGCAACTACCGCCCAATTAGTGTACTACCAATCGTAGGAAAACTATTCGAATCAATTATCAAAATGAGCCTCTCTTCTTATCTTCAATCTATAGACATAATCCCAAACTTTCAGTTTAGCTTTCAACTTAACCATTGACAACTACGTCACACCAATTATCTAGATTATCTGAGTTCATAGTCAACGGATTTTAAATGAAAAACACATGCTGGTCCCATTCCTAGACTTAAAACAAGCATTCGATAAAGTTTGATACACTGGTCTCCTCTACAAACTCAAAAAATCAAATATTCCAAAATACCTTTACGATATCGTATGTTCTTTTCTAAACAATCGATCATATACAGTTAAATAAACAATACTAATTCAACCATTAGACCAATCACTACCGGTACCCCACAGGGTTCATTTCTCTCTCCAATCCTCTTCAACTTTTTTGTTCATGACATCACACAGTCCCCACTTACCTCCATAGCTATGTTCGCTGACGACACAGCAGTATTCTCCCAGAGTGATGACATATTATAGCCAAAAACACACTTCAAAGTCCCCTTAATGACTTACAACAATACTTTTAAAAATGAAAATGTGACCTCAACGTTTAAAAATGATGCGCGAAAATTTTCACCCTTATACGCCCTTCAGATCCACCTGAGTTAGTGCTCAATGGCAGCTAACTCCCGAATACTAAGACATCTAATTCCTCTCGCATTCATTCCTTACAATCCAAAATCCTTCGTAAAATCCTCAATGCTCCTTACTTTGTTACGAACAAAGTAATCCACAATGACCTTAATGTACCATTTATTGCTGATTTAGCCCGAATCCGATATCAATCTTTCCATGGCAAACTTCACTTCCACTTAAGCCCATTAGTTTCAAACCTAGCAACGTCTTCAATTCCTGATAATCCTCCGAGGCGTCTGAAAAGATGGCCTCGTGACCTTCTAAGTTAAACTTTTTATTAGGGTAGTTTCTCTACTTGCCTTTATGTTGGGACATCATTTATTTTTCATTATATTTACTTGATTTATGCAATATACAGTTGTAACTTTCAATAAATACATTAAAAACAAAAGTATTAAAACGCAAAATGCTTTATTACCTCCCTTTAATTTATTCATTATAATAATAATGAATAAGCAATTAATTGTTTACATCGATAAAACAGCCCATAGAATTAATACTGATGACAATTGCCCTCTATATTTAAATAATTCGCTTGATGATCTAAAGCACACATTTTTTGCCTGTCCATTTTATGTAGGATCTATAACTAAATTTTTAAACTCATCTGATAAGGATATATTTATTGTATTGAATCCAAAACACAACAATAATATTGTTAAATTCTGTTATTTTCTATCTAAAGTTCTAAGTATTAGAATAGCTCTGACCAAGTGACTTATATATGTGATTGTTTATCTATTAAATAATCCCTTTGATTTATTTAATTTTCCATAGTTTAATTTAGAATTAACTATTGGTCATAATTCTGATTTTATCTTGATCGCCATGTTCAGTATTATTATCATATAAGTTGAATTCCAAGTTTTTTTCATTATGTTAACTTTTTCTTATAAACTTTTATTTTTGTAGTTTTCAAACTAAAATCCCTGTATTTTACTAATGTTAATATCAGAAATAAATTTAAAAAATATTGTTTTCATTATTTTTTTTCCTGATCATAATTCCGCTTTATTCCTCATCCACACACGTCCTGTTTACAACTTCCCGATTACAACGCAAGAGCTGCACAACTCGAAGGTTGAGAAATAAAACCGGATAGCTAATACAATACGATAAAAAGAAACTTTCATTTAGTAGTAAATAACGGTGGAAATGCTTTTCCTCTGCTGTCATTATAGAATAAAAAAACCATCGAAGCGATAAAGCGTGTAAATCGGAAGAAGTCGATGTTGCCTTGAAAATCAGATGAACGCGGTCACATCCGAAACCTTGGCAGTAGCTCGACACGGCAAACCAGTTTATTTCCCAACAGTTTATACATTTACATATTGTATATGCATGAGAACTAATCGATTTACAAGCCAATTATAAAAGAATAAGAATTATTAAGGCAATAACTAAATATTTTGTATCTCTTAAATATCTAACTTTAAATTCAAGACCGTAAACAATGCTATGTAATCTAGTTTTAACAATTTATAGATAAACATTCAAATATAATGTACTGTTCTATCTAGAATCGGGATAATTGATGGGCTTAATCATAACTATAAAATAATTCATTGAATACATAACTAAATACTAATTTTTAACTATGGGAAATGCATGTAAAATACATCACATTAAAATTAACATAACAATTTGTTCTCTAAAAGCCATTTTAGAATTAATAAATCCACAAATGGAATAAAATAATAGTTATGAAAAAAGTCTTTCTTGAATTCAACTTATATCCTTTTACTTATTTTTTAAAGCCAAATTGGGGTTTACCTTTGGAGTAGTGATAAGCATACCTACCTAATATTTACGCATAACGCAAATTCGCATCCCACCAGGTGGTTCGGAATTTTTAAAGGGAGTAAAAAATCCTTAGTTTTACCGTCCTTCGGTGGAGACACCTATGGTGGTCCCAAGTCCGTGAGATGACAGATTTTCGTTTAAGATCCCTATAAAAATTATACCTGGATGGCAAAATTCAAGAATCCCGCTGTAACATCGTCGGATTAGCGATAGCAGCATAAAGATTAACATTAAACAAACAATAGGTATGCTGGTATTCAGAAAAATGAAAAGTTGTAAATAATTACATTTATTCAGAAATAAAGAAAAATGTTCGTTATAAATCTTGTGAATATCAAATTAAAACTATGTTGATATAGTTTTAAATATATCGATTAAGTATAACCTTAATTTATTATTAAATTAATAGCGTTAATTTTAAAAAAACAAAGCAACCATCAGATCGTCCTCGTGTGTTGAGTAAAGCATTCAAAGGGAGCAAGAACAATAAAATAACCACAAACCAACATCAATGTCCCAGATTATCTTTCAGCCTAAATAAAGTACAGAAAGGAAAAAAAAAACCTATTCTTTAAACCAAAAACTTAACTATGCATCCAAATTAACATTCCATTCCATTCCACATTCCATCATTAAAAGACAATTATTTATCATAATTCCATAGCCGAATCACCAATGAACTTTTCAACCATTAAAAAGTACGTACGTTTTAAAAAGTTTTTCTTTAACATGATCAATTGATATAACGATATGGTTCGTATGCAACATTGATGCAAAAACTTGCTTTTTACAGCGTGTCTAACTACTGACAGTTAAATAAGATTCAGTGTTCGCACCAATGCGAAAAAATGTAAAAAAGAAAAAAAATCCCGCAATTGTTCCGCTTTTTTCTTCAATAATCATAACAGTTAAGTAAATATCTGTATTGGTAACATGGCGTGAATAATCAATTTAACATTACAAGTTTCAAAATCGCCTATGAAGGAAAATACATCTAGATTATAGGCTGTATATGAACTTATATAAAACACTCTTGGCATTATGATAGATAATCGTGTGATTCCTACAGCTAACTTAAACGTTAATATTAGTTAATGCTCTGAACGGAAATATACATCCAACGACAACAATTGGTGCATGAAAAATATTCGTTATTTTAGCCCCACCCTGTTATGTAAATAATGTTGTGACCATGTGTTTGTATGTACATGTAAATATTACAACCTATGAAAGGCCTAGGGTGCAATACATGGTAGAAGCTGTACTGTTTCTTGGACAACGATTGTGCAGGGAGGAGATTTGTCCGAGATCACGCTCAACCGTCAGGTTCATCTCCCAATTAAGGGTAGCCACTTTATAGAGGCTGGGTGAGCCTCTAACTAATGAAATAAAATAATGTATCTGCCACCGTGTAAGCCAAGCGTAGCAACTCGATACTCTTGAAACCGAGCTACCCTGTTTCACTGGTCATTATAAAATATGAGAATAATCTGAGTTGACTAAAAATTTAATACAATTAAGATTTTTGCAAACATGATGTCAGAGAGTGTTAAATACAGGTGTGAATTACCTGGTCGGTTTACTAGAATGAAAACATTTAGGGCCGGTTGCACCAACCTAGTTTAAACTGGGATTTCCAATATCTCAGTTTAAATCGATTATTACGCGTTGCACAAAGTAGGTTTAAACTTGAATCTAGGTTTAAGCCTTACCGGCCACCCATGACCGTTTAAACTCGTGTAACCATATTCTCACATTTCAAACTTTACTCCTTGTCGCCCATTGGCTTTGTTTTCAATTTTCTTAACTGGCTTTGTTTTGTTTTTAATTTTCTTAACTGGCTTTGTTTTGTTTTCAATTTTTGTTATTTATTTATTTTTCAAGAAATGGATTTTGTTGGCAATATAGACATTGACGATTTGACAAATGACGAAGAGTTTTTTCAATTAGTTGCTCATTCATTGATGAGTACAAAAGTATTTCGTGCTCGACAGAATCATTTTCTCCAATGGTCGAATCAAGAATTTTTTGACAGATTTAGACTTTCAAAAAGCACGGTTCAAGTTGTTTTGGATTTAATTAGACCCTAGGTTTCGAACATCACTGGAAGAAACCACGCTGTTAGTCCAGAGCTGATGCTGCTAACTACTTTGAGGTGAGTGCAAGCACTTTCAAACCACATTTACGTTTGTCAATCAGAGGTAAAGTTTGTATCTGATTACCAAACGTAAATGGTGGTGAGTGATGAACAAGTTTCTTTGACCTGAAGAGCATCAGAAATATGATTGAAAGCACTTGCCGTTTTTAAAAAACAAATGGATAGACAACAAGTTACTGTGTTTTATTATTAATAATTATTGGCACTTTGTTTGGTTATCAATAATTGGTTTCTGTAGATGAAATTTGAAACGAATTGATGACGATTTCATAATAAATCAAGTGATTCAGTTTTTAATTGTTAATCTTTATGTTAACTCAACTACATAGTTAAAATGACTTACCTTAATATCGTTCTTTCTCAGTTTCAATTTGAAGATTTAGTTCTGAACTGGATAAAAACTGTAGTATTACCTGTTGAAAACGGCACAAAACAACAAACCTAAGCGTAACCTCCCTTTTAAACGCAGTTTAAAGTAAACTGTACTCCAATAACGGGTGTTCAGAGAACAAGAGTTTAACTGTTAATCTAAGATTAAACTGAGATCGTCTAATCTCAGTTTAAACCGGTGTTGGTGCAACCGGCCCTTAAAGTATTCAATGATTTGGCTAACAGAAATGGATATGTCATACAAGATTTGTTTCAAAAATATTTCTATTACATAAGATACATAAACGGTCTTCTCAAAGCTCAATTCCAAATAACAAGATGTTATATGCTTATAGAATTCTTTTCATGGTCTTATGACTCATTTATTCATAACGATAAAGCCCTCGATTATGTAAGTAAATTTCAAGTATTGAAATCGTCTTTAGAACTGAATCCGTTAAAATCAATTGCCAGATAGAAAATTTGTACATTACAGCAAGTGATTATAATATTGACCGCCATCAGCCGTTTCATTGAGGTTCTGATGTTCGTGTAAGCGGCGAAATAGAAAGCTAGGAAATAGTATAGGTCAGTATTGAATGCTTTGAAGAACTGTTAAAATGCTACCTTTACATTGACGACCATATTTTTACATGCTTACTGACAAATGGGCTAAATAGTTATGGGAATTAAGGAAGATAAAATGATAAAATAACCGAAATCGGCAATTTGTTTGCTCATGTTTGGACAAACATGTAAATATACGCAATGAAGACTTTCTATCAGAAATTATGTTATTCTCAGAAAGAGCTGAAAACACAATAATTAGGACTACACAAACACTTTTACGGAACAATACAGACAGGTTTGCGTATGTCGTCAGAGATTTGCGAGTAAACATTCAACGGAACAATGATTATGTCATCTTACGCCAGAGGGTCCCTGGCAATGATTTTTTGTTGATATAATGACCTACGGAATATTTGACTATTTAATTACTGCCAACTCATTCTCTAATTGGTTTGACGCAGCTTCACTCATCGATCATCCATAAGTAAAGAGTCATATCTTCCAATATTGCCATACCAGAAGTTGTGTTAAGTATGTACCTATTTCGTCAGCAAAAAATTCAGGGGACTATTGCTTTGCGATTGTTATCAAAAGCCCTTATTATTCTCAATAAAATTCTTTTTGAACAGCGTGTTCTAATAATAAACATATCTAGAAAAAGTGAAAGAGAAGAAGGTAAATATTTTCCTTGCCTTATTGGAATATAGGAACACTCCTTTAAAGCACATTAAGTCATCACTATTACAGTTGCTAATGAATAGCACCTGCAGGAAGAAATTACACATTATCAGTGATAGCCTGGGCCGAAAGGAAAACTTTGATGTTCGAGACAAATTGGAATACAAAAAGCAACTCAGAAAGCGGTTCTTTGATTGAGAATCAAGGGAGTGGGACGAATTACATCTGACAAAGTATTGGTAAAAATACCTGAAAAACATAAATGGTACGTTGAAGTTCTACCCAACAAACACAATGGTGTGCCAAGACAACGAATCGTATTACATGAAAAACAAGACGGATAATTCGGAAGAGTAGAAGCTATTTACGAAAGAGATTTGGACGTGGTATAGAGAGAAAAGAGAAGCAACTATAACAAGAAGAAGTAAGACCTAAGAGACCGAGCAGACCCTGAAGATCACTGAATATTAACCGGTAGGAAATTTTGTCAAAAGTCTGAAACAAAACTGTAAAGCATTAACAAGAGATAACTTTATTATTTAATGTAAACAAATTAGTATAATATCCTTTTATTTCGCGTCTTAAAGAGTTAATCATTAAAGCAAGAATATTCCATCCAAACAGCAATTGGATCAAATGGTCTAAGGACCGCACGACAGGGATTCGTCCGCACGCATAATCAAAGGGATACTTTAACGTACAATAGTAATAATGGCGGAAAGGGAATTAATTTAATTTAGAGGAAGTAATTAGGGATAAAGTCGTCAAAAATATATGCCCTCGACTACATGCAGAATAAGGATATATTGTTATTATTAACAGAAATTGAGGCAATTAACGAAGCATATAGGACACATTATTTCCTTGGTTATTGTCAATGATAGAAATCATAAATCAGACGGGGATCGAACCATCCCCAAAACGTAAGAAAATAAGCATGTATGACTAAACAATTAACCTTAAATGCAGAGAAGATGAACCGAGAAGACTCGATGCGGAAAATGACAGATATTTTTAATACTCGGGGTTATTAAGACTACTTACTAGTTTCAAACCGAACTTGTTTTTATATTTATATTGGTTTTATGTCTACAATTCATGTTCACTATAAAAAATTTTAAAGTTTATTATTATATTAAACTTATTAGAAGTTTTTTGGCTAAATAGTATAGTATACCGCAATAATGCTAGAAAAGAACAAATAAAGCGTATAACAAATCTTCTTATACAACCTAACCTAAAGACGTATAATCCTTGCTCTTACTAAGCTAATAATAGATCTTGAGACCTAATACAGCATTGACCTTGAACTTGTAAATTATCACCTTGAGCTGATCAGCTATGATTAACTTCTCGGCGCATGGTGAAGTGGATCAGTTGTGCGTGTCGCTTTGTTGAATCTGAACAAAAACATGCGAGGACTTTCCTTTTGTGTACTTAAACAGTAAAGTATCATATCAGCCAATTCCAATCTGTTAATTGTGTTAAACTTTCAACCCTTTCAAATATAAGGGCAAGCGATACCCCCAGAAGCAAGCTATTCGAAATGCTTTATGATTGATGCTTTATACTTCTTTTTGACACCTTAATATTTCTGAATGTCCTTCATTATATCGATAAAACTAACATGTTTTGGAAGGCCAACGAGTCTTCGAGATCCTAGGATCATTGCATAGGAAGTACTTTTTAATTTTTTTTAACAACCGATACGATGCCATTAAAGAGTATTCCAATGACATAAAAAATAAAATAAAATTTGATTCTTATAAAGGAAAACTATTGGAAACCTAACATGCACTTACACGACAGTACCTTACTTACAACGGATTGGTTTTAATATCAGAATGGAAGCTAAACTGGTTCAGTAGCATTTCATAGCACTGGTCTCATTATAATGGGAGAAATGAAAACTGCTTCACCAAACAACTAAAAAAAATTGAGACAGTAACTCTCTGGTACAATCAGATGTTTTTTTCCCAAAAGATATAATTTTTTCTAAGATTCTAGCCTTGAATGCAATTACTTTATATGTTTTTGTTGCTAAATTCACACAGATATTCCTATCTCAAGGTTTAATTTAGGCCTAATTAACTTGGAAAGGTGGATCAGAATAATATTTTAAGCAGATTCAATAAATATAAACATAAAAAATTAGTCCAAGAAAACAATTAATTATGAATATCTGACATAATTCATTTTTCCAAAAACAGCAAAGAGCCCTAACATAGCTCGAAGCCTAGAAAGAAGGTTTGAACAAATAATTTTTCTATACATATATAATATGTATACATTATACTACCGTGTATCAAGCATCTATTTAGGTAGTTAGTTATTGAATACTATACAGTTAAGTAACACCAAAAAATGACTGATATTGCAAGATCGCATGTGAGCATTGCAAATTATTTTAAGATTTAATTGATCTGTGTTTTGTAGTTCCTTGTAGTGAATATTTATATTACATAATTAGCTACACGCATGTTTAAAATATACATTTACGTATAATATTAGTTTTACTATGAAAGCAAATATTGTCACACTTACAAATTTCGCTTATTATGTAACGAATAACTCACTTATTATATAACTTTAAAACAATTAAAACTAAATCCAATGTTAAAAACCCTTGATCTATTTGTAGAAAAATCTAGCATTAACTATAGTGAATAGGGTATATTATACAATGCTACAAAAATTGGCAAATCACGATTAGATTAACTTATATAATATAATATATATATATATTCATGCATAATTTTAGCAAACATATATAATTATACATAAATGAATGTTTATTAAATTGAAAATGTGCTGTTACATAACCATTTAACACTTGCCTTGATCGCCACCTTTTTCCTTATTCAGAAATAATCATTTAAAAAATAAATAATTTTTTAAGTGTTTGCATTATTCTATTTTATGTTAACTTAATTACATCATTAAGTATGAATATTACAAAAAAATTTACTTTGGACTGTAAATTTGTTTTTTACTTCTTTTTTCATTAAAACTGGTTGATGATCCTGAGAATATTTGGGATTTCCGGACTGGACTATTATACAAAATAAAGATCTTCCTGACCAGGCCTTCCCAAGGGCATCTTGCCAATCACGAACAATCTGCCTAGTCATTAGGACGTAATAAATTAACTAAAGGAAGCAGTTATTTAAAAGAATATTTTTGCTCTTGCTAAAACTCATCCAATGAAAAATCTTTTACTATACTTAATAGCTCATAAATCTAAACTACAATAAGAGAGAGCAACAATAATGATTGAGCTGGTCTAAATCTAAGCATGAACACTGGAATAAAAAATTGTAAAAAAAAACAGCTGGCAGAATGGAAAAACATATCTCTGCAAAGGAGGCTTTACAGCAAATTTAATGATAACTCCATTGACAAGGAGAAATCAGTCGAAAGGTTAAAAACTGGAAATATATTCTCCGAAACAGAATAGCTTAGGATCGCCATTCAAGATCAGGTGATTGCTACGAAGACCTATAGCCGTATAAGTGGAGACCCAATTTCTGATCTGTGTCGACACAGAATTGATTCAGCATGTCAATGTCAAGGAGTTTTTGCTGAGACATAATAATATGGCAAAAATAGTTCACCAAGACTTGGCCATGAAATTTAAAACTGTGGAAAAGACCTACCCTTATTACATGTACAGCCCTCAACCAATAAATGATGAACGGGACGTCAAGCTTTATTGGGGCCAGATCGTCATTATTGATCATATAATCGTTCATAATATGCCTATAATTAATCCTAAAGGAAGCAAAATGTGTGAGCACTGTTGAAATAGGAGTACTGGCAGCTGATGGCAGATGGCACCTCCACAAGGTGGTTGCCGAAAAAATTAGAAAATATCCGGACCTGGCAGAAGAACTAAACCAATTATATAAGCTTGATAGAACAAACGTTTTGCCGTTAGTCATATCCACAAATGGACTGATCCCGGAAATGACGGTGAACAGCATAAAAGAATTGAGCCTAACTCGTAATATTCTGGAACAGATGCAGAAAGCAGTGTTACTCGAAACTGGGAGTATCGTTAGAAAAGTGAATTAATTAATTATTCTAGCCTCACCCTTGACTTATTTCCGGTTAAGTGCATTCTTCGGTAGAATCGAGAAAACTTTAGGAACTTCAGCTTGATGTTTTAAGGAATGTTCAACAACATTTTTCCTACTTCCTGATTTACATAGCCAGGATCGTACGAAAATTTTTGAACGTTTGAAGAGTTATCAGCCACAAATAGTATTATAATAAGCGGACATCAAGCTGAAATGGCTCCCACGACAGGCCAGACATACTGCACATAGATGAATAAATAAAGAAATCATTCATCTTCGAATGATCATAATAATTTTCATTTGGTTTATTAATTATTCTGGTTTAATTCATATTACAACTAATGAACTAATAAATTAGGATTTGAAACTTTCTTCCATTATAATATGTATGCTTTATGCATAAATAAATCAAAAGATGTTAGCGAATAAGTGAAATTAATTTAAGCTGCATCCATAATAATAAAATTAAGCATTTAAACCATTTATAGTTTTTAATATAATTTGTAAAGAAATAAATGGAATTGATAATTATTAGTTAAAACTAATAAGTACATAAAATTATTCAATTACACCATATTCACTTTAAATAAGAGGTTTACACAGATCCCTAGCGTTTAAGCTAAAAAAAAAACTCAACAATCACGTCAATTAATTGGGAAGAGATTTAAGAATTCAGGGCTTTGAATACATTTAAAACGGGTGAATAATGATATAGAATTTATCACGCGCTCGTATATGGAGAAAGATAAATATTCATTTTTATTTATTTAGTAAGTCATAACACTTTTGTATGAAATATTTTAAGGATACAACTCAATAATATAATTTCTAATTAAAGAAGTGACTGGAATATATATATAATAAAACTAATTGATAAAAACACTGACTTTTTTAAACGGTAACCTGCTGAGGGCTTAAAGCAGGAAACAATGAATATGATAATTAAGAGGAAATACGAAAGAGAACAAGGCTATCTGGTTAACTTCAATATAGATCTGTGTACCTTAGTGTACGATTAGCTAAATAATAGTGAATACAAAACATTGATCACTATTTTTTTTTTCTTTCGTAACTATTAGTGAACAATAAGAATGAGCTACATGGATAAGTACCTAATGCTAAAAGCGGAAAAATAATTCTTTAAAAAAAATGAAATTAAAAATGACTAAATTGCTTCAATTAATAGCTGGAAAAATATAAATACAAGAAATTGCAGCACGGTTTTGAGTTCCCTACTCTTAGAGTAAAAGAGTTTTTGGCAGAAGTAGGAATAATATTTTAATAGACTTCAATCCATGACTCGAATATTAAATATATGAACACTTTTTTTTTTTATATTTACAACTGTATTACAATAGTACAACAAGTAAATAGGATACGTGATACATAATGACATGAGAATGACAAGTAGAGAAACTACCCACTGATAGTACTCAAATCACAAGTTCAACTAAGAAGGTCACGTGGCATCTTCTTTTCAGACGCCTCGGAGGATTATCGGGAATTGAAGAGGAAGCTAGGTTTGAAACTAGAAGGTTTAAGTGGGAATGAAGTTTGTTATAAAAGGATAGGAACCGGGTTCGGGCTTAATCAGCAACAATTGAGACATTAATCGTTATAGATGACTTTATTCTTAACAAAATAAGGAGTATTTAGGATTTTGAATTGTAGGGATTGGATACGAAAGGAATTCGATGGCTTAATGGAACCCAAAAGCTCTACTCCGTAAGTCCAAATAGGTCGTATGATGGTCATGTAGATGAGTCTTTTGTAGTTAATTGGGAGCTTAGAGCGTTTGTCTAGCAAGTGTTGAAGTAGCCTGAAACGTCGAGCGGTTTCTTGTCTTTTCAGTCTTGTGTAAGGATTCCAGGTTAATCGTTTGTCGAGATGCAATCCTAAGTATCGGATCTGTTCTACAGGCACCAGTGGGATATTATTAAAGGATACTGAAGGGTAGGAAGTCATTGGTTTACGACGTAAGGTAAAAGTGATTTGATGCGATTTTTGAGAATTTATTTCAATTTTCCAGTTTTGAAACCATTCTTCGAGATCAGTGATATTGGATTGGAGGCTTTGGGATGCAATAACTGGATTGGTGTTGACTGATAATACACATGTATCATCAGCATACGTGGTAAGGATAGTATTAGGATGAGTTGGAATGTCAGCTGTATAAACTGTTTAAAGGATTGGGCCAAGGATAACACCTTGAGGAAATATGAACACTTTTAAAATAGTTTTATAATGTTAGAGGACTGCAGTCACTCTTATTAATCACGTCAAGAAATATTAAAAAATAAAAAAAAAAAACTTAATTTGTCATAAATTTTCCATTAATTTTAAAGTAGTTAATGCTAATCTATTTTATATCTAACTAGTTTCCAACTTTAATTGTGATTAGAAGAGAAGGAAAATAAATAGAAAACTGATTTTTTTTTTTTAGCCAATATCTAGTATATTATGGTCATTACAACAAAAATAATCCTATACCAAGTTAAAATACTTTTTAATTGTAAGGGATTCATATTTAATTAATAGCTTCATGTTAAAATAAAATAAAAAAATCATGATTTTCATAATCAAATTAGACCAAATTTTTTTTTTCATTTACACGTTCTTGTTAGGCCATAAACAAATTTTAAGGAATTTATTGAATACATATGTTTTTTAAGGATTAGAAAAAGCTAATGAAGAGTCAATGTATTGGCAGCAATCAATTAAACGTTTTATTTATTTTTAAGAATGATTTTATTTTTCCTTTTGAGGAATTAAAAAAAAAAAACTTTTAATAGTTTATTTTGTTTTAATGGTATTTTAATTTTAATAATGATATATTTTGGGCTTTTTTATTGTGTTCAAAAAAGCGAGTTCAAATCCAGCAAGGGCACATAAGTTTTTTAATCCACTAACCCATGTGGGATCTCCCGGCCCTCCTGTGGCGCACCCACTCACTATAATGTGGGTACTCTTAATTGGGGAAAAACGTTGTCGGTTGAGCATTCTCAGACAAATCACACGGCACAACCGTTGCCTTAGAACCAGTACAGTCTCAACTATCTATTGAATCCAAGAATCACCATGGGTTGTAGTTGTACAGATGTTTATTTTTAATTAATCAATAGATAACGGAAAATAAAAACTCATTTTAATTTAACTAGGAAATAATTCAATACTGTAACATGTCGATGATTTAATGCAGGATTAAATATATATTTATTTTATATATATCTAAGCTGTAACAATCATAGCATAAACCGTATCCAAAACACCTAATCATAGGCGATAACAGTTTACAACCCGAACGACTGGAGTACTGGATTCATATCTAAAGTTGAATTATAAGGTTATATCTATCACAGAAAATGTCTAAGTAGGAAGTAATTAGTAAAACCTCAATTAATTTTTAATGTATTTTAATGTCATATGGGTTATTCTAAAATAACATCTTTGTAACAGCACTACCTTAGGTTATATGTTATAAAATTGAAAACTCAGAGATTTTGATATCAAATGGTTCTACATGTTGAAGATATTGACATAGATATTCAAAACGTAGAAAAATCGCGACAGCGTATTATCCAAAGACAAGAAATACATAGGTGTTTGTCATGAAGATTTTAAATCGGAGTCACATAGTCCTAAGTTATTCTGGAAAATGTACGACTTCGGATGCACATGGGTTTATGTCATTGCATGCACCTATATAATCTGTTAAATACCTAATGTTCACCGTAAGTATAACCGAAAATAATAATCCACAAAGAATAGGGAAAGGGAAAACAAAGAGAAATAAAAAACCTATAGTTTTAATGTGTTTTTCTTTTGATTAATAATCGAATTCAAAAATAGTACGCAAGGAAAACATGAAAAGAAGTATACTACAGATAAAGCAAAAGATCTGGTACGAGTGCATATCAATCAGATTTCCTAAGTTCAGAATCTCTGCTGATTTAATATTTAGAGGGAGTTTATCGCAGGTGATCTATCCATTATAAAATGAATGATCTATGGTGGAAGGAACAGGTTTCATTCCTCTCAAATCACATGTTTATTGCAAAATATTTTTCAATTAGTATAACTTTTCTTTCAATGAACCGTCAAAAGATGGATATAAACAGTTTGCAGTAGCAGATCTTAAAAAAGAAAAAAATTTAAGCAAAGAACAGAACTACAGCAGCATCTAATTGATAAGACATGCTGGTGATAGTATTTCTAGTTCAGTATACAAAAAATTAAACACAATAATAGAAGATTTCCCTTTATTCGAATATTTGATATTATAGAGTGATAGCTGTGTTCCACTAGACAGCAATAGTTTGATGGCTTTTCCATTACTCATATTCTACAAATACTTTCAAATTTGAAAATAATCGCGATCGAAATTTCCGTAAGTATTCATGCATTTAGGAGGTGAAATTGAACGGAACTTGAGAGAAACAGAATATTTCTTTACCTCACTTTTAGCATATTGTTGATAATTTAAATCAATACGAAAAAGCACTACACAATACTTTAAATGAGAGAGCAAGACATACTGGTTATCAGCTAGTACTTTCCAAAATGCAATATAATGTAGTTTCACTTTCAAAAGTCGTATCTCAGAATTGAGTAAATCAGTTTACAAAGTGTAGTAACGAGCGCCCTCTAAATCTAATCTGACGCAACGAAATCTGAAAACAGTAACTCAGAAAGTGAAGGAATATCTCTGATTAATAAAATTGATGATGTAGTAGCTTACCTTCACCAAAATATGGTAGATACTCTGAAGTGTATACCAGGATTAGATTGACAATTTTTTTTTACTTACTTTTGCCAAAATATGTAAAGATTTTAAGAGAAAGTACTCATATGCATTGAAGTATAATGGTTCTATGTTACATTCTCATAATTATTGTTCTAATTTTAGAGTAACAAAGTTTTATTTCTTAAATAAATATTATCATTCTTTCATTTTTCATTTAAAGTTTTCATGGGATTCTTGGTCTGCTGATCAATGTCACTGAATTGAAATAATACTATCATATTCCATCACTTAAAGTATCCGTTGCTCAGAATCTTTAGCACTGTTTTCTCATTTTCATTAATGTGTATCATAGAACTTAGTACTACTAAGGTAGCGACAGTCCATCTTAAAATTGACAATTAGAAAACACGTTATTATTTATGATCGCATATTTTTATAAACAGCAAAAATATTTGAATGCTTTGTTAATATTGATTGGTATCGTTACTTGTTTATTTAAAAATTTAAAAAGCTAACGTTATGTTGTAAGGTACATCACCATAAGTAGTATTAAATCTATCGCCAGTTTCAATAGTCTGACCAAGTGAGTGATCAAAGTTAATAACTGCAAAAGCCTTGAATTGATAGCGTAAACAAACTGAAATGTAGACGTAAATAATGAACTTGATAATAGTTAATTGGTTGCAGCAGCTTAGCATGAGAAGAGTTTATGATACAGTATCAAGGTGTGGTTTCAGCTATATGCCGAACTATAAATTCACTAATATTAAATGGAGTTATAACACTACTTTGTGACATAAAATATATTTGATGGATATAACGCATATGAAAATAACAATTTTGACTTTTTGATTTAAACAAGGTTTTAAAATAACTCTAGTTTAGTAATTGCACAATAATAATATACGAATGTATGTAATACTATATCTATATGCTTATAAGAAATGTATCCCCATAAGAGGGTGAAAAGGGTGACAAACGTTTGTATTAAAACAAAAAAGTGTAATTTTTAAAGCGGGCACAATGAAATTTTAGATTTAGCCTCTACATTAAAAATAAAGGAATATGTGTTGTTTTTTTTTAAATCGACTCCTAAAAGTGTAAAATACGGAAAAACGTATCATGTTATCTATACATATAGAATGATTTGTCCTGAATGATTGAGGGATCAACGCACAGCCTAAACTGCTGATCGTAGAGACCTGAAACTTGGAGGGTGTGTTCTTTGTATAACGTTAGTATCCGATAAGAAAGGATTTTCTGAAATTCTACCACTAAGGAGCTGAAAAGTTTGTATGCTTGATCACGTGTCTTACTCGCAAAATATGTATATTTTCGCTGAACAAAACAAATCAAGTAACATAAATCTCTTTTATTTTTTTTTTATTTTTCTAATCCAGCTCAGAAACCAAGGGGCTAAGAAAAAAAAAATCTCTGTTTTTAAACAAAAAAAAATCTCTTTTTTCTCTCCTGTTAATAAGACGATCTGTTCTCGTTGAATTAAAATACGTTTTAAGCAGAATTACATTTTTGGCATAGGAGCCTTTGTAAAAAAGACGCCTATTCCTTCAACCACAAGTGGACCTTGCCTAGATTTGCGCCTTAGGCTGATTGACTCCACACGCCTCCTGTGGTCAAATAGCCAGCAGCTAAACGGGTAGCATTGCTCTGGCAAGAGATACCGCCCTTGTGTTTACCATGGACAATAAGTGCGGTGAATTTAATATGGCGATGACTACCCGCCTGCCACCAATAGATGAGAGCGCTTCCATGGAGTGCAATGAAGATAATAGAGGGTAGAAGAGGACAGTATGGCCCTCGGAAATAGAGTTCCCATTTTTACCAGTACCGAAGAAGTTTAGCTCAAGGCAGCCGGTAAGCAAGGGACCTTCTACTACTGCCCAGAATAAGAAGACTAGAAGCTTTAGGATGAGACCCGAGGTTTTCAGGGTGAAAAGGCTCCTACCATAGTGAGCAACAAATTTGCGGCTCTCGCGAATAAGAACAGTGAAGATACCGCTCCAGCATCCCGGCCATCAAACACCAGGAGGCCCCCATCGATCATAGTAACACCACCTTGCGGACAGAAAAAACTGAGGGCCGCTCTCTTAGCTGAGGGGATCACCCAGTTTGCTATGAATTCCACTGAAAGGGAATCAAGATTATACCTGAACAATGAAAAGAACCATGACACAGCCATAGCCATACTCCGTACTGACAAAAACTGAGTTTCACACTCATGCACCCCGCGGAACGAAGAGGAGCTATATGGGTACGATAGTGACGTGGAGATCTCAGAACTCACCATAGACTTGCGAGAAGGATTCCCAGGATTTAAATCTGCCAAACAAATGATGAGGAAAGACGGGAAAGGACAGCTCCGGCCCACAGAAAGAGTACTTATCATAACTGACAGAACGGTGAACCTGGATAAATTGAAAAAGTTACGAGTCGCCGGACGGATGATATTTCGCCCGGTAATTTTCAAAGAGCAACGGGGACCGTACCAATGCTATCAATGTCAAGGGTTCGGGCACACCGCCGCTTATTGTGGCCACACCGCGTACTGCGCATTGTGCTGTAATCAACATGTTCTCTGTCAATGCCCTCTGCGTAAGGAACTGAAACCAGCTAAGTGCCAAAACTGTAAGGGCGACCACCCGGCGTTCTCCAAAGAGTGACCAGTGAGAAAGGAAAGAAGAGCAGAGAAGGAAAAGATGCCTGCTACCCGTGTGGAACAGGGAACGAGCTAATCGTCACTCCTAGGAGGAAGCCTAGCCCAGCCGATCAGCCATTCAAGTAAGGGACCGCCACCCCATTCCTCCCAGTACTTCAAGGCTCTGTATTGGGACCACTGATGTTTGTGATTTTCACAGCATCTGTGGTCGCAATGAAGCACCCAGGAGCAATGGTAGCAGCATATGCGGATATTGGGATTTACGCCACCAGCATCAGCACCCCATATGCTCTTAACAAGGCACAAATGGCGACTGAAACCATAGTCAACGAGCTGAAACTGATTGGCATCAGGGTGAATCCGTCTAAGGCGTATGCCATCGTGATGTCATTTCAGAGTGTGAATAGGAAACCTCTACCGAATACTTTTACCGTGGACTGTGAGGATAGAAGATTATCCACTTCAATCCTCTACCTTGGCATTACCTTTGATAGACAACTCACCTTCTCAAAGCACGTTCAAGCAAGATTGAAGTTGGCACGACAGAAATCCCACAGGCTATACCATCTGCTCTTGTCGCCGCTGCTCTCACTGAAGTTGAAATTACAACTCTACAAGTCCATCATAAGACCTATGTTGCTCTATGGTGCACCACTACTGAGACACCTCTACAAAACAACGCTGCAGCATTACCAGAATTCCATCCTTAGGAAGATAGTACGTGGTACATCGCTCGAGGGAGCACTTAACACCACCATCCGAGAGGAGCTTCGGCTTCCATCGGTGCCCGAGTACATCGGTCGCAGGGACATTAAATTTTTTGATGTGCTGAAGACCTGTGCGAACCCCCTATTTAGGACTTAAAACCACCCCCCAGACCTGGGAGATGGCAGGGCAGTGTTCCCTTGATCGATGTGCTTACATTTGATCCAGGAATGGGGTAAGTACTCTCCTGCCCTTATCCTTCCTTTCTTTTCCTTCTTTCTTCCTCCACTTTCTTCTTTCTACAACTATTCTTGATCCCGCTAAACGGCCCCTCCCTGTTTTATATTGTATAAAGTCAGCGGCTTTGAGCCGGTTCGAGGATGCGAAAAAAAAATTCTCTTTTACATTACATAAAACCAAAACGGACCTCCTACACACTACTCTCGACATACCGACAGTAACAGACTTCATTAAACGTAGACATTGTAAATTTTTCGACAGTCAGAAGTACTGTACAAACACGACTCTCACCCCAGCAGGACGGCCACAAACGTGGCAAGATCATGTACGAAATCTCAGCCTTGGCTGAGAAAAGAAATAAATAAGCAAATAAAAATAAAAGGACACGGTGAGCCCCATCACCGGAAAAATATAAAGTTAATGAATATAAATAAATAAATTAGAACTTCTCCTTTTTCTCACCCTCCTCTTAAAATGTTCATCGTACAGCACAAGAGATCCATTCCATCCTATCCTAAATCCTACTTAACAACCTCCAAACCCAAAGGGGCTACGAAAAAAAAAGTTCTCTTCTCGCTGCTGCCGTACGAGAAGTGTAAGCTCCTAAGTAATCGTTTCCAATAAATTCAATAACATTACCTACTTTAATGACACGAACGACACGTCCGTCCCATTTGTTAATCAGTGTCAATATATGTTTCAGAGTGGTGCTGGTGATCCGTCTGTGATGAAATTTGATGTGGATAATCTCAAGCCTGAGGAAGGATATAGGCTACTTCTTATCAAGACACCACACCGGCGAAGTATAAAACTGTAACCTGATTGACTAACAGACCCAGCGGTCAACTCACAGCAGAAACCACTCAACTTAGCTTTTTGAAATTCGCAGATAGGTTCTTAATATATTCGCGGGTAGCTTAAATGAGGACTAAGAAAGGAATTTGGACAATTCCACCCCCAATTGTCCCCCCTTAATATAAGAGGGGTTCAAAGATTGTATGGAATCCTTCAGTTTTGAAGTTAGACATCTGAAATTTCGGATGAACGAGTAACTTATAGTCAGAAAAAAAGTAATTATTTATTTAAAATGATCGGTCACGAAACTTGATGTGGCAGACCAAATTCCACGCGAGCCAAGCCGTAGGCAAAATCTATTACTATAAAAGAATAGCCTTGTTTTACGTTTGTTACCACTAAACAAAAAATCTACTAACTACGTTATCTTTATTTTTTCGCAAAACCAGAATGCACCTAAATTGATATAACGGCTGCTAAACAGCTGAAAAACGACTTGTGTGTCAAACCCGTCAAACATCAAAAAGGTAAAATCAATTCAAATCGCTTAACTATCCTATATGAACTCAAAAATAAATGAGAAAAGTGTTGACGTAAGCATTATTCTAATCAAAAGGAACTCGTTTAGTATTCATTCTTCTTTGACTATGCAAATAATCATCGAAATTGGTCTATCATTAGCAAAGATACATCTGTCTTCTTCTAATACATGTGTTTTCATTTTTCTTCACCTGCAGTCTTTCATACATACATATAAACAAAATCCGTAGTTATTTTCTAATTGTTGTTACGAACAAAGTAATTCACAATGACCTAAACGTCCCATTTGTTGCTGACCTGGCTCGAATCCGATATCAATATTTCATTACAAACTTCATTCCCACTCAAGCCCACTAGTTCCAAACCTGGCAACCTCTTTATTTCCTGATAACTCTCCGAGGCGTCTGAAAAGAAAATGACCTCGTGATCTACAAGGTTGAACTTGCCATTTGAGTACTACCATTGGGTAGTTTCTCTGCTTACCTTTATCCCGTGTCATTATTCTTCTTCCATTATATATTCTGGATGTATTCTATTATACAGTTGTTAATTTCAATAAAAAACTTTTTAAAAAATCTAGTTGGTTTTTAAAAAATATTACAAAAAACAAAAAATTATCTTAAACAAAAAAGTAGTGATCCATAAAAATTAAAAATATTAATACTTAGCTCTTCAAGATGAAGAACATTCGGACAAATATTAAATAAATTTGGTTGATAAGTGTACTCAATTTTTTACTAACAGGGAGTGTATTTTTGTGGATTGTGCTTCTACGTTTTTAGGAACAATTATTAGGCTAAAAGTTTCAATACAATACTAAGCGGATAAGTACCAAATATAATAAACTGGAAAACAAAATATTTATAAAAAGAAATATTTATTTAATTAAAAATATGTACTTACATCACTCATGAAAATAAATGGATCGATGAAGTAAATACCAAAGAGCTAAGAAAGAAGATTTCAGATGCAGAAAAATGAAAAGATTGCAGCAATGAAGATTGAGACGAATTGTCGCTAATGATTGTACGAAAATTGGTGAGCAGTATTTAATTATTTTGGCATTAATTATTTTATCATTAGCACTGAGCAATACACGTCTGATGTATTAGGCGAACGTATAGTTCATTTTATCCGTATTTACTGCAGTTGTATACAAAAATGTCTGTCATCAAAAAGATTTGCAAAACTAACCATAAGATTGAGTATGTATTGAACATTGCCAAAATTTAATGTCAAAATCAATTATATTCAACATTGATTAATTATAAGAAGCCAATAAAATAGGTCGGACGTTTTTGTTTCCTCATATTCACCATCCATATTTGTAAACAAATCAAACGTCCACGTAATTTTTGTCTATTTTATAACTTATAAACGTTTTATTGCCTTATTAATTTTTCATGCAAACAATTCACATTTTATCATGTCATTAAAGTCCAACACCAACCATAACAGGTTTTGATTAAATAGGCACATTTTTATGATATGGATGACTCCAATACAATACAAAAGATTTTATTTCTTATTTAATTATTCAAAATCATATTTTTGACGATTATGTTTCAAAAAAACTAAAAGAAATGAGGTTTGATATCAAATCATATGTTATAAATGCTTTACTTTCCAAATTGCAATCACGTTCTGAAAAATTAGGTAATACAGACAGTATCGTGGTAAAATTGATGTAGCTTTATTTTGTAAATGGTTATGAATTATTGGTCGATAACTCCCGTACTATTTCAATAATTGCAAAGATACGCAACAGACGTATGAGGAATAGTAAAAATTCGTCGTGAAGGTAGGACCCGAAATTAATTAATGAGGAAAAGGAGTTTTAAAGTAAAATGCTTAGTTTTTAAAGACTAAATGTTCTGATGACTGATTTGTTTGTATTAGTTTCTCCCATGCAAAATTCAAATTTTCATATTTTTCTTATATTGTTTTAAAATATTTTTGATACAGTAAATTTACAGATATTTTACTTTATTGAACCTTATTATTATATCGTAAATAATAAAAAAATGTACTTCTTAGAGCACAATGAAATAAAAATAAAAAAAGCCAAGGATATTACAAGTATGACAAAAACATTACTACGCAGCGTTTGCTATTATATGTTAAATTACTCAATTGTTTAAAGTCGTACATTGAAAATGGTTATTTAGTACATGAACAGGATATCTAGGATCATTATAATTATTTATGTAATGGAGTAATTATGGCTGTTTTGCATTTTATCATAATAAAGTTAAGATCATAATTTTAATTTTGGAAATAAAAATCCCAAATTTTCTGGTTTCTGCAGGTTGATAAGTCAAAGTTTTGAATAATTGAATATTTAATAGCACACTAACGATAACGAGAATAAGAATGACTTTTTTTATTTTGTCTTATATTTATTTATTAGTCAAACTTTCCTTTGTGTAATCATTGACTGCACCCCCTGCACTATTTCATACCATTAGGAATATCCAGACAACTATTTTCCATTCCAATAAAAAACACTATTCTAAGCACACGATATAATTAAGATATTTATATTAATCCGCATAGTCATTATACTATTTTTAGAGAAATATTGTAATTAAGAACCAATCTTAAATTATATCGTGTGTTTAGAACAATGTTTGTTATTCAAGTGAAAAATAGTTGACTGGATAATTGTAATAATGGCATGAAATAGTCAGGGAGTGCAGTCAATGATTACACAAAGTAATGTTTAACTAATAAATAAATAAAAAAAAACTTAAGCATTGTTCTAAACACACAATATAATTTGGATTCGTTCTTAATTAAAAAATGCTCTGAAAATGGTATGACTGTGCGGATCATTATAAATATTATTCAACTCAATTCTTAATTGGCCAGTGTGGAACCAAATCGCTGTTTATACCATTCAATCTTTCCAAATGAAGAAAATTTATTAACTCTATAAAAATGAACACAAATTTGAGTTTTTAGAATTTTAATCTTGGTGGGTTTACTCGTTACATGTTTTTTTAATATGCACGGTATTTATGGTATAGCTGCACGGTGCTAATACAAAGAACATAATATAAACACTATTCAACAGATTATTAATAAGTGAATCCGAAGTTGTTCAATAATCGTAAAAGAAGGTTGTAAATATTACATAGTATATTAATATCCTTATTATTTTGTTTTTTTTAATAAACGAAAAATTCCTATTGGTAGAAATTCAATGCTAACAATTCCTATACGCAAGAGGAAATGATAAAAACCAAATTGGGATACAGCTCATCAAATAATCCAAACTTATGCAACCTCAAGGTTAAGTTATATTTTTGGTTATACGACAATCCTAATCGAAAGGACTTCTTTATTTGATGGGATTCATGGGTTCGTAAAGATTTGCTATACTTAACAGTTGTTCAACAACCTCTAACTCTGAACGTTTACATTCCAAGGGAGTATCAACCCACAAACTTTTTTTTTTAAGCATCATTATTTTATTTCTGATCCGATCAGTGTTTCTTTGACTTATTGAAACGTTTAATGGCAACAGTAACGAACGAGCGAAAAGTTAAAGTCGTTACATGATATAAATGCTAATTATTGAATGTGAAACTAATACAATTTTCATAATTTATTTTATTTTTATATGATATCATTTTTTAAATATTTTATTTGAAAAGAAAAGATATGACCAGGACCGGGACTCGAACCAGGATCTCCCACTTCTCCGTAGTGGCGCCTTAACCATCTCGGCCATCCTGGCTCGTTTCCAGGCCAGTCATATCTCTTCTTTCACTGATCCTATATTTCCGTGTTCTCGCAATTTGCGATGTATACACAGGGAGAATGTTAATTGAACATTACTTTTATTTTTGGATCTAGTTGACTTTAAGTCATTAATATCATTATAATTTATTTTATTTTTATATGATATAATTTTTAAATATTTTATTTGAAAAGAAAAGATATGACCAGGACCAGGACTCGAACCCGGATCTCCCACTTGATGGGAGTGAGAGATCCGGGTTCTTTTGTACAAATCGGCCGATTTGATAAGAGAAATTATAACAAACAAAAATGACGTAATTTGTTTCGCATACTCACCGTTTACTATAACTGATAATCAAGAATCAGAGAAAAAATGCAACTCATTGAAGATTATTTCCATGTTTTTTATCCTATTAAAAATCACTTATTGGAATTGTTGAATAATTTGTTTCAAACGAAACCTTTTCATTGTGAATTGTTACGATCGGCTGGTCAAGAAGACAACGGCGGGCAACGGTTGAATAAACAGATTATGTAATGGATCAATAAGCAAAACTAGCAAAGAGAAGAATTTTCAGTCAATATTAATCAACTAGCCGATATCTTAGCTATCGCAGAATAATTTTTATTTTTTATCAATTTAAAAAAAAATCCCTGCATGTCCGTTTTTAAAACTAGCAAATTAATTCCTCCAATGTAATATGTGTAACAAAAAGTAATACGAAATATAATGAAGAATTGATAGATTGCTATTTACTCATGTGTTAGTTGCGTACTCTAATAACCTTTTATTAAAAAGGTATAATGGAAATAGTCAACAAATGGTGTTTTTTTTTCTTCAAAATTAACTATTTCTAGCACTCGTAAAATATATGATTTAAATTATACGTATACATGGAAATAGGAGCATAATTTCCAGATGTTTTAGTTGGAGGTGATGGGACAAAAAAAAAGTACTGCGTATTTATATTGTTTCAATTAAATTCTATACACTTCTCCTATTCTTAAGGGACTTGGTCCCAAAAAAAAACTATTTTTCTATTCTATTGTATATTTCTATACTACATCAATACCTATATTTTGTATATTATTATTTTTTTTTAATTAAAAGCTCATGGAATTTCAGTATATTGACTTCTGACATCAATGATATCATGATGATTTCTCTAAGTCAAGGTTTTTTAGGGTAAACCATATTTGCAATTGGTGATTTCAATTGATTATTTCTTATTTAACCGTTTATTTTGATTGTCATGAGCCATCTATTAAAATTACACAACGGTCCGTTCGACTTTAGAGGACCCTAAACTTTTTAAAATGTTCAGTCCTCCAATTTTTCATTTCAGTGAAGTAACGACAAAATTAAAATTACTCGATTAAAAAAAAAACTAAAACATCCAAATTATTAAAAAAAATAATTACAACAAACAAATAAATTATTGTAACACGCCTTATTACTTCAGTAAAACTTCGAATCAAGTTTAATTATTCTAAAAAAATAAATTACATTAAAAAAAGTAAATGGATTAGGAAAAACGAACAATATAGGCAGATAAGGCTACACCTTATAACACAAACCTTAGTTGTTTTTTTTAAATTATAAATAAATAGCAGGAAGAAATATTTATACAGATGGATTACATTCACAAATCAGGAAAAATGACAAATCTTTTTAGTTGGTTGAAGATTTATAAATTTTTCTAAAAAATATAACGGAGGTAGATAGGTTTGCCTTCAGAGCAGAAAAATGTTTAAATAGTAAGAACTATATCGTACATGGTAAAAACTATATCATAAAGTATCAGTATAAACAGAGAAGGTATTATTCCTCAGTTCTTGGGACTTCCAAGGCCAAGTGTAGCTTGTTATTGCATTGGTGGGAGATAAAAAAAATCAACCACGTGGATTTCCTTGTAAAAAGCATGGCAATTTCTTAAGGAGGAATTAACTAATTGGCTCCTTATGAGGAACGCTATCATTTCCCCCTACGAAATTTCTGTCTCGCTAGCATTAATAATACAATATTCGGAGTGTACGAAAGAGAGAGGTTTCATAATAAAAAAAAGGAGAATAAACCAGTGATGTCCATACTGGATAAATTTAGAAACGTCTGATTATTATTTGGTATTTTCAAACTATCATTTCTAACTCCATGTAGAATTTCACCCACAACAACACATTACACCTGGCAATAACCTCTATTTCAAGATTTTGACAGTTCATTTTACCATTCATATTTTTGTTTTAAAAATTAACAAACAGCTTAAAGTAAAGCTGAAATCAGCTCGCTACAACAAATAAATTATGTAAAGAAGATCATAATCTAAAGAATTTCCTAAGTAATTCCAAAGAGTTTGGACGAGAATAAGGTGCCTCCAACCTGTTATAACTGTTATAAAAAACCACGGCTTAATAGATGCATATCATTGTTTTTTGTATCCTTTTTCCTAAGGATTACATTATAGCTTATTGTTGTAAAATTCTCTGAATTACCATTAGCAAAGAAAAACATAGCAATTATTATTGCTTGAAAACCGCAGATTTGTCATGTGGTTCACAAACTATAATTTTAGAACTTCCTTTGTTTTCTAAAAGTATTAAGTACAAATAACTCATTCCCATTAACAATTTATTGTTTCTGTAATATAATACTGTTACAATATAGAAAAACTCGAGGGAGATAGATCAAAAAATGAAGAACTGCTGCTGCTAATCTCTAGTTCCCGGGTTCGAGCCCATATATAGCATATAATTATTTATTTTGTTGACCGAAGACCAATCCTGTGGCATCATCTAACCTCTCTATAAAAAAAAAGGTATATTTAATCGTGGGGAAAACCTGTTGGTTGAATGTGAACCGGTCAACAAGAGATTTTACTGACATTGAAAATCCGTTCGTTTTTTAGTTTACTCTTCAAAGCTAATAATAGTAGCCTTAATATCAGCAAAGAATCTTCATCAATAGGAGGGCAATGTAAGTTAAATAATTTATCGTTAATATTTTGTAGAAAATAAGAATAAAAAGTATATTACTTTAAATTGCTCCTTCAAATGAACCTCATAGCACGGCATTTTTGAGTTTATCATCCAGTAGTAATTGTTTTGGTTGAAGCTTTTTAATTCAGGAAAGACATACCGGGTGCTCCATTTCCAACATTAAAAAAAAAATCATATTTGTTGTTTCATCATGTTTGAACTTAATGTGGTATAGGAATAATAACATAAGTCAAAATAAAAAAAGTTTCAAACTATTACAAATTTTTTAATTGTTAATAAAACAATTTCAATATCATCATCACAATAGGAATGCTTTGATTTACCAATACTTCAGGTATTTTAATTTTTTTTTAAATCACATGGAGCTTTCAATTATCTCCATTGAAAAATTAGTTTTATTGAGTTATGACATTGGTTTTTGAATGAGCGATATATTTTAAGCAATCAAAAATGTAAATATATAACGCTTTTAAGTTCAGTTATTATTCGGCCTGTAACTATAGTAGTATCTTATATCAAACTGCTGGTCTGATAGGCAGCTATTGGTAATCGATAATTACAACTATGATTTAATGGTGAGCGTTAAATAGGCTGATATGAGGACTAGATGTAAACTAATAGAAATAAGCTAAATGGAATCAGGCAACTTTACATTGCATGTCTGATCTGATATATTTATAGATTTGTTATGCCTTCACTACATATTCATGATATTTTTGATATATCATATAGGATAACCTCCACGTCCTAGAACAATTCACACTATTAGCCTGTTTTATCAATCTGGACTATCAACTCTTTAATTTAGAAGATTAAAGTTAGCTATTATCTATATTTCAACGAGTACAGATATATTTAGGAATTAATAGTGAGATGAAGATACAAAACAATGGGAAAAGCAGTAAAAAATTATTTTAAAAAGTAGTTCCGTAGTTGTACCAATTACACCAAATTAAATTTATGAATATTTTTGGAGTTTACTACTTAAGATACAATTTTCATATTCAGCCCGCGGTATGAAAATTTTATGAGGAGTAAAATCGAATTTTGAACTGGAAATGGCGCGTTACGTTCCTTTCTCGCTAAAATTGTACTATTTGTTTTACATAATAGATAGAATTTAAAAGTTAAATTCCGGGAATAAGCGGGAAGAGACCGAAGAAGACACCGTGTGGTGTCTATGGCAACAGTGTATTCTATTGCTTTATTCTCGAAGTGTTGAAATGCGATAATTTTTTGTTTAAGAGCCCTTTTGAAGACACATATCCAAACAAACATTATTACTACTCTTAATTAGATTTCGCATTAAGCTGTTAGGGGTCCATTCATATCACTTGGATACGGCCTCAACGGACAACTGAGCAGCTCTGATAAGAGTAGGAAACTGACTAGCTATCTAGCAAATCTGTGCAGTGACTTTTTAATTGTGTACAATGTCTAGTGAGTAGTGAGTAGTGGGCAGGCAGTGATCATTAAATACACCTCTACTGGACTCTGAAGATGAGGTCCCCTTTTAGAAAGTAAAGACAGGGAAGAAATCGACCAAGAGGAAGGCAAAGAAAGCAAAAGAAACCATCGAATGAAGACTGAGATCCATATTTACTTCCAATTAGAGACCGACCGAACCACATTAGAAATACATCTAAAACTCGGTGTTATGTCCTTATTTAAATAATAAGTACTGACGTAATGGTATTGAAAATAATATAAGCGCACAAATAATATTAACACTTCGTATATTCATATAGAACTGTAAGAACAAACTTTGGTAGGTTACAATCATATGATAAGAGATCGATTCTCCTTTGCTATGGGCATAATCGATATGTAACACTTGCGGAATTGGGTACCATAGTTTTCCACCTAAAACACTACAAAACTCTCAAACAGATTTGTCATAAAAAATCTTGATTCTATTCCCATATCTGATGATAGGAAGGCATTTGAACCAACGAAGGCTTCGGACACAAGACGAATGCAAAAGACTACACCGGACGGAAAGAAAATGGAATTATCACCTATTATATTGTTATTATTATTATAGTGATTATTATGTATATTTTGTTATCTGATTATTATATATATCATATTATTATTATTATAGTGATAACTGTTCCACAAGGTTTCACTATAAAAGATATACAAGACAATGTACGCCACTTCAATAGATGTATATTCACGGTTGTGAATGCACACAAAAAACTACAGCAATCACACTGTAATATGTGTAAGATGCACTTAGTATTTCTGAATATCCGCGTCAAGGCGAACCAAAATGCTCGGATTGCGAGGGAGCGCACGTCACTTCTTTTATGAAATGCCTCCTTAGGAAAAAAATAGAAGAAATAGTGACTAAAAAGATGGAAGAAAAGAGATCTAAGCAAATCAATAATAACAAAAACACGCCCAAACTAATGAATAACAGCATGACAGTTCGCCCAGGTTTAGAATACCCCATGACCAATTTAATCCATCATTTGAATTATCCAGACTATTTTCCACTCAAACATCTATTTTTTAAATTTAATTATATATATATATATATATATATATATATATAAAGACACACACACATATATGCAATGCTATATTTATAATTTTAGTTAAAATAGTTCACATTAATTTAAAATAGTTTTTTTAAATAATTTACAAATTAAAAAAAAGAATACGCGATGATAAGTATCAGTATAGAGCGATCATTTGGCAAGAACACATTTAAAATCCATTATATATGGAAAGGGGTAAACTCCAGTCAAGTGTCGGAGCTGACTTTTTTTTTCTCATGTTGGCAACATTACCACAAAATTATTCAAAGGAGTTATATATTATAATAATTCTTTATTATTACTGAAATAAATCACGTTTTAAAAGATCTTACAAATTAAATTACTCATAAATTCAACTATAGTTAAACAAAATAATGTCCCAATTATACTGGATGACCAATATACAGGCATTAACTCAACCGAATTCCTCAAGTATTTGAAGAGTGTTGGGACTCAGATCGTTTTCACATGCGTTGACAATCCCCCATCTAACGGCTTAAACGAACGATTGAATCAAACTTTAGTAAATCGACTGCGGTGTAAGATCAACGATAACACTAGAAATGCCTGGTCTACCTAGGCAGAAGAATGCATAAAGGAATACAATAATACGATCCATAGTTTCACCCATTTTGCACCAGCGTATCTGTTGTTCGGCCATAAATCTCCTATATCTCCGCTTGATGGGAACACTCCATACTCTCTAGAAGAAGACCGAAAGATAGCCTTCCAGAATTCAACGAGGAGCTTCAACATCAATAAGAAACGCGTTGATAAAAATAGAAAAGAACATATTTTCAACTCGGTGATTTGGTCTATGTAGAAAATGGAAATAAGTTTAATCGCAGCAAGCTTGATCCAATTCGGATAGGACCATTCCCAGTCGTCAGGCAGATTTCCTCGTCGTTCTACGAAGTAGCCAGCGGAAAGAGGAAGGACATTTTAAACTTGTTCCACTCCTGCAAGCTCACTCCCTACTTCCCGCCGCCGCCTCAAGCAGCTACCTCAGAGGGGGAGGTGTAAGGTTACTTGAGCAACCTTGGGTTATTTTATTTGTATATCATCTGTGTTATTATTATCTTCATTGATTATAGACAAATGTTAGCTTAACTTACTCTGTTGAATTTACGTGTAATTTAATTCTTTATTATTACTGAAATAAATCACGTTTTAAAAGATCCAACATATACTCACAAGACTCACAAAAAAAAATTATCAGTTAAAAAATCGTTAAAAACATCGGATGTGAAGAACACATGACTCGTATGTGCATTAACTAAACCATAAAACGGAGAATGAAGCAATTATACATAAAAAAGGAAACCAAATTAAAAGTTTTATACCTTTCAGTACTATTATATTAACATTCATTCATTACGCACTACCTTTGATATGAAAGAGCCAGTATAATCAATAATTATAATTATTTAAATATAGCTTTTAGTAATAACATTAAATAGTTATTAATAACACTAAGAGCGTGATGTTTAATGTTAGCAATAATTCTACATAAAAAATAACAAGTAAATAAATAATCAGATAACTACACGAATATTTATATAAAAATAAATAAATATTTAAATTCCAGATAACGTCTCTAAAAAGCCTCCAAAACAACCATATGTTACGATATTTCGCCAACACAATCTTCTTAACTTCTTTTCCGGCGTATAAATAAAGCATTTTCCAACCAAACATTGCAGCAAACCACCAACCGCAGAAAATATACCACCACCACTACAATGGGCCAAACGCAACAATTGAATCATGAGGAATGTTACAGGACAAAAAAAAACCAAAAAGGTTAAATAAAAACAGTTGATAAAAAATAAAATAAACCCTATCAGAAAAAACAAAGACAAGAAACAAAATAAAAAGTACAAAAAACAAAATGACTTCAGAATCAAGTGGTCATATGCCTATTCAACAAAATATATTTATGCAGATTTCAACAAAAAAACATAAAATACTTGTTAGCACAGGAGTGAAAAAATCCAAACAAAAATCGATAAGTCTCTAGAACGAAAACAGAAAATAAAATGACATCAGAATCCTGAATACCTCCCGGTATTTCGTCTGATAAGGAATCTTTAGGATAGTTATTTGTGTAACCGCGCGTAATTATGTGGGTAAAACTAATACAATTATTGGTATTAGACAATCAAGCAGAAGTTATTTTGAAACTAACAGTAAGTACTAAAAGCACATATCAGATATTGTCTTATATATATATATATATATATATATATATATATATATATATAT
The DNA here is from genome assembly GCA_037127475.1 of Arma custos. NCBI lineage: Eukaryota > Metazoa > Arthropoda > Insecta > Hemiptera > Pentatomidae > Arma > Arma custos. The sequence goes on from CM073764.1 coordinate 93,128,708, forward strand.
ATATATATATATATATATATATATATATATATATATATATATATAAGATAAGTGTATAAAGAGTTTAGATGACAAGCATTATATTTTTTTGGTTAGAGAATATTGAAGGTCAGATTATAACAAACAGTGTGTCATATTATTACCCAAATTGCGTTTATATAGCAATATTTCAGTCTACTCAAAATAAATTTTCAAAAGTTACGAAAAGATAATATTCTTTACTTATCATCTCAACTCTAAACTCTTATATTAGTTGACGGCCGCATCCCCCAGTCTTCAGACTGCAATTGAGAGTCTAAACTCTTGGAGGAAAAGGACTCATAAGAAATTGCTCACGGAAACTGGTCAGTCAATATCTCATGGTATGAATGCAAGAAGGTTAAGATAGGCGTTTCATGTAGCTCGAAGTAATCCGTCAGGATGCCTCTACACAACTATGAATGCCACAATAGCTGGTAAGAGACCAGGTGGGAGGCCATTGACCAGATGGATGGACAGGGTCAACAAAGATACTGCGGAACTTCAAATAGCAGACTGAAAATCAGTGGTCCAGGATAGACAAAGGTGGAGAAGGCTGGTTACGGCGGCCAAATATTAACAAGGTCTGCAGAGCCAACCGAAAAAAAAAATTTGTGTACGTATAGCGTTCTTCTCATCCATATTAGAGAACGCTCCCATGGCCAGAGACACTCACACCTTTTTTTCTTTAGCCCTAGATTCCACCCACACCAAAATCAAGTAATATTCACTTAGCTTTGAATTCATTAACCCTGAGATTTCAGGATACGTGTTATACTACAGAGGCGGAAAGTAAAGGTTAAACACACACAAAATGATCCTATTGTGGACCTTGAAAAAGATATCATTATTGTTTGTGTTTATACTAAATCTTTGCACATATTTTGACAAACATGGTCTGGAAGATGTTCCTACTTATTCAAATGGTGCTTGCTGATTTGGTTTTTAGTTTTAGCCTAGTTTATTTTTTATTTTTTTCTAGTACGATTTACCAGCCAACAGATTATATAAAAGTCTGCCAGCGGCGGGATTTGAACCCAGGGCCTTCGGCATAGCAACTCAGCGCTCTACCACCGAGCAACTCCTCATACTAATGATTCAACGAACATGGCTAATAATTCTGTAGAATAATGAAACATTGAGGTCTTTGAGAATCATGCCACCTATTTTTTATTGCAGCCCCATTTAATTTTCTATAACATTTAGTTTCTATTAGATTATACTTCTATTTAGATCACACTATTTTTTTTTTCAAAACGCATATTGCCAAAAAAAATTATATAATATACGTATGTTATTACAATTTATTAATGTATATATATATATTAATATATGTGTGTGTGTGTGTGTGTTATAATTAGACTGAGTCCGTTATTCAAAAGAACAGTTTTGAGGCTTGGAAAGTTATTCACTAGTTGAACTTGTCCAAATCGGAAAAACAGATTTACAAAATAATTAATATAACCTCCTTAAAGGTTATATCACATGTCCTTACATCGAGAGTCCAAACACTAACTTATATATATATATATATATATATATATATATATATATATATATATATATATATATATATGCCTGTGTGCGTGTGTGTAATGTTTTCGACCAAATCCAATCTCAATGGAGGAGGTTGAAACGAAACCAAAAAGTCAAGGTCGAATCCCATCATTTGACCACTTTTAAAACTCTCCAGTTCCTTCCTATATAATGCAGCATAATTGGACATCGTTTTCCGGTTATATAATTAGTAGGTATTTTATCATTTATATCCCCTTTGTTAAACTGGTATTGCTTCCGAATACTTTTGAAAATATACTTCTAATCAGTAGAACAAGTATTTAATCATAATACTATATCCAATCACGTCAGATGAATAGATTCAATTCATAACATGTCTGGAAAGTTATAAAGATTAGTAGAAATATTTCGAAAAGCTATAAAAAAAACTTGGTTATTTAGATTTTTGGCGCAATATTGTTAAAAAATACATAAAAATTTCGAGATTCATTCTCATAAATTCGACCCTGTCAGAAAAGTCGCAAAGTCAAAAAATCGTAAGGTAAAAAGATTTAGATAATTTATTTTAATTTAATAAAACCTGTATCACTATAACCCGTGAAGAATCTGAGGTTCAGTACATGGTAGAGACTGTACTGTTTCTTGAATCTTGTGCCGGTAGTTGAACTTCGTATATCACGCTCAACCGCCAGATTTTTTAGATTTATTTTGGGAACCCACTTTATATAGAGGCTGGTTGGGTCTCAGAAGGGTCCTAGATCCAATGGGATTCATCTCCGACTACTAACAGATTAAAAAAAGTCTGCTAACGAGTGGAATTTGAACGCAGGACCTTCGCCTTGGGAACTCAATCTAATGCTAGTGGCCATCAACGTTTCTCAAAAAAGTTATTTTTGGAAAAATTGATGGAAGTCTGCATTTAAACAAAACCCGCATGTTACGGGTGTAACCAACTGTTTTGTTAAGTAGTTAAAATGTTAGAGTTATATTTTCCTGTATTAAAGTATTTTTACGTTTTTTTTTATTTTTTGTGATAGATGCACCGGCACAAGTCTTGACGATATTGCTGAGTTTCGAGAATACTGTCTATTAATTAATTAATTTTCTTAATTTCGTAATCACTATCTTAATTTCTGCACAGGTTGTCTGTTTTAGTATTTTTTAAGTTTTAATATAATTTAATTACAATTAAAACGGTTCATACACTTATCAAATAAGCAGGAAGTCAACAAAAGTGAAGGTTAAGTCGTGAGCCTCCACTAAGCAAGGACACTTTTACAGCATATAACGGCTACACACACAAAAACAAATCTTTGACTATGGTTTAGATCTGTGGTTGTACATCTCAGGGAATGGTAAATATCGCAATGTACAATAGTTCGAATAAAAGCTGTATACCATGTTTTTTTTATTTATTTTTTTTAAGTTAAGTTGCTCAAACAAAAATATCACTGATATATGACATTTTTTATCAAACTAAAACCATGAGAAATATGGCGGCAAGAAAGCGTCGTGTTAGAAAAAATTGGTTGACTAAACTAGCGAAAAAAGTAAAAAAGATCTGAGTTATACGCTTTTGATCCTGAACGCCTTAAATATTTCTATTATAAATTTAAATTTTATTAAAGTGTCTCATTATCCAGACATTATTGAAAATTTACTAAAATGTTGACCTAAGTAGTGCTAAATTTACCAAGTAGACTTCATACTATAACATATTTTCAGTATAATTAAATGGTAATGGTAAATGGCGGTAATATTTGTAATCAATTGGAATAATAATTAATATTTGGGATGAGTTTAGGGCTAAAAATAATGACAGAAGCTGAATCACCATGACTGAGTAGTGAAAAATTTACATTGAAACATTATTCGGAGCATGTGAAAACCATCAAGTTCTACTTTAACATTTCAACATAATTATTAATATATTTAAATAATCCAATCATAAACTATATATATATATAAATATAAATATTCTTAATTATCTATGCGTATAATTTTCCTTTTTTTAACCTAATACTACTTCTAAAAATATCATTATAACTTGTATTTACGTATGCATTGAGTGAATCTTTAATGTCTTCTATAAAGCAACTCATTTATTACAGTATAAAATATGTCCGATAAGCCATATTTGGCTTAATTGGACATTGGAAAAATTAATAAAAAAACAGTATAAAATAAAAGAGAAATATTGTTTTTAATTTCTTAATTTTTAATGGTTTTGTTCGAATAAGATATGATAATTTTTACCACGATATTTTCTACACGTATTTCATTTAAGGTAATAATATTTGTTGACCCGATCTCATATTATACTGGAATAATAATAATTGTTCAAAACAATTCTAATGATACAAAAAACGAAAAATATTTTAGTATTATGCCCCAACGATTGCAGCTTGCATTTATGTGGCGTAATAGTATTTAATATGGACTTATACATGCCTCCTATCTTTAGATATTTACATCATATATCTATTGGTTTTTCTACCAACCTAATGAGTATGTCATCTACGAATTTCTTAATGCATCAACTATAAAAAATAAATTGTTTTTACTATATTTATTAAATTGTTTTAATTATAAAACAAAATTTATGAGAATTCTATTATTATATAATGTCTGGAATATTGAATTGTTGGTGAAGGCTAGACAAATCCAATACGCATAAAACAAGTAATCTCCACTTAGTAACCATGGTGATGCCGCATTTGCAAATATCTATTCCTTTGAAAAACACCTTATCTCCTGGAAATGTATAATTTCTCAAATGACTTACAAAAAAATGTGACTGCAAGGCAGCACTGTCTTTTGTTATTATATTTTAATCCAAACAGCTGTTGTACTGTAGTGTTTAGTATTGTTGTTTATTGGTTAAAATGAATTCTAGTTAAAATGAAAGTAATAATTCCACACGATTAAAACTTAAAAAAGAGAAGCAAGTTAAGTATAGGAGTGAAAGAATAAAGATGTCCCGTGTTAAGAATGAAGAATATACAAACTGGAAAGGGAATGTAAACATGGATAATAAACATGGATTCGCTTGCAATTAACAACCTAGAATACTTACCATAGACCTAGAACATCATATATCCTATAACCTAGAACATTAACTTAGGAAAATTTATCTGTATAGCCTAAGATTGTAATATTTTGTAGGTTTTAAGATATTTTGAACTAGTCCTAATGACTATCCTATTCCTCACATACATATATAATTCTGTAATCCGCACTACCTATTTTCCTGATACATGGAAACTATCTATAGTAAAAATGATCCCAAAATCCAAAAAGCCTCCAGAACACCCATCCTCTTATCGTCCTATCTCCCTCTTACCCATAATGGGCAAGATCCCCGAAAAACTCATTCTAAAACATATTTATCCCATCCTAGATAGTAACAGTATAATCCCAGACCACCAGTTTGGTTTCCGAACATCCCACTCCACTATCCAGCAATGTCATCGTGTGGTGGATGTTGTCTCCTCTGCATTGGAGCGTAGATTGTACTGCACTGGAGCCTTTCTCGATATAGAACAGGCTTTTGATCGAGTCTGGCACCCAGGTCTCCTTTACAAAATCCGACAATTCCTTCCTCCTACATACTTTTTAATCATTCGCTCCTTTCTAACTGGCAGAACATTTAAAGTAAGTCATAAAGGTTCCTACTCATCCCTCTATTCCCAGTCTGCTGGCGTTCCTCAAGGTAGCATCCTCGGTCCTATCCTTTACACAGTATATACAGCTGACATTGCAACCCATCCTAACACCTTCATCTTCATCTCCATGCTGATGACACATGTGTGTTATCAGTTAATAACGACCCATATATTCCATTCCAATCCCTTCAATTATACCTATCAAGCCTCGAAGAATGGTGTCGGAATTGGAGAATTAAAATCAATCCCAGCAAGTCCCATCAAATTACCTTTACCCTTCGTCGAAAACCCATGACTTCCTGTCCTACTGTATTCTTTAATAGTACTCCACTTATTCCTGTTGAACAGATTCGCTACCTGGGACTCAACTTAGACAAGCGTCTTACTTGGAACCCTCACACAAGACTGAAAAGACAAGAAACAGCTAGACGCTTCCGACTACTTCAACACATACTAGATAAACGCTCAAAGCTTCAGATCAATTACAAAAGACTTATTTATATGACTGTTGTAAGGCCTATATGGACTTATGGAATTGAACTATGGGGCTCCACCAAACCATCGAATTCCTCTCGTATCCAATCCTTGCAATCCAAAATCCTTCGCAAAATCCTAAACGCTCCTTATTTTGTCACAAATAAAACCATCCATAATGACCTTAACGTTCCATATGTTACCGATTTAGCCCATTCCAGATACCTATCATTCCACAGTAAACTTCAAACCCATCCAAACCCACTAGTTTCCATCCTTGCATCCAATTCCATCCCGGACAATCCTCCTAGGCGTCTGAAGAGAAGATGGCCTCGGGACCTTCTATTATAGAACTTTATTAGAGTGCTGCCAGTGGGTAGTATCTCTACATGTCCTATCATGTATTATTTACTCTTATAGCAATTGTACTAGATGTATGTATTACAGTTGTACAACTCAATAAAATAATCAAATAAAAAAAAAAGTCCTAATGGGGTTTGGTTATTTTAGGTGCAGATGGAAATGCATACCGGAAAACATTACAGGGGACAAAGAAAATGAAACTTAGACATCCAGATTTTAGTGTTAATTATTTGAGTTTTATAAGTTTTATTTGACAATATTTCAAGAGCATTTTGAACTAACTTTTGGGCGGCCTCAAATTGATTCTTGTTGTAAATGTGAGGAACTGTGTGTCAAAACAAAAAGTCCATCTTTAAATGATGTAGCTAAAAGAGTTTATGTTACGGAACTCCTTGTGCATAAAAGGAGATCAAAGAAGTTTTTTAAAGCAATTGAAAATATTAGAAAAAAGTGTTCAACGGATGAAAAAGTAGGTGGGATCTGCATGGACTTTATGCAAAACCTTAAACTTCCTCAAATACCAGTTCAAGACATATTTTACCAACGGCAGTTGACAGTGAATGTTTTCAATATTCATGATGTTGCAACCAAAAAAGTCAAGTTGTATGTGTATCATGAGGGCTTAGCTAAGAAGGGGCCAAATGAAATTTGTTCATTCTTTGTTGATTATATCAATGAAGTTCTTGATGCTGGTGTTAGGCATCTTCATGTCTTTTCCGATGGTGCACCTGGACAAAACAAAAACACCGTGGTTGTGCGGTTTTTTCGTTCCCTAATATAAACTGGCCGATTCGACAGTACTCATCACTATTTTCCTATTCGAGGTCATTCATACCTTCCGTGTGACCATGACTTTAGTGTCTTCAAAGGAAAAATTATAACAACTGACAGAATTTACACAGTAAAACAGTATGCTGAACTTATGTTGCACTCTCCTGCTATTCAGGACAAGTTCCTCGTGGAAATAGTAGAAAGTGAAAAAGTAAAGGATTTTAAATCATGGGGTGGTCAATTTTATAAAAAAAAAATGTAATATCTACGGAGACTCATGCAAGGAACATCCCAAAGGAAAACAAAATAAAATTCAACATTTCAACTTTTATGGAGTTTCATTACTGTAATCAAAATGTAGCCCAAGTTAAAGTAAAAAACTTTATTGGTGGACTCAGTGAAAAAACTTTTGACTTGAAAAAACCGGGACCTGGTTTACCAGAGCTTCCAAAAATCAGTGCCTAGCCGCAAAAATGTGTACCTATCAATATCAACAAAATCAATGACCTCAAGAAAGTCGAAGCCTATATACCTGCAGACATTGTTGGTGAATTTTAGTCAAACATTTATGACTGGCCAACTAGCGACATGGATGACATTGAACAGTTTTAAAAAACTATGTTTGGAAAATGTGTATATATTATCTGAAAAATAAAATACTGATTTTTACTAATAATTTGAAGTGTTCTACCTTTTATTTCATACCTGATAACATATAGTTTAGTCAGTCATTTGAGAAACAATACATCTCCAACGTTTATAATTTTTTTAAATATCAAAATAAAAATAATAAAATATTAGTTTGGTAGAATTAACTTACCAAACCCCTTTATAAACGTATAAAAAAAAAAAAATATATATATATGATGTTAAATTAGAAACCAGCAGTTTTTTTTATTTCCCGAAAGTTTATTATTTGGATATGAGGTGTTTCTCAAATGACCGATTCAATTAAAGTATAATTAGGATAATTTTAAAAAAAATTAAAATTTGATTCATTAAAGATAGGTAATAAAATAAAAAAATTTCATTTGTAATTTTTTTAGGTTTAATAATTAATTTTAATCTCCTAGAAGATAAAATGATTAAAATCGACTAATAAATTTAAAACTGACCATATATCATGACATAAAATATAAGTATAAACTGCATAAAAAGTATCAAATAAATAGGCTTCAAACTGCTTTTTTTAAAAAAAGAAATAACAGCTTAGTAAGAAGCAGCTAGCTAAAACCATTATAAATCAAATGCTGAATTGCATTCTCAATAGCCTCGCATCAGCGGTGCAAATTAAACCTCCGTATTAATTGTAATACATATGACCTCAAATTAAAAAACAAAAGAAAAAATATCCATTGTAGAGACAATTATGGTCCCAATGGTTAATGACTTAAGTGGTATCGACAAATAGTAATTGATAATTAGAACTTATCTGTTTAATAAGAAATATTTTATTTGTCGCATTAGTAGTGGCCATTTCCTCTGATGTTCGCTAAAAATAGAACAGTCATAGAAAATACATATAACCATTAAAAAACATGAAGGGTTTTGGCTTCTGTAAATAACAACTGTACTGTTTTTAAATAAACCCATGCCCTCAAGGTAGTATCCTTGGCCCAACCCTGTATACAGTTTATACAGCTGACATCCCAACTCATCCTAATACTATCCTTACCACGTGTACTGATGATACATGTGTATTATCAGTCTACACCAATCCAGTTATTGCATCCCAAAGCCTCCTGCCTATCCCATAATACTGATCTCGAAGAATGGTGTCAAAACTGGAAAATTAAAATAAATTCTCAAAAATCACATCAAATTACTTTTACCTTATGTCGTTAACCAATGACTTCCTGCCCTTCAGTATAATATCTCACTGGTGCCTGTAGAACAGATCCGATACTTATGGTTGCATCTCGACAAACGATTAACCTGGAATCCTCATACAAGACTGAAAAGAAAAAAAACAGCTCGACGTTTCAGGCTACTTCAAGACTTACTAGAAAAACGCTCTAAGCTCCCAATTAACTACAAAAGACTCATCTACATGATCATCATACGACCTATTTGGACTTACGGAGTAGAGATTTAGGACTCCACTAAGCCATCTAATTCCTCTCGTATCCAATCCTTGCAATCTATAATCCTTCGTGAAATCCTCAATGCTCCTTATTTTGTTAAGAATAAATTCATCCATGACGACATTAACCATTTGTTGCTGTTTTGGCCCGAACTGGCCCGAATCTATCCTTTCATAACAAACTTCATTCCCACTCAAACCCTCTAGTTTCAAACCTAGCTTCCTCTTCAATTATCGATAATCCTCCGAGGCGTCTGAAAAGAAGATGGCCAAGTGATCTTCTTAGTTGAACTTATGATTTGAGTACTACCAGTGGGTAGTTTTTCTACTTCTCATTCTCATGTCATTATGTATCACAGCGAATTTACTTTTTGTATTATTGTAATACAGTTGTAAATATCAATAAATAAATTTTAAAAAAAATTAACGATCCTCCACCAATTATTCCGCCCAATTTAGGTACCGACTTTATAGAGGCTGTGTGAGCTCAGGGTCTCTAGATCACACATAATAAGATCAAGCTCAGCAGATAGTATTAACTTTATTAGGAGGCATTTTGTTTACATATCTTTCAGTTTCTTTGATATATTTTATTCATAGTTTTTATTTTTTCAAGATTAAAATTTATTGTTATTATGCGGAAAAGCGAGGAAATTATTAGATTTCCTCAGGAGGCGAATTCCCTGACTTTACATATTTTTAATGGGATTTCCCACACCGATAATTCTTGGTACTTCGTTAATGAATAATTATGTATTATTACTATTTTTTAAATAATCTTCATGGACATCACAATAGATAGATTTATTAATAAATTGATTTAAAGTGGTATGACTATTAGTAGAACATGGATGAAAGGTGATAATAATGAAGAGACTAATTTGATCAATTAAGACATGAAGATATTACTCATGTCTAAAATCAAAATTTGTTTGTCATCATTCTGAAAAGAGAATTTTTCATTCGCAGTGGAGAAAAAAATGTTGCAGGTAATTTATATACTGTGAAAAGCGGTTTCCGTAGTTTATTAGAATGGTTGGTATTTTTTAATTTTATTTTCTATAATGAAGCTTTGTAATCTACCGAGACAAAAGAATTTCTTAGACACTTGAACCCAACCATTCTTCTTTAAGTGGCGCGACAGATGCTTAAATAACTTATTCTCAGTTTCTTGAGATCTCCCAGGACGCTATCCTTCCACTTGCCCCTGGGTCTCCCTCTACGACTCACTTCATCAGGGCAGTTTTCGTACACTCTTTTAACAGTTCTTTCTTCTCCCATTCTTAGCAAGTGACCCGGCCACTTCATCCTCTGTAACCTGGAAAAAGAGGAGATCGTCTTGTCATTATAGCGTTCATATAAATCTCTGTTTTTTCTTCTGCGCCATACACCGTTTTCCTGGCGAGCCCTTCAATGCGTCTGAGTATAAGCCTTTCGAATCTATCCACCAAATGTGCATCCTTCTTGTTTAGGGTCCATTTCTCGCACGCAAATGTCACTATTGGCCGATTCAGCGATTTATAGAGAGTGATCTCGGTTTTGAGGTCGACATTTTTGCTTTTCAGCAAACTGGCAATGGAAAGGTATGCCCGATTCCCAGCCAGTACTCTTCATCTCTGATTTCTTCTGTTTCATCTAGTTTGTCACTGATGACAGAGCCGAGGTATTTGAAGCTCTTCACCACCTCGAAGGTATGTGTTCTCATTACGTAGAGTTGTTGCCGGCGAATTTGCCTTCCTCTTCTCAGCACCAGCAGTTTCGTTTTTTCCTCATTTATTTTTAACCCTAACTTTTCTGCTTCCGGCTCAAGCATTTGCAAGATGTCCCTAATACTAGGTAATGTCCTTATAATTACCACGTCATCTGCTTAGGCGAGTACATGTGTTAGCCGATTAAAAATATTCCCGCCTCCAAGTAATCCTGCTCTTTCCATAACTGCCTGGAGGGCAATGTTGAATAGTAAAGAGACAAGAGGATCTCTTTGTCTTAGACCATTTTTTATTTCATTGTTCCAACAGTCCCCCTCTAATGCTTACTCGGCAGTATGTATTTTTCATCGTGCACTGTACGAGTCGTATTAATTTCCCAGGGATCTCCATCTCCTGCACGACTCTGAACAATTCTTCCCTTCTAATTGAGTCATAAACTGATTTTAAATCTATGAACAGCACCCACATTGTTCCTCTTACTTCTAAAGTCTCCTTGACTTTCCTTGCTTGATTTTTCGGAAGGCATTTTATTCGTTGTTTAAGCTTCGTTACGACGAGCTAATGGTCTGAACTTATGTCAGGACCTCTATACTATCGCACATCATTGATGCTGTTACAGAACTTGCTTGACACTAGCACGTGATCAATCTGATTCGCGGTGTTGCCATTTGTTTATGTTGGGGTTTATGCGAGAACATAGTTCTCATAACCACGAGTGATATGGAGGCTGCAAAGTTTATCCTGCGTTCGCCATTATTGTTTGTTATCCTAATTCTGTTCTTCCAAAATTCTGTTTCTTTTCCTACCTGAGCGTTAAAGTCTCCCAATAGAAAGAACAATTTTAAGGTCATATGTTGGACAGGAGTCATACACCCGTTCCAACTTTTCGAAGACTCTTCTTTGTATTCTTCATCTTTTTCTTCTGTCGTGGCCTGGTGATATTGTGAAAGCGTCCTCTCACCGTAAGTTTGCATGTCCGTTCATCATTCGGAATAAAGTCCAGTATTCAATTCTTTATCTTGTTAGATACAAGGAATCCTGTCACCAACTCATGTCTGTCCTTTGCTCCGCTGTAGAAAAATGTGATCTCCTTTCCCGATACATTTCCATAGCCAGTTCGTCCACCTTATTTCCTGTACTGCTACTATATCCAGGTTACTTTTCTTGGCCTGTATTCTGAGTTCCATCAACGCTCCTGCTCTGTAGAGTGTACGTACGTTCAATGTTCCAATTTTTACAGTCCGATTCCGAGAACCTGGTTGTTTCCTTGATTCCGTCCAATTTTCGAGGCTTTAATGACCGTTCATAACAAGATATTTTTTTTACAACAGGTGGGCTGTCAACCCCCCCCCCCTGGTAACCCTCCTCCTCCTAAAAATCATGCATACAACTAAAAACGTAATGTTTTATGAACATCAATCAACAGAAGCAGATACTGAGAATGAGGAATTGTGATAGCTTAAAATTCATATAATTTTATTCTAATAAAAGAACATTTAAATATAGGTATTTTTTTTCCTCATTATTGAGCATAGTTTTTAATGGTTGGGTATTTTCCTGTTTTATTGCAAATAATATCAAAATAACGATTCTGTGAAAAGGGTCTAAATGTAGTGAGGTATTCGGATATTTTAAAAACAAACAATTCTAAATCACTAGTCAATTTTCATGAACTTAGAAATAGAATCCGGCCAATCAATCGAAATTGTAGCAGTAAAATCAAAGTAGCAAAAATGATCTCGCAAAGGTCATTCGATCAGGAAACATACGTAAATCGTTCAGGGTGAATGAAACGAACATTTACAGTTAGATTCGTTAAGATATCGTTTAGTTTCGATTAATACTAAGGCTAAAATTCTATGAAGAAATAATCTTTTCTCATATGCCGGATAAAAAAGCAGCTTAAAGTAAAGATGGTACCATTCTTACTGTCAATATTTTAAAATAATAAAGAATAAATTGTTTGTAATCCACTTTTTTAATTTTTGTTATAAAAATAGTCCAATTAATCTCTCTAATTGTAGTTTCTTAAACTAGGCCAACGTAAATTTAATGTCTTGTATCTTAACAAGACACATTAAATTAAAAATAACTGAAAGCAATCAGAAAGAAATCAAGATACCTCCTTAGATCAACAGAAGTGAAAATCAGGGTACCTCTGCACGAGACAAAGGTGTTCCAATAATCAATAATCAACTTTTATGTATAATATTTAAACCTCGTTAAAAATAAGAGTTTTCAGAAACGAGAAAGGATGGAGACAAACCCGCACGTCTAGGTAATACCTGATATAATTCATTTATTCAAAACATTGACTTGAATAGCCTCATCAAGTCTATTTTTTGTCTCAAACAACTCTGGTCTAGATAACGCAAACTTTTCATATTGATTAATAATCAGAAGTGGGTGGTATGTCTGCTTAATATGGAAGATAGTAAAAGGTCTTGATGCAACTACAGAAATCGGCATGAGCTTATATGAAAACCTGTCACCCTTATACACAAGTGATATACTCACAACAATTGCTTGATAATACAATACTTAAGGAGACCTAAAATAAAACTGGAAGATGAATTTCTAATTATTAATCTGTAACAGTACTCCCATGTCGATATCACCAACATCAAGAATAAATTCACTATGAAAAAAAATCAGATATGAATAAAAAAAAAACCTATACCACCACAACCCAGGAAGAGTCTTTTAAGTCAAAGTGTGAGAGGTGATTTAGCCGGGATCGCGCTCATTGACTAGATATCCTTCAATTTCACGGTATCCACTTTCAGAGGTAAGGTGTGCCTGAGACGTGTCTTCAGAATACGCAGGCTCGATTCCCGCGTTATAAAAGAATATATAGTCTAGTCTTAAACTCGGGACCTAGATTTCGATAACTCAGAGTACAAAACATCTCACAAATGGAACTAAAAAAAAAAAAAAGGAAACAAATTTGATTGTTTCTTTGGAACAAATTGAAACTATGTAGTTAATTTTTTTAAACTAGTTTTCCTTATTTAGTCAAATACATTACACGATGAAAAATACTGCTGGATAAAACTATTCTTTTTTAATTACCATAAGTTTCTATTAACATATTTGAAAAATGTCTCCATCCAAAACCTAATATATAGAAAACAAGTAAGTATATGCTGTTTTATTGCCTATTTAATCATTAATTATGTAAATACAATAACTGTAAGTATCCTTATTAATGCATTATAAATATTGTCAGTCAATTAAATAATGATAAATTGCAGGCAAAATATTATTCCTTTTTTATTTGACCATTTTTTTATTTAACAAAAGTGATTCGATTCGAAATCTAATATATAGAGGACAAGTAAATATATGTTGTTATAGTCGCTTATTTAATTATAAATTATGTAAATACAATAATTATAAGACCGTGGAAAAAATCCCAACGAAAAGCCCTTAAGTCTCCAAACTAAAACAGAAATAGAAATTATCTGTCCAATATTTCGCCCATTCAGGCATCCTCAGCGTAGAAAGAGAATAACAGCAAAACAAAACATGAATAATGCACCCTAGAAACATCCCACCACCTCAATATTGGACAGATAATTTCTATTTCTGTTTTAGTTTGGAGTCTGAAGGGCTTTTCGTTGGAATTTTTTCTACGGTCTTAACATTTATGTAAGGTCTCTTTTTACTTTTCAATACAATAATTATAGTTATTCTAATGGATTGTAGCTATCGTAAATCAATTAAATAATGTTATAATTGCAGACTAAATGTTATTTCTTTTTCTGAACTTTTCAATATTTTAATTTACCGCATATGTTTATTAACAGAATTCAATATTTAATACTATCAAAATATAAAAAGATTCTTTTTTTTTTAAATGAAAAAATTAAAATATAAAAATATGAAAAAATAAAAATATAAAAAGATTCCATTCTTAACTTACATAAAGGAAACGTATATAGTATTTATATGATGTTATAATCGCTTACTTAACTATTAGTATAGTAAATATTCTTATAATTACTGTATGTGTGTATAGTGCATCAGTTCCTTTTTCTATAGTATCTTATTAATGCATTGTAACAACAAAAAGTAATGGATGTAATGAGGACTAGAATTGCAAAACTTGTTTGACCTGATTCAACCCTAACAATTGTTTGGTAAATGTTTTGATATCTTGTAGTGTTTTTCTTCCTGATTTTTTATTTATATTACTAATAAACGTTTTTTATTCATCAGACTCACTTTTCTTAACAGTTTTTTATTTAAAGATTACTTTTCAATATTTTTATTTAATTGTACTCCCTTTTGATTTTTGTTTTTTATCATTTATATTATTTGTATTCTACCCTAGGCCGCTAAATTCGAAAGAAATATAATAGGTTAGATCGAACATATTTGTTTTATATTCTATTGACCTTAATTAATGATAATTTTAGGTGATCTTTATTTCCAAATTTACTTTTATAAAATTTTAATTTTAAAAATATTTTAATGTCACAGCATCATAATAGGATAAGTTGGTCGTAAATTATATCTTTTAATATCTCAATCATACACTTGAGTACAAGATAAGTCTGTTGTTGAAAGAACACAGTTTTGGGTTCGCTAAACCTTGTAAATATTATCGATCTTCATCATTTTATCAATAAGTAGTTTCAAAAGATAATAAGCATGTTAGTTTCTTAATACTTTGAAAATTGCTTAGGGTGAGGAGATTGTAGACAATATTAACGGGTGTGATAATTAATATTATTAAAACCCGACTTGCTGAAAGGAAAAAAGGATAGAATCATTCATTTATTAATTAAGCCTGTTTCTGTCCTCAAGTGCCTTTGATAATATCCCACTGATTCCTGTAGAACAAATAACCCCGATACTTAGGGATTACATCGCGACAAACGTTTAACTTGGAATCCTCATAATAGACTGAAAAGACAAGAAACTGCTGCCGTTTCAGGCTACTGCAACACTTACTAGACAAACGACCTAAGCTCCCAATTAATAACAAAAGACTCATACAGATGACTATTATAAGACATAATTAGACGGAATAGAGCTTTGGGGCTTCACTAAGCCATCAAATCCCCCTCGTATCCAATCCTTACAATCCAAAATCCTCAATAAAGTCATCCATAATGTCCATTTGTTGCTGATTTGGCCCTAACCCGATACCAGTTTTTTCATGAAAAACTTCATTCCCACTAAACCTACTAGTTTCAACCTAGCAACCTATTCAATTCCTAATATTCCCATGAGGCATCTGAAAAGAAGAATGCCTCGTGATCTACTAAGTTGAACTTGCTATTTGACTACTACTACTTGTACTACTATTGTGTAGTTTCTCTGCTTGCCTTTATCTAGTCTCATTATTCATCTTTCATTTTATTTACTGGATGTATCCTATTATACAATTGTAAATTTGAATAAATAAAAAAAAAACATATTCACCGCTTGTTCACTTGAACATATTCAGAATTATTATTACCTAGGTTGAATTTCAAGTATGTTTCTGTATGGTTACTTTTTCTTATGTACTTATAAGAACTTGTTATTTGGTTACTACCACTGGGTAGTTTCACTACTTGTCTTTATTCATGCTAATATGTATAATTCCTTCCATTTACTTGTTTTATTATTATAATACAGTAGTAAATTTAAATTAATACAAAAAAATAAAATAAGCCTGAATAAAAAGGTCTTACGAAGTATTTTCTGTTAAATAAATCTGTGTAAACATTTAGATTCGCAAATTAAAGCAATAGCATTTATATAAGGAAGGATTGAATTGACTGCACACAGAAAGGCGGAACCGAACGGGTGATGAAATAAACGACAAACAAACCAAAAAAAAAAAACAAGGAAATAAAAACAAAAGGCTCCCGTAATGAGATAATTACCTGAAACCTGAATTTGCCTACTGGAGGGAGAGCGTATCTGATGCCGGAGAATGCCTGGAAGGGGCGACCGCCGTTGGAGGTGAGCTGGTAGCCGCGGTAGTGGCCCGAGGGGGCGCTCACGATCTGGGGCGAAGCCCCCGACACCTGGAACGCCACCAGCAGAGACGCCCTTGCCACCTGCAACGCCACCAGCAGCAACATGACTGATCGCCGCTTCACCCTGCTGACCTTATATACCTGCCTCCCCACCGCGGCCCGTCGTATTCCCAGGAGGGTGTCTTCTTCTCCTGGTTAAACGGTTTGGAGAAAGAATATGGACAATAGATAATTAATAACAAAGTAAATAAACTATAATTTATCAATTCCTTAATACAAAGTAAAGAGGTTGCAGCTGAAGCAGGTATTTTATGAGATACTAAGTTCTGAAAACAAAACCAATGCATATCAGTATTTACATACTATATTAGTATATCATTCAAATCGAGCTTTTTTTCTACATCTCCTAAAGTCTTAAACAGATGCTCTCTAATCAGTTATAATTAAGCGCAGATCCATCAGAAGTAATAGATGAATTAGAGTCAATTTTCCTCACTTATAACGATATTATTTTTTTATAATGATACATGCATACATATACTGTGTTTTTCCCTTTACCACAGATACATTTTAGTTTTTATTTATTTTCAAGTACTTATGTAAATATGTATTGTATCACCCTTATAATGTAGTCGCTTGGCCAGATGTACATCCATTTAATTTTGAATACATCTGTTATACTTAAAGGACCTGGTCTCAGAAAATTAACATGGAAATTGACTTGTCAAATCGTCATGGAAAATGTAATAATTTATCATACCAATAGGATAGAAAGAGGACGAAGTCAAAACTGGGAGTGGTTTAGTAACTGTTTACTAATTGAAACGTTCATTTTTAGTTATCAAAGCTGTTTTTTTGCTCCTCCTGTAAAATCATCTTTTCATTTTCCATTTTCCATGTCAACGGCTCAATTGTATTTTCTGTTTGTTTCAATATTTAAAGTATATTTCAATGCATTCTGATTTTTTTCTACAAAAAAATTGTGTTAACTAATTCGAGAATTCACAGTTTCACTAGTCCAATGAAAACAGTTCAGCAACAATTAACCAACTATCACTTAAAAATAATTTATGATTAATAAATAATAGTTTTAAAAAATATGAAACAAAAATGAAAGTAGAAAATAATTTTCAATAAGCTTAAAATAAGAATGATATACGAAAAAATTCATTTTATGAAGAGAAAAAAACGCAGAGTGCTTCATATTTTCATAATGGCTACTTAACCAACATTATTTGATAAAATATTTATAACCATTAACATCAAGCACTCCTTTTTGTTTTGTTTCCTATTAAAGCGTCTTTTTTTAGTTTTTGTAAACTATTATTTATTTTCTAATTTTTTGGGTAAACTGACTATAAAAGGTGCTATTTAATTTTTTTTTTCTAATATTCATTTTCTACTTTTTAGTTCGACCAGCTACAAAACACAACGTGTTAATAACAAAATTAATCCATGTATGCCTTAGTTACTACCGTATCTTCGGGTATGAAAAATCGCTAATCCTGAAGATCACGATCAGAATAATGAGACAAGTTTATTAAATTATTGTATTGTCGTCGGTCCTTCAAAGGTATCTAAAGTTTCGATTTAATTCAATGATTCGAAGTGGCTGAAAATATAGTTCAAAGATTCCGGTACATCGATACATACATGCAGGCGAAGTGTTATAACCGTGTTAAAAAAGACGAATAGATAATTAAAAAGATTTTTCAAAATAACTATACCAAATATGTTTAATCTAAAGATCTTAAAAAAAAAAACTAACATATAAAAGTTTATCAAAAACAAAAAAATTTTATTTTTCAAAAACCGAATCGAATAATAATATGTTATAATAAACATTTTATAATAGTATTAATAAATTATAAATAATAATTATTACATACATATTAAATACATAAGAACGGTGTCATTTCATATATTTGGCCTTAACACCAACTAAAAGGTATATTATAATTCCTTAAAATAACCATAAAAAAAGCACAATTGGACAGATAAATTAAGGCACAAAATCGGATTTAAATCTAATATGGTAACTAAATGAATCTATACAAATTTAACTTCAACTATTGCAATATAACCAATACGTAGTTATATTAATAAGATTCTAAAATAAAACACATCAATATGAGAAAAACACGCCATTGTTGGATTATAAAAGGAATATTCAATAAATAAAATTAATAACTCTATAAATCAATTTTATCCTTCTTTTCTTCTTTAATACAGCTAAATAATTAAAATGTATTTTTAACTATTTTAGCAAAGCATTAAAAAGTACTTCAATAGGAAATCATTTAACATTCATGTCATTAAATCACCAAAATTATGTGTGTTTTTTTTATGGGGATATAATTTCGACCATTAAGAATGGCCAGACTGCAACGACTTCAACCGATTTATTTAAGTTGATGTTCAACTCCTTATCAATTCATTATTCATTATTTAGTTATCTCTATCAACGTCCATGGATAATAAATTCAACTACGTAACTGATTACCATTCCTCTTTGTAAAAGATATTTAATGCAAGCTAGTTAAAAAGATTAAAAATTTGGATCGTAGTGGTTTATCACAGCGATCCAAATCAGACCAGATCTTAGATAGCTAGGAGAGAATAGTAATAACATGGGGAGTTTGGTTTCAAAGCGGTTACATCCGTTTTCAGAACTGATATATTCAATTTAAAATAATAATCAATTTAGCAAATTTTTGTGTATTATTTTTCGTTAATTTTCTAACAGTTCACTTCAAACAAAAATTACTGACAATTCCTTATTACGTGTATCTTCTCTTTTTTTTAAAATCTCATTTATTGTTAAATATCGATATCTGGTTAGTTTATGGTTGATAAAAAATAAATATAGAAATGAAATAGACATATATAAAAACAAATCACTTTAATCAATATTATTATTAAACAGTATATATACATAATTTTGATTATTTTATACATTAAAAATTTTCATTTGATGTAATGGATGTAACCGCTTTTGATAGGAAACGGAAGCTATTGGTATTGATTTATGAAGTACAGTGGTACATCGAGATACGTGTGCCCTAACATACGAGTTAATTGAGATACTAGCTGTCAAGCGAGCGAAGTTTTGTTTTGAAAACGAGCCACATTTGAGATACGAGCAACATCCGCCTTTTTACTGCGCCTGCGCCTCGTGCATTATCCCAATTCTTCCCCGGTGTGCTTGTTTACCTCGCTGTCGATGCATCTTTGCTAAGTTTTTTTAGGGCTTTAGGATTTACATACTTTATCACATTTCATTTTATAACTATGAGTCCCAAGAAAGTGTGTGGAAAGGTCAGTGCTCAGAAGAAGATGATGTCAATTGGATTAAAGCATGAAATCATTAAAAAAAATAAGCATGTTGTGCGAGTAGCCGACTTGGCGAGGCAGTAGGGCGTAGTACTTTAATGATATGCACTGTCCTTAAACAGGAGTCGATAAAGGGTATAAGGGCGTTACAATAATTTCTAAGCTCCGGAGCTCTTTCCATATAAAGATGGAGAAACTGCTGATGGTTTGGGTGACGGAGAAGCAGCTTAAAGGTGATATCTTAACACAGGACATCATATGCGAGAAGGCACGAGCGATTTACGGTGATTTGCTGATTACATGAATCAGACCCCGCGCATTTCCACGGACGAGGCATCGGAAGACACGTTTAAAGCCAGTCAATATTTTCCATTTATAAATACATTTTTCTTATTCAAAAACACGTAACAAAAACAATTGGGGTAGCGTATATGGGGCTGGAACGAATTAATGGCTTTTTAATTAATTTCAATGGTGAAAACAGTGATACGAGCAAGGCTACGGAACGAACTAAACTCGTATCTCGAGGTATCACTATCTCCCAATTAATCGCGCACAAAATGGCCTCCAACTTTGAAAATATGGCATTTTTGTTATAAATTTTCAGAAAATGAAATTTTAGAATTCTTCAAATAGTAAATTGACGAATTTTGCCACACGATTTACGGATAACGCTGTTATTACGAAACGTTCCTACTTTTCTATTGTAATTTCAAATTGCGCCCGCTTCATTGAGAGAACGTTATCGCATGATCGTTCACAGCCGTTTCCACCAGTCACATCCATCAAAATCATTCTTACGTAACTCATCCCACATACGGACGACACGCATCAATGGTAATCGTAGCAGGCCCAATCAGGAGATAAAAAGACAATAGTTAAAAAGTAATAAACGTTAGCAAACTTTTACTATCTAATGATGCGGTAACACATTTTTCTTAATATTCGTTTAAATCCAAACTATAAATGCCGAAATTAAAGATACCAATGGACAACACTAAAATAAAATACTTTGAACAAACATTGAGTTTGGGTGAGGAATTGGGATCAACAAAAACCAACAAATATTGATAAGTCTTTCAAACAAAGGCACTACTAAAACATATAATAAATAAAAATATAGACATCAAAGCACAAACTTCACGCCCTCCCAGAAAATGATTTACTTCATCTGGTGATAAAAATGTCAACTTGTAATTCAGAACATTTGTAGGAGTTGATTTGGAAGAGCTCATTTCAATATAGGTCTGGACTAGTCCCTAGACGATTGCCTGTAACATGTAGTAGTTTTCAAACACAGAAGAAGTAAAGAAGAATTGGAAAGAGGTATGTAAAGATTTTATTGGAAGCATGTGCATGCCCAACAATCTTAAAAGGAAGGACGAAATAAGTAAAATGCAGCCCATAACCGTGATATATGATATTACAAATAAAAAAATAATAATGTCGCAATGCTCCATGGCTGACAAATATTTTCGTCCAGAGGGTACGAGCCGAAACGTAGTCAGTTAATCCAGCCACATCTACTATGCATTGCATTAAAATTTTATCATTTATACTGACCTAACGGCTTTTATGTAAGGTCGTCTCAAGGACTGAAGTCAGGACCACACTAACCTTCTAGAGTTTTATCCTAGACCAGTAAAAGATCTGGTACCCAGATTTCTGATTTTCTGATGCCGGGCATACCTTAGGAGGTCTCCAGAATCCAAAAGCCAGTTTCTGTCGTAAATTTATATCAAGATAAAAGAAACTGCTCAACGTTTTCGCCTACTTCAACATTTACTGGACAAACGCTCTAAGCTCGCAATTAATTACAAAAGATTCATTTACAGGTCAGTTATCAGACCTATTTGGACATACGGAGTTGATCTTTGGGGTTCAGGGCTCGACTAAACCATCCAATTCAACTCGAATCCAATCCTAACAATCCAAAATCCTTCGTAAAATCTTCAATGCTCCTTTTTATGTTACTAACAAACTCATCCATCATGATCTTAATATTCCATATGTTGCTGATTTGGCCCAAACTACATACCTATCCTTCCAAGACAAGCTCCATGCCCACTTGAATCCGCTAGTCGTTCAACTTGCTTCCCATACTATTCCTGATAACTCTCCGAGGCGTCTGAAAAGAAGATGGCCTTGAGACCTTCTACTATAGAACTTCATTGGATTGCTACCGATGAGTAGTTTCTCCACAAGTATTTTTTTTTCATGTCATTTGTTCATATTAGCAGATTTACTTGTTGTAATATTATTGCAGTTGTAAATATCAATAAATTAATCTAAAAAATAAATATATAGCATGAGCCTTAAGAGTTTATCCAGCAACTCAACTGAACCACGCAATTCCACACAACAGTTAAATATTTATTTTTGAGCGTTATATTTTATATTTGATAGCAATAAATACAATCTGCCACAATGAGGGCAATAAGTATTAGTATTCATAGATCAACCATTATTAAATAAAATTGATTTAATAAGATGTAGAAAATTCTTTAGATTTCATATTTTAGCTATTTAATTTCGTCTGCATATTCAGTGAAAAGCAAAATGAATGCAGAATAATTTTCATATCCCATCGAAACTAAACATTAATAAATCACCTGCAGCAGGAAAACAGTAGAGGTAATATCATATATCACCTCCCTGCCTCGTCTTGTACTGTAATGTACTGATTATGTTAGCCATAATGATAACTAATCTTAAAAAAAAACTTGATAATAAATATCGGATACAATGATAAAATTGATATCAAGGATTCATCACTGTTACGAAATAATTTAAGTTGCCTTATAGTTTATCCTTAATAATGTAAGTTGCCTTATAGTTTATCCTTCCAATCTAAATTAATAATAGAGGAGAAGATGGTAATGTGGAACCCTGCAGGTAAAATGGAACCCCTAATTATTTAAATAACCAGGGGCTTCACTCTAGTGGTATCAGTTGGAAGTTGTTGTACTGTTGCCCATTAGTGCTTGAAAAGTGTTGGAGTCGCCAGTTCAGTGAGAAAACACATATGAGGAGCACTTTAGTATAACCTAATTTTGTGAAACATTTCGAGGTGTGACAGTTTTGTTTATTGCGTGAACCAAAAATATTTCAGTCAGCTTTTGAAGGTATGTGCTTGTCAAGTAGGATGTTAATAACATCAATGTGATAGTTAAACGTTGTTATAGTCATGCTCTTTGAAACTGGATTGTGTTGATTGCAACATGTGGTTGTTTACAATATAGAACCCCTCTATACTGCTATTGGAAGCTAAGTTTTTCGGGTTCACCCGCATGTATGTCCGTAGGATGGGTTACCAGTTAGCATTCAGAAACAAAATTAAGAATCCTTTTAGTGGTGAATGTGCAGGTAGAGCTTGGTTCGACCATTTCTTACGTCGTCACAGTGAAAAGCTTTCCATTAGGAAACCAACTGGGACATCTTATGCACGATCCAGGGATTTTAACCGTGAGAATGTAGGGAAATTTTACGATTTGTTAGAGGCACAGTATGAACAGTTTAACTATCCCCCTGACAGAGTATGGAATGTAGATGAGACTGACTGCGATGATTCAGGAAGTGAAGAATCTGTAAACCTTCCATCAGACCACTCTGATAGTCCATTGGAAATGCCCATCGGCGAGCCTCAGCCTGATAAAGACGATGCTTCTTGCTTGTTCTGCGATGGTAAGTTTACAGATGACAGAAAGGGCGAATTGTGGGTACAATGTCTAATGTGCGAGATGCGGGCCCACAATGATTGTGCTGGCGCAGAAATGTGGCGTATGTGTGAATAAAGTCACTTAGATTTTATAATCATAATGTTTTTTGCGAATAAACACCATTTTTTACATTTACAAATGTT
This sequence comes from Arma custos, assembly GCA_037127475.1. Taxonomy (NCBI): domain Eukaryota; kingdom Metazoa; phylum Arthropoda; class Insecta; order Hemiptera; family Pentatomidae; genus Arma; species Arma custos. The sequence goes on from CM073764.1 coordinate 93,152,482, forward strand.
TTATTTATATTTTTCTGAAAAAAATGTTGGGGTTCCATATTACCCACACCTTAGAGCAGATGATATTTTTCGCACTTTTTAGGAAGTACTTAAATATTAATTGTTCTAATTGGTGTACCAAATAATAAAGTAAGGGACCAAAAGTAGATAGATTACAGATGCTATATGTCGAAATTGGTATGAATTGAGTCATACCCTAAGATTTATTAATTAAAAACAAAGAGGGGTTCCACATTCCCACCTTCTCCCTATAATAAATACATTGCGAACCAATAGGCTCGAGGCTTATAATAACAATAATCGAGATAAAGTTAACTACAATAAATTCAAAATATGTTGTCTCCTCGATCGTCAACGGAAATAATTCTGTGATGTAATGGTTAGCATAGCTATCTACTACTGAGAAGCGGGCTCATATACCAGCCGGTAGCCTAGGATTTTTTAGAAAAGAGGAGAATAAATTCTTGGTTAGGCCTTCCTTATGAAGGAACGTAAAATCCCTAGCCTGTACAGCGGTAAAAATCTACACAAATGATTCCCAATGTAGCATTGTGTGATTAGCCATAGTAATATAAAGTTACGTTAAATGAATAAACAAACGGAAATAAACCTATTTACATTTGGATTTACTTTACTGATTGAATTACAACTATACTTATATACTTAGTACTACTCTTATTGAACAATCAATAATTTATTAATTCAAACCCAAAAACAATTTTAAATTTATAACAGAAACAACGTAATTCAGTTAAAAACTGCTCATCATTGATAGAATGTATGTGACCAAATCGAAACAGTTACCAAGTATAAGTATTGCGTACTAATAACTGGAAGATACGCATACCTTAATAATGAAAAGTTGTTCCATTGTACATATGCATTGTTTTTTTAAATTTTAAGTAGATGCTCAGAAGCATACTGTGAAATTTCTTTCAGGGATTGCATCTTTAAATCATTTATAACATCGATACTTTAATCTTTCAATCCCAGAGATTGACAGATTTGAACTCCGCAACACTATTTTGCCTGCACAACCTACAACCTACAACCCATTAAGGAACGTGGGTTCAGTGTATGGTAGAAACTGTACTGTTTCTAGGGCAATAGTTATGCAAGGCAGTGACTTCGGATATCACGGTCAATCGTCAGGTTTTTCCATCACACTTAGAGGCTGTATCGATAGCTGATAACAGAATAAATAGTTTATCTATCTCAGTCGGTATCAATATTAATTTATATTATGTTGTTTGTTGGTTTAGTAAAATTTAAACCTAACAATTAATAATTCATAATGTTATTGAAATTATAATTTTAAATTTTATTTTTAAATTACGAATCTACATGCAGAACGATTTATAACGTTAATTAAAAAACTGATCCAGATTATCCAATATATAATAGACCTTTCATGTCTCAACTTGTATTTTTTAAAATGAAACATTCTTAAAAAACAATTTAAGATGAAGGAATATTTCATAGTATTGATTTTATTTAATGTTTAAATTAGGAAGCTGTGTAGAAAGCAGAGTTCTTATGCTGAAAGCTTCGGGTTTAAATCCGGCAGTCGCTGATCAATTATTTAATCTGTTAACAGCTATGCATAAATCCTGTCGATTCTGAAGATCCCTCTGGGGCTCACCTAGCCTATATAAAGTGCGTGCCCTTAATAGGAGGAATAACCTGGCGGTTTAGCGTAATCTCAGACATCATCTCTCAGCTTTTAACCCAAAAACCTTTCATAAGTTGTAGAGGAACAGGTACTTCTTTGTTTATGTAGAAATAACTAATTTGATGCTCTATTTATAAAACATCAACAAACACGAGAGGTAAGAGAAAAGGCATTACTGCATAGACAATAAAACTGATCACGGACTCCAGGAATTGGTGAAATTCAGGCAATAATTATTCTCAAAACCCACACATAACTAATGAGCTAGCATTGGACAATTTTATAAAAAAAATAGAACAAAATGGATGATAAAATAAAACAAATGGATCTATGTTTAATCAATGTTCGAAAACGAAAATAAAATGAAAGATTTGAAATATATCGTGTTTAACCATAATTATTTACATTAAATATTAGTTATGCACAGTTTTTAATATACAATTTTATTGTTATCCGAATTCATGCTGCCAATGCTCTGAAATTTGCTTCATGTTTCGATAATAGAGTAATTTGATGTTAAACAGGTTAACTTCTACTTTTCTATCTTATCTAGGCATTTTATTGTAATCTGTCAAAAGTGATAAAAAGAAAAGATATTGATTAAATTTTCTCATAGAAAATTAATCTTTGTTTATTAAAAAAAAAGTATGTGATAACAATATTTAAAAAAATAATGTGTTTATATTTTCACCGAAAACATTTATTTTAAATTTTCACAAAATATATTCTTGGGAATAACAGAGCTTCCGAAAATAAAACCAAAATTTGGAAGAGTTTCCATTTTTATTATTAACACACACACACACACACACACACACACAAAGTTGAATTCTCAATAAGTTTTTTTTTCTCGTAGTAATATTTGATTATTCAAAATATAAGATGAGAATTTCGGCCATTAGCAAATAATAAATTGTGCAAAAAATGTTGTTGATCAACCAAGAACTAACAGCAAATATATAACAACTAAATACTATATCTTGAAATTTTGCTTGTACTTGCTTTAAATTTATCCTCCCTTTAATTTAATTTAAACAATCAACTCAAACGAAGACAGTTACCTGGTTTTTGTTTTGTACGGGAACAAAATAGTTAACTAAAATTTCACTAGAAGGGTATGTCGCCCATACAATAAAAGACGTATTTGACAAACCTTTTTATTTTTTCGGAATCTTTGAACATTAAAAAGTTTAAAATGTGACTCCGAGGAAGCTACGACGTTCGTTTTGGTGTCTATCGTCAGCTGTCGTCAAAATCTTTCGATTGTATACAAAATATTAGTGTAAAATAGTGGCAGTGAATATCATAAGGTGCTAGAATAAAAAAATATTATCAAAAATATCTAATGTCGGTCTATATACTTCGAAAGTCAAATCAAAATATAGAGATTGTACACGGTTGGAAAGGGCTTCTCAAGAGCCATCGAATGGTAACATTAATCTTATGGTCGAGTAAAGCAGTGCCGGGAATGTAAAAGAATGAATACGGCCCAAGAGATCAACGACGTTGCTAGTACATCTGCAGCTGGGGCGGTTGAAATTATGCAAATGGATGATTATCCACCTAAGCATAGGGAGCTGCCAACATAACTCATCTCTCAGCTTTTAACCCAAAAACCTTTCATAAGTTGTAGAGGAACAGGTACTTCTTTGTTTATGTAGAAATAACTAATTTGATGCTCTATTTATAAAACATCAACAAACACGAGAGGTAAGAGAAAAGGCATTACTGCATAGACAATAAAACTTGAATGTAAAAGAATGAATACGGCCCAAGAGATCAACGACGTTGCTAGTACATCTGCAGCTGGGGCGGTTGAAATTATGCAAATGGATGATTATCCACCTAAGCATAGGGAGCTGCCAACATAACAGATCCGATCAAATCACCTCTAATATCACCGCGAATACCATTCATGAAGATACGTAGTTAGCGTTACAACGGCAGGTATGGTATCATCGGACAAGTCATTAATGTTCCCGTGGTGTTGGACACAATGGTGCAACAGCTACCACGTCTAGAACTGTCGCGATACATTTTCACGCGTCCACCCCTAGCGCACTAGAGGATTCAAGCCAGTGCACTAAAAAATTCGACGCGATGTCCCAACAAATTGCTATTTGTGCTGTTAACTTGTGCTTAAATAATATAAGGTTAATTAAAAAGAAAACAGGTAACCCTAAACGTTACTGGAGGAGAGCACTATTCTCTGGTGGGATAACCATGGCTTTGACTCTATTAGAAAAATTGAAATTAGAAGATGGGATGGGATTCAGAAATTTTGTTCGAATGAGCCCTGCTGATTTCGAAACTCTTCTGGAAATGGTTGGAGGAATTATTTCCAAAAATAACACTGTATTTAAAGAAACTATTCCATATCGATTTTTTTTGTCCATATCATGATATGACATCTCATATTTTTTGGAGAGTTGCTCCAACGCATCCCTTCTTTTATTCCTGTTTTTGTAATCAACAGATGTCACATCCCAAAGGCAAGGGAGCGCTTGAAAATTTTCTATTAAACGCAATGTTACCTCCATGGCGGCAAGGAATAAACTGGAGCACGTGTCCCGGAAGAAGTACACACTACGAAAAGTTGCGGAACACTGTATCGTGTTCCCCGTTTTGGCGGGAGACCTGAGACTCGATACTTTTGTATCGTGACAGTTCCGGGACACCAGAAAAATGTCTCCATACATACGGAAAAATGTCTCCATACATCTCCATACGTGTCCCGCGACAAAGTCGCTAGGTGTGTACTAGGCTTAAGGGCCAATGGCACCTTCAAAATCACACTCGGGCGTGTGTAAATCCATCCAGGGGGGTTGGCAGAAATTAATCTCTTTATGTCACGATCGCTATTAAAATATTCCAAAAAGAAAAAAATCGTTAAAATTCTATCCCGATTACGAGTCTGATCTTACAACACCAATTACGATAGTCGGAAACTTTAATGTAAATTTCTCACAACTCCGCTCATTGCCCGGCTTCATGCTCAGCGAGTTTAATTTTTCTTACATCGAAACTTCTCCAACAACTGTAGGTAATACCTGTATTAATTCAACGTTTACCAGAAATCTCGGTGAATCTTGTATGCCATTTATGTAGTAATTATCCTATCACTGACCTATAGTTAATAAATTTATATTGTAACACAATAATTATTTGTTTACTTGATTTTCTTCCTGAATATTTTATATAAAAAACATTACCAGTTACGTAAACATATACACGGACAATACACGGTCGTGTCCATGGCACAAGCCACACAACATTTTTTATATAATTTATTTAATTGTTATATGATATAATTTTTTAAATGTTTTATTTGAAAACAAAAGATATGGCCAGGACCGGAACTCGAACCCGGGTATTTCACCTCTCCGTGGTGAGGCCTCAACCATCTCGGCCACCCTGGCACGTTTCTCGGTCATCCTTATCAATTCTTTTCACCGATCCTATATCTCCGTGTTCTCGCAATTTGTAATGTATATACGGGGAGAATGTTAATTGAACATTACTTTATTTTTGGATCTTGTTGACTTTAAGTCATTAATATTATTATAATTTATTTAATTGTTACGTGATATAATTTTTTTAAATATTTTATTTCAAAAGAAAAGATATGGCCAGGACTGGGACTCGAACCCGGGTATTTCACCTCTCCGTGGTGAAATACCCGAAAAATCAAATAAAATATTTAAAAAAACATTTTTATAGTTTGAAAGTTTGTAATTACATTTCGATAAAGACATTTTTACAGACAACATTATTACAGTTGGGTGAAGCAAAGACTCACATGCGGGATTGTCGAGCTAACCTCATAATAATTATTATCATTATTAACGTTTATTAAAAATATAAAATTTTATTTGTAATATTTTAATCCCACGGGTTAACTTTTTTAGTTTATTTAGATATTTTTAAACTTATCTCTGTAGGTGTATAAATATTTTTTTCATTATTTTTTATTTTATTTTTACAACACTCCTTTTTTTCTATAAACTCATTAAAATTAATCTTTAAATTACAACTACAGTAGAATCAAAAACAATCATCATTAACTCACTATCATTTTAGTTTTAAAAAAATTGTATCGTACTTTGGTAAACAGAGTAGCTTTACTAGGTTACTTTGCTTGATTTACTTTTTTGCCACTTTTATAAACAAAATGTGATATGTAATAATTACGAAGACTTCTGTCTACATCTACTCGTATATCATGGTTCTTTTTTCTGCGTGTGTGTGTGTCTCTATAAATTATAAAACTAAAAATGTCTATAAACTATAACTATAAAAATAAAACAGCGATGGCACTGGAATGCATAAATAATGTATCACTTCATAAATTTTTTGTAATATTTTGTTCATAAATTTCGGTAACATTTTATTTTAAACTATGCCTAAAAAAAAAAAAATTGTAGTGGGCCAAAAAAGGATTATATTTGATAATTATATAAAAATTTTATTAATGTTATTTCTATTAATGAGAAGATAAAGGCATTGAATTAATAAACCCTTTTATATATAGGTACTATCCACAAATGAATAGGGATATTGATAACTTTTTAGTATATACTTTATCTAGCATTTATATTATTATGGAAATTTTTACTCTTTACAACATTTAATGTTGCATAATTCTGATAAATATAAATGTTTTTATGATAAAAATAATATTAAAATGCTAGGTAAAGTAAATACAACAAAATCCCTATTCATTTTTGCAAAGTTTATATTGACTGAGCCTCAGGTGGCTCCGCCAATATAAACTGCTCCCTAAACCCATATGGGGACCATTTATTCTAATATTGTAGAGAAATAATTATCTTCCATAGTTGGGCTCAGGAAATAAAAACCACAGAGATGGATATCCCCACTTCTGAGCATTAATGTACATATTTTAACAGAACATCTCAAAGCAAGTAAACAATTCACAAGGTTTAATAAATTATTTGAGCTTTTTTTCGAAAGTTCATTTAATCCATTATTATTAAGTCCAAAAGTAAATAAGTTTGCGTTTGATTATATAATAAAAGTATTATCAGACATAAATAAAATACCTCTGGGTACCTCTGGGCCCCATCAGGTACTGGACGGTCAGGAGAAGCCATTCTTCTTCCTCCTGGCCGCAAGATTGTCTCTATCGACAAATTGAAACCAGCCTAGACCATCCAGGACCCAGCACAGCACAGAACACCCAACATAACACTGTCTACATGCCACCAGCCTTCGACCAATGAATCAGCCACCCAAGCGGACCCATCTCCCCGAACCCGTCAAGGAAGACTCATCCGACTTCCTGACCGCTTCCATAACTTCATTACATTGGAGTAGGTGATGTAGAAGCCAGCTACCAACACATGTTTTTTTCATTATTAATTTTTATATCTGTGTATTCAAGAAATATCTATTTGGAATTGAGCATTAAAAAAATATATATTAATTAGTGAACGCGTATATATTTCAATTATTTATACTTCACGTTCATTAAAAAGCTTTACAAAACCAGTTTGGGAAACCTGATAGTTTGCTATCCCAGCGTTTATAGTTGAATCAAATGATACAGCAAGATCATGAGACAATTTATGATTTAGTCGCAAGATGACGTTCTCCAGCACACTATTGTGATTTCGGGAAATCATTTGAGGAAAGATTGAGAGATCAAAATTTGGCCATAAGAACGCGAGTTAGGAACTGGAAATGATCAAAAATATCCATAGGTTAAGAGCGATTTCGATCTTATTTAAACATTATTACATACACTAGAGAATGCCTAATATGAACAGTCATACAAGTCACATTTACTAACCTCTCACAATGCTGAACCTAACATTAATAAAATAGTTCCGACTTGTCACAAAATTTTACCAGAAAAAAATAAAATTTATTTAGATAAGCAAGTTCATTGCTTGCGATGCGATAAATTCAAACATAGACAACAGGAAGACCGCCTGGCGGTAGGAAAATACAGACGAAGAAAGGTTCCTGTGAGTGAAATATACTTAGCAATCTACAATAGACTTTAAGTTTCCACTGGTGCGTGAGAGAAAAAAGAGCCGGTCTTTTCAAAGGAGCAGGTTGAAGGGACATTAATGGCTAGCATACAGTAAAATTTCTGGGGGTGGATTGTGCATTCTTTTTGGTCGACGTGGAGAGGGTATAAATGATGAGAAGCTGGGAAAATTGGTGTTGGAACCATTGACAAGATATAAAAAGACCATAGAAACGATCATACACCACGATCAAATTACCACCCTCCATTTGTTAATGATAATGGAGGGAAAATCAATCGATGTTGCTGCCCAGATCCCAGGAAATGAAAACTGTTGAAGAGAATCGTAAAAAACTTATACCCATTATGAAAACAATTATATTATGTGGAAGGTAAAACATATCGTTAAGAGGTCAAGGGATGACGGTAGTTTAGAATTGGAAAGCTCTTATGGACACGGGGAAGGCAACTTAAGAGCGTTGTTGAAGTTCCGAATCGATGCTGGAGATGAGATACTGCATGAACATGTAAAAAAGAGTTGTAAAAACGTTTCCTACATCAGCAAGTCAGCACAAAATGACTCAATTGAATGCTGTGGGGAATTAATCAGAAACAAAGTAGTGGAAAAAATCAAAAAGTCTAAATATTTCACGATGATAGCTGATGAGACCACTGATGTTTCTGTTTGTGAGCAACTAACCATATTTATTCGATATTTCGATATAGATACAAACGAAATACAAGAAGACTTTCTAATGTTTGTCGAAGTTGTTAAACTTACTGATAAAAGCATTGCTCACCAGATTTTGAAGGCGTTGGAAAACCTTAGCCTGGGCATTACATTGTGCCGGGGTCAAGCATACAATGGAGGATCCAACATGAGCGGTAAAATAAAATATGTTCAGGCACGCATATCTAGTATTCAGCCTGTAGCCTTTTTTACCCACTGTGCAAGCCACCGACTCAACTTTGCTATCAGTACAGCCTGCACCGCAACTAGCATTAGAAATACCATAGGGGTTATCTCAAGTGTTGCAACTTTCTTTCGTGACTCAGCTCAACGAATACATCTCCTCAGAGAAGAAATGCAAGCTCATCTACCAAAGGAAAAACAAAATATATTAAAAAAAATGTGTGAGACCAGATGGCTGGAAAAACATGAAGCGGTTTTGACATGTTTGGACGTCTTGCCATGTCTTCCTGCAATTCGACAAAAAATGACTGATCAAGATCAAAGAAATAAAAGCGTTATACCTCCATTTTCGTTGCTCAAATCTATAATGTCGGAATTTCTCATAAACTTGGTAATCCTATCTGATATTTTAGAAATCACGCCTGTCCCGATCATTACAAGCCTTCGGAATTGATGTACTTTCAGCAGTTCAGCTAATTAATAGGACAACAGCAAGTCTGCAGATGCAACGTGAAACTAGCACGGATACATTAAAAAAACTTTTCAATCCGGCTGAGCCATTCCTAAAGAAATTGGTGCGGTAATCACGGTTGTAGAATCGCTAGCCGTCAAAGAAATCGGCCGAACATTCAGGCTCAGACCGGACAGTCAGTTGAGGAATATTATCGACTTGCAGTATATATAACTTTTCTCGATTATGTATTAAGCAAAATATCATCTAGGTTCCCTAGCACTCACATGAGAAGAATTGGAAAGTTGCAAAAGTTGCTGGCCCCTAACTTCAGTGACGAAGATGTAGATGATGTTTTGCTATGCGCTGAAGTGTATAAAGAAGACCTTCCTTGTTTGTTAGCGTTGAAGGGAGTGCTAAAAATTTGGCAACAGATGAGAGAAAACCTCGCAACATCTCAAAATGTTAGAACTGTTTGCCAATTGTTGTTGTGCGCGTTTCTAATGACTACTAGCACTGCGGAGCGATCTTTCTCCACCTTACGCCGATTAAAATCATATCTTCGGAGCAGGAAGACAGAAGAGCGTTTGAAGGGACTGGAATTAATACATATCCATCAAGATATTGCGACAAAAATGAACGCTACTGAAATTAGCAGGAAACAAACGAAATAAAACTGTCATTATTAAAAATGTAATTTTTCTATTGCTTTGATATTTTAATAAATTATAATAAACCTTTGAATACTAACATATAAATATTACAAGTTTATTTCTAACAGTTATTATTGATTTTTTTATCCGTTTTGTTTTTACCCCCTGAAAAAAAAATCCTGGATCCGCCCTTGACTCGGCATGCAAAGTTACTATCAGTGATTTCGGTAAAACTCCATGCCTTCCACTAGAAAATATCATCCCTTACTGCAGCTGATAATTCAATGAAACATAGAAAGAAATAGGGGATCAGGAAGGAAGAGGCACTCTTGGCAGCACAAAGACAACGGTTCAGAGTCAAAACTGTTTAATTATTTAAAGTGCCTGGAACAAAATTAAGATCGCCATGCTAATAGCCTTCGAAACGAGAAGATGGCAATGGTGGAGGTAACTATGATTAAATCGCATTTAACAAACTAAACTCAGTTTTAGTCAGTTTCTACACTAGGTAATCGTTCATTAGTGTTATTTTCTGACTTTCTGAAAATGAGTGCAGGGGCTTACTCAGGGGATCCAAAATAGCCAGCTGCACCTCCTTCATACTTTGAAGCCACCGGTCAACAGCCGCCACCACCTCCACCAGGATTCAAGGGCAGTGCCAGTTGCACCAACACTTCTTGTTGCTGCAGAACCATTAACTACTACTTGTCCTAACTGTGGCCTCAATGTTGAAACTAGTATAGAACTGAACCTGGTCTAATTGCTTATCTATCTGGTGTCCTCATCTTCTTATTTGGGTTTTGGTGCGGTTGCTGTTTGATTCCATGTTCTATGGTGATTGATAGTTGTATGGACGTTCATCACTCATGCCCTAATTGCAAGACTTACGTTGGAAGATACAGACGTTAATGTAAATTTACTTTATTCTTTCCATTTTATTTCCTTTTTTATTTTTAATGGTTAGAAAAGATACTACTTAAGCCTGCTTATGATTTTTCTTCACGAAATTAGCAATATATCTTATAATTTAAATTTAATCTTTAATAGCATTATATTGCTTTTTAGCTGGCACATTGTGAGAAGGAAATATTGTTATTTTCAATTTTGCTACGTAAGAAAATTATATCCGCACAAATTGTGAATACCAAAAAAATAACAATCTGAAATCATCTATACTGGAAGGTATTTTAAGTATTTATTCTATTAGCATTAATTTGCTTAGAATTTGTTTTGTTGTCAATGCAGTTGAAATTGATCTCACTTTGTGATTAATCTGTTCTGTCATGAAATGACTGTACAAAATTTAATGCGCTGTGGCAAGATAACTCATTTTTTAATTAAAGTTGATCGTTCAAATTCGGTAGCATGTATTCTTATCTGATGGTTTATTTGAATTTAAGACTAAAGATAATTTGCTAAACTATTATATAAGAAAAGTTTTTTACTAATATTTTTGCCAAAAGTTATGAATAAAATTTAAAATTGTAACTAAACTTTTATTATAAAATTTTTATATAAATAAATTTTTACTTGACATTAGATAGAAAACTTTAAAGGAAACAAATGTTACTATTACTAAAAAAAAAATATTTACTCAACGATTGCGTCACTTATTCTATATCCAATAATTTTAATATATAATAACGGTATCAGGTTCTTCCTGAAATGAAGAGGGCAAAGGTCGATATCCTTGCGATTACGGAAACAAAGAAGAAGGGCAAGGGCGAAATCAAAATACAAGATTACACCCTTCTGTTTTCGGGTGTCGGCGGAGTAGGATTTCTATACCGCAACGACTTATGCCTGTCTGTCAGAGGGATGAGGTATGTGAATGACAAAATAATGGTTCTGGATATCACGGACTGGAGCAGAAGACAATTGGTCCAGGAAAGGACACCTGGGTCAAGCACTATACAGGGCATCCCCACACCGCGCAGCGGTAGAGGGGAAGATTATGATGAAACTCAGTTTTTGGACAATTGCTTCAGTTGAATAATCAATTCTTTTGATTAATGTACGATATTAATTTTTAGAAAGTATTTCACCCAGAGGGAAGAACAAAACACCGTTTAGTTCAGAGAGTGAAGAAGAATGAGATAATTAGTAACTAATTCTTTCAAAGAAAATCGAAAAAGAATGAGAATTCTTCAAAAATATTCGTTATACCTACGGATAAAAGATCGGTGAAACATACATCCCAAAAATGCGAAATAATAAACGGAATTGAGGAAAAACATATACTGTAACCGAAAATGTTTTACTTTCACATCTTTGATACAAATGCCCAGTTTTGAAATTGAAAAAAATAACACATTTTTCGTTTCCGATCTGTATCGTTTGCTTAAGGATTGACGAAATTTCATATAGTCATCTTTAATGCACATAACAACATTTATATCCCTTACTGATTATGAATGAATCTTGTAACAGTATTTTCACTCTTCTCAAAAGTCGTGTTTTACACTTTTGTTTCTTTGCATTTGTACCGACAGTACGTTTTTTAAAACAAAAATTGCGGTTGTCGAAAAACTAGTATAACAAAATTACGAAAACGAAGAAAGAATAAATATGTTTGCTTAATTAATGTATTGCTTTACAAACCTATCGGGCGAAAAAAAGTGAAAGAAAGGCGTAATAAAAAAGGAAAAGGTTCACCAAGAAATTTGAGTTTTATTTATTCGTTAAATTCTAAATACGGAAAAGTTTCCATCCGTAAAATATTGTTTTGGTGTAGTAAAGTAAGTGAAGGACGATTAACTCAACAAAGTATGAAATGATTTATTGTTGAATCATCAAAAAAGAATAAACACGTTAAAAAACATATAAAAGTATCCTTAAATTTGAATCCATTGTACCAGATCTCATAATCCTAATTATAATAATAAATGCTAATTAATTCATAAAAATCCTTGTTTGTTTCAGCTCTTAAGAAAATGTTTAATTTATTTATTACTCATTTAAATGCTGCATTAGAAGGAAACTAAAAGTAAGCCTTTAATGGATTGAATTACAGATTTTTTTTATTTATACTTCGAACAACCGCGTAAAGATGCACGCCAAAAAGCGATTTATTTAACATCAAAATTTAAGCATCGCATTATAATAACAAAAAAATAATTTACTTAGAGAACATGATCCTATTTATATCAGAATTAACTAGAACACAACATCAAGAACAAGTATCACGTAATTCAGCCAACGTTGAATGGACTTAAGCTCTTTCAAATTTTAAAACGGCTTTGGTTGTTAATTTTTAAAGTGCTTAAACCCCATTCTGGGAAAGAAAGTGTATTTTATTCACTTATAATTACGATTATTTTAATACGAACTATAAATTTAACTCATTTAGGTACCTTTATGAGTATATAAGTATGATTCATTAGTATCCTGTATGTATATTTTTAATTGCATTGAAAAAAACCTTTTAATAAATAGTTCTTTTTTATAAGTATCTAATTTTTTTATAAGTATCTAATTTTTTTATAAATACTTCAATTTAAGTATAAATGAACTTCAGCTACTTTCTAAATGGTCATCAACTTTGCCGGGATTTGAAGATCACTTTTTTTAATACTTTTGCTGATATCAAACTCAATGATAAAAGTAACAGTTTAAGCTTTATAATTTATGTGATTAAAAAAACATGTGCACAATATTTAAAAAAAATTAACTATTTAACTGAAAAAAAACGATTTTTTTTTAATTATAGAATTATAAAAAGTATAGAGCAGTTTGAATTAAATCATTATGTTTGACCAGTAAATTTCTGTAAGATTGACAAGTTAACAAAAATGTAATTTTGCGGAAAATAGAGGATTTAAAAATCTTAAACAAAAAATTAAAAGAAAAACGTGGGATCGTTCAAAGCAACACAAAATAAGAATTTTCATGCGGGATACTACTTCCATAAGGTGAATAAGGACAGTGGAAAAATTCTGACATAAATTATTTATTTCATATAATAATTTAATTTACCTTTTTTAATTCTTAATAAAAGTTATTTCATGTTTTTTCTTTAATTGCCAAAGAATAAGAGCCATTTATAGGGCGATCAACCTTGGGACTAAGAACAAATGTGAAAAAAAACGCACGAAATATCGACTTATTTCATTTTAAAAACTAGTATGTACGAACAAAGAAATAAATTTGGACACCACAAAACAAAACGAAGAAAATGTAATGGCATCAAAAAAAAGTTAATACTGGTAATTAGCCATATTATCATCATTAATTACTTTTTTTGTAGAAAATAAAAAGACTATTGTAACAGCAAATATTTTTTAATTACAGAATTCAACGGATGTAGCCATCTTTATCATCCCTCAATCCATTTTAACTACTTTTATCAGGACATTTTTATATATATTCGTGTATAACATGCATTATTCAAGAAGTACGAAATTGAAATTTTGTTTTCGGCTTAATACCTCTGCATTTTTGTTCACTGCATCAACACCCCAAGTAGTACAATAAATAAGCCCACAGGGGTTTTTATAAATGATTTATCTCTTTTAGGAATTTTGAAATGCTATTAGCTGAAAAATGCAAAAACCTCTATAAAGTAAAAAATGGTTTAAGACCATGGAAAAATTCTGCAGTAAATGGAAAAAAGTATCCTTAAATTTGAATCCATTGTACCAGATCTCATAATCCTAATTATAATAATAAATGCTAATTAATTCATAAAAATCCTTGTTTGTTTCAGCTCTTAAGAAAATGTTTAATTTATTTATTACTCATTTAAATGCTGCATTAGAAGGAAACTAAAAGTAAACCTTTAATGGATTGAATTACAGATTTTTTTTTTATTTATACTTCGAACAACCGCGTAAAGATGCACGCCAAAAAGCGATTTATTTAACATCAAAATTTAAGCATCGCATTATAATAACAAAAAAATAATATACTTAGAGAACATGATCCTATTTATATCAGAATTAACTAGAACACAACATCAAGAACAAGTATCACGTAATTCAGCCAACGTTGAATGGACTTAAGCTCTTTCAAATTTTAAAACGGCTTTGGTTGTTAATTTTTAAAGTGCTTAAACCCCATTCTGGGAAAGAAAGTGTATTTTATTCACTTATAATTACGATTATTTTAATACGAACTATAAATTTAACTCATTTAGGTACATTTATGAGTATATAAGTATGATTCATTAGTATCCTGTATGTATATTTTTAATTGCATTGAAAAAAAACCTTTTAATAAATAGTTCTTTTTTATAAGTATCTAATTTTTTTATAAGTATCTAATTTTTTTATAAATACTTCAATTTAAGTATAAATGAACTTCAGCTACTTTCTAAATGGTCATCAACTTTGCCGGGATTTGAAGATCACTTTTTTTAATACTTTTGCTGATATCAAACTCAATGATAAAAGTAACAGTTTAAGCTTTATAATTTATGTGATTAAAAAAACATGTGCACAATATTTAAAAAAAATTAACTATTTAACTGAAAAAAAAAACGATTTTTTTTTAATTATAGAATTATAAAAAGTATAGAGCAGTTTGAATTAAATCATTATGTTTGACCAGTAAATTTCTGTAAGATTGACAAGTTAACAAAAATGTAATTTTGCGGAAAATAGAGGATTTAAAAATCTTAAACAAAAAATTAAAAGAAAAACGTGGGATCGTTCAAAGCAACACAAAATAAGAATTTTCATGCGGGATACTACTTCCATAAGGTGAATAAGGACAGTGGGAAAATTCTGACATAAATTATTTATTTCATATAATAATTTAATTCACCTTTTTTAATTCTTAATAAAAGTTATTTCATGTTTTTTCTTTAATTGCCAAAGAATAAGAGCCATTTATAGGGCGATCAACCTTGGGACTAAGAACAAATGTGAAAAAAAACGCACGAAATATCGACTTATTTCATTTTAAAAACTAGTATGTACGAACAAAGAAATAAATTTGGACACCACAAAACAAAACGAAGAAAATGTGATGGCATCAAAAAAAAGTTAATACTGGTAATTAGCCATATTATCATCATTAATTACTTTTTTTGTAGAAAATAAAAAGACTATTGTAACAGCAAATATTTTTTAATTACAGAATTCAACGGATGTAGCCATCTTTATCATCCCTCAATCCATTTTAACTACTTTTTGTTTTCGGCTTAATACCTCTGCATTTTTGTTCACTGCATCAACACCCCAAGTAGTACAATAAATAAGCCCACAGGGGTTTTTATAAATGATTTATCTCTTTTAGGAATTTTGAAATGCTATTAGCTGAAAAATGCAAAAACCTCTATAAAGTAAAAAATGGTTTAAGACCATGGAAAAATTCTGCAGTAAATGGAAAAAAGTATCCTTAAATTTGAATCCATTGTACCAGATCTCATAATCCTAATTATAATAATAAATGCTAATTAATTCATAAAAATCCTTGTTTGTTTCAGCTCTTAAGAAAATGTTTAATTTATTTATTACTCATTTAAATGCTGCATTAGAAGGAAACTAAAAGTAAACCTTTAATGGATTGAATTACAGATTTTTTTTTTATTTATACTTCGAACAACCGCGTAAAGATGCACGCCAAAAAGCGATTTATTTAACATCAAAATTTAAGCATCGCATTATAATAACAAAAAAATAATATACTTAGAGAACATGATCCTATTTATATCAGAATTAACTAGAACACAACATCAAGAACAAGTATCACGTAATTCAGCCAACGTTGAATGGACTTAAGCTCTTTCAAATTTTAAAACGGCTTTGGTTGTTAATTTTTAAAGTGCTTAAACCCCATTCTGGGAAAGAAAGTGTATTTTATTCACTTATAATTACGATTATTTTAATACGAACTATAAATTTAACTCATTTAGGTACATTTATGAGTATATAAGTATGATTCATTAGTATCCTGTATGTATATTTTTAATTGCATTGAAAAAAAACCTTTTAATAAATAGTTCTTTTTTATAAGTATCTAATTTTTTTATAAGTATCTAATTTTTTTATAAATACTTCAATTTAAGTATAAATGAACTTCAGCTACTTTCTAAATGGTCATCAACTTTGCCGGGATTTGAAGATCACTTTTTTTAATACTTTTGCTGATATCAAACTCAATGATAAAAGCAACAGTTTAAGCTTTATAATTTATGTGATTAAAAAAACATGTGCACAATATTTAAAAAAAATTAACTATTTAACTGAAAAAAAAACGATTTTTTTTTAATTATAGAATTATAAAAAGTATAGAGCAGTTTGAATTAAATCATTATGTTTGACCAGTAAATTTCTGTAAGATTGACAAGTTAACAAAAATGTAATTTTGCGGAAAATAGAGGATTTAAAAATCTTAAACAAAAAATTAAAAGAAAAACGTGGGATCGTTCAAAGCAACACAAAATAAGAATTTTCATGCGGGATACTACTTCCATAAGGTGAATAAGGACAGTGGGAAAATTCTGACATAAATTATTTATTTCATATAATAATTTAATTCACCTTTTTTAATTCTTAATAAAAGTTATTTCATGTTTTTTCTTTAATTGCCAAAGAATAAGAGCCATTTATAGGGCGATCAACCTTGGGACTAAGAACAAATGTGAAAAAAAACGCACGAAATATCGACTTATTTCATTTTAAAAACTAGTATGTACGAACAAAGAAATAAATTTGGACACCACAAAACAAAACGAAGAAAATGTGATGGCATCAAAAAAAAGTTAATACTGGTAATTAGCCATATTATCATCATTAATTACTTTTTTTGTAGAAAATAAAAAGACTATTGTAACAGCAAATATTTTTTAATTACAGAATTCAACGGATGTAGCCATCTTTATCATCCCTCAATCCATTTTAACTACTTTTTGTTTTCGGCTTAATACCTCTGCATTTTTGTTCACTGCATCAACACCCCAAGTAGTACAATAAATAAGCCCACAGGGGTTTTTATAAATGATTTATCTCTTTTAGGAATTTTGAAATGCTATTAGCTGAAAAATGCAAAAACCTCTATAAAGTAAAAAATGGTTTAAGACCATGGAAAAATTCTGCAGTAAATGGAAAAAAGTATCCTTAAATTTGAATCCATTGTACCAGATCTCATAATCCTAATTATAATAATAAATGCTAATTAATTCATAAAAATCCTTGTTTGTTTCAGCTCTTAAGAAAATGTTTAATTTATTTATTACTCATTTAAATGCTGCATTAGAAGGAAACTAAAAGTAAACCTTTAATGGATTGAATTACAGATTTTTTTTTTATTTATACTTCGAACAACCGCGTAAAGATGCACGCCAAAAAGCGATTTATTTAACATCAAAATTTAAGCATCGCATTATAATAACAAAAAAATAATATACTTAGAGAACATGATCCTATTTATATCAGAATTAACTAGAACACAACATCAAGAACAAGTATCACGTAATTCAGCCAACGTTGAATGGACTTAAGCTCTTTCAAATTTTAAAACGGCTTTGGTTGTTAATTTTTAAAGTGCTTAAACCCCATTCTGGGAAAGAAAGTGTATTTTATTCACTTATAATTACGATTATTTTAATACGAACTATAAATTTAACTCATTTAGGTACATTTATGAGTATATAAGTATGATTCATTAGTATCCTGTATGTATATTTTTAATTGCATTGAAAAAAAACCTTTTAATAAATAGTTCTTTTTTATAAGTATCTAATTTTTTTATAAGTATCTAATTTTTTTATAAATACTTCAATTTAAGTATAAATGAACTTCAGCTACTTTCTAAATGGTCATCAACTTTGCCGGGATTTGAAGATCACTTTTTTTAATACTTTTGCTGATATCAAACTCAATGATAAAAGCAACAGTTTAAGCTTTATAATTTATGTGATTAAAAAAACATGTGCACAATATTTAAAAAAAATTAACTATTTAACTGAAAAAAAAACGATTTTTTTTTAATTATAGAATTATAAAAAGTATAGAGCAGTTTGAATTAAATCATTATGTTTGACCAGTAAATTTCTGTAAGATTGACAAGTTAACAAAAATGTAATTTTGCGGAAAATAGAGGATTTAAAAATCTTAAACAAAAAATTAAAAGAAAAACGTGGGATCGTTCAAAGCAACACAAAATAAGAATTTTCATGCGGGATACTACTTCCATAAGGTGAATAAGGACAGTGGGAAAATTCTGACATAAATTATTTATTTCATATAATAATTTAATTCACCTTTTTTAATTCTTAATAAAAGTTATTTCATGTTTTTTCTTTAATTGCCAAAGAATAAGAGCCATTTATAGGGCGATCAACCTTGGGACTAAGAACAAATGTGAAAAAAAACGCACGAAATATCGACTTATTTCATTTTAAAAACTAGTATGTACGAACAAAGAAATAAATTTGGACACCACAAAACAAAACGAAGAAAATGTGATGGCATCAAAAAAAAGTTAATACTGGTAATTAGCCATATTATCATCATTAATTACTTTTTTTGTAGAAAATAAAAAGACTATTGTAACAGCAAATATTTTTTAATTACAGAATTCAACGGATGTAGCCATCTTTATCATCCCTCAATCCATTTTAACTACTTTTTGTTTTCGGCTTAATACCTCTGCATTTTTGTTCACTGCATCAACACCCCAAGTAGTACAATAAATAAGCCCACAGGGGTTTTTATAAATGATTTATCTCTTTTAGGAATTTTGAAATGCTATTAGCTGAAAAATGCAAAAACCTCTATAAAGTAAAAAATGGTTTAAGACCATGGAAAAATTCTGCAGTAAATGGAAAAAAGTATCCTTAAATTTGAATCCATTGTACCAGATCTCATAATCCTAATTATAATAATAAATGCTAATTAATTCATAAAAATCCTTGTTTGTTTCAGCTCTTAAGAAAATGTTTAATTTATTTATTACTCATTTAAATGCTGCATTAGAAGGAAACTAAAAGTAAACCTTTAATGGATTGAATTACAGATTTTTTTTTTATTTATACTTCGAACAACCGCGTAAAGATGCACGCCAAAAAGCGATTTATTTAACATCAAAATTTAAGCATCGCATTATAATAACAAAAAAATAATATACTTAGAGAACATGATCCTATTTATATCAGAATTAACTAGAACACAACATCAAGAACAAGTATCACGTAATTCAGCCAACGTTGAATGGACTTAAGCTCTTTCAAATTTTAAAACGGCTTTGGTTGTTAATTTTTAAAGTGCTTAAACCCCATTCTGGGAAAGAAAGTGTATTTTATTCACTTATAATTACGATTATTTTAATACGAACTATAAATTTAACTCATTTAGGTACATTTATGAGTATATAAGTATGATTCATTAGTATCCTGTATGTATATTTTTAATTGCATTGAAAAAAAACCTTTTAATAAATAGTTCTTTTTTATAAGTATCTAATTTTTTTATAAGTATCTAATTTTTTTATAAATACTTCAATTTAAGTATAAATGAACTTCAGCTACTTTCTAAATGGTCATCAACTTTGCCGGGATTTGAAGATCACTTTTTTTAATACTTTTGCTGATATCAAACTCAATGATAAAAGCAACAGTTTAAGCTTTATAATTTATGTGATTAAAAAAACATGTGCACAATATTTAAAAAAAATTAACTATTTAACTGAAAAAAAAACGATTTTTTTTTAATTATAGAATTATAAAAAGTATAGAGCAGTTTGAATTAAATCATTATGTTTGACCAGTAAATTTCTGTAAGATTGACAAGTTAACAAAAATGTAATTTTGCGGAAAATAGAGGATTTAAAAATCTTAAACAAAAAATTAAAAGAAAAACGTGGGATCGTTCAAAGCAACACAAAATAAGAATTTTCATGCGGGATACTACTTCCATAAGGTGAATAAGGACAGTGGGAAAATTCTGACATAAATTATTTATTTCATATAATAATTTAATTCACCTTTTTTAATTCTTAATAAAAGTTATTTCATGTTTTTTCTTTAATTGCCAAAGAATAAGAGCCATTTATAGGGCGATCAACCTTGGGACTAAGAACAAATGTGAAAAAAAACGCACGAAATATCGACTTATTTCATTTTAAAAACTAGTATGTACGAACAAAGAAATAAATTTGGACACCACAAAACAAAACGAAGAAAATGTGATGGCATCAAAAAAAAGTTAATACTGGTAATTAGCCATATTATCATCATTAATTACTTTTTTTGTAGAAAATAAAAAGACTATTGTAACAGCAAATATTTTTTAATTACAGAATTCAACGGATGTAGCCATCTTTATCATCCCTCAATCCATTTTAACTACTTTTTGTTTTCGGCTTAATACCTCTGCATTTTTGTTCACTGCATCAACACCCCAAGTAGTACAATAAATAAGCCCACAGGGGTTTTTATAAATGATTTATCTCTTTTAGGAATTTTGAAATGCTATTAGCTGAAAAATGCAAAAACCTCTATAAAGTAAAAAATGGTTTAAGACCATGGAAAAATTCTGCAGTAAATGGAAAAAAGTATCCTTAAATTTGAATCCATTGTACCAGATCTCATAATCCTAATTATAATAATAAATGCTAATTAATTCATAAAAATCCTTGTTTGTTTCAGCTCTTAAGAAAATGTTTAATTTATTTATTACTCATTTAAATGCTGCATTAGAAGGAAACTAAAAGTAAACCTTTAATGGATTGAATTACAGATTTTTTTTTTATTTATACTTCGAACAACCGCGTAAAGATGCACGCCAAAAAGCGATTTATTTAACATCAAAATTTAAGCATCGCATTATAATAACAAAAAAATAATATACTTAGAGAACATGATCCTATTTATATCAGAATTAACTAGAACACAACATCAAGAACAAGTATCACGTAATTCAGCCAACGTTGAATGGACTTAAGCTCTTTCAAATTTTAAAACGGCTTTGGTTGTTAATTTTTAAAGTGCTTAAACCCCATTCTGGGAAAGAAAGTGTATTTTATTCACTTATAATTACGATTATTTTAATACGAACTATAAATTTAACTCATTTAGGTACATTTATGAGTATATAAGTATGATTCATTAGTATCCTGTATGTATATTTTTAATTGCATTGAAAAAAAACCTTTTAATAAATAGTTCTTTTTTATAAGTATCTAATTTTTTTATAAGTATCTAATTTTTTTATAAATACTTCAATTTAAGTATAAATGAACTTCAGCTACTTTCTAAATGGTCATCAACTTTGCCGGGATTTGAAGATCACTTTTTTTAATACTTTTGCTGATATCAAACTCAATGATAAAAGCAACAGTTTAAGCTTTATAATTTATGTGATTAAAAAAACATGTGCACAATATTTAAAAAAAATTAACTATTTAACTGAAAAAAAAACGATTTTTTTTTAATTATAGAATTATAAAAAGTATAGAGCAGTTTGAATTAAATCATTATGTTTGACCAGTAAATTTCTGTAAGATTGACAAGTTAACAAAAATGTAATTTTGCGGAAAATAGAGGATTTAAAAATCTTAAACAAAAAATTAAAAGAAAAACGTGGGATCGTTCAAAGCAACACAAAATAAGAATTTTCATGCGGGATACTACTTCCATAAGGTGAATAAGGACAGTGGGAAAATTCTGACATAAATTATTTATTTCATATAATAATTTAATTCACCTTTTTTAATTCTTAATAAAAGTTATTTCATGTTTTTTCTTTAATTGCCAAAGAATAAGAGCCATTTATAGGGCGATCAACCTTGGGACTAAGAACAAATGTGAAAAAAAACGCACGAAATATCGACTTATTTCATTTTAAAAACTAGTATGTACGAACAAAGAAATAAATTTGGACACCACAAAACAAAACGAAGAAAATGTGATGGCATCAAAAAAAAGTTAATACTGGTAATTAGCCATATTATCATCATTAATTACTTTTTTTGTAGAAAATAAAAAGACTATTGTAACAGCAAATATTTTTTAATTACAGAATTCAACGGATGTAGCCATCTTTATCATCCCTCAATCCATTTTAACTACTTTTTGTTTTCGGCTTAATACCTCTGCATTTTTGTTCACTGCATCAACACCCCAAGTAGTACAATAAATAAGCCCACAGGGGTTTTTATAAATGATTTATCTCTTTTAGGAATTTTGAAATGCTATTAGCTGAAAAATGCAAAAACCTCTATAAAGTAAAAAATGGTTTAAGACCATGGAAAAATTCTGCAGTAAATGGAAAAAAGTATCCTTAAATTTGAATCCATTGTACCAGATCTCATAATCCTAATTATAATAATAAATGCTAATTAATTCATAAAAATCCTTGTTTGTTTCAGCTCTTAAGAAAATGTTTAATTTATTTATTACTCATTTAAATGCTGCATTAGAAGGAAACTAAAAGTAAACCTTTAATGGATTGAATTACAGATTTTTTTTTTATTTATACTTCGAACAACCGCGTAAAGATGCACGCCAAAAAGCGATTTATTTAACATCAAAATTTAAGCATCGCATTATAATAACAAAAAAATAATATACTTAGAGAACATGATCCTATTTATATCAGAATTAACTAGAACACAACATCAAGAACAAGTATCACGTAATTCAGCCAACGTTGAATGGACTTAAGCTCTTTCAAATTTTAAAACGGCTTTGGTTGTTAATTTTTAAAGTGCTTAAACCCCATTCTGGGAAAGAAAGTGTATTTTATTCACTTATAATTACGATTATTTTAATACGAACTATAAATTTAACTCATTTAGGTACATTTATGAGTATATAAGTATGATTCATTAGTATCCTGTATGTATATTTTTAATTGCATTGAAAAAAAACCTTTTAATAAATAGTTCTTTTTTATAAGTATCTAATTTTTTTATAAGTATCTAATTTTTTTATAAATACTTCAATTTAAGTATAAATGAACTTCAGCTACTTTCTAAATGGTCATCAACTTTGCCGGGATTTGAAGATCACTTTTTTTAATACTTTTGCTGATATCAAACTCAATGATAAAAGTAACAGTTTAAGCTTTATAATTTATGTGATTAAAAAAACATGTGCACAATATTTAAAAAAAATTAACTATTTAACTGAAAAAAAAAACGATTTTTTTTTAATTATAGAATTATAAAAAGTATAGAGCAGTTTGAATTAAATCATTATGTTTGACCAGTAAATTTCTGTAAGATTGACAAGTTAACAAAAATGTAATTTTGCGGAAAATAGAGGATTTAAAAATCTTAAACAAAAAATTAAAAGAAAAACGTGGGATCGTTCAAAGCAACACAAAATAAGAATTTTCATGCGGGATACTACTTCCATAAGGTGAATAAGGACAGTGGGAAAATTCTGACATAAATTATTTATTTCATATAATAATTTAATTTACCTTTTTTAATTCTTAATAAAAGTTATTTCATGTTTTTTCTTTAATTGCCAAAGAATAAGAGCCATTTATAGGGCGATCAACCTTGGGACTAAAAACAAATGTGAAAAAAAACGCACGAAATATCGACTTATTTCATTTTAAAAACTAGTATGTACGAACAAAGAAATAAATTTGGACACCACAAAACAAAACGAAGAAAATGTAATGGCATCAAAAAAAAGTTAATACTGGTAATTAGCCATATTATCATCATTAATTACTTTTTTTGTAGAAAATAAAAAGACTATTGTAACAGCAAATATTTTTTAATTACAGAATTCAACGGATGTAGCCATCTTTATCATCCCTCAATCCATTTTAACTACTTTTATCAGGACATTTTTATATATATTCGTGTATAACATGCATTATTCAAGAAGTACGAAATTGAAATTTTGTTTTCGGCTTAATACCTCTGCATTTTTGTTCACTGCATCAACACCCCAAGTAGTACAATAAATAAGCCCACAGGGGTTTTTATAAATGATTTATCTCTTTTAGGAATTTTGAAATGCTATTAGCTGAAAAATGCAAAAACCTCTATAAAGTAAAAAATGGTTTAAGACCATGGAAAAATTTCAACGAAAAGCTTAAGTCTCCAAACTAAAACAGAAATAGAAATTTTTAAGTCTTACATCTATAAAACTTTAACATTGTTCTACATTCCCAACCAGTTGCTTCCATCGGTTCTCCGGCGGGGGGGGAGGGAGTCTTTATGGGGAAACTGTGTTGTGTTATAACCACATTACTCCCTCGATTGAAAAAAATAGTTTAAAAGTAACTCTTTCAGCAATGCTAAAGATTTTTACTCCAATGTTTAAAGAAATTAAAATATTTGAAAAATAAGGAAAATTGAAAATTTCAAACTCTCATTAACATATTTTTTATTCTTTCATTTTAATATTATTTTTATATTTATGTAAACTGGACTATAAATCTTTTGATTTTTATATTTTGGAAGAAAAAAATCATTATCCAGTCATCTTATCTTCTTAATTTGTATAATTCTTTTAAAACGTGTCGACAACTATATGTCATTATCAATTTTTTTGTGTGTGCTGTGCAACTTTTTTATATAGTTTAAAATATTTTAAAACATAAAAAATTAAAATACAGTAAAATAAATAGTTCATAATTACATACAACTAATCTAGTACTTTAAAGATTAAAGTTTATATAACTTTAATATTAATAATTTGACCATGGAGGAAAGATAATTCCCAAGAAAATATTTAATGAATATGCATTTATGAAGTACCTATACTTTATTTTTACTAATTATTGGGACAATTTTATTGAAATTATATATTTTTCTTAGTATAATAGTTATTTTTTACAGATTTATAGACATATAACTTCTTAAAAGTTATGTATAATTATTATAACGATGCAGACAAATTGTTTTAAATGATTGATAATGGAATATTGTTGTCAAAACGTTTTAAAAGAATTATACAAATTAAGAAGATGGTATGATTGGATAATGTTCTTTTTCCCCAAAATATAATAATTTAATATTATTTTAAAACATAATTTAAGGAAATCCTGAGTAGCCCCTAATTGAAAAGTGTAAACTACATCACTATGTAGGTATGAATTTTTGCAACACGATATTATAAATTTTCATCTTGAATACATTACCTTTAAATAATACCGATATGTTATGTAATTCTACATTTATTTTCCAACAACATTTCTATTA
The DNA here is from genome assembly GCA_037127475.1 of Arma custos. NCBI lineage: Eukaryota > Metazoa > Arthropoda > Insecta > Hemiptera > Pentatomidae > Arma > Arma custos. The sequence goes on from CM073764.1 coordinate 93,178,276, forward strand.
CCTATTTCAATTATTTACCCATTACAATAATTTATCAACAATTATTCTATATCATAAATTATATTCCCATCATTTCTTTTTTGTACTTCATCAGATCTATTAAATTAATTTGTATTACCTTCTTAATTACTTATTTCATAATACTCTATAATTATTTCCTTTGCTATGTATATTTATCTAAGGATCCCCACATTTTTATGTCTTATCACTCAGATATCTTGGATGGCAAAAGGGATTTTTAATATTAGCCAAGTATGATTTAAATGTGTCTATAATTTGTATATTTAACGCTGAAGAGGACCTGCTATGTGGATCAAAATGTTGGCTTTCCACCCGGACCATTTTCTTCCTCTTATTAATTTTCATTATTGATAATTTAGGGAGTGAAATCTGTGCATCTTAAAATAATGACCCTTAAGCAACAAATGTTAACAGTGAGTGTTTTTACTGAATTTCCTTCCGTGTTTATTTAATAATAAACCATGGTTCTATAATAATTAATCAGAATTTATTGACGCACACGTTAAAACTCTTAAGTAAAACTGGTTAAAATATTTTTCTCTTGCCTGTACCAAAACCCATAAAGCGTCTTGTCTTGGGTTCATCTCATGGTAAAGTACATTCTCTTTTGAAGACAACAGTTCCACAAGGAGTTGATACATACAAGATCTAGCCCAACCGCCCAGCTTTTCCCTCAATTAAGGACTGGGATAGTTATACACTTAATAAAATAAAGTCTGGGGAGCCCCAGGAGGGTCTATAGATCCTACAAGGTCTATCCATGGCTTAAACAGTTTAAATAATTTATCAGCCACAGCTCGATTTGAACCAGAACCTTCAGCATAAAATAGCAATCCACCCACAAAAAGATACCCCGCTGCCTAGTTACTAACCAAATTAGGTATTTTAGACTTGCATATTATAAATAATACTATAATACAATTACAAAGCAATTGAATCATATTTAATGAATTATTTTCTCAACTCTTATGGCTCAAAGTAAGTAGTTTTGTTCGTTTTTCAGCGAGCTTGTTTCAAATGAATATTTATATGATCAGGAGTGACAAATGTACCCTGTTCCAGTTATTTAGAAACAAAATATTTCTTCAAGTATATCTGTTGCACAGGCAAGAGGGCTAAAAGGAATGAAAACAGTGTTTATGAGTGTGTGTGTATATATATATATATATATATATATATATATATATATATATATATATATATATATATATATATATATATATATATAGTTAAGTAAAGCAATCCATAGATTATAATTTTGTTGTTTTAATAGATATATAGTGCTTTATCAATAAATATGATTAATATGCAAATGAAAATAGTCAAATATCATTATTTAGCAATAATAGAAAAAAAAATAGTATTTAAATGAATTAAGGGTTATGTAGAGATCCAAGATAGCAAACTAGTAGATAACATGGCAACATTAGCTGTTACAACTGGCCAACATGTAAACACTATGAGTCGTGGTCATAGAAATAGCATCACCTATGATTGTTACCTTTTTTATCCTAAATGTGCAAACAAATAGTAGGATTGTATTTTTTTACCTACTAGTATTAGAGTGAGATGGCATCAGTGACTCATAGTTTAGTGGTGCCCAGAGTATCCAATATTAAGCACGTATTTCTTATTATTATGTCCAATAGACCGAGTTTCAAACTAATGTCGAATGAGGAAAAAGTTAAAATAGTGACGTTTGCTGAAGCTGGACTTTCTTCGTGTGAGATAGCAAAGAGGGGGAGAAGGGACCAATCCTCTGTGGTGATAATAATAAACAAAAATCTTGCCTTCTGTTTTTTCTACCGAGCGAAAGAAAGGGACTGGAAAAGGAAGACAGGTGAGCATTAATATCGCATGCTGAGGAGATTATCCTTAGAAAATTGCTTCAAAACTGCTAAAAAATATCTAGAGATTTAGCAGATAGCAATTTAGCAGAAGTAAGTCGAGAAACAGTTGGCAGAACATAAGGAGAAAAAGGTTTATGGGCAAGAAAAGCAGCCAAATGCCATTTCTTAAACAAAAAAAATGAAACAATCTCGCCTAAACTGGGCGCAGAATTTTAAAAATTGGACATCTGATGACTGGAGGAAAGTGATGTTTTCAGATGAGAGTTAATTCAATATCTTCAGTTCTGACGGTGCTCCATATGTAAGACGTCTGCCAAATGAAACATTTGACGAATCCTTTACTATAAAAACAGTGAAACATTCAGCAAGTGTGATGGTCTGGGGATGTTTTTCCTACTTTGGAATTGGCAAAATAAACTTCATAGATGGGATGGGTAAATGCAGAAAAATAAAAAAAAAATTTTGGAAGAGAGTTTGATTCCCTCGATGAATTCCCATCTTACGCATTGTGGATGCTTCATTTTTCAAGATGATTCTGTTCCATGCCATAGAGCCAAATTGGTAAGTTAATTATTTATTTATTTAAAAAAATGTATTAGCTGTAAGATAAATTATTTTTTATTGCCTTCACTATTGTGTTTTTGGATAGGTAAAGCAGTTGCTAACAGAAAACAAGATCTTCACGCTGCCCTGGCCTGGCAATAGCCCTGATTTAAATCCTATAGAAAACTTGTGGATGGTCATGAAAACACCCTTACCCTTAAACAAATATTTGATTTCCCGACATAAATAAAATAAAGGTTAGAAATTTAGGTATGAAAAAAAAAAATATTATTTATTAGAATATATTAAAATTAACATACAGCGGGAAAATTTGTAGCATTCACAAATATTTGAAAGCAATAAAAAACATACAATTGCTATAGTTAATAAAACAAATAATAGCAGAAACAACAAAGGGTAAGACTCACTGACCAATAGTTTTCATAAAATTTAAATTTTAGCTAATACTTATCTGCCAGTATGGACTTAGGAAAGTTTCATCAAAATCGTTAAGCTGTTTGTAGGAAAAAACTTTTTCTGCTATTGCCTTATTGTTATAACTCAATGGGTGCTTGAATTGCGAGACATACAAAATCATCCAACTGATTTAAAAGAAAATGGCGAGGATTTTTTAAACAAATACATACCACAAAATACCACCTTAGTGGAAATATGGGATTTTTATGTTATGCCCTTCTATAAAACACCTATTCTCATCAGCAACACATCATACATCTGTTCTCTCTTTACTGAACACATAGGCCAATTCATCAAATAAATATTAAAAAAACATACTGCTTTACTTCAAGCTGTACCAAGAATTTTGGAAAAATTTCTTCATAAATTTGGTATTTATTTATGACATAATAATTGAAATAAAATATTATGCTGGCAATACTAATTAAACCGGTTGTTATTGTTTGTTCATTTAACGTCACTTTATGCTGCTATGGCTAATCAGACGATGCTACAGTGGGAGCTCTAAATTTTGCCTATTCAGGTTTAATTAGGATAGGGATTTTTAACGAGTACCTGACATCGTAAAGGCTCGGGATCCCCGTTTAACGTCCCTTCCGAAGAACGGCGTAACTAAGAATTTTTTACTCCCTTAAAAAAATCCTAGAGCCACCTGCCGGGCTACAAACCTGCGATCTTGGGTTTAGTAGTTTGTTACGTTAACCACTAGGCCACAGGTGACTGTCTAATTAAACTGGTTTAACCTTACTTAAGTGTCAAATGAATTTAGATCTAAGAATATACTTAAATATAAATGAAATCATTTTAAATTTAGTATTTAACTGTTTCATGTCAACAAAAATAACATCCTGAAAATCAGATATAGTTGATTAACTGGAAGTTACATTATTATAAAGAATATTAAATATAGTCAATACTTTACTTTAAACTCTAGAAGTACTTTTTACTACTCACTACAGAATAAATGAGTTCAAGTTTTCTGTTAAAAATCATATATCCCGATTTTTTCTAATTTAATTTACTAATATACTTTGCAGTATTCTGAAAAAAGTAATAATTTATTGATACTTATGTGTGGTTTATGCACTTATTATATATCAAGAATTTTTCAGGACCTACATTAACTAAGAAAAACACAAAACACCATTTTTGTTGTTAAACCAATCTTATGCTGGAATAAAGTTTTTCTACTTTAATCATTAAGTATATGAATACATTTTCCCTTGAATAAAAACAAAACATATGATAAAACTCCAGAGTGCTGCCGCGTTATCAATTTATGGCGAACCGCTAGTCTTACCTACAGGAATTAGTAGTACCTACTTTGAATTGAAGCTTACAATTTTTAATATTATTATTATTTTTTTAATATGAAATTATTCTAGATGTTGAAGTGATAGATATTGACAATTGGGGTGTTATTGTATTATTTTGCAAGTCTTACGAAATTGCTAATGTAAGTCCTCAAAATGCTTCGAGATTTTTTGAGCTAAGGTATGACATTGCAGTAGTAAGATTTCAGTCATAATATCGTTTCCCGGCATATTCAATTGTGAATGTTAAAGAATATTTGCTAGTAAGAAATATATTTTCTAATACATACTGCATACATTGATACACTAATACATACATAATACAGACATTGATACATTTTATACAAAGGCATGTTGTAAGACAAGAGCCTGGAAATAGTTCACTGTAATAATTTATTATAGACTTTAAAAGCTTTGAATATGGAATAAATAACATCACATACATACTTCAACTACACATTGTTGAACTTAAGTCACAAAAAAATTCCTAAAACGTTAATAACCTCTAAGTCCACAGGTAAATATCTGGGAAGTAGACCAAAGTAATGTTGTGAAGATTTTGTTAAGAATAATTTAATGCATTTGGGTTTGGATAGTAATCAGTAGGTTGAGGTTTATAACCAGAGATTGGTAGTATTGGTATCGAGCCTTTGTGTTCACTAACCCTTTTCATTATCATTACTTTTATTATACTCTGACAGTCCTATGGATCCGAATAACCCTTAAAAACTGGCAAATTTGTAATTTATTGTTAACTTCCACTAATAAATTGTTTATTTATGATGATAATCCAAAATTATTGAGAAAATAAATTCTTTAATCTAAAAGGCCTTTATATCTTAAAGAAATGCAGTACTCAATCAATTAAATAAAGCCCTACTAACAATGCAGCTTAATTTATAAATAAAGTAATATAGTAAAAAATTATTGCTATTATTCTTTAATTTTACATTTGCGCCTGCGTAGGTTTGCACCTAGCAAATTTGATCTCAGTGTTTGTTTCCTCTCCTTGATTTGTAGGAATGTGAACTTATTGAAATGATCGATAGTTTGTGAGCAGGTCTGTACGCCATTGTCTTTTAATAGTAAAAAAACATTAAATCTTATTTTTATTATATACTAAGGGGGTACAACTCCTGTCCGTCCAACAGTGGGTCAATCCCCTTGTTCCAATTATATTATTGTTCAAATCTCTTGAACTTCCGAAGTTGAATAATTTTTATAACTCAGTTTTATTATATCTCACTTCATATATTCATAAATTTGTTACACGTCAGATACTTTTTATATATAATAGATAATTATAATAAAAGATCAATAATTTTTCTTTTTGTAAATATTAATCCATATATTAATATTTCGACAAACATAAAACACAGAAAATATTAGATTCGTTCATAAGATTATAATGAAATAGAAAGAAAACTTTAAAACAAGAAGCGCACTAAGAACCTTAATTAAACCTTACACTTTTCCTCTGAAATAATATCTAAAAATACATAATGCCCTAAAAGCATATCAGTCAGTAAAATATATAAATTCTTTTTCATCGATAATCTTTGAGAAGTTATTAACAGAATTGTGAATGAAATAATGGAGTTGCGGCTTAGGCAGTAATTGGTAAAAGTTCACATTAGACATAGTTTTATCAAACTGCACAACTTGGATTATTAGTGCTATATTTTCTGATTAAACAATCAGAAAATCTCAAGATTATTATAATACAACTCCCCGCCAATGTCTCCATAATGTAATATCATTTTTATTGCTAACCACACACAACATTTATAATCCTGATGTTATTATTATTTCATTTCAATGACATTTTGTCTGAGATTTTCACTATAAAGCGATACCATTTTTCAAACCACTCACAATGTAGATTCAGATATAAATGATGAGCATTTCTAATTTGTCTGTAACATTTATAAAACTTCCAATAAACACATTTCTAGTGATATTTAGAGAGAGTATTTTGTTTTTTTGATAAAATTGACTTTTGAGAAACCCATGCCATAAGATAGCGAAACTTTCGGTAAATTTTTTTACCGGTAACAAATAAAACAAGTATTACTAATTTTGTGCAAAATGTATTTACTGCACTTCCAGACCATTTTCAATGTTTCTCAACATATATCCAATCAATTATTTCCAAATCAATAAATAGTCAATAAAAGATTCACTGTAGCCAATAAAATTTATGAGAAGATATTTTTTATTTAAAAAAAGGAGTAAAATCGCCGTTAGATTTGAAGATAGATAATAAGATAAGATAAATAAAATAATGTACTTTCAAGTCATTTTACAGACAAGGTACTAAATCCCATCATCTAGCTATCAATAGCTCAGTAGTTAATAATTGAGTCACCGATCACATATTTTATTCTATATATCAACAATTATTTTATACCTTTGGTTTCAGTATGCGATAGTTAATTATATAATTTCTCAAATAGAAAATATTATGCCTTAGTAGACATTTCATTTTCTACCACTTCAGTGCACAAATAACATATTTTCTCAAAAAAATTTAATTATTGCTTCAGGTATATTTTTCTTTTACCGTAGCCATCATATATTTTATAGCATATAGCACACAGCATTATTGGAACACAAAAATGATTGTTATTAACTATAAAAAACACCTTTTGGAAGAAAATATTTCTGATTAAACAATCTGAAAATCACAAGATTTATAATCCAACTCCCATGCCAATGTCTCTTTTATGTAACATCATTTATGTTGCTAGTACTGCTTATAATCTTGATATTTCATTTTCATATTATATTGCTAGCCTCGCACTATTTGTGATATTGATATTGATCATGATATTTCATTTTCATTAGTTGTAATGACCAATCATATATAATAATTTCATTGGCAATCATAGCAATAACAATACAAAACTATAAATGATTCAAAGCATCGAATGCATTGTTTATATTACATGTCTGTAAAATTATGCCACAATCCTTCATTTTGTAGTACAAGTATAAAAACACTTCTCAAATTGTAAAAATTGTCTGCTTTGGATGATACCAATTATATTGATAACCAAACACTGATTATGATGATATTCCATTTTCATATAGTATTGCAAGCCTCACACTATTTGTAATCATATTTCATTTCCATTACATTAATATTGAAAACTTATGGCTCAGTTTTTTTACCCAAATATGAACAGTATATTCTCACCATATTGTAATATCATTTTTCAAACCTCTCACAAGATAGATTCAAATAGAAATTTTAAGAGCATATCTAATCCATTCAAAACACTTATAAAACATCCAATGAACAAATTCATGAGGATATTTATAAAGAGTATTTTGTTTTGATAAAACTGATTTTTGAGAAACTCATGCCATTAGTTATAATGATCAATCATAAATTCTAATTTCATTGACCATCATAGTAATAACAGCAGCAAATTATAAATGATTTAAAAGAATTGAATGTATCGCATAAATATTGTGTCTATAATACTATGCCGCAATCCTTCAGTTTGTAATACAAGTATAAAAACACTTCTCAAATTGGTCCCACTTCTCATACTGGTCAAATTGCTTCATGGATAAACAAATATATACAATATTTTAAATAATGAAACCGTATAGTGCACTTGAATCAATAGTTTCGAAAATAAAAAATCGTAACCAAACAATGTAGTACATTAAACAAACGACTGTCGTAAAAACCGGATAAGATGCTTGGTAATGTTACCAATGTTAACAAACAAAATACTGCAATGTGTAATTTGATCTTTCGAAAAACAAAAAAAAAAGGTATATCATATAAAGCAACTACTACAAACGAATTAGAATTATAAATATAATATAATAAATATAATTGCAAAATGTACAAGAAAAATAGTGATAATATACAATCAATATTTTTTTGGCGGGAGAAGAGGATTTGGAAAAATAATACCATAGGGCGGGAAAAAAATTAGACGGTTTTGAACGGGTTAGGGAAACATTGACAAGATCAGTTTTGAATAACAATAAATTTTCATTAAACACTGAAAATTGTTTTCTTTTTTTAACATGCATTGCTAGGAGAGAATCGCCACTCATTTTTAAAAGGAGGGGTGCCAGGGCTCTACAAACGACTTAGTATAGAAATTGAATAGTCAGTTGTCATTTCAAATTCAACGGCTTAGTTTAGAAATTGCTTTTTGGCCAATTAAAAATATTCTAAAACTAAAAACTATCTTGTTTCATTAGATTAAGTTCTAAAAGGCGTCGTAATGTGTGCAAGGGGTAGCTACAAGAAGTGATGCACCTTGGACTATCGTAATTTAAAATGGGATAAATGTAAATAAAACTAGGTAAACTTTAAAACCAAGGACTGTCTCATCAATTAACTATTAATTATCAATTTCCTTCTGGCAGGTACTACTGCTAGTGTTCCTCTCTTTACTGTCCGGACAGCTTTTTGCAAGCTACTTCAGGCATAAAGGTTGAGTATAAGACCAGTATATGTACATAAATTTCGAAGTATCGTAATAAGGAGGCATCATTTCAGAATATTTTGATTCACTAAAAATATCCATCCTCTTTGTTTTTTTCTTTTCTTTCGTTACGTTCCGCAATTTCCTTCTGTTCCCGCATAAGCACGAATAATCCTCTTACGTTACTGACATTGTTTGAAACTTTCCTGGGATGTTCATTTATGAACTCTTACACTCAAGTTCACAATTAACCTTCATTTTGATGATTGAAAATTTAATTTAGATATTAGTAGTAAGCATTTTACCCGCCTTGTGAAACAAGTGAATTCATGGTATTTGATATTAATTGGACTAATTAATCAAGAAATAGAGGTTCTGTGTGTCATTATAATCGCGGTACAACAATGTAGTTTGGAAAACGAGATCTGGGGAGCATTTATGACTTTTTTATGTATATTTTTCTCCTTCCTAGCAAAAAAGTTATTTCAAGGATTAAAGAACATACCATTTTGAGGAGAATCAGTATTCCCTATAATAAATTTGGTAAAAACAAATCATTGAAACCGACAAGCAGACAATGAGATTTGCAAGTTTTTGGATGGTATTTGTAACTCCAATGTTATAGTTATATTTGTACCTTGGATGTTCCAGGCAAAAACATTCTTATTCATAGTTTCAAAAAACATAAAATTTCGCATTGAATATTCTTTATATAATATAAATATGAAAATTAAATCTTTTTTGTGCACAATTTTGCTAATTCCAAGAAATTGTATTCATCTTTTTTTGTCCACATCTCATCGCTAAGTCCGTCACAATAAGCGATGTTGTACTAGGCATGAAGAACGTCAGCTCCTTTTCAACCTTTTTGCTGGTGTTTCCTGCAACCTTTTTTGTGGCCACTTATTATAAATATTGCTTTGTGAATTTTGCATGAAGTCCAAAAATATATATTTTTTTCTTTGTGTAAGTCTGCATGTAATGTTTCCTTGATTTCATCATCTCACACCAATATGATTGGGCTTTTCTGTCCTATTATCTGATCCTGACACCCAGGTTAAACTTCATTCCTTATTGTCCAAGTGACCCTGTTTTGTTTTTACTTTCCCTGTCAGGGGAGCTGTCATACTATATCTGTCCTAGATAAGGTTTTGGATGCTATTAAGAAACTAAAAAATAATTAGGCTCCTGGCATAAATGGTCTTCAGGTAGAATTTATTGAATTAAGGAACTGGAAAAAACAATACATTCTCCTTAACTTGATCAATGAAAGGATACCAAAAGCTTGTTGCTAGATATTTCCTGGACAAGAAAGGAAATCAAAATACGTATGCACACCAAAGAGGAACTGTATTTATTTAATGCGTCTGTATAAATCTACAAAGAACTTTCCAATATCCTGCTCAAGAAATTGGTTAAATTTATTAATGTGAACTACTAAGCTATCAAACCTGATATGGAAGGCGCTGATCAACCACCAATCAGACATTGGTAAAGGACACAGAAAATGAGCTAACCTGTCATCATTTTATCAATTTTAAGCCTGCATATGAAAGTAAGTCCTGTAACATAGTGCCTTTTAAATATCTGGGGTTAGAGGTAAATATAATGTACAATGCATAATAAATTGGCTAAACATTTTTCTTTCAAGATTTTTTGGCTTGGCAAAGCCACTTTAAAAGCAGACTTTTTTCTCTACCAAACTTTACTTATATAAAATGATGATAGATACAGTCTAAAGGAAAATAAAGATAAAATGGGAACAACACAGGCTGTAAAAAGATAATGGAATAAACTTATTCAACAAGTTAGGAACATCGGTAGGTCACCTCACATGGATGAGTTTAAGATTACAAAAAAAGTAATGACAGAGGCATTTCACTGAATAAGGGGATTGGAGAAAACCTGAACAAGGTGGCTATATAGTATGGAAAGTAATACAAGAGAGAGCAATCTAATGGATGCCAGTACAGGAGGCACAGATTCACTATGTAGGTAGTGTATGAACTCTGATAAATCCTATAATTGACAATTATTTATGAAAATTTCATCTCTGGATCAGGAAATCTGGTTTCTGGTAGAAACCAAAAATTAAAATATTTTAAATAATTTCTCTATCTACAGAACCATGAATACCATGATAGACAAAAGTCGAAAGGATAGTTCAACTTAGGAAGAGATGATTTAGTAATAAATGCCAAGAAATACATCCTATGTAAGGCCAGTTACAAAAAAAAAAAAAAAGAAAGAACCCCAACTTTAGCTCCTTTTAAAACTGGCACTGTAATTTTTGTAAAATAAATGTGGAAATGATAAGGTTACACAAAATAAGTACAATATAATAATTATATTACATAAAACTATACAAATTGTATAACAATACAGTAAATAAATGCATATAATTTCCTATTCTCAAGAAACATCTGGTTATATAACAGTAAAAACTATACACTGTACATCATAAGTATCATAAAATGTAGTATGATTTAAACTCTTGTAGGAAATATTATTGATATCCATTATCACACATTAAAATAGTCATCTTGTTTGACATAGTCAAAAAGTTGTTTCATAAAAATACTGTAGATTTTTCCACAATTCGTATCAGTAGTTTCCTTTAAAAAAGACTCCAGAGGAAGAAGTAGATACTGATATAAATCTGTGCCAAGCTGATACTGAAAAAATAAATAAAGATGTTATGTATTAAATCATTGAATTCAAAATAAATAAAAACAATGTACAAGGATAAGTCAATATTTATCCCCATTTAATTATATTTTTGTTTATGCTGGTAGTACTGTCATTTTGCGTTGATGACGCATGCTTTGTTTATTTGTTGTTATGTCTATGCAAGTTTCAAGCTGCTAAGTTAGTTTTGTTATCACTGTCGTGCTGTTAATCATGGCTGCTCCGCTTTCTGTTTGCACCGAAGAAGAGCAACGTTCAGTGCTCCGTTTTTTGTGGTCAGAAGGCCGAAATTCATCGATGACTTTCGATACAGTATGGGAAAAGTGTTTTGCCACAACGGTGGGTCTATGAATGGATTGAAAAATTCAAAAATGGTTGCACAAGTGTTACGCACGATGAAGGAGCCGGACGACCGTTTACGGCTACACATGAAGAAAACATTGAGCATTCACGTGAAATAGTGCTCTTAGACAGACGAGTAATTATTGACAAAGTGGCACATATCTGCAAATTAGCAGTAAAAGAAGCGGTGCATTCCTGGCTTGCAGCTCAACCGAAAAACTTCTTTTAGGAGGGCATCATGAAGATTGTATTGTACAACGATGGACCAAGTGCGTTGAAAATCAAGGGGACTATGTCGAAAAATGATGTACTTGTTAGTTTCCTTACTGATTACAATAAAATTTTATAACTACATTGCGGATAATAATTGACTTACCCTCGTAACAAAAACATTAATGTAATTGTCAGATTGCTTCATGACTGACCCATGAAGACACGACTTAGTTAACTTATAATGTGTAGCCAGTTAATTAAAAACAATATTTAATTAAAAGCTATATAATTAAAGTAAACATGCCAACACTTTCTCTATTCAATAATATATGAACAAAAAAACATTAAAATCCAGTTACTCCATCAACTAATTAGAAATAAAAAATGTAAAATCATCGGTATAACCCATCTTTGCCAAACATTTCACTACCAAGGTTGAAGCTTTTGATAATACAAAAAATTATTAAATTACGCATTAAAGAACTAAATGAAAAGTATTTGAATGCTACATTAAATAATGTTGATGATATAATTAAAAATTAAAAGATTTACTGGTATTTTTCCGTTAGCTGGGCTCAAATGTTTGAAGCCATGTGGTCTATTCTCTGAATTAATTCAAAACAAACCATGATTTTTTTTTTTCTTCAATCGTAATTTTTGTAAAAAAAAAAATATGAAAATTTGGGATTTAGCTAGAACTGAAAAAGATGCAGTCTCTTATTTTCAAGGGAAAGGTACATTGGTAACATGCGATCAGAATCATGAAATGTTGGCTCTCGTCTACCTCAATTAATACGGTGTAAAAAAAAAAAAATGACCGTTTTATCAATTTTTATCAGTTTTAACCGTTTTACCATTTTTTAAAAATTTTAATGTTATTTTTATTATAAAAAGCATTAATATTTATTAGAAATTATACTACATTAAATATTGTAAAATATAAAAATTTCCATAATAATATAAATGCTAGGTAAAGTAATAACAACCTATTATTTTTCAGGACCACCGATTTTTTTTGCTTACATTCCGTTAATACTTCTACACAAACTTCTATTAAGTAGTTGTTCCAATCTACAACTATATCATGATTCATATCCAGTTGTTTTTTTTTACACCATTTGATTGATGTCATCTCTTTGCTCCAGCCGTAAAAAATATCAGAGATGTTAGAAAACTCAATGTGGACGATTGGAACCATGTGCCATTGCGAATGCTCTTCTTTATGTGGCATGTTGAAAGATTATACCGTCAACGCACTCCGTCACAAAACGACAGCATCATTTCATGATTCTGATTGTATGTTGCATTCTTTGCCAATATACCTTTCTCTTGAAAAAAAGAGACTGCATCTTTTTCAGTTCTAGCTAAATCCCCAATTTTCAACTTTTTTTTTTTTTTACAAAATTAAGATTGAACAAAAATGCATTGCTTTGAATGAATTCAGAGAATAGAGCAAATGACTCCAATGACCCTTATGATTGTAAGAAATTTTGCGGAATTCTGCACATTATTAGGTGATTTTTCACTTGCGCCCGGCTAACGGAAAAGTACCGATTTATTTATCTGACAGTAATTAAAACTTTACCTGTTCGAAGGCATTAAAAACTGCCTTGAAAGTGGGCTGTTTTTCACTGTGAAATGTGCCTCTAGATCCATGTAGAACTCGGACCCCAGTTTTCTCAGGAGGATGGCATACACTCATATACATACAATGATCAGATCTATAGTTGTAGCTACAATCATACACATATAGTCGCTCTGAAAAAAATATAGACAATAAATTATTAAGTCAGGTAGCAGAAATATTATAAAATAATTAATGTTTTCAAAGCATGAACAACTGTATTTTTAAGTAAAAAATATGTTGTTTTAAATAAAAATTAGGCTGCAATGGCAGAAAGTGTTAAGGCTTGCCCTGTGAAAACTTGAGACTAATAAGGTGCCAGTTCAATACTAGATTTATCAGATTGACATTTATCTTATGGTAGACCAACAGAATAAATCTCGACCTTCAAACTCTGGTTAGAATATGTTAGTAACCTGTAGGTATAATTGACCCTGATAAATTAGTAGAAGTAGGAAGGAATAACAAAAAAAGTTTTAAGAATAATTCTAAATTTATTAGAATTTATTAACTTATTATCCTAACAAATTAAATAAAGAATAACATTTGCGCATGTACCTTCCTCACATCACACAATAAATCCACATAAACCAAAATATACACATAACCTGACATAACTACACATGCCACAAGGACATAACAAATATTGAAGCATATCCCCCAAATGCAGAAACTTATGACTGTTGAACCGACTCCACAAATATTATAACATGTATTAATATACTTTAACTTACAATAAACCAATGGATACAATATAATCAAGACTATCATGAAGAGAGAAACTTGGTCTGTAAATGAAAAAAATACATACAGAGATGTAGCTGAAATAAGAATATAATAATAAGAATCATCAGAACAGAAAAAAACACCAAGAAGAATGCTACTCAAACATTGTTTTCCATCAGTTTTTAGAGGGTGGCTAGGTCTTTTTTACCTTTATTTCGTTAAGTCTTTATTTTGTATTGTTAGCATAACATAGAAAATATAAGTAAGCATTTCTGTAAGATATTATAATTTTGATTAGAGATAAAATTATTAAGATACTAGCTGACCCGGCCACGCGTTGCTGTGGCTGTTATAATAGTTTTAAAAAATATTACGTTAAAATTTGAGTTTTAAAGAAACAATGAATGAATGGAAAAATGAATTGAATAGATTTTTGATTTTACAATTTATTCATCTTATATCTAAGTATAGTATATAATAAATAAATAATATACAAAATTCTTAACTGATAAAATATAAACATTAGTTAAATCAATGAGGTATATAATAGTTGATTTTTAACTATGGCTAATAATATTATAATAGTTATTATAATAGATACAGGCCAAAAACTGAAATAACTCAGAAAATTTCGAGGTTTTTCGGCCACCAAAAACTTTCCGTTTTTCCGAATGCAAATTTGGATTTACACTACTCAGACATGCCCTTACAACATATCAAAAATGCAACATCATCAAGCGTCACTGCTAGGATCGACGCATAATCAATAATAATGGCCGACACATATCACTTAGGGGTATGAAAAATAGTTTATATCCTATTCTCAGACCTAATGAATATACACACAAAATTTCATAAGAATTGATTGTCGTTTCGGAGGAATTTGGTTACAAACACTGTGACACGATAATTTTACATATTAGACTAGTGACCCACCCCAGCTTTGCTCGGGTAATAAGACATATAATGCCTACATAATTCGTCTGTGTAATGTATTTTTTTTTTTATTACGTACCAGCCACTAAGGACCACGCGAATATCATCGGTTAGGCTTCTTTAGGAGTCTTGATTTTCTTTCTTCCCATCTCAGCTAATGTACTTTATTATAAAGAAATTATAAAAATAAAAACAAAACATAATATTTCTTTATATACAAATTTATTATCTTGCACGTTAGATAATTGCACGGGATTAGGGTCTTCAGTGAACACCATCGATATTCCAACCCATTTACACAAAATGTTATATACCTAAACCTTCCTGGTGAATCACTCTATCTATTGGTGAAAACCGCATGAAAATCAGTGCAGTAGGTATTGAGTTTGCCATGAATAAACACGGCCGAGGACTTTGTTTTATAATATGTATAGATATAATTGTATATATAATAAAGAATCTATAATTTATTATTTATTTATTTATTTATTATTAGCTCGGGGCTAAGTTCAAGCTACCGAGCGGGTCCGTGGGTGGTGGATAGTGGGACAGCTGTGCAGGTGCAGCTCGGCAGGTCAGCTGTGAATATATTGAATAAGCAGCCCTGGAACCATGAACGGCAGCGCTATCAGGGTGGGGGAGAGTGGTTGGTGGCGCCCAGTACCCCAGGAGCCCAATGACGACGCTGTGACGAGGCGAGTAAGCACCGCCTCTAAATAAGTGCAGCCTCCCCTGCAGAGCGGGGGATGCCCGGACAGACAGGGCCCGTGAGTCAGGGATGACAGCCGGTCTAAGGGAAGGTGAACCCAACAAAAAATCCCTGGTCCTCCAGGTTGGGGGTTTCTATCAGGCCAGCACCCTGTTAGTGGAAAAAACCAACCAGCTAAAATAAGTCAGAGAAAAGAAAAGCCGGACGGAAATATTGGTAAACAGACTTGGAAACGGAAAAGGACATTACAAATCGGAACATGGAATGTGCAGAGTCTCACAAATAAAAAAGCAGAGGTGTTCGCGGAAATAGAGAAGTCCAAGCTCGACATCGTTGTTTTGACAGAAACAAAGGTGAAAGGGAGAGGTCAGGAAAGGATTGGGGATTTAGTTCATATTTGGAGTGGAGTGGATAAGGGCGAGCGGGCTAGGGCTGGTGTCGCCATTGTGATCCGGTGGAAACACAGAAGATGCGTAAGCTTTTATGAAATGATCTCGGAAAGGATGATAAGGTTGGATGTCAAAATGTTTGGCTACAATGTTTCAATTCTGGGAGTCTATAGCCCAGATAACAATACATTAGTCACCGAGAAGGAAGGTTTCGAGGATGGTCTCAGAGGCAATCTGGAGAAGATCAGGCACAAAGACCAACCAGCTGATTATGATTGGTGATATGAATGCCCGAGTTGGAAAAGAAGCCAAAGGAAATCCGGTAGTGGGTACATGCGGGGAGGAAGCTATAAATGATAATGGCGTCAGGCTGCGTGATATCTGCGAGGAATTTGATCTTAAAATACAAAATACCTTCTTCCAACACAGAAAGGAGCATCAGTTCACTTGGAGTAAACCGGGATTCAGAACTTCCATCTTGGATTACTCCATCACCAAGCAGCATAGCCTCTTACCAGTAGCAGATGTAAGAGCCCTGCGCGGTATGGAATGTGGTAGTGACCACTTTTTGTTAAGAGCCAAATGCATAGCACTGTGGAAAAGAAAGCAGATGGCATTGAAGCAAGCCAAATCCACACACTTAGATGTATGCAAGTATAAGCTTCACCTGCTCAATGATGAAAGCATAAGCAATCTCTACAAACACTGCATGGAAGCCAAAATTAGCAATAATTTGGAGAGTAATGCTTTAGAACTATATGAGCACATTAAGAAATGTATCCATGAAGCAGCTAGTGAAGCCTTAGGGGAGATAGAAACTAACCCTCCAAAAGAATGGTGGAACATGGAAATAGAAGAAATGGTAGGCAAGAAAACACGGGTCTTCAATAAATGGTTATGTAGCGGAAGCCAAAAAGATTGGGGAGAATACCGAAGCCTTAACACACAGGTAAAGCGCACTGTCGCAGAAAGCAAGAACCAAGCATGGAAAGCCTGTTGCAGGAGGATTGATAATACCCTGGGCTACAATAAGATATGCGAATCATGGAGAGTACTGAAGGCGCTAAGGACACAAGGGAAGGGAAATGTGATTCCTCTGATAGGTGAGAAGACCTGGGTGGACCATTACAAGAAATTGCTGACTGAAACAAGGCCAGAATGGTCCGGTTCATATCCACCTGAGAATCATGCACAAGGATATTGTAAAAGAAGATGAAGTTCTTGCTGCACTCAGAAATACAAAATGTGGAAAGCTGCAGGACCTGGAGGTATTTCAGTAGAGCTGTTAAAGGCAGAGGGGCCTGCATTGTTAAAAGCCCTTACAAAGCTTATAAATCTGATAATACAAGGGCAAGAGCTACCAAAGGACCTTAAGACAGGATTTCTTACACCTATACATAAAAAAGGAGACAGGAATGTATGCCGAAATTATAGAGGTTGTTTCCAGAGTTCGGTATCAAGAATAGTGGGCAGAATTCTGAAGCAAAAATTAGAAGAGGAGTTTGTCACCCCAGAGGAACAGTTTGGTTTCACTGCAGCCAGGTCTTGTACAGACAGCATATTTGTCCTAAGGCAGCTCATAGAAAAGCAAATAGAGAAAGGAAGAGCTGTGCATATAGCTTTCATAGACCTAGAACAGGCTTATGACACTGTGCCAAGACATAAGATGTGGGAATCCCTTAAGGGTGCAGGCATTAGCGATGCCTTAATAAATGGCATGAGACGCCTATACAGGGAAGACGAGTATAGATTGAAGCTTGGCTCTCGCTTATCTGAGCCTTTTTCTGCCTCAAAGGGCCTTAAGCAGGGATGCAATGAATGATGCCCCGACCCTGTTTAAAATGTATGTACAACAGGCTGTAAAGGAGTGGAGCGCACATTGGAGAGGAAAGGGCATAAACATAAACGGGCATATGCTTTTCTCTCTTTTCTTTGCCGATGACCAGGCAGTGGTCACATATAACAGAGAGGGTCTGGAAGAATCGCTGATGGCTCTGGAAAAAGAATACAGCCTATGGGATCTACGAATAAATTTTGATAAGCCCGAATACCTGGCAGTGAACTGCAGAGAAGCCACAGACCTTCATATTAGCGAGAAAATATGCAAGCGGGTGGACTCTTTCAAGTACTTAGGGTCAACAATAGATGGGAACAGCAAGTCAGAATCCGAAGTTAGGAGGAGAGTTGGCCTGGCAAGAAGAGTGACTAGAATGTTGCACCAAGTTCTTTGGAACACAATCATCTCAACAGACAACAAAAGGCATATTTTCAGAAGCATTGTTGAGCCCTACCTCAGCTACGCCTCAGAGACCTGGAAACTGAACCCGGGACTCTACTCCAGATTACAAGCTGCAGAGATGGACTTTTGGAGGAGATGCCTGAGGATCACCCGCCTGGATAGAGTCAGAAATGAAGATGTTCACGTAGGCTTCCACGGTCTGCGGTATTATCCATATAATCTTTTTCCGGGATGGACCGTGTGGTGTTGGTTTTGTTTGCCAAGCTTTCGCTCATCGTGTTGTGAGCTTCCTCAGGGCTAGTCAATAAATGAAGAGCGGATGGTGGAATCAGGGTGTATATACCTTAGGGGTGGGGGGGTCTCGGTCGAAGTCTGCCTTCCCATTGGCCCGCTTGTATCGAGTCCGTGGGCTGTGTTGTGTTCGGGTGGGTTCGTGTGTGTTCGGTATTGTCGTATGTGTGTGGATGGTAAGTTGATGTGTTGGTCTTTTGTTTTATGGCAGGATACCAGTTTTTGCTGAGTTTGTAACCGTCTTCCTTATTGAAATTATTGGGTTCTTTAATAATTTCAATGGCTTCTCTAATGGTGCGGAGGTGATAATTATTTTCTTTAACCAGTGTGGTTGTGTTTTCGAAAGGTATGTGGTGGTTGGTGTTGTAGAAGTGTTCTGCTACAGCCGATTTTTCCGTCTTAAAGTTTTTGACACTAGATATGTGTTCTTTTAACCTTCTTTCAATGGCCCTTCCGGTTTGTCCAATGTAGACCTTGCCACAGGAACAGGGTATGCTATAGATGCTTGGAGTACGTAGTCCTAACTTGTCTTCGGGTTTCGGGTAGCGTCGTGTGAGCTATTGTTTTGTCTGTGGAGAATGTGGTCTTGATGTCGTGGTTCTTTAGAATCCTGGCAATCTTTTCTGAGGTGCCTTTGATGTAAGGGATGGTTGTCTGGTTTTTAGGTTCGTTGTCGGTTTCGTTCTTGTCTTGTTTTTTGAGTTTTCTCTTGCGTTCTACTCGTTTAATAGTTTCTTTGTCGTTTCCGTTTTTTAGGAAGGCTGTTCTCAAGTGCCTCTTTTCTTTAGGGAGCTGTGACGGTTCAGCTATCATTTCAGCTCTGTTGAGTAGAGTGTTGATGATTCCTTCCTTTTGAGACGGATGGTGGTGTGATGTGGCATGAAGGTATCTGTCTGTATGTGTAGGTTTACGGTAGACGGTGTGTCCAAGGTGGTTTCCCTTCTTCTCGACCAGGACGTCCAGGAAGGGAAGTTTCCCATCCTTCTCCAGCTCCATGGTGAATTGTATGTTAGGGTGGATGTTGTTTAGGTGGAGTAAAAATCTGTCCAGTGCATCTTTTCCGTGCTTCCAGATGGCGAAGGTGTCGTCCACGTATCTGAACCAATATTCAGGTTTTTGGGCTGCGGTGGAGAGTGCCTTCTGTTCGAAATGTTCCATGTACAGGTCTGCTGCCGGTGAGCTCAATGAAGATCCCATGGCTGTGCCTTCCATTTGCTTATAGTACTGTCCATTGAACAGGAAATATGTTTCTTTCATGCATATTTCCGTCAGTCGGTACTCTTCTTCGCTCAGAAGATTTTTCATAATGTTCAGGGCTTCATCGGCAGGGACCTTGGTGAAGAGTGACTTGACGTCGAAGCTTACTAGGATGTCTTCTTCGTTTATATGAATGGTTTTGATTACGTCCATGAATTGTTTGGAGTTGCGGATGTTGTGTTGTGTTTTGCCAGTGTGGGTTTTAATTATGTCGGAGATGTATTTGGATAGGTGGTATGTAGGTGAGCCAATGGTACTGACTATGGGTCTCATAGGGATACTGTCTTTGTGTATTTTGGGTTGTCCGTGTAGTCTTGGTGGGATTGGGTCAGATATTATGAGGCGTTTGGTTTTCAGTGTCTGGCTGGTGTTGATGATGGTCTGGATTTTCTTGTTAATGTCATTAGTGGGGTCTTTGTCCAGTTTCTTGTACGTTCCATCGTTGAGGATTTCCGTCATTTTGTTTAGATATTGGTCTGTCTTCATAATGACGGTGGCATTTCCTTTGTCAGCAGGGATTACAAGAAGGTCGTCTCGTTTCTTTAGTGTAGTGAGTGAGTTGTATTGCGTCTTAGAGAGGTTAGGTCTTGGTGGCTTGGCTTTACGTAAAATGTGACTAATGTCTTGCCGGATGGTTTCGGCGGCGATTTGGTCCATATTCTTGATACATGCTTCTATGTTGGTTATAATCTTCTCTGTAGGTACATGTCTAGGTGCGATGGCGAAGTTGAATCCCTTCTGGAGGACGCTTATGGTTTCTTGTGGGAATTCTTCATTAGTGAGATTTATAACAGTCTTCTTTAGTGCCTCCTTGTAGTCGGTGCAGCTTGTATTTTTCATTGATAGTTTGTGATATTTTCGTACTCTCCACCGCAGCCCAAAAACCTGAATATTGGTTCAGATACGTGGACGACACCTTCGCCATCTGGAAGCACGGAAAAGATGCACTGGACAGATTTTTACTCCACCTAAACAACATCCACCCTAACATACAATTCACCATGGAGCTGGAGAAGGATGGGAAACTTCCCTTCCTGGACGTCCTGGTCGAGAAGAAGGGAAACCACCTTGGACACACCGTCTACCGTAAACCTACACATACAGACAGATACCTTCATGCCACATCACACCACCATCCGTCTCAAAAGGAAGGAATCATCAACACTCTACTCAACAGAGCTGAAATGATAGCTGAACCGTCACAGCTCCCTAAAGAAAAGAGGCACTTGAGAACAGCCTTCCTAAAAAACGGAAACGACAAAGAAACTATTAAACGAGTAGAACGCAAGAGAAAACTCAAAAAACAAGACAAGAACGAAACCGACAACGAACCTAAAAACCAGACAACCATCCCTTACATCAAAGGCACCTCAGAAAAGATCGCCAGGATTCTAAAGAACCACGACATCAAGACCACATTCTCCACAGACAAAACAATAGCTCACACGACGCTACCCGAAACCCGAAGACAAGTTAGGACTACGTACTCCAGGCATCTATAGCATACCCTGTTCCTGTGGCAAGGTCTACATTGGACAAACCAGAAGGACCATTGAAAGAAGGTTAAAAGAACACATATCTAGTGTCAAAAACTTTAAGACGGAAAAATCGGCTGTAGCAGAACACTTCTACAACACCAACCACCACATACCTTTCGAAAACACAACCACACTGGTTAAAGAAAATAATTATCACCTCCGCACCATTAGAGAAGCCATTGAAATTATTAAAGAACCCAATAATTTCAATAAGGAAGACGGTTACAAACTCAGCAAAAACTGGTATCCTGCCATAAAACAAAAGACCAACACATCAACCTACCATCCACACACATACGACAATACCGAACACACACGAACCCACCCGAACACAACACAGCCCACGGACTCGATACAAGCGGGCCAATGGGAAGGCAGACTTCGACCGAGACCCCCCCCCCCCCACCCCTAAGGTATATACACCCTGATTCCACCATCCGCTCTTCATTTACTGACTAGCCCTGAGGAAGCTCACAACACGATGAGCGAAAGCTTGGCAAACAAAACCAACACCACACGGTCCATCCCGGAAAAAGATTATATGGAGAAATGAAGATGTTAGAGACAGGCTGGCCGTGACCGAAAGAGTTCCGGAGAGGGTTGGAAGGAACAGGCTGCGACGGTAAGGACCTGCCAGCGGATGCCAGAACGTAGGTGGCCGAAGAGATTATTGCTGTGGGAACAGCCACGCAGACAAAGAAGAGGAAGATCCCAAATCCGGTGGAAGGACTACGTGGAGGAGGAGATGGCCGGCAGGGGACTTGAGGAGGATGACTGGAGGAACAGAGAAAAGTGGAGGGACGTTCTGACTTAACCAGGCAACCCATTGAGGGAAAAAAACCTGTAAAAGTAAGTATAATTTTATAAATGTAAAATGATCAGACTGACAGTGAGATAAAAAAAAATTCCATGCGGGATCCCCCTTCTAGGCCCACGAGTTTCAGCAAAGAGACAATGCCAGAAAATTGGCAACTGTCTAAGGAAATGCAGCACTTACTTTAACAGAGCTCTTGAGACAAATGCTTTTAAGATATCGAACAGTAAGGAGGATATAGCTCCTTTTATCTGATTGTTGCCAGAGATGATTGAAATATTTGATGCAATTATATTTAGACTAAATAAATTATATCTAGAATAAATAAATTATATTTAGACTAGAGCCTTCAGTGATTCAAAAAGGCTCTGCAAGAATGCTTTATTTTCAAGTGCCATACAGCAGCAATTTCCTTAAGTAGTTGGTCAACAGGTTCTATGGTTATGTCCTCGAACTGCAGAATGCAGCTGAGTTGTCAAAGTTATAGCCAGAGAATCCTGTTATCTGTCACTGTCTTATAACTAGAATCATGAATGCAGGTCTATGCAAGCCATAACTATCAAAGAAGAACATGAAACTTATAGCTATTATGTTTATGTTTGAGATGTAAGTATTAAAAACAGTACTTTTTTATTTTTCATATTTTCTTCTTTTGTATTTGTTAATGCATTCGTTTTTCAATATTTTTTATTTATTTAATGTTCATATGAAAATACACTAAAATAGGAATAAAAAAATATGTCCGTTTACAGAATGGAAACTGCAAAATTAATCAATATTGAAGCATTAATAAAATAATAACCTGGATGGAAATGAAATATAATGTTGATTATATCTTGATCACCCCATGTCATTTTCAGTTTATATTCATGTAAAATAGGCAATAAGTATTTTTCCCAGCCAAAGCTCCTCATTCTAGTTAGATTCATTAACATCACTCCAGAATTAACACCTGAAAAATTATATTTAAAAACTGATTTTTAACACAATAACAAATATTTGGTTATGGTAATATTAAAATTTAATGTTTTAACCTAGTTCTCCATAGTAAGGATGTCTTGCAAAACGATTGTACCATCCTGTGTTACGATCTTCATGTTCGGGACTTAAGGCAGCTAGTTGTGTGGAATTCATCCTTTCAAAATGTTCCCAAATCTCATCCAAAGGAGATAAAAATAAAACATCAGTATCCACATACAGAACAGAGTCTACATGTTTTAAAACACTCTGAAAAAAAAACATTATAAACTATAATCATCTTTTCTCCCCAATATTTTAATGATTTTTAAAATTGTAATTGATTTAGAAAAAATCACAATATGCATTGCTCCAAGAGGAATGTTAAGTTTAATGGTCTGGAGTTTTACTTAAATGAAACACATCATTTATTTAACATAAATTCAGATCAGACATTTATGAGGTGGGAACATATTACCAGTGGATCTTGTGAACATTGATTAAAATCATATTTCACAGTTAAAGTTTAATTTTATTACTAATCAATATTGGTTAAATTAATTAGCATACTTCATGGATCATTTGTCACAAAATGGTGAAGGAGGTGTGGTCGATGAATATTACACAAATAAGTATTATGCTAATTAAATAAATTATATTATGCTAAATAAGTAAGTATTACACAAAATGAGCGGGATATTGTTTCTATGTTTACATATCCTACACAATTCTAAACATCTTTTGTTACTAATAGTGTCCAAAAGTATTAAAAATGCTTTGCAATGATTGACAGCTTTAAAAAAAATGCTCAGCTCCATAAGTTCAAAATTCAAGCTTTGCCAGTTGAGGCATCGTCTGTATTCTAGACCATAGCATTTGGATCACATTAGCTTGTGTGCGGTATTTTTCACAAACAGAACATTCCTTTAACCTAGTTTGAAAGTCAACAGCTTTGACTTTGACGGATGAAATCCATAAATATTGTATATTTAAATTTAAAAACATATTATGATAAAATAGGAATCAAACCTCAACTGAAACGGATCTGCTTTAACCCTACAGTTGTAATTTAATTAATTTAAATCTATGGTTGAAATTTATTTAGAGCTGAATTCACTAGGTAGCCTAATCACGAAGGTAACAAAGGTTGGCAACTTGGTGTAATAACCTTTCCTGCTTGTTTAATATGAGCAGAAATGGGAGTAAACCCAAAAAAAAAACAACATTAACAAACAAATTAGTTATTAAAAATAAGTAGAACTTACTGGTAAGAAAAGCCTTTGAGAGGCACAAGGTTTGAACAACTTCTTCCATTCTTCGGCCTGAGTTTTAGGAAAAGAAATTGGATGTGTTTCAAAGCTAAATGAATTATTCTGAGCAACCCATTCAGATAACTGAAAATAAATGTTTCAGTATACATCTTATTGCTATACAGATAAAATTAAAAACACTTTTGTAACATATTGTTCCAAAACCAAAGTTGTGTATCTGAAAGTTTGTGGAAGCTGGTTGTGCTTAAGTTGAAGTTATAGAAGAAAGGTGGCTGTTTTCTTATTGAAATAGTCATATTTGGATTCTTAATTGGTTACATAAAATTAACGGTAAAGCATTTCAGTATTAAGTATTAAATAATTACACACACACACACACACATATTTATATATATATATATATATATATATATATATATATATATATATATATATATACAGCACAATCACAAAATAGCAAATAAACCACTTTGGCTTTGACTTACAATATTTTAAGAAAAAACTGTATTGGAGACTTAACAACTAACTAATATCTTTAATTTAAAGTGTTAAGAACTTAAAGCATAGAACCTCAACCAATTTTTCTTATCCAAGCTAAATCAAGATAACATGTATAAAAATAAACATAAAATACCGTTTCTTCAAAACTTTGGATTAACTCAGGTTCAGCAACAATTATCACTTTCAAATTGCATTTTTTTGAAAATACAATGGCTGATTTTATTAATACTAAGGTTTCACGCACTCTGTCTCCACAGACTACAACTGATAAAGCTACTTCTTTCTTCTGAATGCTATAGAGACAAGCAACACTACAATTAGTCAAATACATAATAATATGTGCTTATAAAAGTAATGATCTAAAAGTAAACTACCTTGGAACACCTATGATCACTCTATTTTTTAAGGTATTTATTCCTAAATTCTCAGATGAATTCAAGTACATGAACGACTTGACTGAATAAAAATAATCATAAACATTGTACCCAGTGATTAATACATAAAAGATGAGAGCAAAAATTAAAGAAATTAAAATTCTACCACTCAGTTTCATTTTATAATGCTAGTGAAAAATGAAATTGATTCTTTAGTCATTATAACATTAACAAATCTATTTTCATAAAAAGTGATAACATAGTAAATTGACATAAGCAGAACCTCCCGACAGGGGTGCTGTCAAATAAACAGAAAGGTACACATTATCAGACAAGGAAGTAGAAATCGTTCCTGATGGATTAAGTCAATGCTGCACATGTACACAATTATAGTAATTATGTGTTAATAATGATTATCACATAACATATATAAAATTTACTAATATAATAATTAAATTGTCTGATATTAAATAAGAAAAGGTGCATGTTAAATCAGAAGCTTTTTAAGGATTTCATGAATCGGTTGGGCGATAGGGAATATTATTCTGCAGTAGGTTACGGTGCATTTAAAATGTTTATATCAATACATGAATATTGAATATTCTCGGATGTTTGCTTTTAATTTAGTACAAGTTGGACTGTTTTGAAAATCGGATGAAAATAAATAAAAAGATATCCGAACGTTTTTACATTAAAAGGTAAAGACTTACCTCGAAACTTACCTAAAGAATCACATAGATGATTAATTTATATCGAAAATCCATTCCCCTCGCCTTTAAAACCTCTAACACAGGTTATACTATATTTATTAATTAATACACAATTAATACTATATTTATATTAACAGCGTATATGTTCCGAAATTCCTGGTATTGAAATTGTCTGAGTTCTTCAGTAGACTAATTCTTTGTCGGGCCAAATATTTTACGTAATACCTTATTATACACATTAAGGCGTTCATTCCAACATATTAAAGTTAGAAGGACTATAGTTTTATAAATTAAATTTTCAATATTCAGTACAAGCAATGTCGAAAAATGCATTCCCTGCCCTAGAATTTCTGACCGTCACGAATGTAAATCAACTTATATTATTGTCGACATGTGAAAATTCATCAATGTAAGACGTCAAAAACTAGTTGTTTACTCTTGCTTATTACTGTAGACATAATTAAGACTGTTTAATGTGATGCGAATAATATTTACTTATTACAACTAGAGTTTTAGAAGCAGCTGGGGTCGATAATATTCCTAGTGAACTGATTAAAAAATGCGGGGAAGCAGAGTCTCGAAGATTCACGGGTTGGTAACAAAAATATGGGAAAATGAGAAAATGCCCGAAGAAAGAATCTATACTTATTCCGATGCACAAAAAAGATGACGAGGACGGACTGCAATAACTACCGCGGAATCTCACTCCCACCGACTTGCTATAAAATATTCTCATTAATCCTAACTAGTAGAATTAGAGAATACGCCGAGGAAATTATCGGAGACTATCAATGTGGTTTTAGACAAAATCGTTGAACTATCGATCATATAATTTATTTTATTGTTATATGATATAATTTTTTAAATATTTTATTTGAAAAGAAAACATATATAAAAAAAATTATAATAATATTAATGAATTAAAGTCAACAAGATTCAAAAATAGAAGTAATGTTTAATTAACATTCTCCCCTTGCGATGTATATATCGCAAATTGCGAGAACACGGAGATATAGGATCAGTAAAAAGAAGGGGTATGGTTGATCGAGAAGCGATCCAGGATGGCTGAGATGGTTGAAGCACCACCACGGACAGCTGGGAGACCCGGGTTCGAGTCCCGGTTCTGGTCATATCTTTTCTTTTCAAATAAAATATCGATCAAATATTTTCTTTAAGCCAAATACAAGAGACAAGTTTGGAAGACAACGGTGTCGTTCATCAGCTTTGTATCGATTTAAATAAAGCTTATGATTCTATCGATCGTCAGATTATGTATAACGTATTGACTGAACAGAGTATACCAAACAAATTAGTAAATCTGGTGAGGATGTGTATGAGCGAAACTTTCGATAAGGTTAGAATCGGTAATAATTGTTCACAGAAGTTTGAGTTTCGTTCAGGTTTAAAACAAGGTGATTCGCTATCACCTATACTATTCAATTTAACACTCGAGTACATTATTAAAAAGGTGATACACAACGAAAAAGGGTAGAATTTGAATATGATAAGTAAAATATCCTGTTTGGGTTTGCGGACGATTTGGTACTGTTGAGTGAAGAGGCAGAAACTATAAAGCTAAGTACACAAACGTTAATGAATGGTGGTAAGGGAATAGGAATGGAAATAAATTCGGATGAGACTAAGTATACGTGTGGAGCTCAATCCCTTCTATATCCGTCATAGTCCCTCACTATCGTCATTTAAATCCTTGCTTTTCCTACACCTCCTAGCTTTCCAAAACGATGCTTTCTTTGTAGGTTAGTCATTTGCTTAGAATGTAATGTATAGAATAATTCATTATATTATTTAGTTGTTTTAAATCTGTTTTTTAATAAGAAGTTCATCATGTAAAGAAATTATTGCATGCTAGCTCAAGCATTTAACAAAAGCTAGGGATTTACCTATTCTCTTTAATTGCTTAATATATTGTTAAGATTCGTACTGTTTATTTACTTATTATTATTTTTTGTTTTTAAATTGTTTTCTGTCACTTTTTATACGCTTTTTGATTATTTTGTTTTGTAATATTTAGCCTTCTGGCCAGATATATTACATAAATATTATGTTTCTTCTTCTGTTCATATTTGTTATCCTAAAGGGACTTAATCCCAGAATATAGTTACTTTTCTATTCTATTTTGTTCTATGGTTAGTAGCAGAAAAGGGCGAAATTTTGGTGATACTGTTGTAGGAGGGAATAAGTTCGAGCACGAGGAGAAGTTTAAGTTACTTAGGGTCTATGGTAATTAGAAAAAACGGTATATATTATTCAGGTGATAGCGTCGCGAAAATTAAGATGGGCCTGTAAAGTTGCTGGGCTTAATAACGAACGAATTCCTAAGATGTTAATAGGAGTTGTACCGAATGGGAAGCGTCTGAGGGATAGACGAAGCGTAGGTGGGAGGATTGCGTTAGGAGTGACCTGGCGGGTTTGGGTAGTGCCCCATGGGTGGAGGATTGTAAGCGGAGATTGATGGTATCGGCATCGAGCCGAGCCTTCGGGTTCGCTAAGCATTTATTTTTTCATTTATACAACTAGAGTTTATTTACGTTATCTATGACGAAGAGGAGGTAGCAAAGAGGTTCTATTAGGTTTTGGTATTTTGAACCTTATGCAATAAAATAATTAAAGTGTAGTTCATTTATATTTATTAAATACACCAATTGTCCCTGTAATTCTTGTTTGGTGTGATCCTTGCTTGAGATACTTGGGTAGTCTAACATGAATTAATGCACATCTCATTAATGGGTGAAATGCAATTTTATTTTTCAACATAGACATTTTTATTTTATTTATAAAACTAATATAAACAACTTAAATTTTACTTAAGAAAATATTTTAATCAAATCATAAATAAAGTAGAACATTACAGCTCCCTCACTACGTTCTTGGGACACATAAAGAAAAATTAACGCGAACAAAAAATTAAGGAAGGTCAAAACTTCGGTTTTGATCTTTAGATAACATACAAAATATTATTATTATAATTATTATGTTAATAAATAAGAACTACATGGTATTTTACAAGTCCGCTCTATTTTCCTTCTTCATTTGGTGGACTAGATAGGTATGTTGCACAGAACCACTATTTGACTAAATAAAGACAGACAAAATTTAGTTCCGGACGAATAACTAGCAAGACGGAAGTGAAAATTGTCTTCAATTTCTCCATAATTGCGAAGTATTACCGTTGATTATGTTTTGAAGTATTATCAGTAACTTCATTGGTAAGGAAGCAATAACATTTATGCAACCTACTGTGAGTACTATATAAGGAAAATTAATATTACAATGTAGCACTAACCTATTAAGTAACAGTGTCTACATCATTAATTGTTATATAAGTGTTCATTATAATCTAAATTGTTCATATTTAACAATATTTTAATGATATAAAGTTAATCAGTCAATAACTTTAATTTTACATATTTTTACTTTGTTTTAATATATAGTATTTTTTATTATTCCAATTACAATATATATATATATATAAATACCTAAAATCTTTAATAAAATGGTTTGAAGGAGCTTTCTTAATATAACGTGATTTAAAGTGGCTGTAAGAATAATATAAATATAGCAATAGGATCAAAGCATATTAAATTAAGTCATTTTTTTCTCTAGTCAGCATCTAAACTAACCATTTTCAATAACATGTTATGATTAGATTTAGAACACAGTTATATAATTGTACCAGTAATTACAAATTAAATTTCTTAATAATAATCTCAAAATATTTAAAACTCATTCCAGCACAATAAATTATATAAAATACTTTGTTGGTGGTAAAAATATTTTTAACAATCATAGAAACGTTTTAATATTATACTTTTCCACGTTCATTGGTCAAAATCTACTTAGCATGCTTTGTAGGTGAGATTTAAAGTTGCTAATCCAAATTCGTCGTTTGGCTCAAATATGACAGGTGTACCACAGTATGACCAACTGAAAAATAAAATAAAAAATTTAAGTGTAAGAATGAGTAATTTTAAATCAATTTATTAATATATTAACAAGATATATCTGCAAAGTGTATGAGAATAAGAAAATCAGTGGTTTGTTTAATCCTCGGTCACAGAAAAATGTTTTCACTATTTTTCATTATGCTTTTGATTGGAGTGACTAACTCTCTGAATATCTGAGGGTTTGGCAAAGCTCGATGGCGTTGATCTATGAAGACTTTATCAATTCTTTGTTAATAATAGCGTTTTGCGTTTGTTAAGTTATCTGGATTGTTGTATTAATCATTAGTTTCTTTGTTTTTGTCTGGTATCTTAATTTTCAACTCTCTATTTTATAAGGAAAGGCATTCTCAGCATTCTTTATGAGATGGTAACGCTGAGGAATCTTCTGTATGTCCCTAGGTATATTGTATGATCACCGAGACAATTTTTAAAACAAAACATTGTCTACAAATCTTTAATAGTTATGGATCTTTCTGAGTTAAAATGCCCATTGATCGGAGTCAAAATAGTAACCCCGTACGGATCTCCGAGGGGCACTTATTCAGGGGACTCATGGCGCAAGTTGAAAAACTAAGTTTCAGGTAAACGAAATGTGATCATACTTGAAATGTAAAAGTTTTGAACACAGAAGATAAGCTAAAATATGTCACAAACGAGAATAAGAAGTAAGATTTTAAGGGAAGGTTTCGTTAACGGAAGGTAAGTATACTATTGGGCAAGGTGAGAAGAGTAATTATTGCTTAGATATTGGAAATATTGGAAAAAAAAAAAATAGATTGCCATTCACAGTGAGGGGTGCGTAGTTTTTTAATGAAAGGATAAGATGGTCATAAACTAAAGGATTTTGAATAACGATGAAATATCGCAAAATTGTGTAAAAATAATATTAAGAGGCGCGAAAAATGGACCCCCTAGTAGGGTCAATAATGATTTTTTTTTAAATGTTAGAATATAATAACATTCATAGATTAATACAAAATATATACTTACTAATCTCCATCTAGATTTGCGATTCGGACATACTCAGCTATGATAATTTCCCCAATATTTCTGGGCGCATATCGGAGAACTATAGTTACTGTCACGTTGGGAAGATGCGAATTATATAAACCATAGGTTGATGCTGATAAGCCTCTGTAGACATAACCCTGAAAAGGATCTCTTGGCCTAGAACATTAAATTTCACATTAAATACGTATTAAAATACACATAAAGTTTTGTAGAAGAAATATAGTAAACATTTGTTTATCGGACTATACTCACAGCAAGATATTGCAACAAGAGCAATGCTAACCCTTGCCCTTGTTGGCAATGATCTTTCGATAAGGTTAGAACGGAGCCATATAACGTCGTTTGTATTTGAATATTCAAACTCAAATTGTATTTAAATCAACTAAGAGTCTACCACTAACCACCCCGGAAATCAAAATTCTCTGACCATTGTTTTATTCTTCATTTTCATCTACCTCAACATCAATTTTGGTTAGATTATTTTAAATAATGATATCCCTAATCCATTCATCACGGATTTCTTCTGGTTTTGATTTCTCGTCAAATTCTTTGCCGACCTTTCGCAAGCCAAACTGCTAGCTTCTGATATCAGATTAAGCCCTGAGAAAGCTAGCAGTATGGTCTACGAAAAATACGCGATGAGTAAATTAAAAACATTAACCGTGTCGATTTAAGACAGTATTATAAGATATTCCTGTTAACATTCTGAAAGTTATTGTCTAAATGTCATGTAGATGATTCCAGATTGTGAACTTGCCTTTAGTCTCTGTCATGTGGAAATCATTTTTTTTTTTACTCAATAACTTTGGTAATGAGATATTAAAAATTTAGATTTAAAAATAGATGATCATTTCCCTAGTACCAAGATCAGCTTGGATAGAAAACTAATCTCCGACTACAAACGAGATCTCTTGACTACAAAAGTCTATACGAGATATTTTAGAAAAAAAAATGCAAATAATTGGATAGATAGTGTGTTTAACAGGTAATTTTGAATAATATTTCATCAGGTACCAATCAATATTCATATTGTTATATATACATATATTCAAATATATGTCGCCCAACTCATGTTATTAGGACTGAGAAACTTGATGTTTATGAGCAAAAAACTTACAAACAGTTCCTAGACCACGAAACCCTAGATCTAAGTTCTTGGAGCGAATATAAATGAAGCACAATGATTTTCTATTACTCATTTTAAAAAATATATATTTTGAGGTATTTTCCTCATAGATCTAATCATTAGTAACTGTAAAAAAAAAAATTCACAAACATATTAATACATAAAAATTAAGTCTAAGGAAGTAATTAATAAAATATTCATGTTATTTAACTTACTCATTGCGAAGCTCAAAAGATGTGGTTTCATCTTCAATCTTGGCAGATAGAAGGATAGTACTTCTAGGCTTCAGGCTATTTTTTGCAAGAACTACTATGCCTTGTAATTGATCTCCTGGAAAAAGAGATCAATTCAATCCTCAAGAAAAGAGAGAGAGAGAGAGAGTGAGAGAGAAATTCCAAAATTTATGAGCTTGAACAATCTGAATCTGAATTGAGATAAGAGTAGCTAGACGGCAGTAGAGAGACTATGAATTGGACGCAGTTTAGCTGAAAGGACTCAACCCACACTATGGTCAAAAATGAGTTATATTATATTAATATATGCCAAAGAGGTCCTAAAGGTTGGTTCTTTCACTCAGCAAAAAAAATCCGTGATACTACTAACATAAGGATCATTAAATGATCACTAAATTAAATGATTAAATGACA
Source organism: Arma custos (assembly GCA_037127475.1). Lineage (NCBI taxonomy): Eukaryota > Metazoa > Arthropoda > Insecta > Hemiptera > Pentatomidae > Arma > Arma custos. The sequence goes on from CM073764.1 coordinate 93,211,265, forward strand.
CACCTAAAGTAAAAACCTGGATAAGTCAAAAATGACGTATTGTGGGTTGAGTCCTAAACTAAACTACGTCCAATTGGTGATCGGAAGGGAAAAATAAATTCCGTGCTATAAAATAATCTAATGAGCTAACAAAAATCGAACTTTAAATTAAAGTTAGTATTGGCCTTAGATCATCACAAGCAGATAAATGGAAACGGAGGGTACTTTCCTGAGGGAGGAAAATGAGGATGAGAGGAATTGCCGACCACTCTGTTACTCCTATTCGCCCACAGACTGTACATTTAGACAAATAGTGGGTACTTGCCATCTATTTTTGGGGGAAAAGAAATATATGTGGAGAGTATCCATCCTCGAACCTGCATGTAGTAGGAACACTCCTGATAGAGAAGATATCAGAGGGGAAATAAGAAACTATAAGGATCGGTATACGAAGAATACTGACTTTTATTGATCTGCTTGTATGGTTGGCTCAGAAAAGACAATGAGAGGAAAACTAAAAATGAAACGTACCTGAAAAGTTATACTAATGAGAAGCGAGAGGTGCATCTCATCATCTTATAAAATCATTATCTTATAAAATTTCCTGACTGCACCTCCCCCCTACTATCTCCATTCTCCATCTTATAAAATCATTCGATCTAAGATATTTAATTTCCCTTTCTGGTATAAACCTGATCTTAAGGGAACAAGCGAAGAACTAAATTTCTAATAAAAATATTTGGAAATACGGGATTGTAGAAGCTATTGATGACACAATTATAAGATTTTAATTTTAATGCATACCACAAAATGGTCGTTCTTCTCTCGTCACCATATACAACGGGCCTCTTGCCAAGCCCAAGTCAGCATTATACCCCATTATACCACAAGAGCCATCTAGATAAAAAATAAAATCATTGATTAGCTCAAATTAAATCTGTTTGCTAAAAAAAAGTAAAACATTTGGTTAATATATAATTGTGTTCTTTATGATTCTCGTGTTGGAAAATCCCGCAAATGTAATCTCGTTACATATACAGTATCCATAATATATACATCTTCTCATTTCATGGTGCATATACTGAGGGCATAGTTAACAAATCTTCAATCCAAACACTAATTACTTGATAGAGACATTGATGCAAAAATCCTAATCTAATCTACTTGATGGAGTTGATTATATATAAAAAATGTAAGTGGTGTAGTTATTATGTTTATAATATTTTAAATTTTATTTTTATTTATTGAAATTATCTAACCTGTACTGTTGGTTTCACATTTATTAGGAAAACATGCTCCGCTTCGGAAGTGTTCTCGGGACGCACAAGGAAAACTTCGGAACTGACATCCATCTTGTTTTGAAGTTACACTTTCCATGAATAACTGGAATCCTCTTGCATGATTACATATAGTCGAAGAATTCACTGTACCTTCTATAACATAAAACAATTTAAAACTGTTTATATGTGTTAATGAATCTTATGTCTATCTTCCGATTTATAGTTTGTAGGGGTAATAAGTATATTTTTTAAGAGAAGATGAACTGCAAGAAAAAAATTGCTTTGCGATTAACAGTTTCTTCCAGAATACATTAGACCGTATAGAAGATGTATGAAGCATAGCTTATAGTATGATTTGGACATATATGCTATTATACATATATGTTATAATATGTTTTATCTTTTTTAAATAATAAAATTACCATGCCTATAGGGTCAGTATTTTTCCTAATTAATATAAATTCTTTTTATAATGTATTACCCTTTAAATTGGCGTGTAAGTGTATAAACATAGGTTTTGTCTGCGTACCTTCAAACGAATTCCGACAATGTTTATTTTAAGATCTGCCACCAAAGCTTAGGGTAAGATGATATATTTTTCTGAGATGAATGAAGCCAATAGCAGTAGTTTGCGTCAGTTGTGCTAATGGAAGGAGACGTACGTATATATTCAGATCGAATTTTTAAGAAGTGGCAAGGGTGGAAGAAGTTATTCAATAACTATTTGGCTAGAAGGTTGATAAGCTTGATGAGGTATGGGTTTACTGGATTTTTTTCAACTTCCTGCTTCAGATTTTTACTCGTCTTCCTACCAAAAAAAACCCCAACTCAAAATAGCTCTATGGTTATTCGGCCAAACACGATTCCTGAGAACGATAATATAATAATTATTAATCCGATCTTTGAACATCATAAATGTGATTCTCAAAGCTGTGAGAAAAATGATCTATAAATATTAGTCATGATGCATCTAGTCTCTATAAACTGGAAGTGTTGCTTTTTTCATAGTCGGAGATCAATATTGCAGTTGAGATTTTCTTTTGGTAAGAAATATATACATTAATTAAGAAATTACAAGTATTTTCCATGTTAATTGTTCATATACGATCAGGTTTTCCAAGAGATTTGAATTTTCATTCAAACATACGTTTCATAATTACCAATGAATTTTATGATGTTTTTGTTGTAAAAATAATTTTACTAATAAATATTCGGTAAAAATACCATTTAAATGAGATCTTACCAAGATGGCTGACAAGCACAGATGCAAAGACATATTCGCATCCTGGCTGATCCTGACCTCCGTTGGGAAAGAAATCAACGTGACCAAGAGCTCTTAACAATCCAAAACCTAGAAAAAAGCAATAATAAATATTAACTATTTTTACGGATCTACAAGTTTTAATGTAGCATTTAATTCACTATGGTGGGAATCTGCCAAAGGTGATAAAATTTACCTAGCAAAATATAATTGTCATTAATATTTTTTTACGATAGATTTTATATAGAAATTTATAAATTATTATTATATTATAAAAATTAACATTAGCAAGTATTAGCTAATCAATGCTTTAATAATTTTAAAGTAATTAGTAAGTGTCAAATAATTAGTAGTTAATGGGGAGATATTTTTGACTTGCTGCAATGGGTATTTATCCTTAAATACTTAAGTTTGTATAATACATTTTATTTTTAAAATAACTGAAATGATGATTTGGAAATCGAACTTAACGTGCAGGAAAAATAATGAATATTAAGATTTATGGAAAGCAAAAGTAAAATACATAGAGAGGAATTTTCCATTTATATCTGATCAATTATACATTACGCTCTCCTATATATAATACGTACCGAATTTATGCATGTAATCTATGTATTCACGCGACAAAGAGAATTAATATAACAATCATCCAACATCAGATGTAGTGTTCACTAATGGTTGTTAGAGATTGCGATCTGTATTTCAAAAAGGTCTTCTTCAACAGTAAATGTGGATTAAATGGATTAAAAGATCACAATAAGTAAACGGGGACAATAACTCGAAAGGCTTGAACTCCGACTAAAGTATTTTACACCGAGAACTCTAGTATCGAGCTTGAGTCTAGAAAGCCGTACAAGTGAGGAGAAGAACAGCATAGCCTTCCGACTGAGATATTTTATAGAACTAGTATGATAGTAATCTCAGTAATCTCTAAGAATGCCAGGCATACTTGTAACACTTCTATGGACAAATATCCGCGCGGAATGAACTAACTTCAAATACTTTTCGAGAAATTCCTTAATCTGACCCATAAAAATAGAGATGATTCACATAAATAGAATAGTGTAAGTAATCCTGAAATATTATAGCAAATTTAGGACTCAAGCACCATGGGCCTCTTTAGGGCGAAGTGAATGGTAGTGGAAGAGTCATACATAGCAAATTAGATACTTTTTAAGCTTAATAATATGTTGATTACAAATGTCCATGGTCAATAATTACATTAATCAAGCAAATAAATATTTATACAAGATATAAACGTAACCTTCAGTGAGTAATATAGAACCATCGGTGTGAATAACATCTACGAATGCCGCGTCCTCTTTGCTAAGAGCAGGCAATGATGCAAAGCTTTCTCTAAATAAAGGAGAAGCAGGATCCAGACCTAGAAAAGATAAGGATTAAGAATATCGTTAAGGCAAATAATGTAAAATCTCAATAAATATACAGTTATATAGATTACGATTTTCTAAATTTGTATTTTATTTCTAAATAATTAGGTTATCTTCAGTCAGCTATATGTCTGTTGGAATTCTGACTTGGCATTCATTGACCTCGAATTTCTCACTTTAGTCAGATAGTTTAGTAAACTTTTCTTTAAAGCAAAGAACATCAATGACCAACGTAATCAAAATTTTGGTATAAAGCTCCCTACAACCTTAAGATAAATATAGTCTACCCAAGCATAGGTGACAGCCTCACTAAAATACGAGATAAAAACTGGCAATTTCACAATAAGATGCTACATAAACAAGGTACGTGTCAGCAAAATATATTCGTCTGTGATTCCTATGCATAGATTTCTAATTGTGAAATGGAGGCTGAAGTAACTTACTTGTTCGAAGATTAGCAGTTTGTATTCATAGCAAAGCCGAATAATTTCTTGAAGATAATCATCCATTTCCTTTCAAGAGGAAAATTCACTCAATTAGCTTTAGCTATATGTGATGAAATAAATAAATTACGAAAGTGATGAATAAATGACATCACGTTATATGAGAACACTTTTCTATTCGCTTCAAGAATAGAAATATCAATTAAAGTAGATTCTTTCACTTTTGGCGATAACCATTTCACTTTATAATACATCACCAATTATATAATCTAGAAGGAAGCTGGTTGAGAAACAATGATTGCATGCCAGTCATTGTTAGTATGTACGAGTTCTTATGGCAGTTTCCATGTTAAATTTCTTAAGGATTCAGTTGATGAGTATTTGATTAATGTTCAGCTAGAGTTTTCAACCAAAAACTCCAATCCAAAACGACATGATTTTATTTTAAAAGTCTCAACAATAAATATAAATATATTGGGCACTCCTAACGAAAAATGACTATCTGGTACATTCCAATCCTATTGGAACAATTCCCAAAATTTCACATTTAAATCCACATTGCGATCTAATGTGCTACCCATTGCTAATGCATGGCTCAAATCCAGGGATGTTAATTCGTAAGACACAGATTAGGGTTGTTGTAACACAATTGCAATGTGATTGTTATCGGCTTGCTGAAAGAGAAAATACTTTATACAATTTTTAGGTATGCCAATCTTTGAAGGTTCACGTGCTGCTTTTATCCGATCACTCAAAAAAACTTCCAAAAGGTATTGATGAAATGTGATGCTCGTCAATATCGGCGCTCAGGTGCGAGTTTATGTGATCAATGATTATTTTTCGGCTGATATTATAAAATTCTATGGGTACCATGGCAATTGTAATACGTTACAATAAGCCTTTAGTATATTTTTGCAATTTTAAGACGTTAGCGAAAAAAAATTAAGGAAAAAGGTCTCTAAACTAAAACAGAAATCAAAAATATCTGTCAACATTTCGCCCATTCAGTCATCAGGGCAGAAAAAGAATAATAATAAAGGGAAAAAAACAATAAATCACATCTAATCTCAAAATGTAGCAAGACAGAGGAAACATCACACAGCCTCCAAGGTCCAAATGCAACTACTGAATAATAAGGAACGTTAACAAACACCCGCTGGAAAAGATTAGATAAAAACAGCTGATAAATATTAAATAGAAAATGTAAAAAATCCAAAGCTCAAAAAGCACAACGATAACGAGAAAACATAAATAAATAGTAATATAATACACAAAAAGAAGAATGATGTTTTGGCATTTCTACAGACTGGATGCCATATTGTCATAACAGATCTTCAATTACCTCTGAGAAAAGAAAATTGGCGTTAAACTTGGAATTCCAGGGTACAAACAATAAAATAACAGGCACAAAGTGTTCGGAAGGAAGAAAGAAGAGTACATGATGAAAGGATGAGAGAGTATTGGAGGAAATGAAAGCAACAAAGGAGAATGGAATTGAAATTGGTAAGTGGTCCTTGGTTGGCCAAAACGAAAAAAAATACACAAATGCAAGACAAGAGAGCATTTAAAAAAAGGAAAATATAAGCAACAGATAAAGGACATTATCGAGAAACCAATGGACAAACAGAGGACCTCAAAATATATAACATATTTTGTAATCTACATCCAATCTGGCTAAAATAGGTTGGTAACCAACAGGATAACTCATTCTGTACAACTTAAAATTAGTATGAACGCTAAACTTCCTTTCTGTAAAGCCCTCCCCATAAAATAAAAACCTTCTTTATGATATTGAAATGTTTCTTCAATATTCTTTATTCTTTTTTATTAGGAAGAAGACCAATAGATATACAAAGCAAGTGTTCTGGCTCGGAAAAGTACGATATATTTTTACTTATTTGATCATTAAAGGAAATGATTATAATTTTTCAACTAAATGTTACTTACCTGTTATACGGCCCAACTTGATGCCCCTCTGTGACAAAGATCGCCCAGCATAACCTGCGATGTGCGCACCAAGACTGAATCCTATTATGTGTATTTGGCTTGGCAAAGTACCTATTTGAAACCAGAATTTTTTGTTAATTATTTTAAATTATGATTGGGTAACAGAAATTACAGAAGGCTGTTGAATATGAATTATCAAATAATCGTTGGTGACTTGCCTAGAGAAATCATATCAAGCAATATCAACTCTAGCTGCTTTCCGACAAGTTGGGTGTTAGCTGCCGAGAGCCTGTAAGATGGTCCCTGAGCCCCTTTCGTCCAGTCTAATAAAATAACGTTACTGTCTTCCTGTTTGTCATCATTAGTAAATTTAATATTAATTCTTCTAATTAAATCTGAAATAAAAAACAAATAGGACTGCACGCCCCTTCCTAAATAACAATTAAATCTAAACACTTCTCGATATCTATAATCTGTAATAAATTTATCATACAGCATACTATATTTAATCAGTAGATCATCAAGCATCTTATTAAAATATTTTTTATATTTTATGATTTCTTCATAGTTAAAATATGAAAACGCATATAAATAATATCATTTATAATCATGTATGGAACTTAGAGATGAACTTCTAAAGTAACACAGTTAACTATAACATTGAACTATAAAATTTATGTGTAAATAATAAAATATAATCCTTAAGTGTATTGTTTTGTAGCCCTTTTTCAGGGCAGCAACTGCTAAGCCCTCATGTCTTTTCAGTGAAGAGGGAACTGTATAACCTGTTTCGTGTTTAATGCAATATTATATCTACTCACTGCTATTATTACACTAGAGAAATTAATAAAAAGGATCAATAGGTAATACATTATTAAATACATTTATACTAAATAAATAATTATACAAATATTTTCCTTTCATTACTAACGAACCCTCCTCTTTATTTATGCATTAATTTATAAAAACATGTTTCTTGATCAAATACCGGCTTGGTGTGAAATCCTTAACATGTAGTAAGGAGAAATTTAATTTATTTTTACTGTTATAAAAATGTTTTTTCATGTTTATTGCTGGCCTTAGGCTGGCCCGGGTTCTAACTTGATCTGTTAAAAGAATTTGTATTAGTAGCATGAATTATTTTTCTTGTTAGAAAACTCAGTTATATTTTCGAGGTTTATGTAATTATGGGTGAAAATGTTGATTTAATACAGCATGAAATAGTAAAATGTTAAAAAAAAATTGTTATTAATAATATAATTGCAAATGTAAATAATAAACTGATAGGGATGATTCAGCTTCTAATATATATTATAGAATATTAAACTTTTACCAAATTGACTAATACTCGCGGTAGTAAACCTGACTGCTTTAATAACCGTGCGCCCTACTACTGGAAGAATCATATTGGAATCCAAGAATTTCTATTTTTTAAAGAAAATATTAATTTTTAGAATAAATTTTAGAAAAAATACATTCTCTTTACTACTTTCATGAATAATTGTTAGTTAATAAAGAAACTTCATAAATACATAGTATTACCTTTTATAGTTTATTTTATTAGTTTATTTAATTATGTGCGATAATATTGATTAAAAAAAATGATTTAGGGTAATTACTATAGATGTTTGTGACTTACATTAAAAGCCCTCATGAAGACCTGCGTATTGTTTCTTATAAATAGTATATCACTGTTTAAGGAATTATTTATCTTTGAAACAGGGATGGGAAACAAATTGTTTTTTTTTCAATATTAAAATTAAAAAAGAATGGATTTTTTAAATCAATTAGTATATATTTTTATCCTTTTTTTCTTCTTTTTTTGGCAATAATTATCATAACTATTACTGTGGTAATAATTATAATAAGGTATTCAATTTAAAATATAATAAAGAACAAAATTTGTAAATAATGTGATATTACCAAATCCAATAGTTGTTCGACCACTTTGCGGGCACTTATGTCCTTCGAGCTGCCTTTGAAACCGTGAATAATGAACTTGGTAGGTTTAGTCGTATCGAAATGTGACGACACCAATGATTCCCTTCCATCAGTGTAGGATATGCCTTCCGACTCCTTATCACGGGTGAACAGGTAAAATCTAAAGTAATGTAATAGTTAATATCATACTCTGAGAATTGTTTTGTGAATAAATATACTTAACATTATTTTGAAATAGCAAATAATATAATAGTATACCTCACTATTCAATTCCATATTTACGAAGCATTTTATTCATAGTTGTCATGACAGTAATTATATATATATATATATATATGGTTAACTGGACTTTAATTATATAATATATTCTTAAAACTCTGAGAAAAAAAAACCTGTATCCAGTAAATTTTTGTATTATTTATTTCTCAAGAAACGTTTTGGCCTACATGCCATTATCAATCTTCCGTTTAACATTGTTTCATTATTCTTTTATATGGTTAACAGTTCAACCATAAGTCATTGATCTGTAAAAATTATGCACAAAATCCACAATTATAACAATATAAATAATTCATAAAAATAAATAAATCTATACATAAATTCTTTTATTCTTAAGTTTCCCTCTGAATGAAAATGACTTTTAAATTGAGTAAAACTACTTAAAGTGAGGTATCTATGCTTGATTTAGTTATTTGTTGGACAATAAAAGAATTTATGTACAGATTTATTTATTTTTATGAATTATTTATATTGTTATAATTGTGGATTTTGTGCATAATTTTTACAGATCAATGACTTATGGTTGAACTGTTAACCGTATAAATGAATAATGAAACAATGTTAAACGAAAGATTGATAATGGCATGTAGGCCGAAACGTTTCATGAGAAGTAAATAAACAAAAATTTACTGGATACAGGGTTTTTTTCTTTCTTCGAGTTTTAAGGATATATATATAAAAACAAAACCTGTACCACTACAACCAATGAAGGGTCTGGGGCTCAGTACATGGTAGACACCGTACTGTTTCTTAGACAACGTTTGTGCAGGGAGGTGACTTGTCATAGGTCACGCTCAACCATCAGATTTCCCCCTTATTTCGAGTACCCATTTTGTAGAGGATGGGTGAGCCCCAGGAGGGTCCTAGATCCCATGGAATCCATCTCTAGCTCCTAATAGAGTAAATAAAAGTCTTTCCAGAAGCGGAGACGCCCTAATAATATATAAATTAATTTATTAAATAACAATAAATTTAAAATTAAATTACAAAAACCATATTATTATTATTTATTATGCATTTTCCAGTCATCTCTGGTACAATCCGCCTGAATCCAAGTCGTCCTCAGCCAGGGACTCCTTCCACCCTCTCTTCGATCTTTCGCGATGTCCGTCCTTGGTACAATGTTGGATCCTCGCCCACCATCCATCCTAATTACGTGCCTAAGCAATTTAAATGCCTTTTACTGTTACATAACGGGAAACTTGGATATACTCTATTATGAGCCCTCTTTTAAATACACTTCATTTCTTTTCTATTAACTAGTTCTGTTCTATTGAACCTATCGATGTTTTTCAGACGAGGTTCATTTACGAATTGAGGAAAGGACATAGAAAACAGTATGCGCGTAGAACATTACAATCCACAATAAGCAATCTGAATTCGTCGATTACATCGGAGATGAAAAGAATACCTAATTTTTTCACTGTTTCTCCGATAAATCTTTTATACTTAATAACTGATTTATAAAATCCAGTTTATCTCTAAGGTTCCTAATTTGGAATCATAAATAATCATTAATCATCGAAATCGTCGATTTTATATTCTTTGAAAAAGATCAGCGCCTGGTCTTTGTCTGAGAAATTGATCCAGGAAGACCCAACAATTTATTTTCTAACCTCTCTAATGCTACAACTTAAATTTAAAATACTATAAATAAAACCGATTTTTTTTTCATGGCACTGGAATTAATGTACTTAGTTTAATATAAAAAAAAATTGATGCATTCAATCCTTTCAATCCAAAGTCCTGAGAACTATTGTCAATGCTCCTTATTATGTTTCCAACAAAACCCTCCATAATGATCTCAACATTCCTTTCGTCCTCGACCTCATCCCTACTAAATTTTCAAACTTTCACCAAAACCTTGCCTGTCATCCCAACCACCTGGCTCAGTCACAATCCAGTTCCACACATCCATATAACCCACCCCGCCGTCTAAACCTGCAATGGCCCCGAGATCTGTTGTAATAATGTTATTTGGAGTACTGGCACTGGCCAGATTCTCCACTCACGACCTGTGTGTGTGAAGCGCCCTTAACCAGCTTCCATTGGCGTTTAATGCCAGTGACGCGGCTGGGAAAGGGGGCTGGGGCTTCCCGGACTCCTGCTTTGCCCTCATTCCTGGGGAAGAAGCTCAGTTCGGGGACCCCAGGCAAATTGTAAATAGGGTATAAATGTGTACATTTTATTTTATTTTTTTTTATTATTAGTATTATTATTATTTATTTTTTATTTTTTTATTTTTTTTTTTTACTTTATTTTATTATCATTTCCGCATTAATTTCTTTCTGTTACCGCATGTATATATTTTTCCGCATGTATATATTTATTTATTTTATTTTGTTTAATTATTGTTTTGTTATGGAATTACTGTAAGCTACACAGCACTATTACTTATTGCCAACAAGTGGCAGATTGTAATATTTCAATAAAGTGTTAATATAAAAATAAAAAAATATGAAAACACTTCGCTTAGCCACGGCAAATCGGTCTCACAGGAGTTATAATAAAAGATGTCGTATTATGCGATAATCGTATTGTAGTTATTAAAATCACATTCGGAAGCCTGTCAAATTACAATAATAAATAAATGGATTATAGAATTCCATAACTTACGTATTAGTGATTTTGGATTCGATGGATTCTTCTTTATGGCCATTTATTTGAATACAACCAAAATGAGTAGTTTATTATGTAGTTACAAGATTGAAATGACTAGAAACTGCTCGACGTTTTAGCCTACTTCATTTACATTTACAGGACAAACGTTCAAAGCTCTTAATTAATTACAAAAGACTCATTTACATGACAATTATCAGACCTATTTGGACATACGGAGTTGAGCTTTGGGGCTCTACTAAACCATCCAATTCCATCTCGTATCCAATCCTTACAATCCAAAATCCTTCGTAAAATCCTCAATGCTCCTTATTATGTCACAAACAAACTCATCCATCATGATTAATATCCCATATGTTGCTGATTTGGCCCAAACTAGATACCTATCCTACCATGAAAAGCGCCATAAACACTTTAATCCGCTAGTCTCTCAACTTGCTTCACATAATATTCCTGATAACCCTCCGAGGCGTCTGAAAAGAAGATGACCTCAAGACCTTCTACTATATAACTTTATTGGAGTGCTATCAATGGGTAGTTTCTCCACAAGTGTTTTTTTTTTCATATCCTTTGTTCATACAGCAGATTTACTTGATGTAATATAATTACAGTTGTAAATATCAATAAATTATACTAAAAAAAAAAAAATTAAGTAGTTAGCATATATATTCACAATAATTTCCGTGCATTCAAAATTATACCTGGCGTCATCAAATTTGGAACAAACTAAATATATTTCAATATTATTCAATACTTATATTAAATTATAAGTATGAAAAATACTTAAGGTTATCTTAATTAGGTCAATGAAGGTTACCTAGTATCAACTTCTTTAGGATCTTGAGGTCCTTTCTTCAACAGTGGGCCATCGACTGGAAAGCAGCCGAGTAGATCTGGAAAAAAACCCTCATTTTAAAATTAATAAGTATATAAATACATCTTGCAAATTAAAAATACATAAAAATAATTAAACTAATCTTTGCCTGTGACCAAGATGGTCCGGAGTTGTAATATTTTGTAAATAAAGCACTGGATTGATTAGATATGGACTCATTCGACGAAATATTAACCATATAGGCATTTATTTAATTTATAATTAATCAGACCAATTGTGAGGGAGCCAGAGTAACTCAGTGGTAGAGGACAGAGTTGCCATGTCGGAAATCCTGGTTCAAATCATGCTGCGGGCAAGACTTTTATTTACTCTGTTTGCAGCCGGAGATGGATCATATAGGGATCTAGGACCCTCCTGGGGCTCACCCAGCTTCTATAAAATATAATAAAAATAGGGTACCCAAAATAAGGGGGGAAATCTGGCGATTGAGCGCGACCTAGGACCAGTCACCTCCTTGCAGAACCGTTGTCCATGAAACAGTAGAGTGTCGACCATGTACTGAACCCCAGACCCGTTCACGGGTTTTAGTGGTACAGGTTTTTTTTTATTTATATTTGTGAGTATGTCATCAAAATAGTTACCTTCTTAAGCCTGTTGTATACCAACCTTCGTAAGGCTGCCAGTTATTTGGTTAGCATAGAGTACGTAAAGAACACATGATATTAATTGTTTAAGACTATGAAGACTTATAGTCGAGCTATTTTTATTTTAATATGTTATTTTAAAAATATAAAACATCTCACACATTGTGTGACTTTCCCTCATTTGTGTCCGCTTCCCAGTTTGAAATCTCTCTCATAAAGCATCCCGCATATAGGGCATTATTTTAAGCTTTCAACTAAAAAAATCATACCAATTATTTATTTCCATTTCTATGGCCGATGCTGGGTTTAAAATCAGTTGGAGTTACAATACCAACGTTTTATTTTATATTGAACAACGCCAACATTCAGTTTCAAAATCCGACCGTGCTAATTAAAAGCTACTCGTGTCTACCTTACCCTCTTAAGTATTACGATTTATATTTCCGTTTACAATATTTTTCCCACGTTTTCTACTTTGTAATGTAAAGTATTCGGTTTCTTAATTTTATTTTTATATTTAATGCATAACAAAGGATGCTTCTGTTGTATGTATGGGGAGACGGGCCGTACCAGAGTAATAAGACCCAACAACTTACTTTCCTAGTTCTCTGATGATAAACTTAAATTTAAAATATTATAAACATGTTTTTCACGCACTGCAATGACTGTAATTAGATTGATAAAAATACTTTGCTTAGCCATGTTAAATCGGCATATTCCGGGAGTTTGTAATAAAATGTGTCATGATAATAAGAGGGACATATTAAATAAAAATCATAAGGTTTGAGTGGTTTAAAAACTAATGGTTCGTGGTTAATGTATTTATATATAATAATTTGCGGTGCAGCGTCCCAAGCATTCTTCTTGGAATCTTCTGCAAGAGACATTGTAACCGGTTCTGCTTTCTTGACACCGTTTTCCTTTTAACCTATTGTTTGCTTTCCGATATTTTAAGATGCATATTAATAAACTATTCTCGAAATATTTCAAGAACAACAAACTCCCTTAAAGTGGTAATAAAAACTTAATTTTACTTTAAATATCCATGTAATGACTTTATTATTTGCTAAATGGGAATAAACAAGAATTGACATTACCATAGCAAGCTTCTTTACTTCTTCTTCCAAGTCGTTCTCGGATCATCGTGGTAACACGTTTTCTAACATTCCTTCTAGCCTCGTCTGAAAAAAATTATGAAAAAAGTAATTACATATTAAATACATTTCATATGAAGAATAGACGTTGGTGATAGAATCGCAGAGGTTTCGATTTGTTTTTGCGATTGTAATTGAGAGGTTTTGCGTTTGTAAATTCACTGTACATTGTTAATATTTAATGAGAAAAGGAGAGCATCAATAAGGAATAAGTTATATTAGTTAATCACGCTATGATAAATAAGAATTCACTTCTACAGCAAATACTCATCACAGCATACTTTCTAATATGTCCTAATTTCTCGATAATTATGATGAGAATATTCATAATTTAATTAATCCCACAAAAGCTAATCAATGTTCCATTGATTTTTGGCCGTGCTTTTAAGTTGGACAACTGCACTGATGTAGTATATAATATTTGAAACTTTTTTATTTCAAACTATCAATAGGTTTTATATAACTTATTTCAAGTTCTTTCTGCAGGCAGTATTTGATTAAGTTTTTACTGAAATTATAAAATAATTTTTTTAAATAAAAGCATTTAGAAAGCAGGTAGACCCGTGCGATACAATTTTAAAAACCAGCCATGTAGTATTATTATTTCCGTTTCTTGTGTTCCTTGAGTCCTCGAATGTAATTTCATAAACGAATAAGCTATATAAGTTAAGTAAATATAAGAATTATATTATATAATTTGTCATATATGATCTTGTATCTTCAGTAGAATTTTGTATTATGATTAATTCTTTCATAACATATTTGATATGAAGGTATGTATGTATGATATAGTTATTCAATAGGGTAATAATTATTAATATGATGTAAAGGTTACAAAATATCCAGGAAAGAGGTATTAATGATACTATTGTTAATAGTTAGTTAGTTAATTTCGAAAAATAAAATGAAAATGTTAAATTATATCACATAAAAACATCTTGGTTTTTTTATTCGATATTACGATTTTATTCCTGTCTTTTCAGATATTTTGAACGTTGTAAAACTTTATCAATAAATTGGTGGGTAAGTGAATGTCATAATGAAAAAATGATTATTGTAAATTTTTTTTCTGATGTTACCACTCACTTTTTAGGTCTTATTCGGCTAGAAAAAAAATATGAAAAGAGATGTTATTTTCAAATTTTAAATCTCTACCTGTCATTCAACGAGATTCCTGTTCATTACATTCTACATATTTATTCTTTGGCATCATAATTTATGTCAATTTTCATACATTTTACTTATGTAAAACTCCATGAGTCTATTACCATACATTTTATGTTTTATCTGTAATTAAACTAGGTTTTCCATACTCTTATATCTCACCTTTTTATATTTACACTCTTTCATGTTGCATCTTTCGGTTTAGCTTCTCATTTTTCTTTCTCTTTGTACTTTGTTTACATTATCACCCTTCTGTACATTTATTCTGTAATTTTTTTATTCATTATCCTTAATAACATATCCATCACTATTTTTTACTTTTCTATTACCTAATCTATATGTTATATTCTTGGTACTGTAATATTTTTTATAGTTATTTTTGTTTTGTTTGTTTTTCTCTCATAGCCCTGAAGATGACCTACTAAGTAGGTCGAAACGTCGGCACTAATAAAAAATAAGTCTTCACTTATTTGTTGTTTATTTATGCATGCATCCCCCCAACTATTTCTATCCTCCATTAGATCTTCCAGTCAACTATTTTCCTCTCTAACTCTAGATGCAATTTAGTGTTATTCTCTCTTAAAATAAGTAAAATTATTTACCAATTTTTATAATTCTACTTCAAATGGTTTTCCTTTTTGATCACCCAAATGTTTAACAAAATCGAAGTTTTTATACCATCAATGAAAATACGCAAAATGTATGTCCTCTCCAATTAATCAATTACTGATAAAGTTAATGGTATTTTATCTGCTTAATAAAAATCTATGTTTACCAAATTAGCAATATCTACATGATGGCTTACTATGGCTTTTCTACATGAGTTTTTCTATCATTGGTTACCGAAATCAAAGATAATTTCTTTGCTGTTAAAATTAGTATTCATATGGTAATACTTTGGAAGAATTAATGATTTCTAATAATATGAAAGAATTCTTGTTGCAATTTTTAAAAATATTCCTAAACTGTAAATAATCGTGTTTTTATTTTGATCAATTTTGTTAAACTTTAATTTATACTCGTACAGAAGAGTTTTGCTATAGTTATCCTTCTATAAGGATATATAACAAGTGCTATTAAAAAGCAATATAATGTAATGTAAATATCTTGTTACTCAAATTTAAATACGGTTTGAAACGGTATATAATGCAGTAGAGCAATTCTTGGACTATGTTGGTCATTATGGAGTGAGGACTTCTTGGCGTACGAGATCTTGATTACGTTCTCATAATTTCTTCCTCTCGATATATTTTATATTTATTTTTGTATGGCTAGACAGTCATTGTGTTAATACTTACGGGGCGGAAATTAATCACTGACTAGTGCGAGATATCGGAGCCAGACCCAGGTAAATGCCAACAAAGTAAGCAGGGAGGAAGATAGCAAAAACAGCTTTCAAAGCGGTACAATAATCAACACTACATACCTCTTTCGCAATCTTGGGAACATCTTTACTTCCATTTAAGGTCTCCTGCTAGTGAGAAAGGCAGAAGTCATCACTACTTCTAGGGTAACTAAGAACTATCTTAGAAATGAGGTATTCTTATAAAAGTCCTAGAAAAGATAAGAAGGGATTGCTTGAAACGAAAAAATACTAGGACTATTTAAAAACCTATAAAAAAGAGTATTAAATAAAATGGCATGGGCATGGGTATTTTATGGGTGATAACTGTAAGGCCAAATGGTTCCTACAAAGAAATAATACCGCAGGGAAAATGTCTTAGATTGGCCCATGCAGATGTACCATGACTATATGCAGAGATGCATCTAGTGACAGAGATCGGTGGGCAAGATGGAAGATCAAAAGGAACCGTTTAAAGATGTGTCCAAAAACTAATTTGAAATGGGGCTATCTATATATCAATGGAGAAATGAAGATCTCCTACTTCATGTGCTTCTATGGGGTATTATTATGGTGATTTTCCAAGGCGAAATAGCCGCCGAAATAGGTTTGGTCCACGAACGTTCTTTGGAGGACGGAATGTTGATAGATAGGTACGTATGTCCTTTTAGGAGATTAGAATCGGCGTGTTTACTGTAGCAAAACTTGTGTAGACTTTCGCAGTGTAGTATAATTTCGATGACTATCATCTTTATTTTATTCGTCATCCTTCAAACAAGAAAAAAAATAAATCTATTATTTTTGTTTTATTTATTATCATAGTAATTTAGTTTAAAACTGAATACAACATTGTGTAGTAACAAATTTAAAATTTAATTTGAATGAAGAACACCGAGAAACACGTTTTGAGAAAGAAGTAATAATATGCAATATAACTATTATACAAAAAGGGTTCCAGTAATTTCAACTGTTATACCATTGGAACAATGGGGCTGGAGGTAAATATAAACAAATATTGCTATGAATATAAACGTAGAATGATCATCATCAAATCGAGGTGACTAATTAAATTTTGTAAATTATATTCCTAGTAACTATTTATATTTATATATACTCATTATATTTTTTTTTCTCGTTATTCAATATAAAAACATAATAAAATAAATATGTATAATATAATTATAAATATGTATAATATATACAAATATGTGTAATGTATACAAATATGAATAAATTATAAATATGTGTTTATATATATACATACATACATATATATATATATATATATATATATATATATATATATATATATATATATATATATATATATATATATATATCTGTAACTATCAATTGTTTCTTTCTCTACAATTATTGTAATCTTGTTTCTATTTCTTTTTTATTATTATAAAAGTAGTTTATATATTTTCTAACTCAGGTTTTGTTTGTTTCTCTCTTTTATATACACACATATGTACGTATATATATATATATATATATATATATATATATATAGATATATGAATATATCAACATATGTGTTTTTTTAATCTAATTAATATATATACCAAACAAATCAAAGAAAATAATCAGCTTACGAAGCATCTCATATTTGGCCCACTTTCTTGTTCATTAAAGAAGGATGGCAAGTTATGTAATTTTTTATTAATGATATTTGCCGGTGAGAGGTCGCTGAGAGCAGTTGGTTTTTATTGCTATAGATTTAATTTAAATTTGAATTTGAAAGAAAAATTGTTTAATGGTTAGTATGTTTTTCTTATTAGAATATCTTTTAGGAGATTCCATATGAAGATGAAATCTATCTCTTAGCCCCAAACTCGTTTTAAACTTTGTCATTTCGATTCAATTGTTTTTTAAAAATAAATTTACCGAGTCACAAGTATTTAATATTCCTGCATTCATCACTGTCTGTTTATCTTTTACACTGAATCATTTAGATTTCAACTTTTATGTACATATACATGTGCTTTAATTTAATTTAACTTAAAATTTAGACCATTCAAGTAAAATACTATCTCTGTGTAAAAAAAAAAAATTATACACTATTAAAATACTATTTACCGGTACCGAAAGCGTCGGATTCTGCGATAAAAACATATGCTTGTGACCTATTTTTCAACTCGTTCCTGAAAATATTTACTCGGTTAATCTGAAACACAAACCCACCTACAGATTGCAAAACTGGTCGGGGCTGTGAAACAGGAAGCTTTTTCAGCAAGTTTCCGGTCGATTTTAAAAGTAGGGGAATTACACCTTCTCTTAGCACATTACCTAGATTTCTTTTTTATTATTTTTGCTCTAAGGAAAATAAATAAATATTCAGATCAATAAATGACCAATTTCAGATGCTGCGAATAGAGGTAATGTCTAAAAATATATTTTTTTTCTATTCCCTTTCACATTCAATACAAACAGTATTACAAAATTTTCATCTGTGGAAATCAAAACTAATGGCATTAATTATTCCTTTGGAAACAAACTCTTTCGTAATGAACACTTATGAATTTTCGACTCGAATACAAATCTAATAAGTATATTGCTTGTATTAAACTTATTTAATTTTTAAGTAAGGTTAAACCAAAGAACGTGTGAAATTTATTCAACTAGTTTATATTATACATCCACTTACTTTTTTAGAATAATATTATTTTCAATGATATACTGAGAACATGTTGAGCAATGTTACTGTATAGAAGCGTGATATGTCGGAGAAATGCAGAGAAAGCTATAAGATTATCATATTGCACAAATATTTTAATATAGCAACAATTCAGGTTGTTTTAAATGCTTATTTAAATAATTAAATATTACCTTTGAAGGCGAAGGGATTGTTTACGCCAACCAGAAACACATGAATGAAGTATCACTATCGTACGGATTCACAAACGTATGAATATATTTATATATAATTTTAGAAGAGCAGAAAACATTTAGAAGCTGAGTTAATATCGGTAGGTAGCACAAATATATTGGTAACACAAAGAGAAAAAAGAGAACATCGTAAAATATTAAATTCTTTATGAGTTATACTAGTAAGTAACATCTATTCGTTTCGTAGTAATGTTTTCCCGTTTATCATGAATTCAATAGGTTCTTCGTGAGGTCATTTTTTTTATATAACAGAACTTATAAAATCGCCGAAAATGTGGAAGGAGTTAATCCGTGATGAATAAAAAATGATTAAAGGAAGTATTTTTATGATCTCGAAACTTCAGGTTCAGAGCCGGTCTAAACCCATAAAAAAAAGTTGGTAAAGTGTCGCATTAGACAAATTCGCATTGTACATAACCAGCGAAAATTATGGACAAATACATTTTTGAAATTTTGCAGTTATCCGTTTTTGCTCCTGAACAAGTTTCAGTTGTTTTTAGAATATTAGTATAATATTTGTTTTGCAGGTTTTTGACTTCACTGAACCTATTTATATTCATCCATAACATTTTGTGAAGAAAATTTTATCAATAAATGTAGTAAAACATATTAATGGGAATTTATGGAAAATGAATTTTTGGGAAAAAGCAAGATAAATAAAATTTAAATAAATTATTTTAGGAAACAAGAATATGAAGCTCTTTTCTACATAACACGTCGTAATGTTTATTCAATTAACGTTACTTTATGCTGCATGGCTAATTAGAGGGTGCTACAGTGTTAATCATAAATTTTGCCTATCCAGGTATAGGTTCCCCTTGTTACATTCCTTCCGAAGAGCTGCATAACCAAAGGATTTTTATCGCTCTTTAAAAATAAGTAAAAAACCTACCGGGCTGCGAATCTGCTTGGGCAAAGTAGGTTGCTAATCACCACACCACAGGTTACCACTTCCAATGTTTCTGGTTAAAATGTATCTAATTTTAAGAGGCTAAATCTTTTTGAAAACTTAATTCATGAAATTTGGGAATTTAGCATAAGACATTTCATACATGCATTATGCCCTTTATGTAGCCTTGAATATATTCCCCTATGTGGGACTCCAACAATAAGAACTAGTAAACGCGTGGTACTCACCCGCCAACCTGAGGCCGGCCCTCTGGCACTGGAGCAGATCCGCCAGAAGCAGAAGATACAGGAGACGCGAGAGCCACATGGATGCCACTGCCGGACTGAGCCTTGCATAACGCAGCTTTCTCCGGCCCCTCCCCCAGTTCACTGTAAACATTCCCTTTCGTAATTTACTAGTGTAATGACATAAACAGTAAATGATCTGTTTCCCTTTTCAGAGGCAGGTGTCGATCGAGTCACCTTGTCGTACTGATAGCTAAGGGTACGTCATCTAGCCTTAGAGTCCTAGGATCATCGTGAACCTTTACTAAAGCAGAAGGAATCGGATTTCTTTACTCTTTAATGTATTTTATTGTAGTAAAATAAGAAATCTGAAGCAGCCTAAGCAGCATAAAAGTGCTCAATAATATGAAGCATCAATAGTAACCGTCATGACGGCGTCATGAATATAACCCCAGACAAGAGGATGAGGTTTTATGTGAGAAAGAAGTGGACGATTAAAATCTCGGACGAGGAAAGCAGTAAGAGACCAGAGAGGATGAACAAATACTTGGCGGAGAGATAATAGGGTAACAAGCACTAATTATCCATTTTTTTTATTATTGCGATTAATCCAGAATACCCCAAAGTTCTGCAAAACTAAAAAATAAATAAGAGTAGTAATAAGGGGAGAAGAGTTTTCACCTTGAATCTTCCGTGCAGATACCTTATAGCCACGTTGGGATTTTACCACAGAAAACATTACTATTGAATTATTATACGATTTTTAAGTTTATTTTTAATTAAAAAAACTGCACTACTACTACCTACAAGGGGTCTTGGGTTCAGTAGGCAATGGTTGGGCTGGGAGGTGATCTGTCCGGGATCACGCTCAAATACCAGGTTTTCCCACAGTTTATAGAGTCTGGGTGAGCTCCAGGAGGGTCTGCAGATCCCACAGAATCCACAACCTGCTGTTAACAGATTTGCTATATTGGCTTTACTGCCCAAGCTATGTTCTCAAGGAAAAGTCAGATCGCTTGATCTGAGTTAGATTTAAATAATAAAATGGGATGCCACCTTGAGATCATTATACTTAATATGTATATATTAAACCTATAACATTAATAGCTAATAGACAAATCCTTCTTATTCTTTTCCAAAGGTTAACGTGGCTGACTGATCGGGAGTTGTTTATTAAACAATAATAATTATTGGATAAAATGATATTTATTTGTACTGATCGTGGTTTACAATTAACTTATAAAACTACTTACAAGGAAATGCTATATGTGGAGGATGGCATATGTGACTCGCTGTTTCTCTGCAATTCTTCATCCAGTTTCTTCCCTCTTGCCTTGTCCGCTCCTTCTCTACAACTCCCTCTCTTCAGAGTAAAAGGTAATAAACCCTAAAGGTCATTTTACTCTACCTGGCCCAGGTTCACTACCATCCTCACATGTAGCATTACCCATCGTCCAAAAACAAAAAAAAAAAAATATATATATACATATATTTTTTTTCAATTAAATAATGTTTAAAAATTTGCAATCTCCAAATACATCATCTCAAAACATAAACAAACTTATATTTAACAATATACAAACAATATATTTACAAGCATTAATAGGATACATATAAAATAATAAAACAAGAAAATTTACAAGAGTAGTTTTACAATGCATACCAAAAATAACCAATTACTATTACGATTATAATACAATTATTTCTAAATTCCTGAATATATATAAACAATTTAATTTAAACTTCAAATACTTTCATTACATTTCAATTTCAACTCTAACATTATTACCATTTGAACAATTACTACATGGATTTGAAAATATCTCTTGCTGCTGCAATTAATACAAAATTCAACAATAGCTCACTAGTGTTTATTCACCTGTTATGCTAGAACATTTTAACAAAATATCACTAAATAGGGGTCTTTGTCGGGAGGTGGGTACCGGAGGTAACACCTGCTTTACCTTCAGTCACTAACAACAAAGTTGTCGACATCGCACATTTACTTGGCCCATAAATTCCACAATTCTTTGGGTCACCATACCTACACAATATACTCATACAAAATTCAACAAAAGCTCACTAGTGTTTATTTACCTGGTATTCGAGAACATTATAACAAAATATCGTTATTCTATATTGGCTTGACTCTCTAAAATCTGGCTGTCGGCTTTTCTTAGGGTACATAAGACATTCACCGCTTTCACAGTCAGGTACTAACAACAAAAGTCAGGTACTAACATCACAAGAAAGGTTTGTTTACTTTGCCATGAATTCCACAATTCTTTGGGTCAATGTACAAGTACAGCCATTAGAACATTATTATCAATTTACTTCCATGATCAGTACATATAACATTTTCAAAAAACGAATTTAGTATGTATATCATATTTACGGATGTATCATGATTTCCTGCAATTTATGTATGTATGTGAAAAATGTGTCTCCACCAAAATGAAACATATTCAAGAAATTCTATGAAAAAATAAAAAATAAAAATAAGTTATAAATTATCCTTGGCAACGATTGAGGCTTGCTACTATTCCAAACCAAAACATCATATCCAGAACATTACCAGTATTTAATGTTATTATTCTATATATGGGATCATCATGGATCCATGAAACTTCCCTCTCAATCGTCCCCGAGAGCCCTTTTCACCCGGCTCTTTTCTTTCTTTGTTGTTAGCTAACAAATATGAGGTTTGACCATACTTTGCTATTACTATGAATGGACCTTCATAGATTTTCATAAATTTTGGGCTCTGCTTCGTAAAATCCTGTGGGATTTGGGGCGATCGGAGTAAAACCTTTTGTCCTAATTGAAACTCATAACATTTATGTGTATTTTTGAACCTATTTTTTGTTTTTAATCCTGATTTTCAATTCCCATTCGAGCCTCCATTCTCATTTGCATTAACTTTTCAGCCGATATTTCTTTTCGCTTCAAAATATTGCTAATACAATGCTCCCAGGGGGTGTTTCTTCGCAGAAATCCATAACACATTTTATTGCACTTTTAGTGGTAGCATTTTTCAGGTTACAGATTTGAACCACTTTACTAAAGTTGTCAATCATTGCAAACATGTAGCGCACCCCACCTGTGGCTTTTACTACTGGTCCTAAGAAATCTGCACTCACTAACTGTAATGGTTCGTCTACCTTAATAGTTTGGGCTTCTGCGTTGTAGGTTTTATTAGAAATTTTGCATGTTTGACATAAGTGACATTTTCTTATCAAAATTTTAACCTTTTCATCTAAATTTCTTAAATGAAAATCTGCACTAATTATCTTAATCAACTTGTTCATACCCAAATGAGCAAATTGTTCATGTACTGTTGTAATAAACTGATGTTCAAGTGAATTTGGAACCAGGATCCTCCGAGGTCTGTCATTGCTCTCTGGAACTATAAACCCTCCCTCATAGTAGTAATTGAACTGATGAATTTTGCTTGATTTCCCAGGATTTTCAATGAGAAAGCTTAATGTATTCGGTGCAGCTAAATCTTCCTTTTTATAGTGATATTTGAAATCCTTGATCAGTTTCCGAAGAGGATTTACGTCGCCTATCCGATTGGATACTATTTTATTTATTTGAAAATTTGTCACGTTGGATGTTGTGCTTGTTATTCCGTCGATATTCCTGCTTAATACATCGACGGCGACATTGCCTTTCCCTTTTATGTATATGACCTTGAAATCAAACTGTTGAAGAAACATACTCCACCGGAGCAACCGATTTGTAGTATTCTTACAATTTTGTATGTGAGTCAAGGCATGGTGGTCTGTTTGAATATCAAATTGTTTTCCAGCCAAATATGTAACGAACTTTTTTATTGACCAAACTATTGCTAATAACTCCTTCTCAGTAATGCTGTATGACAATTCTGCGCCCTTTAGCACTCTACTGGCATACGAAACTACACTCAACTTGCCTTCCGCGTTCATTTGCGTAAGTTGTGCGGCTATAGCATACCCGCTGGCATCTGTTTGTAAAATGAACGGTTTGGCAAAATCTGGATGATGTAGCACTATTTCATCGACAAAGGAATCCTTCAACTTCTGGAAGGCCTCATCTTCTTCTTCCTTCCATTCCCATTTCTTCCCTTTCTTTAACAAATGTGTTAATTTGGCTAGATGTTCAGCGTACTCGGCGTTAAATCGTTGATAATAATATGCTAAACCCACCAGACTTTGCAAATCCTTTACACACCTCGGCTTAGGAAAGTTCTGAATGGCTGAAATTTTCTCCTGTTGGGGATGTAGCCCATTGGTACTCAATCGAAAACCAACATAATTGACTTCCTGGCGGAAAAATTTGGTTTTATCTAAGTTGGCTGTAACTCCGTTTTCTTGCAAGACAACAAACAATTTTTTCAATAGGTTTATATGTTCTTCTGCTGTAGGGCTCATTACAAGTAGATCATCTACGTAAGGCCTTATTGATTTACTTAAATGTCCGAGGACTTTAGTTAATCCTCAACTTAATCCCGCAAGAGATATCTTCAACACAAATGGAAGCCTGCAATACTCATATACGCGCCCTTCATGCATAAATGCAGTGTACTTTCTATCTTCCGGAGGTAAAAGTACTTGGTGAAAACTCTTGGTTAAGTCGATCGTAGAGTAGAATGAATTTCCTCCGCAATCTTTTAAAATATCATCGACGCTTTCTGATTGCTCATAATCGGCAATTAATTTAGAATTCAACCTTCTTGCATCTAGGCAAATTCTAACCTGGCCATTACTTTTAGTTACCGGCACAATTGGGCTCAAATAATGGCTGTTGCTTAGTTGAATTATTCTATCATCTAACATTTTTTGTATCTCCATACGAACAGCCTACAACATTGTTTAGTACTAGTAAAAATCTGTTGCTTGACAGGTTTAGATTTTTTTTCTGATAGCGGTAACAATATTCACACCACTTACTGGTAATAATTCATGCTTAAACTGAGATTTATTCATCATATAAAACGTTTCATTGATACATGATACCTGGCTCCCTGTATCAATTAATGCATGCATGGGGATATGATCGATTAGAAAGGAAACTTGTGGGCAACTCTGGTCTGATATATTCTGAAAGAATATATCATCTTCCAATGTTAAGAGTGTCTCAAATTCTTTAAAGAGCGATTTGACGCAGTTATCCGATTTCTTCCCAGCAGCGGTTTCCTATTGATTATGAAAATTATCTTCTTCATGTCCTTCACTGCTATAGTTATAATTGTCCATATCTGGCTGGCCAACTGTTAGGGTTTTAGCACTTTTATAGAATCGTTCTTTCACTGGGCGTGACTGGTCGTGGTATTGCCTATTTTGTTCATGAGAAATTCTTTCATCTTTTTTCTTTTCGTACTGACTGTCGGGGTATTTATTTCTTTTAACATCAATTTGGTTAATCTTCCGATCTGTTTTTAATTGGTGATAATTTAAAGTTCTTTCTTTCTGCAATTGGTCCTGTGATTCCTAGGTGATTTTTCAAACTGTTTTTCCTTTTTTCTATAATATTGTTGTTTTGGTGTAGTAAAGTAGGTATGTGTCGTATTCAATGCTTCCTTTTTTAACGCATTATTCCTTTCATCGCCAAATTTTCTGATAGGCGCCCCCTGTCTTAAAATTCCTTCTGAACCTATATGTTCTATAACCTCTAAGAACCGCTCTATATCCTTTATCCCTTGAAAGAAAACAATTTCTTCCACCTGTTTTCCGAAATGTCTACTAGCTGCTCGGCAAATATAGTTGTCGTCCAATTTCGTAGAACAGGCTCTGGCTCTTAGGATTAATTTACCAAAATATTTTTCAGGGGTTACGTCGGTGTGGTTAAAGTATGAATCCGTAATTAACTCATCAAAAACTATATGGTCATATGTCATTCCCCAATATTTCTTGAGAAATTCTTCTTCAAATATCTCAATCGAGTGAATCTCCTTTTCTTTAATGGAATACCATACTAGTGTTTGGTCACGTAAATGTGCTTTTATAAAATTATCCAACAACATATGCCTTCCATAAGCCTTATATTCAATTTTTAATGCCCTAATAAAGTCTATTGGTATATCCTGCTTGCTATACGAAAATGAACATTTCTCACTTAGCAGTCTTTCCCCTAGAATTTTACCATTATTATTCCACGCATCATGACAAACAGTGGCTTCAGCAATGTGATGAACATCATTGTGTGCATCTTCTTGAGGCGTTGGTACCAGCTGAGGATGGTGTAACTGACAAAAATTTTTCACCTGCTGATGCATCCGGGCAAGATGAAGGAAGAAGTTTTTGTAATTTGATTTCTAAATCCCTTACTTTCTTCGTTAACCGTTCGATTTCTTCTTCCGAATTGTGCAATTTTTCTCTCATCTCAAGAAAAGAGTTCTCTTTCGAGCTCGCTTCACCAACATACGTCTCCATTTTTCTCATCATATTACTTTGGTAAACAATGTTGTCCTGAAGTGTTTCAAATTTTTTATTTATTCTGGCTTTCATTTCTTCCATTCTTCGTGCATTTAAATTTGGTTCTGAAGTAAGAGAATCTATATTTTCTATATTACCCTGTGCTTTATCTCCTTCGTCTTCTGAAAACGGTAGTGCCGCATATTCTTCCATTTCATTGTCTTTACCACCTTTCCGAGACCTGCACTCTTCTAAACGTTTTTGCATTTTCGGTCCTGGCGTCAGTTTGAATAAATGGAAACAATTCTAGCCAACAAAACGGTTTTCCGAAATACTAACTTGATTAGTTAATACTGAAATTATCTTAATAGAGATCACACTTAATTTCAGAGTAAAAGGTAATAAACCCTAAAGGTCATTTTACTCTACCTGGCCCAGGTTCACTACCATCCTCACATGTAGCAGATTAAATAAATTATCTGTCACAGCTGTATTTGATCCTGAGACCTTCAGCAAGGGATCTCAGTGCTCTACCACTGAGAGTTCCCATCTCCCTCAGCTCAATAATTATAAGAGGAGACGAGTTTACACCCTGGATCTTCGATTTAGATAACTTATGCAACATTGGGATTCAACCATGAAAAATGTTTGAAGGTCACTGATCTAAACTGTATTTATAAACCTTTTGTAACAGTGATCTTATGAATATGATTTTTAATTGTTTATGTTTTATTAATGCTATAATACGTCATTTGTAGTAGATAGAAGTAGCTGATTAAAACATGTTCGGTCATGGTCTGAGAGAGGAAGATATACAAGACAGAAAGAAATGGACAAAGGAACTAAAAGAAATTTTCCTTTGACTAAGATGGTTGGTTGAAGTAAGCCTCTAAGCGAAAGAAAAACAATAATGTCTTGAAGGATAAACTGTTCATATTCTAGCTTAATAAATACCGACAATCATTGCACAATGTGAATACATGCTTATATAAATAGCAACAAGTCAAGAGTTTTTTTTTATTAGGT
This sequence comes from Arma custos, assembly GCA_037127475.1. Classification (NCBI taxonomy): domain Eukaryota; kingdom Metazoa; phylum Arthropoda; class Insecta; order Hemiptera; family Pentatomidae; genus Arma; species Arma custos. Next base: position 93,238,991 of record CM073764.1, read on the forward strand.
GGGAAGATGAATGTCAGGTTAGAGCAGGAACCGCTCGATAAAAGTTATTGGTAGTCTTACAAAAACTCTAGAAATAAATAACATTGTATTTAATGCTAATTCTGGATTAAGACCAATAAAATCAAAATGTGTATATACAAATATATTTCATTATATAATAATTAGTATAAATGATAATTCCCTAGAAATCACCCACTTCTATAAAGTGGTTATCCTTATTCGGAGGAAAAACCTGTTGGTTGAGCACGATTTAGGACAAATCACCTGCCTACAAAACTAAAGTCGAGGAAACAACATTCTCTACCATGTACTGATTCCAAGGCCCTTCATTTGTTGCAATGGTACAGGTTTTTTGTATTATTATATTCATAGTATAAATGGTGTAATTATCTATTTAAATACACAACCACATTTATTAGTATAATTAAAGGATGAAAATATTCAAGCATTACATCTACTTATCTATTTTTTTTTCCACTTAAGCCCATACATTTTCGAAGAAAATGTTACAGTTATAAATCGAAATCTCTAAAATCAAATCTCTGTGACTGAAAATTATTTTAATTCGAAGTAGTTTACAGTTGCTTGAAGATTCAGTTACCGAGCGTTGACCTAATATATTATATAAGAATCAACATTATTAAAATACTTGCATCGAAGATCAACGTCTCAGGATTAGTACACATCTTCACAATACTCAAGCCCGCTACACCGTTCCCCAAATCGCCAAACCGTCGTCCCCAATTGAAGCGAGACCACGAAAATATGGGCCATTGTCTAGAACTCGTTCCATTTTTCCACCCGTTGGTGGGCTTTCTACAGTGATTAGTTATTTAGTGAAATTAGAGATAAGACATTACTTGAATTTTCCCTTTTTATGACAAAAACGTGAAAACACAACCGCAACGAAATGGTTGGGTTTTAATATTATTTCCCCATAACATTTTAGTTGATTACTCCCTGCCAATAATTAGATTTTTTGTATAGAAGCGTAAGTTCGGTGAGTTTATTGCGAGGAGTCAACTTGTATTGAAGTTGTCAACGATCCAACTTGTACATATCCGACACTTGCCCGATATGTTGCCAATCGGACCTTCAGGTCTAAATTAGTTCCGACCACAAAGCACAGACATTCAGTTTGGTGCAATGAAGAAGTAGATCCCATGGCAATAATTCAAAGGAAAGATCTAAAGAAATGTCGATTGGAAAGGGCCATTGCCAATGACCTTGATAAGGTGTCAAGTATTTCAAAACCAACCGCGATGCCACCGAAACTCTCTTCGGTATTTCGAATTAAGAGTTTGACCTGCCCTAGGTAGAACTTATGAGTGTGAAAAGTGGCCTCTACCAGGTCCAGCTGTCACATTAGAAGTTCAGATGTGGCGAGAGGCGTACTGCACTTCAAGACGAGGCCATGGGCATAGAATAGAAGGCGCGATGCGAAACCTTGGTCCTCGGATAATTTTACAATCAAGAATTTTGCGTTGCACGCTTGGAGAATTTCTTAAGAGGGCGGTTCCTGGACAAGTTGTCTCTGCCGCAGATATTGATAAACCTCAGGTAAGAAGGTCTCCAGGAAAACAACTCTTCATTGCAGCAAAGAAAATCATGTGTCATCCCTATCAAGACGAAGATGAACAGAATTTTGTTAGACAGGCTAGGATACAGGCTTAGGACTGATTTGTAAACATCAAAGAACAGAAATGTAGTGGATCAACAGATAATTGAGAAATGTATGCAATCTTGAAGAACAGGATTCCCTACAGTTTCCTTACAGGCTCTAGGAATCTCCAATGGTTGCCTGAAAATGGAATTGTTTTCCAAGGTCAAAAATTGCAACTTGATTTTGTTCTACAACCACAACAAAGAGCTCTTGTAATCATATGTTCCTTTTCCTAAATCTTTCACTGCCTGTGATATAATAATGTAATATGTATTTTCTTACTGCTATTAGAAAAATCAAGAACTCCATAAGACAGTTCCTAATAATAACTAGTCAGGAAGGACAATGAATTTTCACGAAAGACAAGGGAACCACTGATCCTCTGCTATGGGAGGGCGCTTATAATAAATAAAAGACTAAGTTACTAAGTAGCTGCTTTTGACGGCAGCTCTTACTCCAGCAGTGCAAAGATAAAGTGCTCCCCAGTACTTGTAAGGAGCAGCCTCGAGGAAATAAAATGCCATGTTATTAATATAAAGAAACATGCAAGAGAACATTGCGTGTGTCATATATTTTTAAATGTTATCAAGTCCAATATTAAGCTATGCATGCCATAAGCCACATTTAACCCGTAACCAGTAAGGTGGGGTCCTGGGAGCCTCAGTCAGTTTTGTGTATTCTGTAATTCCATTAGGGGCTGCTATTAGGAGCTGTGGTCCACAGTACCTTTCAGGCAATAGCTTCTGACCCCACTATACCATTCGTGAAACATTTTATAAAAAATATTTGATATTATTTCAGTCAAAAATGGCATATTCACAGCGATAGTCGATGAATGTTAATGATCCAAATTTTCTGGAATGGCTGGAAGGTGCTAAGAGCGATTGTGGAAGTGACCAGGACTTTGATCTAGATTTGGAAAGTGACCATGATTTTAATTCAGAGTTAGATTATGGGATCGATGTCAATCAGGAATATGAAGAATCAGATATTTCTTTAAAAAATTTAGAACAAGGATGCGGTTTGCTGGGAGAAGTTGCATTTCTTGGCATGACAGCTCAGAATTATTTTGGTAAATATAGGATCAAGTGGTGTTCTACTCCACCTGCAGTAAAAGTACGAACCCGTTCCCACAATATAATAGTAACTCATATGTAATTTATTCATCATTGCCGGAGAACAAACAATTATCAAGATTTGACTTATCTCTGAATCTAAAATCTGGCGAGGCAGCTGGTTGAACCACAACTTCAGAGGAGAGAACCAACTTGCACATCCCGCGTGATCCTAGGCAATTGATTGTTAGGTTGATAAATTACCAAATTCCAAAGCCCTCAGCTGTACCTGGAAAAGAATAAGGTGTGGGAAATGCTCAAGGAGTTGGGATAAAAAAACAAAGGTTTACTGTGCTCATTGCAGTATACCAATATGCACGGATTGTGCCAAGAGTATCTGTGAAGACTGCCTATAATAGTGCTTGTGATTTATATAATATTTTTTTTATTACCCCATTACACTTTTTTTTTAATGTTCATTATAGAGTAAATGATAGAAATCAATCACTACTTTTTATGATTTTTCATTTACTCATGTCTTAATACTAATGTTTAATATTTTGTAATTTTCATTTTTACAGTTTTGCGTTTTGTTAAATAAACTTTTATATAAAACAAAAATTAACATTTATTGTTTTCAATCCCATTCAGATACATTTAGATATGATGTATGGTTGTAAAAAAAATTGTTTTGAATTTAATTGAACATTAACAGGGAAGATTTTGAGTTAACAAATATTGGGGTCCCGGTGACCCCACCTTACCGGTTATGGAACAACTTATGGACCATACCAGTTACGGGTTAATCATGGGCTTCAGTTGGATATCTCACTATATAGTGGGCCCAGTTATTCCCATTGCCAGTTATTCTTCATTCTTCTGTTTAAATCAGACAGTTCTACTGATTCTGATTGCAGATTTTTGTCTTCCTTATTGTTGTGTTGAGCAAGCTTCCTCAAACTTAAGTGCTGAAGTTCTTGTAAACGCTTAGGGGCCCAAAATAACTATCATTCTGATACCAAATTTCAAAAGAATTCTTATTTTCCCCTAGGAATGAGCTTACTTTCCTGGAACTAATTTAGAAGAGTTCTATAGATACGAGGAGTCAAGATAATCCATTGTTGACTGTGTAAAAACCTTTGTCCAGGGGTTATGTGGTGTTATTGTAAAGGGTATTATTTTTATTTTCGGACTAAGTTGAAGAATAAAACTAATACATTGACTGCACCCTGATTATTGATCTTAGTTGATCATCTATACTAGATTAGAGGATAAAGAGGGGCTGGATACTCAGGGTGGACTATTAGAAAAAGTATTTAATAATTTTCTGTGGGAACAGCTTATGCCAGCACTATATAATGTAGTTCTGGGATAACCCTAGCCAATTTGACCACAGTTGCATAAAGGATTTTTGAGCAGGATGACAGAATGGCATGAGGGAGTATAAGAAAGCCAAAAGTCAAGCGATGATGCTGAGAGGCCCAACATATGAGTCTACCTCTCTCAGCCTGAACAGATGTGAGGTCATAAGGTGACTTATCTTGTGGCTAAAATTCAAGATGAAATTTGATAATATTGATACCTCTGGTCGGAACTGAATAAAATTTTATTTCCTCAATTGACTTGGATGGACGTGGAACATAGGCACCTTAGGGTGTATTTTTCTTAATTTAGGTATTATTTTAAAACTTTCAGTTTTTAGTTTAGACACTAGTTTTCTATGTTTCTGTTTGTACACACTACATATAAGGACTATGGTGTAGACCTAGTGCTAAACCTAAAATTATTTAGAATTCTAAAAATTTTAAATAATAATAATTTAATTTAATAATGACAATTTTATTTTATTGCCATCAATGGTATATTTAAATCCTCCGCATAATACTTCTTGTGAAACCCTATCTGTTTTTTTTTAGAATTATATTATGACTACGAATGCTTCATAATATTTGGTCAGCTCTATGATGAATACTTTTTTTCCATATACGGTTTTATAGTTTGGATTAGTCAATCCATAGAAAAAGGGCCAAGTAAAAATATACAATAAATAATTATGAAGTAGGTCACATGATTTAATTTACACAAAATAAAATCTCTGGTGGAGAAGTCCGAAGGAATAAACCTGCAGAGAATAACTGTAGAACGTGTCTGCTCAAAAGTTCATATTATGTAATCAAACCAAACAGTGTCTAACTGTTTCTTTTATTGCACATTTATATCTACAAGAAGATATTATATGTTTTAAGATCCATGGGAAGAGCTTTATTTTGTAGTATTAATAAGTTCATCAAAAAAATAAATCAATAAAATAAAAAATCACATGGAATCTACCACATTATATAACATCAATCCTGTGCTCTTTTTTGCATATCCTGTATTCGGCCCTGATTAGGAAACATAAATACATTAACTTTTGATACTGTAATCCTCAGTTATAAGAACATAGAACATTTCTGACTAAGAGTTATGTTCATTCAATGCTTGTACTTTATTATAACATATCCTTCCATTATAAGACTTAAACGTTGATTCTTTATTTTTGTCTAAACGGAATCGAAGGATTTCGTTATAATTTTTTAAGGAACAGATGTTTCTTAGAGGTTTAACATATAATATATCTCAACATGTATTAATTTAGGAAATTAAATATAAAAAGAAAATATAATTTTATTCTAGAAGTGCAGCACAATAAATAAAAAACATTTTTCAATTTTTTTCAAAATTACGTCTTATTTTTTTTACAACATTAAGTTTTGGGTAAAACTGATAAATTACAATATACAATAAACAAATAAAATACATTATTCAGTCACTAATACTAATAATAATGGCAATTACAAATATAAATGAACTTAAGTTGTAAGAATAAAATTTTTTGATTGAATAAATTAATTTATAATGCTAAAGGTGGTCAAATAGAATGTACAGCTAGACCACTATTACTTATTTAATGCTCTAGGCTTATCATTATCACAGTTCAAGATAAAGTTCTCATGAAATATATGTTGTTGTAAAAATGAAACTAATTTTCATTGAAATAAAAATCACACTAGACATCAATAACTCGTATCGCAATCTTGGAAGAAGACTGTGTTACTTAAAAATTAACAATTTTCCAACTTTTGCTTAATCATAATAAACAAAATGATTGCTTTTTTATGGTGAAGAAAGACAAAAAACATTCATGATGTAACCACTGGAGAACATTGTATTATTAAACAAAACTGTTGTAAATCATTGATTTTTGGATGAAATTAAGTTTGTAGTAAAAAAAATATTTTATGTGAGCGTCTAGTTGCAAATGGTTTCAAGAAATTATTTACAAAATTTTAAGGTAGGTATTTGTAATAATCCGTTAAAATTTGATTAAAACTTTAAGCTCCATTGCCTAGGTAGTATAGTTTTTAGAGTTGTGCCAGTCAACTTCCAAGGAAGTACTGTATCAGCTTGTAGAGTAGAAAATTGAAAGTATTATTAGTATCAAAATTGTAGTAATAAATAAATATTATTTTGATATTTTATAAAGCACTTTACTATATAATAATTATATTTTATTTTAGGCAATAACTAGTCCCATGTTCAGATACTAGGAATTCAAGTGAAATAAATAAATAAATAGAAACATAACATTTAAAGCCAATTCAGTTGAAATATTCTTATATGTTCACTTCCACATCCAGAGTACTAAAATATTTTATCAGGTACCGTTAGTTTATTACTCATAAGTCATGCATTATTTATCGTACTACTTTCAAAGAGATAAATAAAAAATAAATAAATAAAAAATGTTTACATGGACTATGAAAGTATTTTAAAAAAAACTTTAAGTTGAAATATCTTAACATTAATTAAATTACTAATTTATTTACAGTTACATAATATTAACAATATAAAAATATTTAATGCTGGATATATACAAATTACATATAGTCTGCATTGAACTTTATACAATATTTATTCCTCTCATATACTGATTGTATCAAATATAAATATCAGTAACAAGAAAAAAGCTCCATTAGTAATAATAATAGAAAAATAATTTTTATAAATGATCCTGTTGGTATTTTAATAAAACAATTTAAATAGAGAGAAAAAAGGTAACTGTACAAGAGATATATGTATGATAAAAATATTTGTTCTTATAATTTACACAGTTCAAGGTCTTTTAAAGGAAAATTATAAAATTGTTTTTTTTTATGTAATAACTGATAATAATTAAATACATCATATTTTAAAATGCATGTTACTCATCTTCATTTTCAACAATATCAACTGGTTCAGCTAAGCTTCTTGGACTGTCACCAAGTTTCTCATACATTATTGGGCTCAGCCTGCTATCACTTAATGGTATATACTTCTTGATTACTGGCTGTGGCCCTTGTCCACTCTCTCTTTTTGGTGACCAGAAGAGAGTTAGCCTCCTGGGAACACGCTCAGGATATGATGGTGAAAACGCTGCTCGAGCGTATTTTTCAGCTTGCTCCAAAAATGAAATTAGCCTCTGAGGAAAAAGTTGAATTGTTAAGCTGCGTAGACTAGATTCATTCGCACTTCTATCGAAGTCCATCTTCTTAGATCTTTTAGGCGGTACTTCCCAATGTACCCACGACTCTGTTGCACCCATGGGCGGTGGACTTAAATCGATAGGATCGACTTCTTTCACTTTCGGCGTTGTTGGACCCAGGATTGGTTCATTGATTTCTGTTGAATTATCTGTAGTGGTTACAGTTATTTCTGTTGTTGTTTCGATTGTTTTATTCTCTTTTAATGAACGTCCATACTCATTGGATTCTAATTTGTTAGTACTTTCCGCTTCCCACAATTTATAAACTCTGTCAGTTAGATTAGCTTCAAGGATTTCATCTCCTATGTAAACTACTTGAGTAGGAATGTAAGAAGTTGAATTTCGCCTCACATTCTACAATAAAAAAAAAATATGAATAGGTAAAAGTATACAAATAAAGAAATACTATAATTTTAATGATTATTTTTAGTTTTTAATTTGCTAAATATATTTTTATTTACACTTATCTTTCCTACAAAAAACAACAAAAAAAACAAACATCAGCTATTATTTTTTATAGGTAGCTATCATTAGGAATCATTCATCCATAAACAAAATCTGATTATATTTATTATCATGAACATACTTGCCGTTTGCTGTCTTGATAAGGGCATATAATTTCAAGAATTCTTATAATTTATTCTGATTACTTTTAATTTAGTTACTTAACACTTACATTTAATGTACTGTTTCCAACAGAAACATCTGTAATATTATCTCCACAAGACCCAGGCATTAATGGTAGAACTACTTCAACACCAGACTCCAATACGAGTCCCTTCTTACAGATAGATAATCTAAATTAATAAAAGTGTTATTAGATATATTTTTAAAAAACTTATTAATGCTAACCATATTTTTTTAACATTAAGCATTCCTTATTCATGCGTCACTATTAATTGAAAAAGTGTAGAAAACAAAAGTCTTTTAAAATTAAATTTTCTGTGAAAATCCAATGCCCTGTAATTTACAGAGTAATCAATTCTTGTCTATGGTTCAAAATAATCCACTGATGGTTTTAAAACCAATTGTTTCAATTGATACTGTATTCAGATGTCTGTGTCTAGTTCATGGAAAAAGTGATAAACATACTGTCTTCTTGAGATAAATACAGATATGCCAGAAAAAAAGAAAATCATTTTTGCATTATTTGGATTTTTTTTATTGAATTGCACAATCCAGATTGAAAAAAAAAATCCAGATTGAACAGTTCAAGGTTGGCTTTGATTCCTCACACAAAAAGAACAAGCTGAAATTTAAGGTTTTGACATGAAATTCCAAACCTGTGGAAAATGGGAGGTATTCTAGACACTGGGAATTTATTTCATGAGGAAAAATTAATTTGGATGCTTTAGATATGTTCAAAAAGTGTTACCAGTATCTCTGTGGTACTGGTAAATGAATATCTGGTGGTTTCAAAAATGAAAGGATTTTCCCATTTTAAAACAATTAATGACTAAATATCATATTAAACAATTTTTTAATAAATCTGTTAAAATTTCTTACTTATTTCCAAAGCTGTCAGTAAGAGAAACATTATCAATACTCCATTTGGCCAATCCGGATGAAATCCATCCAGAATATGCTGTGTAAAGGAGGCCAATTTGATTGAATTCTTGAAGTGCAGGGTGAGGCACGATTATTTTCGATAGTGAACCACCAACAACCAATTCCTCATCATCTTTCCTGTAGGACAACATTAAATGAAAAAATAGATACTATTGTAAATAAATAAGTAGACCAAAATTAAAAATGGTCATTAGTTTGTAATATGTTTTTTTAACTGAAACTTTAGTCATATATATGTGTGTTTGGTATGTACCATATATATGAGTGTATGTGTGTTTGGTATGTATATATGAGTGTATGTGTGTTTGGTATGTATATATGAGTGTATGTATATGTGTTGTGTGTGTGTATGTATGTATGTATGTGTGTGTGTGAGGATGAGTATATATGTGTTTGTGTGTACTTGTATATATATTTATTAGGGTGGTCCATAACTATATGGGAAAAATAAAAAGTTAAAAATATCTATCTCCACACGGCTGCCTTTGTTCCACTATGCAAACTGAAACACCAGACCAAAATTTGGATCAATAGGATAATATTTAGGACTCCCTATGAATTGAAAGTTGTGACTTTGTATTTTCGTTTCTAAGATTTCGCAGTTAAGAAAATGATAAGTCAACTTTTTCATCTGAAGAGCCTTTATTTCTACACTGGGATGGCAAGTTACTTGTAGATATTGCTGGGGGCACTGAAAAAGAGTAGCAATACTCGTTCCTGGAAATGGAATAGAGAAGGTAATAGGCATTCCAAAGATTATTCAAGGGACTGGCCAGGAACAAGCTACAACTTGCCTAAATGCTCTTGATGATTGGAACCTGAGGGGAAATGTTCGTGCTCTCGCTTTTTTGACTCAACAGCTGCCAATAGGCTTGAAGAGTGGTGCGTGTGCTATTCTAGAAGAGTTTAAAAAGTAGATAGAGTTTAAAGATTAATCTTGTATGGATTCCATGTAGACACCATGTACTTAAAATTGTGCTCTCGTCTGTTTTCAGTGCAGCTTTTGGAGTAAGTGGGGGTCCAGATATTGCTATTTTTAAGCGTTTCAGGAAACACTGGCCTCAGATTAACGAGGAAATATTCTCTTCATGCAGCAATTATTGACTCTGACAACCAAGCAAAGAAGCTTAGAGAAGAAATGATGGCCTATTATACTGCTTGGTGGAAGCATACCCCGATTGTGATATGAAAAAGTCTGCTTTAGTGGCATTTAAACGCCTCCTGTGGTTCTTTTCTGAACACTTGATTGGCCTGGCTCATTGATTCCCGTGTCAGTGACGACACCAAAATTGAGATGGTCTAAAACCTACAGCGCCCACCAAAGCGTAAGGCTCTAAAGAGAGTTGAAAGTAAACAGTTTGAGCATGATAGTCCTCTGGAGACATATGTCATGCAGCGTACAACAGAGCTTTTTGATATCCTCCTAAAACACGGAAAAGAAAAATCTTCATATTTCCTTTGCAAAAACCCTATGTTGTGGCTTCTGATCCCAACTTCATAGTACTCAAAGAAAAAGTATGCAAAATTAAAGTAGTAAATGACTGTGCTGAAAGAGTATTGCACTGATTCAAAAATTTAGTACATGTATCACCAAGAATGAAGAACAGTTTCAGTATCTTCTCCAGTTTGTTCAACTGCACAGACAACAGCTTCCAACGTCCAAGAAGGCGACGTTAATGGGCGATGGCGCTAGCTTTTGTAAATATTGAGAGCATTACATGTAGAATTAACATTCCAGAAACTTGAATTATGGCTATTGCAAATGTAAAATAACATTTCCACTATATTTCTTTATAAAGTTATTTTAACAAAACATTGGAGATTTATTGAAAATTCTGTTTTTGACCTAAAAAGTGTTAAATCATAGGGACATCTAAATATTGACCAAACAACCTGAATTTTTTTCCTAGTTGTAAAATGCCATATGGAATAAGGGCAGGCTTGTGGAGAATATGTTTTCCAAAATTTAATTAATTAATTAATTTTGGAGCACCCTAATATTTATATATATATATATATATATATATATATATATATACGTGTGTATGTATAAAGGTATAAGTGTTCTTTTTAGTAATTATTTTTATTTTATTTAGGTTCTATTTCATTTTCATAAGAAGTTATCTTTTTATTTATTATTATTTAATCAGCTTTATAGATTGACTTTTCTGCTTGTTTTTTTTTCTTTGTACTCAAAGGCTCTAAAACCCACAATTATGTTATTTTAAAGGGACTTGTCCCAGAATAAATAAAGAATTTATTATTATTATTAGAAGAAGATATGGAAAGTAATATTTGATGAATTTGATTATAAAGTTCTCTCTTCACAAGACTTCATCAAATATTATATAATTTTTTTTCAGATAAACAAAATTAACAAATACATAATTTCAATTTTTTCAACTATATGTCCTATATAAGCCGTAATTATTATGCTATTGGTGTATTAATATTTAATTTAATTATAAATACTTACTGTGTTAATGTGAATGTTTCATTAATTTGTGCATCTGCTACTATAGTTAGCTGAATTTTTCCATAACTTACTACAGGCATTTCACTAGGGGTGCTTTCAACACGGACCAGATACTGATGGGCTAAAATAATAACATTGAATATTTATCGAAATATAATGCATAAGGTTCCATTTTTCATTATATAGACATGGAGAAAATGCTTTTCTTAAATTATATGGGATTAAAAAATATAATGATTAGTACCTTAATTTAAATTCATTTTTTAATATTTACTCCATGCTTACATATAATTGATATCATTTTTATTTTAAAAACTTAATTTATTTTGTGATTATTTATCACAATCAAGTTTATTTTTGGGTCCTACACTAACCAAAATCGTTTAATTTCATAAAAAATATAAAAAAGGCTTTTAAAATATTTCTCAGTTCCTAACCACATATTTCATTAATGGAAATATTTTTATGAATTTTTTAAACACTAAGAAACGAGTCATAGTAATTATTACCACAAAATGGTTCTTCATCTCTTGTAACCAAATAAAGAGTACCTCTTGCTTGGGTTTCATCAGCATAATACCTAAAATAAAATTAATTAACTTATTTTTAATGCACTTATTGGCTAATTTATTGAACTGATATAAATTTAACACCATAGAAAACTGTATCTGCTTATAAACCTACAGAATCACCCACTCTCCAGGTATGTGAAGCTTGATAGCCTACTGAAGACAACTACCAACAACAGGGCATAGGAGTAATGATCCTATCTTATGTACATTTTTGGGGAGTCACTTTGTGATTTTCTAGGGTGTCCAAAAACCATCTAGAGGTTTGGTATAGGGAAGGTCTGCTTATGGAAAAGAAATATAATTTCTCGTGCACCTGCCGACCTTGAACAGCCATAAACATTGGTTTTAGACCAGTTTTTCTCTGTCCTTGAACCTGTGTGCAAATCGATAAGAAGAGCACTGCTGAATCAGCTCCTAAGGGACTGATTGTGGAGCTAACCTGCTCCTGTACTTTGAAAATTATGGTTCTTGGCAACATGAGGTTGGGAACCCTCTCTATTCTGCCTAAAGGGACCGCAATCAATATATGTCTGTGTGATAATCACATTACACAGCCAAAGATCTTTATGGTTCGAAAAAAAAATTATAAAATGTAGTAAATCATTGCAAAATGATTAATTATATTCAAATATATGGTCTCTAAAGATCATTTAAAAAGTATTTTAAATAATATTTTTTTATTTTGGTACAATGATTCCAAATAATATAATATTTTTTATAGCAATATATTTTTTCTCTAAAAATGATAGGAAATTTTCGTCTGACCATGAGATTGAGTGACATGTAGAGATATCAATGTGTGAGGATCTTCTAAAAGTGAACTAGTATAAAAAAAAAAAAAAAAAATAGTTCACTAATCAGAATATTTTCAGATGGCTGTAGATGAATATTTTATAATTATTTATCTTGAAATATAAAATCTTAAAATTTCATTGTTGTTTAATTTTTTTCCTGATGAATCAAATAAAATATATATATATATATATATATATATATATATATATATATATATATATATATAAATATATAAAAATTTGTAAAAAAAAAATTACCCCATATTAGGGCAAGATTTCCCTTTGCATGGAAAACATTCCCCATTTAAAAAAGCATCATAGGAATGACATGGTACCGCAGGAAACTGACATCTTGGAGAAACACTGTCTGTGAAAAATTTATAGGCTCGCCTGTGGTTACATAGTGATCTTGCTTCCAATGCATTCCCAGCTATGAACAAAACAATATAATCGTTTATTTAAATATTGAAAAAATTAATAAAAGCAATTTTTGCACATAGTTAGCACCATTCAGATCCCAAATTCAAATTTAAAATCTATCATAGACTTTATAGACTTATTTTACTAAATAGGCTTTATTATTCTTAGATATTATTATTATTAGACTTATATCTTTATAGACTTATTTTTTTAAAACTGGGAGCAAGGAGGCTCCCAGTTTTAAAAAAATAAGTTTTTGCCTCTATATACAATTATACATAAACTCTCTCTTCTCTACTGGCTCATTGTTTTATGCTATGTGAATTGGATTTTCCATATTAGCAATATGTATCATAACAATTTATCAATTTTCATCCCTTTTCAAGTTCTCAGTGACTTTCACCTGTAACCTTTCATGTCTGTCAACAATCAAGGCTATGTCATCCACTTATTGAAGAGATTGTACCAGCACAGGAATTAATTTCCCGAACCCTACTGTTACACTAGGTGTCTTCCTCTCCATACTCTATCCATGCATATTATGAAAAGTAGTCAACATAATTTTGGCTTAGTTTGGTACCTAACTATAACCTTAATAACTTTGATTTACATTTGTTGAGCCATAATGTTTTCTTGGAGTATTAGTATCATCTTTTAAGATTCAATTGCACAGATGAGATCAGTTGGCATCTGTTCTGTAAATCATTCCAAACCTTTTGCTTTGAGATTGAATCAAATCTAGCTTTCAACTCTAGGGATGCCAAAAATAGCTTTCTTGCCTCCTTGGTCTATACCCTATTCCAGATTCTCCTTAGCCTATACTCCAGTATTTTGCACAATTTATCCTCTGCCTCCAATATGTTACTAACATTAAATGTAGGGATATTGGTCTACAAATATCAAACTTTATCCAGTTCGATTTATCTATCCAATGACACTATATGTTGGAGCAATTCCTCTATAATATAATAAAATAAATAATTATCAAGTCACCATCTGTGGCAACACTGTGTTCCCCCACTACTATTAAGTCAGTCAGTTTTTGTATCTTGTGACTGTATGTTGAACTGCGTAATAAATAAAGTTTTTTCGCTCATAAAACTGCTGGGTGTACGCTTGTTTTATCACCTGTCAATACTATGGTCCTTGTAGGACCTTGGCCTCCTCAGTGATTCTCCCCACTCTGACCTGCCTTCTTCTGCCCTTCTCCATCTGCCGACACCCAATGTTCGAAGGTCCTCCTCCACATCCTGCAGCCAACGTAGTCTAGGTCTCCCTCTGCTCCTCCTTCCACCAGGGTGTCTCTCCATCATCATTTTTGGTAACCTACTTCTTTCCATTCTTTGTATGTGCCCAGCCATCTTATCCTGCCACTCTTAATCGTGGCAACGATATCTGGTGTACCATATAGATTTCTAAGTTCCTTTGAAACCGAAATATAAACAGTGCTTTCAAAATAACAGTGTATCGTACTGTCCATCAACTGGTGGTCATGTGTGGAAGTGAGTCTTGGATGCGCTTACACGCAACGATGAAAGACTGTTAAACACGTGGGAAAGAAAAATCCTCAGAAAGATCTTTGGCCCTACAAAAGAAGGAGATCGCTGGTGGATGAAGACTTTATCCAGTTGCTTCTCATTAAAATGAGTATTACACTGTTGTAAATTATGACATAAGTGCAGAGGAATTTTCTTTTCCAACCAGATCATTTGAAAGAGATTTTGGAGACACTTGACAATGGAGACACTCAAAGAAAAGAGATCTTCTCCACTAAATCTTTGCTTGTCACTAAGATTTACTTTCTCTATTGTTAATATAATCTTATCAATATTCTCAACCTGATTCTCTTGCACCCTAGATCTTCTCGACCATCTTATCTGGGATATTGTTTGTACGATTGGTTGAAAAATTTTCTTGAAAGTGAATATGAAAGTGAAACAATTTAAGGATTATTTTATTTAGCTCTAAAAAACCTAAAATATAGAAATCAAACTCTTATTAAATATGAATCTATCTATATAAATAAAAATGTAACATCAATGATTACAAAAAGGAAGTTTATTCTTCATTTGGTGTGTACTTACACCAAATAATGTCAGTGAATGCTCCAAGGAAAAGATTAGTACATCCTTTTTGCATACGCCCACCATTTGGATAAAAATCTACATGTCCCATTGGTTGCCATGATCCCAATCCTCCCAATATTAATGTTTCACCATTGGAGTGAATTACATCCACAAATTTAGCATCTGTTGAGTCTAGTCTGTCTTTTGGATCTTGAGATTCAAATAAAGGTCCAGCTGGATCCAATCCTGGAAAATATATGCATATATTTATTAGAAAAATAGTGCATTAGCATAATGAATTTTCATTGGAAACTAAATAGTAGTAACTGCTGTAAGTGGCAAAAAACAATATTTAAGAAAACAAATATTTCAGCAATGAGAAATTGATTTATGAAACCATTCCATTCATTGAGACTAATTTTTATGAATTAAAAAAATAACATAAATCAGAAAGCACTACTTGACTGACTATTGAAGCCATGCATTGCTTCATCATATACTTCAGTTGTGGAAGCTTATATACTAGAAGAATGACATCTGAATATTATTCTGTTTTATATTGTAATGCGACTTACAATATATATATATGCATACTTAAATAAAGATTAAGGATCTTAAAACATTTTACTTAAAGAAATTATTATTCAAATTCAAAAAAGTTTAAGTTTTACCAACCAGTTATTCTGTTCACTGATCCCAGTTCAGCACCAGCAAAAGCTGCCACATGAGCTCCAAGGGAGAAACCGATCAAATGTACCATTTTAAGATCGAGTCCCAGCTTTTCTTTCATACTTCCTAACAGCAAGGAAAGTTGTCTTCCCACTAAACGAGTGTTAGCTGCAGCACGGACATAATTAGGAAATATCGCTCCTGATTCCCAATCCACACAAAGTACATTACAGTCAGCCTGTAAATGATTACGAGGTAATAAAATATATTGTCTGCCTCAATCATAAAATAATTAACAAATAAAAAATGTTTATAAAAGTTATTGAACTTGGTAAGTAGTTAAAATAAGAATATACAATTGTCTGATTTAGAATTTTCACATTTGCCAGTTCTAATGGTTAAAAAAGATTCTTTTGTTACTTAAAATAAACTTAATTGAAAAACACAAAAACAAATGATCATTAAAAGAATTCTAAATCTTTAGTCAATTTAGTAAATACTTCCATTAATCATTCAGTTAGTGTCTTCATAAAAATACTTGATAAAGATCTTGACTAGAGTATACTATATATTAATAAAACATTTCATAAAAGTGAGAGGAAACATAAGTGGAACTCTTCAGAAAAAAATATATTTTCAGTAATAATAATAAAAGTTATATTATTTGCTCAAATAAAAATCAACTCACAACTGACATAAGGGCAGATCTCATTTCATAAACCCAAACGTGTGAACACGAACTTCCAAATCCATGTACTATCACCTGTAATAAAAATAAAACTGAGTATTAGAAATTATTCAAAGCTTTTCCTCATCATACATTTTATATATAGGTAAGTAAAAGTATTAATAATAATTATTTTAAAATAACTGGTTTATATTTATCTTCTAAAACTGATTCCTAGACATTTAATGAAATACCCTACTTTTGTTTAAAATTATAAATGTTTTCAATTTCTTTTTTAAGAGAGCTCCAAGTACTATAATTTTGAATAATTTATGAACTTTATTATTATTCTTTAATCATTATGGTCTCCTTAGATTTATGCTTTCATGTACATCATAGATTATATTTAGAATTTTATGTTATTTACTATTTATTACTTTCCATTAATGCTGTGCTCCTAATTGAAATTGCTGAAGAAAAGAAGTTTTTTTTGCAATGCTTAGTCTACCTTGTTTAAAAGTGTTTCTTCAGCTAGAAGATAAGAATGAAAGTGAGGAATGAGGATGAAGCTGTGGCACATGCAGAGCCATTTTTACCAAGGCCATACAATCATAAAGGTCCTTCTTGTAAATGTTTTAAAATTATTTTGTTATTTTTTAAATATTAAATTTTAAAAATTGATAGTATAAATTATTATGCCATTTATTTTTGATGATAACTCAATATTAAAGGGAAAATAAATCTCTAATGTGGGAGCACCTTATCTGGAAGGGCCTTCAGTTAATTTAAGAAAACAAATATAAAGAAGCACTTATTACACCAGTATTATCCAGTTAAAATGAGTAAATATGTAACATTATGCATAAATACATTATGCACCTTTGTGGGAGCTGACATATTGAATGCTTTCTCAGCCCACTCAAAAGCTGAGGACATGTTGAAGAAAGACACATCAAGAAGAGGTGTTTCGGATCGCTTGGAATGCCTGGAGGAGTAGACAAGGAATCTAGTGCCAACATCTTCTGGCTTTGAAGGCACCATATCCAAGTAGCCACCATCTCTGAAGCAGCCTACCTCTGGGTAGCAGATGCTTGTCTCAGAACGTTTGTACCTCCTAAAAATAATAGAATACCTCATTAATAATTTAGTATTAAAAACAAAAATTGGCTCTTCTGAACAAATACAAAAAATGTGTAAGATATGTAAAAGTGGAAATAAAAATTGCAAATTTTATATTCGTTAATAATTGTCCGATTGTAATAGTTTTTGAATATTTAATAAGCTTTTTACATCATCAATTTTCTTTCAATTGAGAATCCATATTATTATTCAGTTATTGAATCTTAATTGAGAAAACGAAGGTTAACCGATTATTTTTATTGCTTTATGGGGATTTTAATTTGCTTTTGAACAGACAGATTGATTTTCGGAAATTGCGCTGCAGCTATCGCTCGTGGGTACCCGATTTAGAACAAATGCATTTTCAATAGTGTTCCATAGTTTCTTGTAAGTTTACCATTAATCGACCGACGACTTTGCTAATTATAAGTAAATTGATTTTTAGTCTGTCCATCTCCACTGCTAAATTCTGAAATTCACCAACCTGAAAAAGACGTCTGATATTCCACGTTTCAATTTTTAAAGTCCTTCCAGGAATTCTTCGCACCCTCTGATCATTAAAGGTTTGGCAGAGAATGAGGGCCGTTTTTTTGCTTGTTTGTCTACTCTGACATCAAAAATATAACTTTCTCTCATTAAATAGTTATAAGAATTTGATATTGTTACAACCTAATAGATAAGTAAGGAAGAAATAGTTGGAGGTGTAGTCAATGAAAACACCATAATAAGTGCATACTTATTTATGGTCAGTACACATTTTAATCTTTATCTTATCTCCATCCTATCCACCTTCACCTTTCTTCGCACCTGTTCCTCACACCATCTTTTGGCATCCATCATATGTTAATAGCATAGAGTTCATTATTATTTAGCCTTATATTTTTACATCTATTGAATTTCTATACCTATTTTCTATATGTTTATGTTACATTCACATCATATTTTATATTAATACAACTTTATTTTAACTCTATACAGTTATAATATTAACTTCCCTTACTTATATTTTCTATTTTCTATTCATACTTTATAGTTCATATTTATAAGCACTATTTTTAATTTTTAATTTTTCAAATTTATCAATCCAATCAACTACTTTTATATTACATCCCAATAAATTTTTCTATATTACATCCCATACTTATATTTTCAAATTTTTTACATTTTTTACATTTCTAACTGTCATTCTACCTATTCATTTCTTTCTACATATTCTTGTATTATTACATTTTACTTATGTAACCTCTAGAAGTCTATTATCATACAATTTATATCTATAATTAAACTAGTTTTTTCTAAATCCTTCATATTCCACCCCTTTTTTTTATATTTTAATCTTCTCATTTTGTATCTTTCTGTTTACCTCCTCATTTTTCTTTCCCTTTATATTATGTTTACATTTTTATCCTTTCCTTACATTTATTTTCTGTATTTTATATTTGTTTTCTTTAATTATTATATCTGTCACTATTTTAATTTCTGTTCATCATCTGTAATTTTATTATATCTGTCACTACTTTAATTTCATTATATTCTGTAACTATTTTAATATTCGTTATCTTTAATTATCATATCTATTCACTATTTTATCATATCTAGTCACTATTTTACATGCCACTATATTCTTGTTACTGCAACGTTTTTTATTTATTTTTATTCTGATTGTTCCTCTCTCACAGCCCTGAAGATGGCCTACATTGTAGTTCGAAACATCGGCACAACATAAATAAGTATGCACTTATGGTGTTTTCATTGACTGCACCCCCAACTATTTCTTCCTTACATTAGAAGTTCCAGTCACTCTTCTCTAATGGATAGGTGTTTAAGATTAAAGAACTAATAAATTTTTTCCAAAAATTTGGAGTTCTTGAACCACTAAGCTGTAGAGATAGGCGGAGTTGTATGATTCCTGATTTGTGATGTGTGAATAAATTCAATTGTTCATTCATTTAACTTAGTATGCACACGCCGTCCTCCTACATGACATCTTGAGCTTCTTCAGGATTTTCTACCAAAAGGGGCACAGCCCCTAAATTAACAATTTTATTTATTTAAATTTACCAGTTGATTAAATAAGTGTCTTTCGATATGTATTTTGTAACGATGAATCGTATTTAAAGATGTAAATATCAAATGAATATAAATAGGCGATGCAGCAAAAGCAAGATGCGAATCGTTGCAAAACTGCGATGAAAACGTGATGAGGTGAAATTTTCCATAAATAGAAAGTCGCTAGCAGGATTCACTAATTAATTCTATAATCTGATAAGACTCAGTTAATTAGTTATATAAATTAGTATTATTTAGCTAATTATGTTTGTACTTTAATCAATTAAACTCGCAATGTTATTAATAAGTTACTAAAATAATAGTAACATTTTAAGGTTGCCTATAGAACACTTTAATGGCTATAAAAAATTAAAGTCTTATATAGTGTTATATTTTACATTATATTTATAAAAATTGAAATAGATAGTTTTATTCTGTTTTGTTGAGTTTCAATACTTATTACTTGAACTGTCGAACTGAAATCTTGAATTATTTACATCTTTCAAGAGATGTTCAATCACTTGAAACATTGTTCAAACACTTGAAAAACACTCCTTCGTCCTTAACTTTATTAGCATTGCTATCATTCACTCGTTAGTGCCTAGATTGAGCAGTTAATATGTTATTTATTTAGTTCTAATAATTTTACCTGAATAGTATCTTAAATTGCCACGCCCAATATTTTGAACCCATTCATCAAATGTTTCTTCTGGGTTCGATCATGTCGTAAAACTGTTTGCCAACGTTTCGCTATACTTGCTGCTAGCTTCCTCAGAGCTTAATCTGAGACTGATAACAAAGGAGTGAGGAACATCAATCGAGATTTTTGAGATTTATTGAAAAGCATTTTGAAATTTACCACCTAATGGAACATTTTTTCTTTTTTTTTTGAACAATTGCAATTCTGTCAACACTCTAAGTAGATAAGTTTCTAAGTGCTTTTTCGCAAAAAATTGCAGGACAGCTGCCCTCCTTTTTTTTTTCTCGAAGGTCTATCGAACCAGCAATTCTTCCAAAAATAAAATTTAAAATGAAAAAAAAGTAGAATACTGTGTTATCCCAGAGTATTCGGGAAGGTTGAACTTCGTTTTGAGTGGCGTTTAGTCTGTGACTTAGGTACCTAGCAGTCCTATCCTATATATATATATATTCAAAATACATGATAGTAAGCCGTAAAGTCCACCCCACAAACAGCATCCGCGTGGATCGCAAATCGTTCCCGAAAGTAGATAACTTCAAATACCTTGGCTCCACAATAACCTCAACGAATGAACTATTAACTGAGATAGACCACCGTATAACAATTGCAAACAGAGCATTCTTTGCCCTTTCAAGAGTATTAAAACCCCAAAATATCTCAAGAAATTTAAAATTAAGGGTGTATAATGCTGTAATAAAGCCAATTCTGATATACGGCTGTGGAACGTGGACTCTCACCGGCACCCTGGAAAGCAAAATCGAGAGATGTGAAAGAAAAATACTTCGCACTATAACCGGAGTGGTATGGGATGAGATTCTAAACTCTTGGAGGAGAAGGACCTATAAGGAATTGCTAAACGAAACTGGTCAGTCAATATCTCACGATATGAAAGCAAGAAGATTAAGATGGCCGGGGCATGTAGCTCGAAGTAATCCATCAGGACGCCTCTACACAGCTATGATAAAGCCTCTCTCTACACAATAGTTGGTAAGAACAATAGTTGATGGGAGGCCGAAGACCAGATGGACAGGGTTAACAAAGATGCTGCGGAGCTTCATATAAGCGGACTGGAAATCAGCGGCCCAGGAGAGACAGAGGTGGAGAAGGCTGGTAAAGGCGGCCAAAAATATACTAGGTCCTTAGAGCAGAAAACAGAAAAACCAATTTTTTTTTTGCCAACAGAAAAAAAAATTTTTTTTAGTTTAAAATAAAATGATATTTTTACATAGCTTTTTAAACTTATTAAATAAATAAAAATGTTCCTTATTTTCAAGCATTATAAATATAATCATCCATTTTTACTTACGTCTTATTGTGTTTTATCTGCCAGTCCCTAATAGATTCGATGACAGCCTGGAAGAGTTGAGGGTCATTGACCTCGTCTTGCGCTTCTTCTTCGGCGGTGGCCCAGATTGTTCCTCCGTAGCAGTTTACTGCAACAGGAGAATTATCTATTCTAAAAATAGTAATAATAATAATATCAAGAAAAAATACAATTGAAATGACATAGGCCAACTGATGCTGATACCACCAATCTCTGCTCACAAACTTCTGTACACGGATCACTACCCAAACCACAAATCCGTCAGATTACTCTATTATCTCCTTTAGTATAAATTTGATTAAAAATAGAAAAAAAATAAATTGTAAACTATTAAAAACATAATTCTGTCCCAGTTGTGGAAAACTATTTCATATTCATATATGACAGTTAGTTTTCAGTATTTCATAAAATAAACATTTTGGTATTGATGAAAAAGATCCCAATAAGTTTCGAGATGGATTTGGTAAATCTCTTCCCAACAATATATATATATATATATATATATATATATATATATATATATATATATATATATATATATAAAATCCTACAAGCTTAATAGTTTGTGGAGAAAATCTTTCTCTTATAATCATTTTATTGACTTTTTCTTCTTTAAAAATCTACTAAGCAGTTTTATCTAAGATCAAAAAAAAAAAACTGTAGTAGTTTCTGATTGGTAGTACAACAAAATTGTCAAGGACGCTTATGAAAAGAAATACTGTAATGTTTATTTAGTTATTAGTATAACTATGTATTAATTTATCTAATTTCGAAGAATTTATTTTTCCCCATTCTCTCCATTACAAAATTCCTAAGCAATCTTATTTAACATTGAATAAAAGAGACTCTTGTAGTTTCAGAAAAAAATACTGCAATATTTTTACGGTTACTAGAATAATTGTATACTAATTTATCTAGTTTTAAAGAATTTATAAACCGAACGCATAAAATGTTATTATTCTTTGAACAATTTAAAGAATCATACACTTATTAGTCTTTGATACATGCCAGACCTTCAGAGATGTTTAGACGTAGGGAAAATGAGAATAAAAAGACATGAAAAGAAAAAATCGAAAATGAAGAGAATATAGAAAGACCTAAGCTGTATGATAAATCGTATCTGAAATTTAATGGTTAAGAATGTGATTATAAAGGTCAGAATATTCACATTATTGAAATTTCCCGTCGTACCTTTTCCACCTTAAGGCGTCTGAATTACCTTCGTCACCTGTACCCTTTTGAAATCCCGTAGGCTCCTAGTTCCTTCCTTATTTTCCCTCATTTGGACTATTGTTGTGCAGTGTATGGAGGTATCTCTAGGGATCTCGAAGCAAAATTAAAACGGTTGCTTAATTGCTTCGTTCGATTCATCTTTGGATCCCGAGAGATGCCAGTATTTTCCCTTCCCTTTCTTTACCAAGTTATTTAATACCGCGGACCATCACACATTTTCGATCTCCTTCAATTCAAAACCACAGTCCTTCCCCGTAACACCCGTTCTCGGCTCTCAGATCTACTATATATACAGCATCCCATCGAAAAGCAGCTTTTTACAGAGCTTTCCTTCTCCGATCCTCCTCCCTTTGGAACTCTATACCTTCTTCCATTCGTCGTTCCAATTATCTTCCAACCTTCAAATCCCGTATATTCCATCACCTTATTATCCCTACACTTCCCAAAAAATCGAAAATAGTAGGGGATCAGTTTTGACTTAAACTTCTATTCATTCGATGAATGAATGATGTTTTTTGATGTACCTTTGTGTGCGTGATTATGTATTTATATATATAAGTGTGTGGAATTCAAACCACGTACATATGTATTAATATCATCTAATTAGATATAAAAAAAAGACATAAAGGGATTAAGTGTAAATCTCTGATAGTAGGGTAAACCGGGGGATTGGCGACACCTTAAGGGTTTTTTATTTTTATATTTTGTATTTAAAGAGATATAAATACAAAATAAAACACATAACTACTTCAAAATGTGGCCTACCGATTTCTCATATGCATATGCTTAAACAACTTCACATTTTTTTTGTAAATAATTGTTTGTAAACGATAACCACCTGTCGGAATTGCCCCATGAACCAGGGTAATTCCGACATACCATAGGGGTAATACTAACATAGGTTATAGAAGGCAAAGTTAATGCCCTAATAATTTTTAAAAACTTTTTTATTGTACATGAAACGTTTACAATGAAGTGGTGAACAGTTAGTAAAATAAATGTGCAAATATTGAGGAAATTATTATTAGGAATAAAAAAGTATTTACAACAAATCCAAACTTTGAGTAAACTATATTTTGTAATAAAATGTATTTCTAAGCTAGATTAAAAGAGAAATTACTTTTTCAATGCAATGGTCGCAAGTATAGTTTTCCGCAGAATCAAATCCTCTACAATCAGCGTGTGTCCACAATCCACAAACGACACGCCTAAACCAAAGTTCGTTACCTCCGAATTCTCCACACACTGAACACATTTCCGAGTCTTCTCCAAGTAAATTTACCATGTCATCCATCTCATAGCTTCGACTCATCAATGTCATCTTCAGACGAAGACTCTGAGAAAGATATTTGTCTTCTGCATGTTTTCTTTACTTTTTTATTTTCTTTGCAACATTTGACTTTTTTGATTTATTTTCACAGGCATTTATATTTTCATCTACTTTTTCCTTCTTGATTTTTTTAATTTTTTCTTTTGTGGGCACTTAAGGATTTTCGAAGAGTTTTTTAAGTGCTATCTTGGCCTTTACCTCTTTCTCCTTTGTGATCTTCTTCGCTTCTTGTAATACAGCTTTCATAGGCGTAGCAGTGACAATAGTTGAGTGCTGTTTAGGTCTGCCTTTGGTTTTGAGTTGATTGTTAGGTTGTAGGCCTACAGGAGATATTATTGAAAGCTGTTGTTTAAAACCAAGCAGGTCACGACGTAGACTTTTTTCTGCATTTGTCGGCATATCATGCACACTGTTTGAAGATGTTCCAGCTTCAGGGCTTATATATGCCAGTTATTCATTTTTTTATATAAATTTTAACTGGACTCAATCATATAATATATTCTTTAATTAAGAGAACAAAAAACCTATTTCCAGTAAAAAAATTTTTTATTCTTTATTTACGAGAAACGTTTCGGCCAAGGCCATTCTCAATCTTCTATTTTAATTGTTTCATTTTTTTAATACTTATTATATGGTTAACAATTTAACCATAAGTCATTCATCTGTAAAACATGCATAAATTCCATAATTATAACAATATAAATAATTCAATAAATAAAACTGTATATAAAATATTTCTATTGTCCAACAAATAACCAAATAAAGCATAGATACCTCACATAAGTTGTTTAATTCCATTTAAAATTTTTTTATCCAATTCAGAGGGAACCATATCCTCTATAGTCATTTAATAATAAGTCAACCTTTGATCTTAGTCTATTATGATCTTTCATATTATTTTCGAAATTATTTAAATAAATTATTATTAATATTATATCTAAACAATCTCAATTCAAATAATTGAATAAATAAATAAAAAAATAAAAACAAACAAGCATATTGATAATTATTCTGACATTATGTTATTTTTCAATTGTTTCAATAATTTAAATCACTATGGCTGGTTCAGGTGAAGTTTAGAAGGCAATTATTGAGAAGGTTATTGTAACAAAGGAAATGCCTAGAAGCTTTGTGCATTAATGACAATATAGAAAATGTAGTCAACGATAGAAAAGAAGCAGGAGATATTAGTAAGTTATATTCATCCGTTATTCTAAAATTGAAAAAGAAATAATATATAGGTTTTTATCTGCTCAAAACATAACTGTTACAATAACCTTCTCAATAATTGCCTTCTAAACTTCACCTGAACCAGCCATAGTGATTTAAATTATTGAAACAATTGAAAAATAACATAATGTCAGAATAATTATCAATATGCTTGTTTGTTTTTATTTTTTTATTTATTTATTCAATTATTTGAATTGAGATTGTTTAGATATAATATTAATAATAATTTATTTAAATAATTTCGAAAATAATATGAAAGATCATAATAGACTAAGATCAAAGGTTGACTTATTATTAAATGACTATAGAGGATATGGTTCCCTCTGAATTGGATAAAAAAATTTTAAATGGAATTAAACAACTTATGTGAGGTATCTATGCTTTATTTGGTTATTTGTTGGACAATAGAAATATTTTATATACAGTTTTATTTATTGAATTATTTATATTGTTATAATTATGGAATTTATGCATGTTTTACAGATGAATGACTTATGGTTAAATTGTTAACCATATAATAAGTATTAAAAAAATGAAACAATTAAAATAGAAGATTGAGAATGGCCTTGGCCGAAACGTTTCTCGTAAATAAAGAATAAAAAAAATTTTTTTACTGGAAATAGGTTTTTTGTTCTCTTAATTAAAGAATATATTATGCCAGTTATGTTCAAATTTGGATGATTTGTAGTTTTCTTTCTTAATCTTTTCTTAGAACGCACCATCTAAAAATAAATAAACCAAAACACGTTAGCCAATCCCATTCATAATGAACCGGGACAATACCGACATGTCGGAATAGCCCCGGCCAGGGATGTTGGCATTACCCCGGCAAGACAAGACGGCGTTTAAACAGGTTATGAGGGCAGGTTAGTGACCGAACCGAAACAAAAACTATACTAAACTACTCGCTAAATATCGTGCTTTATAACTTATATAATCTTATTTAGGATTACAAACTTATAATTACATTTACCTTCTATGAAGTGCTAAGGAAATATTACACCGAAATCAGCAAAAACTTTTAATTTCAACTCACAGCAAAACTTGTTTACCTAAACGACAGAGGCACACAGGGCGTTAGTTGCGGTGATGTCCGCAAGGTTGCAGCGAATAGCACTTCACAAATATCTCTGCAGCGATGGCTAGAACTGCAGTGTCGGCATTACCCGTGGTGTCGCCGTTCCCCCGGTTTACCCTATTGTTTATTTTTTCTTATTTTTTTGTTGTTATTTTTCTTGGTCTAAATTCGATATATATGTAACCATAAATTGTTTCTCTTATATAATTATTGTTAACTTATTTTAATATTTTTTCTTTCTCTTCTTCTAATCTGTTTTTAAAAGATTGTTATTGTAGATAATTCGCATTTTTTTGTTCATTATTTTTTATTTTTTCTCACTTACTAAATTACGTGTAATAATTAATTAAATGTAATTATTTTACACTCTAAGGCATACTAGCTTACAACACCTGTATTGTTATTCTATAGGGACTTGTCCCAGAATAACTAAAGACATTATTATTATTAATATTTAAGTGGACGTTGGTCTTAAATATTGTGGATAGCACGGTATTTGTTTTTACTCAAACCAATTTATTTATAAAAATAAATCGAACGAATTCGTTATATGCTAAATTCATATTGAAACAAATTGGCAATGAACTACATTTCGAATTACAAGTTTTTACGAAACAAACTGGCATCTAGACCGGTTTGTTGGAATGATTGCAAGAGCTAAAAACAGTCGCTGAGTGGTGGCGTTTAAGCAACACTTCTCTACCAGCCACTACTTCATCAATAATAAGATTCTAGTTAAATTCCATTGGATAAAAAGGAAAGTAACCCGGTTGATATTTAGAATAAGAAATGCGAAGCTCTTGCTCCGCCGTTATATAACTAGGCCATCCGAGATCGCTTCTTCCGGGTCTTTCAACACACTTTTGAAGTAACGCTGTAAAATAAGTACTACGTGCTTGGAGTTGGTTCAAGGGGAACGTGTCGCTTGTGGGGACAGGCACTTGTGCATGGGAGAGGACGTATTCCTTCGGATTCATTTAGGTTACAGGTCTCTGGAATAACAGATACGATACACCTGTTTCCTGCTTAGTACAGGCAAAAGTCAATATATTTTCATCATGGACACTGTCCAGAATTTCATAGGGTTGATTAAAAAGAAAAAAAAAATATTTACGCCATCACTAAGAAAATGGTTTTATATAAAGTCTTAGGAACAATTTGCAATGACATAAACAGAGTGTATAGTATTTAAGTTTATAATACAATAAAATATTTCAAATTTAACCAGAATCTTGAATTCCCTCAGAGAAAATGATTGTATCAGTTTGAATTTAAGAAAATTGTCTCAGCACTCCAAAGAATAAGCATAAGCTTTAAAAAATCTATGCTAAAAAACATAATTTATTTTAAACAAAAAATTTACATCAGACGGAACTTAGCTTATGCTGCAATTTAACTATAAATCGGTAGCACAAAATGTAAAGTAGTCAAATTGATTATGTTATTACCATTATCATAAAATTTTACAAGATTTAATAAAAAATTGTTAATATATATTTTTTTTAGCTACATACCTTTAAAACTTCCCATTGGATTGTATTACTTCTGCTTATGTGTCGGTCCTCAAATATGTGAGTTGATTATGTGGACGTGAGATATAATTTTCAAAATATTTCTGATGAAATGGTATACTATCTCATCAGAGGGCCCAAATCCGGAATCATCGAGGTTAAAATTTAATAACTTATTGCTCAAGGATTTCTCCTGCTCTGCGGCAATCTTCTAACAGTGGAAATCACAACAAGCAATGAAACCACGGCTGCAAATCACTCTTATAAATAAGAACTTTGCATTTATTTCTTTTTTAAGAGAAATATATCTTTTTCAGTTAATATATTCTAAGCTTTTTTTTTTGCTTTTTTTTTTAAACAAGAGGAAATGGAAAAAACATACTTGTAATTTATACATGCAGTTTTTTCGTATATAAAATACTTTTTTTTTCAAACGAACTAGAGCTGTTTACATATAGTATTAGTAAAATTAAAATTATTGCGAAGTATGTATCCAATTGATTACTCCCAAGGGAGCGGAGTGGTTGAGAGGAGCACTGAGTTGCCATGGGTTCAAATCCCACTCACTGGTAGACTTGTACTTAATCTGTTATTGGCCGGAGATGGATCCAATGGGATCTAGGACCCTCCTGGGGCTCACCCAGCCTCTATAAAGTAGTAGGAGGGAAAATCAGACAGTTGGACGTGATCTCTGCACAACCGTTGTCCAAGAAACAGTACGGTCTCTACCATGTACTGAATCCCAGATCATTTTTGGATTGTAGTAGTACAGTTTTTTGGTTTTGGTTCTTTATGTACCCAATAAATATCTAATCACAGGAAAGAATTTAGGTATGGTTAAGAATTGTAAACTCCGAAACTTAACATAAACTAAATATAAAAATAAAAATCGGTCCAAAATGTATATAAATTGAAAAACCTTATAAAAAAAAACTATCATCCTTCCTACCGTTCCGTATTGGGAGCGGGGTAGCTCAGTGAGTAGAGAGCTGTGCTGAAAGGTCTTCGGCAATAAGTTAATGGGTAGAAATTCGATCCAAAGGATGGACCAGTCAACTGTAAATTGGATGGGCCTAATAACTAGGGACTTAGCAGAAGATTAATATACGTAGAGCCGATTACGCCCAAGAGATATAAGTAGGTACAGGTGAGAAGATCGCGCTGAGTGAGGTCTAACAGATTTGTTTTTGGAGGTCATCCATATACAATTATTAGTAATCACCACTTAGTGATATCGACATCGAACTTCCGGATTAATTATAACCAAACATAGAATTATTTTATTTTAAGGAAATCATATATAATGATACTCAAAATGTGCTGTAGAGATGAAATATCCGATTCCAATAACATTAAATGAATTAGAGAATGCTTAAAAAATTAATTAAAAATTGAGCTTTTGATGCTGAGATGGTTAAATTGAAACTAGGTGGTTAAGACTTACCGATGAACGCAAATTTTTGAAAAATTCTGGAGTAAAAAGCCATAAGCGATATAACCGAAAACAGTTCTGACCTCAACATTTCTTCAAATAGTTGTTACATGATTGATTTTTAAGACTATCATGGCCATATCCTTGGACCCAACATAAGAAAATGAGAAAGTACTGATGTTCAAAGACCTCATATATTATCACACGGGGCTTGCACAACCTTAATGGAGGTCTGTAGTATAGTGTTAACCCTATATTTTTGTAATATTCGGAATCTATCCCAATCACAATGGAATAATAACTCATCTTAAAATTCTGAGGTACGAGTATAAAAAAACATATAAGTACTTCTGTTGCTTCGTATTTTACGAGTGACATTGTCGATCGAAGATAGTTTGATAAAAGGACATCTGAAGTCTGAAGGGGTAACTAAAATTTGCCATGACGCCACATCAACTTTGGGCCAACGATATCATATTGATAGTCATAAGGTTGAAGAGGAAATTATATATAATTATTATAAAATAAAAAGTATACCCAAGAGTTCACCATGCTTTCTGATTTAATAATTCTATTTCATTGTACTAAGCTATTTACATATTTATCATATAAATAATGTGGTCAAAAATCAGCATTATCATTATAACATTAATGCTAATCCTAACACGATAATAACAATTTTTGTTTCACCATAACAAGTCATTTATTATAAGTTTTTAATAAAAATCCAAAGTCATTAGAAACTATTTTATCCCATAAAAAGCTTTTAAGTGATTAGTTCTACCAACCAACACTAATCATGAAGCAACGTAATTAGGCAAAGCTGTTAAGAGACAATAAAACTTATTTTAACAAGTCATGCATTTAAATTAGTAAGTAATGATCCATTATGTAAATAGAATATAGCGGTTGCATATTGCCGTGTAAATAATGAAACAGAAAGAATGGAGAAATTATTCTCCTCAACTCTTCACACAGAGTTGATTTCTTTCTAAGGTTTTCACAATATGCAAATAAAATTTCAAGCTTTAGATTTTATGGTATTCACTCTTATTCAAGGTTTCAGACTTTACAATAAGAATAAAATGAATAATGAGTAAAATAAAAGGAGGCGCCCTGTGGTCTATTGATTAGCGTGACAAACTACTAAGCCTAAGATCGCGTGTTCGTAGCCCGGGAGGTGGCCCTAGGATTTTTCAAAGGGAATAAAAAATCCTTAATTACGCCGTCCTTTGGAAGGGATGTTAAACGGGGGTCCCGAGCCTTTACGATGTCAATTACTCGTTAAAAATCCCTATCCTAATTAAAACTGGATAGGTAAAATTTAGAGCTCCCAATATAGGACCCGATGGAACAGTACAAACCTAAAAGCGAGCTCAACCAGGATCAAGAAAACCTCAAAGATGCCATGAAGAAAAAGCGACAGATCTTATGTGGACATCGATACCTAATGGACTCTAATATATATATAATAGACTATCCAACAAGATTTTTAAGGTACTCGATTCGTCTAGAACAATCAAGTGGAGAGAGATTTAATACTAATCAAGGTAGCATGTCAGACATAGATGATCTGAACTATACCTTTTGAAACATCCCTTACAGCAGCTACCCACAAACAAACCATAAATTGTTTTCGCTAGTTCGTGCGAGCGCAGGAAAGATTTCAATGGGAAAACTAAGGAATACTGAGCCAATATGAAAGCTAAAGATGTCGCCAAAAATACCATCTAGTACATCAGAACCATCAAATGACAATAACAGCACAGTTAAAACACAAACATCGCGATACGTAGATTTCTGAAACGGTTGGAAAAAAAATATATACATAAAACTTTCCCCTTTTTTTCTTAGGGGAATTAAACTGGTTTAATACCAGTTATACCTCCACATTAGGTAAAGAGACTACTTTAGCTAATGTGGAGGTATATCTTGTTTATTGCATCTCAAAATAACTCTTAATTACATAAGCTATAAGAAATTAGGCCAAATCATAAGATAAATAATATTCATCAAGGCGTTGTATCTACTATTTACACAATGATTAATCAACATATAAGTGATTTTGATTTGAAAAAAAGTTTTCTTCTATCTGAACCTTCTATCTGAAATTATAAGGTAGTAACTCAAAAGCGATAAAGAACTCTAATGAAAAATTCAGTCAAAAGAATCATATACAATGTGGAGAAGGCGAGTCAGTTTCTTTGGGCATATATTATAAAAATAATGGAAGAAAGTAGGCACACAAAACAAATAATATGTTTACTTATTTCAAAAAAAAAAATAATAAGAAACGATGGATCATGGAAAATATTCAAAACAGGGGAATCTTCAAAAACGATTTAAAGAGTTAAAAGACGATTTAAAGCGTACAAGAAGACGGAAACAACAAACGTGGAAGAATTTCAACCTAGGAGGAAAGACAAGAGCAGAATGATAGAATGTAAACGTAAACAGAAGATAGTAAGGGGAAAAAGAAAAAGACGAAGAGCATCCGTAACATACCATAAGTAACTAATATTTTTATTTTTATTTTCTTAAAATTAATTAATTAATTTTTCATTAATTTAAAATGATATTTTTGGTTTTGAATATCGTTTCTAGCCAATTAAGTATAAATGCGTAATTTTCTAGCACACTTCTTTCTTTTTTAAATATTTTATTTGAAAAGAAAAGATATGGCCAGGACCGGGACTCGAACCCGGGACTTTCACCTCTCCGTGGTGACGCCTCAACCATCTCGGCCATTCTGGCTCGCTTCACGGCCAGCCATATCCCCTCTTTTCACGTGATCCTACATCTTCGTGTTCTCGCAATTTGCGATGTATACACGGGGAGAATGTTAATTGAACATTATTTTATTTCGGATCTAGTTGACTTTAAGTCGTAAATATTATTATAATTTATTTTATTTTTATATGATATCATTTTTTAAATATTTAAGTTGAAAAGAAAAGATATGGCCAGGACCGGGACTCGAATCCGGGACTTTTCTTTTCTTTCTTTTTTGATTGAAAACGAGATATACTTTAATTGAAGTTTTCTAGCAGTACACTGCTTTTTACTGAATAAGCCATTCGCTTCTTCAAGATGATTGCTGACTCACTGATCTTTCTGACAGATGAAAGAAAACTAGAACTGGGGCACTCAATCAGTTTTTATAAACCTCAATAGTTCCTGATTCTCATTCTGCCATTCCTAATTTAAGTCTCTCTCTCTCTCTCTCTCTCTCTCTCTCTCTCTCTCACACACACACACACACACACACACTATCTCTCTCTTTCTTCCTCTTTTTATGTATAAAAAAGGAAGTTCTATATTAAAAAGGGTCTTTTGAGCATCCGATAAATACAAATCTACTATTAGATCTAGTACTTGAATGGCACTCGGACAATCTTCTCGATAAACCATTTATGTTTAGTAACTGTGCATTTCCTTTTTGTATCTTAAATGTATTTACACCGAAAACAAACAGATTAATAAAACGACGATAAACTTGTAGCTGATTCCGGAATATTCATTCTTGGGTATCACTGCACTCTAACTACCTGTCTTGACGATTAAGGTTCTGTTTTATTCCCTCTCGTTGATATTTCTTATCAGTCACATTTGCGAATGAGAAGCAAAGTAATAACCTATTTGGCTTTCCTGGATTAGAAACATTACAAAACATCTTCAAAACAACTAACAAGGGAAATAGCTTTCTTTCTCGGTTCTCTTGACATATTTTCCAACACCGAAACAGGTAATGGCCTGCATACGATAAAGAAACGAGAAAGAAGGTTTGGAGGACCCGAAGACACAAGAGGACGACGTGAAGGTACAATAGATAACGGTGAATAGCATAGTTCTCACGGCGGAGGGAATAGGGTCTCTGTGTCGCCTTCGTCCTCTGATAGTAAAGAGGGAAACGTACGGCGAATATTTTTGAATATACAATCTGAATTCATTAGCAAGAAGAAGGAGGGGTAAAAGTGTGCTACTCTTATTCGGCGAGTCAATAGTAACGTGTGGCTCTATTGAAAGAGAGATATTCATAAACTAGCGAGAAATAGGTGGTACCCGGAAAAGATTTTTATCGCCAAGGAAGCAAAAATAATAAGTACGAAGACAAAAAATATGTTGTGTTAATGTGGTAAGAATAGCAGGTTAACTCTTTACGTTTATATCTCATTGCTAGTTTAGAGGTTATACCAGTTTGGCCATAACTGACTGTTTACTAAGTGGTAGATAGTTTAAGAAGAAAACTATCCCAACCCAAAATGTTAATTTTTTTTTAATGTAGTCCGAAATTAGTGACCCGACATTTAAATCTTAATTAAATTAAATTAAATATGTGCAGGAAGATATAGTAGATATGCATGCTTTAGTTATATTATAATGTATATGGTATTGTTTATTCATTTAACGTCAATTAAGGATAGTAGTCGATCGATTAAACCATTCCGAAATATTACCACCATAAAAATATTTGAGGAATAGTTCACGTAGCGATCCTGAATCAAATTAAAATCTGCTGTAATCTAATGTATAATATATCCTATGTATATTACAGTATATGAGCATAATATTATAAATTATATATGCGAGTAAAATAATATACTTTAAATTATTTTGGTGTTGAATACAATATTATAATTGACTGTTAGTGAATTTATCCGTCATTCAATGTCGCCCAAGCGGATTGTTAAAAAATAAAGGTTTTTGGAAAAAAATACCAATTTTCAAAGGGGCGTAACTCAGAATCTGTTACACCTACATGCCTTAGTCTGAGCTTAAATTAAAGCTAATAAAATTCACTACCTTGAATTTCATCGTAGAATCACTCCTTCGGCCGGTGTTCCACACGAAAGTCGGCAAAAACATAGATTTGAATTTTTTGGAAAAAATGACCAATTTTCAAAGGGTCTATTAGAGCTACAGAGCTGCGGTTGGGCTGAAATTATATAAAATTTAATCTACTTTTAAAATGGTTACCAATGTTTTTTTTAAAATAAAAAACGCACCGATAATGAAATATAGGCCAACAACTGAAATAACTCCGAAAATTTCGAGGTTTTTCGGTCACTAAAAGTTTTCCCATCCGTTTACACTAGACAGACATGCCAATATCAACATATAAAAAAAATGCAGCTCTCTTCGATTCATTGCGACCTTCAAGTACCTGGCCACTGGCCAACTAAAGAATCGAAAAATTTAACAAAAGAATGTATGAATGTTCTTCATAAAATACTAAGAAAATTAAAATTGTATTTTACAATAAAATTTTAGCGTTTTTAAAATGAATATTTTATAGTTCAGTCCCGTTTTTTATTTCTGTACATATAAATTTGTCCCCACTGGGTTAACGATTCTCTTAAAGGCAGTGTGGTATCCTCATATCCGCTCACTGACACAATTCTTTTTTTTCCCTATAAAATGCCGAGAGTTCCAGATGCGGTTCAGAGTGACTACCAAGAACTAACAACCTGAAGGGAATGCAGGGCGCAGCAGAAGATCGCCCAGAACTTCCTCGCCGTACCGTTATCGTCACGTGCCGTTGACCCTACAGCCTCTGAATATTTCAATATAAGTCTGTTGCATACTTACATAATTATGAAAGGACATCATGGTTTGTGCGATGGCATAACCCTCCAATATGGCAATATAATGAGTAACGCTTCGCTGGCCAAGGTTCCTGCCTATTCTTTAAACATCATGCGGTTATATAAGAGGCTTCGCCAAGACCGGCTGGATTGTCTTTGAAAGTACGCTTGGACTACGTCAAAAAGTTACCGAGATTGCATCTAGAAAATTGCATGCCAGGCATAGCTTAGGGTGTGCACTCAGTTGCGCTCTATACAGAGCTCTAATTATACCCTACAGGTCAGCTGGTTCAATTAATTGCATGCGTAATTATGTCTCGACATATCGTGGAACATTTCTAGAAGTGCTAGTCATAATTAGGAACGGTTGGGAACCCAGGTCAAAAAGTAGTTATGTAAGCCAACCTTTAGGTGATATTGCAAAACGGTATGGTCCTGGTTTTTTCATCACCTTCCAAGCTTCGCGAATTTTAGATAATCTTTTAATAAAATCTTGAAAACATATTTTACATCAATCCGCTAGTTTAGTTGGGGCAAGCTTGTTTTGAAAATTGTAAGTCAACGTTAGTGCATATTTTAAGTGAAAATATTTTAATCGTAACTAAATATGCAACAGGTAAAAGCTTTTAAAACTTTTTTTTTTATTAACAGGAGAAGTATAAAAAAGAATGGTTAAAAAGAAAAAGTCTGCCAAGAAAGGATTCTCGCCGTTTTGTAAGTTTTATTTGCTGTTCGATAAGGATGCCATCTTCGGCGATTATCATATTGGTACTATTTGGATTTTTACTTTAAAATGGTTACCCATGGCTTTTTTTTAAAAAATGTACCGATTATGAGATGCAGGCCAAAAACTGAAATAACTCCGAAAATTTCAAGGTTTTTTGGCCACCAAAAGTTTTCCCATGCGTTTTTTCGGTTGTAAAATATGTAATTTCAATTTTTTCATATCCATATAATCCATCGAATTTCTTTTGTCTTACTAGAAATAATCACTAACTTTATGAAAAATATTTATAATAAGATTGTCACGTATTCTGGATGTCATCGGTATATTGATAATTAATCATTAATTCGTTCATAACTCAAGGGTTTATTAATGGGATTTCAGAGTTGTCAACATGATTGATTAAAACCAACAACTAGGTTAGCAAGTTACCTAACCTAGCATCTAAATCAACCAAACAATTAAATCTACAGATTAAATTCAATTAATGATCATCAGATTCAATTAATGATATACAGAAAGAAAAATTTATAAATAAAGTTAAATATACTAGCTGACCCGGCCACGCGTTGCTGTGGCTGTTGTAATAGTTTTAAAAATATATTACATTAAAATTTGAACTTTAAAGAAACAATGAATGAATGGAAAAAATGAATTCAATCGATTTTTTTTTTTACATTTTATTCATCTTACATCTAAGGACAGTATATAATAAATAAATAATATAAAAAATGCCTAACTGATAAAATATAAACATTAGTTTAATGAATGATGTTTATCATGGTTAATTTTTAATTATGGCTACTAATATTTTTTTAAGTTATAACTATTTATTTCAATTTAATTGAGCGCTAATCGATGCACAGTTTTTTTAATCAGTCCATTGCTAATACAAATGGATTGGGTGGTTTACTAACACGTGAGCTGCAACATATAATTGACCATGAGAGAAACATGGGTGTTCCAGGTCCAAACCGCAAATGGACATTGTCTGGCCTCGAGACTTGTTGATTGTCATAGCAAAAGCCAAGTTTATATCAAATTGAAGTCTTTTAACGGTATTATAGGTTCTGAGGGTATCATTGGTATAATACCTGGCTACAGGATGACTTCTCCTTTAAGTTTCCAATCAACATTCCTGCTTCAATAACATTCCCGGTTATATTTTTGATGACCAAACGTGTAAAATTCCATAATTGGAGGATTCAAATTATACATTATCAATAATAATAGCCGACACATATCACTAAGGGGCATGAAAAATAGTTTACATCCTATTCTAAGTCCTACTGAATATAGACACAAAATTTCATAAGAATCAGTCAATTTTTTTTCGGAGGAGTTCTGTTACAAACACTGTGACACGACAATTTTATATATTAGATATATATATATATATATATATATATATATATTAGATAACACGGAACACAGTTTGGTATGGCAGCTCCAAGTAAAGTCAAACATATCTGTAATCCAATTAAATCCTTTAACAGTTGAAACGCCTGAAGAAATCCTTTTGTTGACAGGAGACTTCAACGCGTAGTTCAGACGAGAGATTTGCAATTCTGAGCTCCTTTCTCCAACGTTAACAATATCCACAGAGTACTTTTTATCTGTTCAAGTAAATACTTTCAGTCTAAATTTTTTGTAAAAATCTATTGGTTGGGGCAATAAAAAGAAATTTGAAGTATCTATCGTGGGTTTAAAGTTAAAAAATAATCAAAACTAAAAACAGTGTGAAGCTAATACTAAAAAAAAAAAGCCAAATCAAAATATAAAATGCATGCACGGTTGGAATTGGATATTTATGAACGCGCATGATTCTCGTAGATTAATTCAAAATCCCACACTATCAAGTGTGGTGTGTTTAGCTTTTGAGCTAGAAATTAGCAGAAATTTGCCGCACTGAGCTACCAAGTGTCATTTTATTTATGTAATAATAATGATAGCAATCTTTTATATTTATATCAACATGAATATCGATCATAAGTTAAACTAATGACAGTAAACAAATATGAGTAAAAAGCTGATTCAATCACTTCATGAATAAAGCAGGAGAACCTGAAAAAAAAAAGTTCACTTCGATGTTGTTAAAATAAATTTGTCTTAGCGAAAATTGTGTTCCTCACACATCTCAAAACTCAAAATTCAGGTCATACTTATATCATGACAAAGATCATAATATCTTTTTTTTTTCTCCCCATTAACTATTTCTTAATGTTTGGAATCACAGAAATATATTATTTGAAATAATGTGCATTGTTTTTTTATGGTTAAGGTTTACTATACATAATAATTAAATTTTGATTCTTTGGACAGCCATTGATACTAGGATATTTCAAAGCGGACGACAAAGATTAAGATACTGTTGGTGTACTTCAATCCCAAGGATCAACTCAATCAAGATAGAGATATAGAGAGAAATCTGAGCACGCGCCTATCTCCTACTCTCGAAAATTAGAAACTCCATATCTACCAATTGCCCTCTAAACAAATAGTTAATAAGCTTACGAAATGAAAAAACAAATTCATTCAGTTTACTCTCGATTATATGTTTCCAATCGCAAATTAAAAATAAATTATTGGGCTCTTAATATAGTTCAGCTTAAGTTTATATTTGATTTTATACACGCCTTCAGCCTAGTCAGATCCCTAAGTTCGTGAAGCATTGATCATGTCAATAATTTTTTTGTTTACATTTTTAAAAATAAATAAAATTGTTACGGGCTACTGGGTATTAAAATGAATTAAACAATTCCTTAATTAAAGAAACCAATATTTATTAACAAAATGATAAAAAAGATACAATTAAACTATTAACAATTAAATTATTGAACTAATATAAATTTATAATGACAATATTCTAAATATTATAATCTAGGCCTAACTCCTATTTAATTATTACAATAATATAAGATAATACTAATTCTAGATAGCATAACTAGTTACAATAGTTTCTATGAATATTATAAAATTACACTATAATTTATAACTAATAATTAACACTTACAGTTCACTAGTCCACCGACCGTAAGATTCTTCAAGTATCACAAACTGACACACAGTAACAAACAGAAACAGTTTATTACACTCGCGAGACTGTCACAGTTCACTGATACACTTATTACACGGGCCGGTTCAACACTGACTAGTTTATCACACTTATTACACTTATCACAGATCTTCACTGGTCTACTCTCAGACTAAGACTGACTGGCTCGAGGTGAAGGAAGTCTTTTTATAGGCAAGGCCGAACATTCTAGAACACGGCGGGGCCAGACAATTCTGGAATATTCTTAATCCTTTTCCGACAAAAGAAGACGATCTAGAACAGTCCTAATCCTA
The DNA here is from genome assembly GCA_037127475.1 of Arma custos. Taxonomy (NCBI): domain Eukaryota; kingdom Metazoa; phylum Arthropoda; class Insecta; order Hemiptera; family Pentatomidae; genus Arma; species Arma custos. Next base: position 93,278,169 of record CM073764.1, read on the forward strand.
TTTAAACGTCTCCCGCTGACGGAGTTAAGCCGCTAATCCCCCGCTTCCGCCTTCCTTTGTGCGGCCGTAACACTGCCCCCTCCTTAAAAGTGCTCTGCCCAAGAGCATAGTCCAGAGAAATCGGGCATTTATGAGCTTCTACTGAAGACGCACTTTCTTTCCAGGGGTTGAACGTGCACACCCATATGGCAACTCCAGAGTTGGCGAATGTCTGTTCGATCATGTCCCTGACAATCTTCCAATCCAATCCGTCGTATCCACAGCCCAACTTCGGAATAGCGAGCTTAGTGACACGCAGTCTCAGAAGCTTACTCCGAAGGTCGTCGAGGCTTCGTCGCAGTGCGTCATATGCCGGCTTCTGATCAGTGGCACGCTTGGTAACCAAATAAAACAGGTGTCGTCCTTCGTGCGGCTGGTGGAGTGCCTTCCCGACACTTGGTCCTTGGCGTTCCAGCTCCTCAGTTCCGCCGAACTTCTTCCTGAAGACCGTTGCAATCCCTCGAGAAGTCCTCAGATCTTCGGCAACGCAATGGGCCAGAGAATACTCCACAGGTAACGAGAAGATATCCCTGTAGATTACCTGAGTTACTCCACGGGTCCCTGGTACTTTAGTATGAGCAACTGAGTTATTTGTCTTGACGTTGTTTAGGTACCTGACCTGCTGGTCTTCTTTCGGGCCGTGGTCTCCTTTGTACGGGGCCAGTCTATTGAAATGGACTACCTTGGGTTTTCCTTTAGGCTGCTTCCTGATCCTATATATGACGTCATTGATCCTCTTGACGATCTCAAACGGGCCGTCCCAGGAGTTCTGAAGTATAGGTGAGTAGCCTCGCCTTCTTCGAGGATCATGTAGCCAGACCAAGTCTCCAGGTTGGTAGCCACCCTTCTCAGCCCTGATGTCGTAACGCTCCTTCATTATGTCACTGGCTCCCTGGATGTTTGTGCGAACCTTCTCGTGGATATTATCCATCCGCTTCCGTAGATCCGAGACGTACTCCTCTCCGGCAATTTCCTCATCAGGCTTGAAACCGAATTTCAGATCACAAGGCAACCGAAGTTCTCTGCCGAATACCACATTTGCGGGAGTCTGCCCCGTTGCCTCACTGACTGAACTGCGGTAGGCCAGCAGGAACAGGTGAAGATACTGGTCCCAGTCTCGCTGATGGTCGGAGACCACTTTGGACAAATATCTACCCATAGTCCTGTTCATACGCTCCACCATGCCATCGGATTGAGGTTGAAGAGGTGTCGTCCTGGTCTTCCGTATTCCCAGTGCTTCGCACATCCCGGAGAAGACTGCAGACTCGAAGTTTCGTCCCTGGTCAGAGTGAAGTTCCATGGGTACTCGAAACCTACTGACGAGCTGCTTCACCAGTACGTCCGCAACCGTGACTGCCTCCTGATTCGAAAGGGCGTAAGCTTCCACCCACTTTTAAAAGTAGTCCATGGCCACGAGAATATACCGGTTACCTTCATCCGTCACAGGGAAAGGGCCAGTGATGCCAATTGTTATTCTCTCAAACGGTGCTCCCACGTTGTACTTCCTCATTTGGGCCTTCTTTCTTCTTATGGGTCCGTTAGAAGCCGCACAAGTCGCACAACGCCTGCACCAGTCCAACACATCGTCCTTAAGGTTTGCCCAGTAAAAGCGTTCACGTACCTTTTCCAATGTACGGTGAACTCCAAGGTGGCCGCCGGATACTCCGTCATGAAGTTCCCTGAGTACTTCGGGCCCTTTACTCTTTGGAACGATGAGCTGAAGTCTGCGCTGATCTCCTTCCGTGTTCTCCAATGCCCATTTCAGCAGCCCGTTGTCAACTAGAATGGAGTCCCATTGGGGCCAGTAAGTCTTTACATTCTTCGACATTGGAGCAACATCCTGCCAGGTTGGTCTTCCTTGCCCTGATAGTTTCCACTGCTTCATTTGTTTCAAGTCCGGGTCCCTGTCCTGCTCCTTTGACACCTCTGCATCCTGCCAACTGTCCATGACCACCGTTGTCCTCAACACTGCTGCCTGCTTCTGTTCTTGTCGAGAACAATGCCCGCAGTCTTCGCCACAAGGCCTCCTTGAGAGCGCATCCGCATTTCTGTGACTCGTTCCAGCACGATGAGCAGATTCAAAGTCATTTTCTTGAAGGCGCTCTATCCACCTCGCCACTTGTCCTTCTGGTGACTTGAATCGTAGCAGCCACATTAGAGCCGCGTGGTCCGTTCTCAGGAGGAATCTTCTGCCGTATAGATATTTGTGAAAATGTTCTATAGATTTCACCACTGCCAGAAGCTCCTTCCTTGTGACACAGTAGTTGCGTTCCGGAGCTGAGAGCGCTTTACTGAAATATCCAATAACCCTTTCTTCTCCATCTTGGAGCTGAGAGAGGACGCTTCCAATAGCGGTGTTGCTAGCGTCTGTGTCAAGTATGAACTTGCCCTCGGGACGTGGATAGCTCAGAATAGAAGCACTACTCAACTTCTTCTTCAACGCTTCAAAACTTCAACTTCTGGAAACGCTGCACGCAGTCGTTCGAAGACCTTCTCCAGATTCTTCAGATGGTGAGCGAAGGACTTTCCCAGCACAATGATGTCATCTAAGTATACCAGGCAAATTTCCCAAGAGAGACCTCTTAACACGCTTTCCATCAGCCTCTCAAATGTTGCAGGAGCATTGCAAAGCCCGAATGGCATTACCGTAAATTGCCAGAGTCCAGTCCCAATCGAGAACGCTGTCTTCTCTTTATCTTCAGGTTGCCTGGATAGTTTGCCTGACATTCCTGATCCCAAAGGAAAGTCCGTTTTTCCTCGGTGAGCCTGGTAAGAGGTTTTGCAATGTTTGCAAATCCTTTCACGTACCTCCTGTAGTAGGTGCAGAGGCCGAGAAAACTTCTTACTTGGTGCTTATCTCGAGGTACTGGCCGGTCGGTGATCGCTGCAATCTTCTCTGGGTCAACGGCAACTCCATTGTCCGACACAACATGCCCCAGATAGTTGACTTGCCTTCGGAAGAGATGACACTTCTTCGGGTTCAATTTAAGGTTCGCTGCACGCATTCGTTCGAAGACCTTCTCCAGATTCTTCAGATGGTGAGCGAAGGACTTTCCCAGCACAATGATGTCATCTAAGTATACCAGGCAAATTTCCCAAGAGAGACCTCTTAACACGCTTTCCATCAGCCTCTCAAATGTTGCAGGAGCATTGCAAAGCCCGAATGGCATTACCGTAAATTGCCAGAGTCCAGTCCCAATCGAGAACGCTGTCTTCTCTTTATCTTCAGGTTTCAATCCAACCTGCCAATATCCAATGCGGAGATCCAAGGTAGAGAAAAGTTCACACCCCTCCAGGGTGTCCAGCGTATCATCAATCCTGGGGAGCGGATAACTGTCTTTCTTGGTGACGTTGTTCAGAAGGCGGTAGTCTACGCAGAATCTCGTTGTGCCGTCCTTCTTCTTCACCAATACAACAGGAGACATCCAGGGGCTACTCGAAGGCTCAATGACACCATCAGTCGCCATCTCCTTGATGATCTTCTCGGCGTCCTCCCGTTTGGCTAACGGCAGTCTCCGCGGGACCTGTCGGATGGGCTTAGCATCCCCAGTGTCAATCCTATGCTGGACGATATCCGTTCTACCCCGTGGCCCTGGGCTGATCTCGAAAACGTCCTGCCATCGGGTAATCATCTTCTTCACTTCCTCGCTCTGTTCAGGCGAGAGTTCCCGGCAGGATTCGTCCACAAATCCTGTTAGTTCTTCCGGCAGTTCTCGCAGCTCGGTGGGATGACGTTGCAGCTGACGAACCACTGAGGTAGCGGTTGTACATTCCCCTACCGGTGTTCCTTTGTTCAGCGTTACTGGGAAGCTGTTCAGGTTCATTAGCCGAATCGGAGTGGTACGTCCGACCTTGATGAGAGACCTTGCAACCATTACGCCGCCTCCTGTTCTTCTTGCCTTCTAGGTTCAAGTAGCAAACATTGACCCTCAGGTAGATGTCCTTCGATCGTCCCATGCGCAATGATTTGGCTCCGTGCAGGTAAAGTGGTGTCTTCTAGTAGGCGCACTCGTGCGTAGGTGTCCTTTCCCTGCCGAAGGATGACTTCTTCGTCTCCCAGCGTCATAACACCTCTCGCCATATCCAGCTTGATCCCATATGCGATCATCAAGTCCGTGCCTAATATGACATCTTCATCAATATCTGCCACGAGAGCGCGGTGCTTCAGATGTTGATCCCCTATGATGAAGTAGGCAACTGTCTCCCCGTAGACCTTGCCTGGCTCTCCTGTGGCAGTCCGTAATGTCCAAATCGTTGGCAACATCTTCTCAGCAGGAACTGTCTTAGAGCTCAAGGTTGTCTTGGTTGTCTTTGTTAGCAGACTTCGCAGCTGCCCGTTCACCTTCCCATCAACGTAGAAGCTGTTCGTTCTGCTCCCTAATGACGCAACTCTACTGGTCTTCCTGGGGCCTCTGACGTAGCGGGCTGATAGTTGTTCCTCCCCATCAACCCTACTTCGTTCCTGTGGCTTTTCTTGCTTCTTGGATGGACACTTGCTTCTAGGGTGTTCAAGTTGGCCGCAGCTCCAACAGCGTATCTCCTTCTTACGGGTCCTTAGAGCCTCCAAGACCTTTGTCAGAATATCTTCGACGCTAGGGACCTTATTAGGCTCCGCTTCTGCTGCTCGAACTTGTGCATGGCCCCGTACTGACTGCCTGACAGCCTCGAACTCCATGGCCTGAGATAATGCGTCTCCCAAAGTCTTTGGCCGGGCGAGCTTCACTGCTTGTTGCGTCTCGGGGTCCCGAAGTCCATCCAGGAATTTGTCGACAGCCAGGCTCTCGTAGACATCATCGGTGACCGATGGGTAAGCATTCCTCACCAGCCGTGCAATGTCTGCTTCAAATTCCTGTAGCGTTTCGTTGGTCTTCTGGATCCTGCTTCTCAGCTGCGAGCGATAAAGCTGGTCCATGTGTCGGTGGCCGAAACGCATCTCAAGTCTTCTAATCAGCTCCCCGTAGTTAGACCGCTCCGACAGTGGCATCCCCTGCAGTACTCCCAAGGCGTCTCCACGCAAGGCCAGGCACAAAGCTGAATCTTGGGTCTCTTTCGACCACCCGTGGATCGAAGCCGCAGTCTCGAAGAGAGTCATGTAGTCCTACCACGGCGTCTTTCCGTCGAACACTGGAATGGTGTTGTGAGTTGGTGGCGTCCCTGAATTGGCGGGCGTAATGGTGCTATGAAGGCTGCCATCGGTGGAACGGTCGGTGTCGTTCGTCGGTGGGTTGCTCATACGTCCCTCGAGAGCCTCCATTCTTAGCCTAAGTTCGTTCACTTTTTCTCCTAGCCTAGATTCTACATTAGCTACTTCATTATTTACATTTTCCGTTAACTTAGTTTCTAATGTGCCTAACTTAGACTCTAATGTATCCAATAACTCACTTTTTACAGTACCTAGTTTATTTTCTACATTGCTTAACTCATTTTTAACAGTACCTAATTCATTTTTAAAAGTTGCAGACAACCTGCTTAAATCAGTTTCAAACAGAACGTCATCTGGATTTTCCCCTAAATCTACAAAAAATTTACGCAAGCGCTCTTGCAGTACACTTTTAGTTCCCGAACAATCAAGATCACGTTCCTCCAATTCACGTTTCAAATCCGCAACTTTTAAATCAATTAATTTAACACTTTTAGAAGCCATTCTTCATACAGTAGCCCAATAATTACAAAATACAAGACCAAATGCAAAATAATAGCAATTACACAATTACCCCAACCTGACACCAATTTGTTACGGGCTACTGGGTATTAAAATGAATTAAACAATTCCTTAATTAAAGAAACTAATATTTATTAACAAAATGATAAAAAGGATACAATTAAACTATTAACAATTAAATTATTGAACTAATATAAATTTATAATGACAATATTCTAAATATTATAATCTAGGCCTAACTCCTATTTAATTATTACAATAATATAAGATATTACTAATTCTAGATAGCTTAACTAGTTACAATAGTTTCTATGAATATTATAAAATTACACTATAATTTATAACTAATAATTAACACTTACAGTTCACTAGTCCACCGACCGTAAGATTCTTCAAGTATCACAAACTGACACACAGTAACAAACAGAAACAGTTTATTACACTCGCGAGACTGTCACAGTTCACTGATACACTTATTACACGGGCCGGTTCAACACTGACTAGTTTATCACACTTATTACACTTATCACAGATCTTCACTGGTCTACTCTCAGACTAAGACTGACTGGCTCGAGGTGAAGGAAGTCTTTTTATAGGCAAGGCCGAACATTCTAGAACACGGCGGGGCCAGACAATTCTGGAATATTCTTAATCCTTTTCCGACAAAAGAAGACGATCTAGAACAGTCCTAATCCTATTTAAACGTCTCCCGCTAATCCCCCGCTTCCGCCTTCCTTTGTGCGGCCGTAACAAAATGAATATTATTGGATAAATTAAAATCGAGGTCAAACATCATTAGTGGCGTCCGTCAGCTGTAAGCCTGCTTGGATTTTTATTTTGTCTAAAACATATTTATTCAGGTCTTGCTCGCTACAAATCATCTTTAAATAGGTCAGTCACTCCGAGGCTGTTAAAATAAATTTGTCTAAGTAAAAATTGTGTCCCTGACACATCTTAAAACCGAAAATTCAGGTCAAACTTATTTTATGATAAGGATCATTGGATACCTCTGTTTTCTCTCTACAAATTATTTTTTTAATATTTAAAATAAGAGCAATATAATTTTTAAAAATGATGTGCATTTTTTTAAATGATAAAGAGACTAATTTTGGGGACGAACATGTTAAATCAATAAGGATCCGATTCATTGCTCTACCATTTTTGGAAGCTTTGAATAAACTACTGAGTTACGCGGTGCGATAAACTATAACTATAACTATAACGACAAAAACAATGCATAATTTTTAAACGATACTTAATAACCTTGGATTCTTGAATTATGGGATTAGAGTGAATGTTATAAGCTCAAACACTACATGTTATAAACTCAAACTGAAAGTCCAAATTTTAATTCATTTTCCGCCTCGAAGAATGTTTTCCATCAGTTGTAGTTTGTTTATTTATTTAACATTATTCAATGCTGCTGTGGCTAATCGGACGATGCTGCAGTTCTTTTAATTTTTGCCTGTCCAGATATAATTAGGATAGGGATCATTAACGAGTACCTGGCACCGCACAGGCTCGATACCTCCATATTACGCTTTTGTATTCTGGATTATGTATTCCCTTTTAAAAAATCATAGGGCCTCCTGAAGGGCTGCGAATCAGTGTCTTGGTCATTGTAGGCCATTATAAGCCACTACACTATGGGTGACTCCACCATTTTCAGTATGACATACCTACTGACGTATTTTCAATATGATCAACAAAAGTAGCAGGCTTCCATGCTGTGCTTTTCAATTTAAAAGGCGACTTATATTTCTGGTTGAAATCGAAACTGAACGTTCTCACCTCTTACCCGATATCAGACCAGAATCAACTAACATTCATTAATGCAAATTTCATATCAATCCAAAGCAAACAAGTTGTCAAGAATCTCACAACTTGTTTCGCCAACCAACGATCCATCCAGGAACCTCTTGCACCACTGTCACCACTCATTCTAATGTGAAAAGGAAGATAATTTTGAAACGCCTCTTCCCTTTTTCAGCAACCATAGGCAGCCATGGGGCAATAAACTGAGCCTGTAGGACTCTCGATTTATTTTTTAAGTTATTTAGGCAAAGACTTCAAATCTGCAGATTTACATAATTTTCCGATAATAATAAATGATAATAATAATAATGTAAGAGTGTTGCCATCAAACATTGCTTAAAAAATGCTCGGACCTTTAGAAAATAGTGCTAAAGGATAGAATACTATGAAATAGGTAAAACATATGCTAAAGCGAATGACCTGACCAGAGAGAAGAAGAATGCATAAATTAAGAAAAATAGGACGGAAGGGACTTAAAAGGAGTCAGTGATAACTGTCCTTGTTTAGCATCCGAAAAAAACTTTAAAAAGCAACGTTGGCTCAAAAATTAAAATAATTTCCAAATTAAAAGATATAAAAGTACCGATTCAGTCATGACTGAAAGAATTTCCCAAATAAAATTTTCCATAGCACAGATAAAAATAGGCATATTTCGATCCAACGTTTAAATTAATATCATCAATAATTCGAAATTCTAGTTGAAACTTTTATTTCCTGATGAAATGATTACAGAAATCTACTCATTACCCATAATTACATTATCTTTTTCATAATAAAGCTACGATAACTTATATTTTTAGAAAATATTAAAAATGAAACGCACGGGGTTATAGGATCGGTGAAGAGAATGGATTTGTCTGGGCCGTGTTACGAGCCAGGTTACCTCAATTGGTTAGAGCACTGCGCTATTGATGTGGGTGAAAAACAAAAGATACTACGAATAGATTAAGTTACACTAGCTAGTTACAGTACTCATGAATAACTGAAAAAATACGTATCTCTCTCTTCACCAAATGAGGTTGACTGACTTGGGATTTAGTAAGTAACGATCCTTTGTCATCTAATTTATAGTGTAACTTAAACTATTCGTAGTATCTTTTGTTTTTTGCCCACGTCAATAGCGCAGTGCTCTAACCAATTGAGCTAACCTGGCTCATAACACGGCCCAGACAAATCCATTCTCTTCACCGACCCTCATTTCATTTTTAATATTTTCTAGAAATATAAGTTATCGTAGCTTTAGTATGAAAAAGAGAATGTAATTATGGGTAATGAGTAGATTTCTGTAATCATTTCATCAAGAAATAAAAGTTTCAACTAGAATTTATTGTATGCTGATCATAGTAACAAGATATATATTTACTTGCAAAGAAAGAAAAGTAAGTTGCCCCTCTTCTTGCCTACGACTGCCACTGTCCTGTCTCTTAATGGCACAGGTACTGACCATAAGGGACACTTAAGCTACCTGCTACTCCTGTAAGATGTCAATTACTCGTTAAAAATCCCTATCTTAATTAAACCTTGATAGGCAAAACTTAGAGCTCCCCCTGTAGCATCGTCCGATTAGCCACAGCAGCATAAAGTGACGTTAAATAAACAAACAAGCTAGCTGCACCAACCTTACCATATTTGTTTAGATACTCAGTGTTAAAATAGTGTCACATATAGAAATGTAAACAATCGAATAAGAAAAATAAAAAATGTTTGCTTCACTTATAATAAAATTTCACTACCTTCTAAACTTTACACTCTGGAGCAAGTGGATTCTCATTAGCGACCAGTTGCTGAGTAGGGTTGTTTATTTAGGTGTCTAACCTTGGCTTAACACTAGGATTTTAAATAGTTTAAAACTGAGTCCTGAAACGAAAAATTGGATATAATTAATGGATCGCGTGTGTAATTGCTCAAGAAGCGTTGTAGTGAAAGTGGAGGAGAATGTAATTACATTAGGAAAATAGAAGAGTGAAGGAACGTAACATACAATAGATAGAGTCTTAAAAACACCGCCACTTTCTTTGTCGACGATCTTTAAAGGAGGAAGCGAGCAATGAACTTCAGGTTCGGTGCAGTAACCTTTGTCAATAGAATTTGTCAATGTAATTTAAACTCCCTATATATATATATATATATATATATATATATATATATATATATATATATGCCATAGATAGTGAAAGATTGTTTAAAAAAGCCCTTATCTATAGTGTGCTGAGTGCTGAGCTGCAATGCTGAATATCCATGGTTCAAATCCGGGTGTGGCAAGTTAATTATTTAACCTGTTAACAGCCATGGATGGACCCAGTGGAATGTACAGACTCTTCTGGGGTGCACCCTGCCTCTATAAAGTGGGAACTATTAATTGGGGGGAAAAACTCGGGGTTGAGCTTGAACTCGTAAAATTCATCGACAATGTGATAACTAGACACTGGTTGTAGTGGTAAATTTTTTATATAATTTATAATAAGTAAGATAGTCATATTTTTATTGCAGAATAATAAGGCAAGACACTCTTCTGTTTTTAATTTATCTTTTTAATTTTTATTTTTGTATTAAAACACTAGATTACTTCTTTCTACATTAGGGAGGATGATAAGTCGTGGTTTTACATAATAAAATAAGTTAAATCATTTTGAAATATAATGTTGTGTAGTGATCGACAAGGAGATGAGCTAACTGTTCCTAAGTTCGGAAATCATGATTGGGAAGACACGTAATTTAATTCAGTTGGGTATCTAAGGCTTTCAATCATAGTTACTTATCTATCTATGAATGACCCATGAAGAACGTTGGCCTCCCCAACAATGCTCCTCCATTCAGAGCAATCCTCTGCAGATCTTCTCCATCGACTCCCAGAAACTGTTCGTCAGCCTCGACATTTTCAAGCTACTACTACCTCTTCCTACCTCTACCGCTTCTGGGTCTACTCTTGGCTTTACTTCTTCCTCTTCTACAGTCTGGGCGTCCCTCCATTCCTTGGTAGTCTTTCCTGATCCATTCGGTACACATGGCCAATCCTTCTTATTCTTCCCTTTTCGATATATGAAACTAAATCGGGATCTTATTGTATTTTTGCAGGTCTTTAAGTAATTTAATGTGCATATTAAATACATAAAGCTTGTTTAATTTTTAATGAAATCTAATATCAGATTCAACAGAATCATCCCATTACGTCTCGGCCTGTGTGTATATTCCAGGATTAATCGCCCAGTAGGTTTTTAAAAAAATATTCATTTTGAAAGTACGGGAGTACATTAGACCAATAAGGTAGGTAATATCTGTTAGTATTAATAAATAATAGTAAATAATAATTATAAAGGGAAGAATTCAAAATATGAATCAATGACTAGGAGAGGAAAATAGTTGACTGGATGATACCCGTAAAATGGAGAACGGAGATAGTTGGGGGGTGCAGTAAAAAAAAACACTAAATAAGTACTGGACTTATATTTATGTACCGACGTTTCGACCTACAGTGTAGATCATCTTCAGGGCGATTTGGAGAGAGAAGCCCTGAAGATGACCTCTCCAAATCGCCCTGAAGATGACCTACACTATAGGTCGAAACGTCGGTACATAAATATAAGTCTAGTGCTTATTTAGTGTTTTTTTTACTGTACCCTCCAACTATCCCCGTTCTCCAATGACTAGGTAGTTTTGGTTGGATATACAAAAAAAAAACAATAACTATCAGGTGTTAGACTTCAGAAAGAAAAGTACTTCACTCTAAAAGGATAAATCAAAAAATTAAATTTGGAAGAGGAGTAAAATGATCATAAAATATCAGGGATGTATTATTTAATAGAGAACCTATGAGTACTCCAAACAGCGCCAACCCTCGTAAAGTCAATATTTGCAATTCATTTTATGGATTAGAGAAATAAAACATACGAGAAACCTATATAGACATTTAAACGATCATCGATTGCATTCGATTCAAATTAAATAAAACGTTTTGAAGCTATTTTTGCAATCTAACCAAATTAGTAGACATGTCGTATCGCGAGTATTGCGTAACTGACTTCCTCCTTCCGAATATCCGAAGGGTTGTGGAGAAATTTCAAAGCGGGGAGAAATCAAGATCTCCCTGCACTTTCACGGACTTTCTTGAGATGCTGGTTTGTCAACATCCTCCAATGAGAGCTAATAAGTCTCTACATGGATTGCAAATTGTTCCATGTTCTTCGTCAGAAACTCATATCGAACTTAGATTTTTAAAAATAATAATCTCTTCCTTAGTACGAACTGGCAATTTAATTGGCAAATTGAAGTTGATAATTTTTTGTAAGAGAAAAACACAAAATAAATTTGATATACTCAGAAATTAGGACGAACATGTAACTAGACTTTTATGTATAAGAAGGTTAGATAAAGTCTCGGAGCTGTTTATGCTAAAAAAATCGTTTATTTCTTGAAATTGTTTTAATGATTATTATTTCATAATAAAACTTAAAGGTATATAAGGCTGTATAGGGTTTAAAAAGTCACTCTTTGTTAATTTCTAAGTGATTTGTTATTTTATTAACATTTGGCCTTTTAAGATAATTCAGATGGAAGATATCTCTCGGATTAAGATATCGCGAATATGAAAAAATGGACTTTACCACTTTCAAATATAATAGCTCACATAAATTAATAAATAAACTAATAAAATATAGAATTAGAACATTTTGTGCATTTTTAGTGCTAAATTTTAGTTGTGGGGAGGAAGTGGGAGGTAGGCACGAATTATAAGTATACCGATATATGACGCGATGCCTTAAAATCGATACAAACAGTGCCTCCAGCTTTTCTATACAAATCTATTTTTTATTATTAATATTCTCCTGAAGTAGACCAATTAGTAATCTTTTTTACTTGCGATATTAATGAAAATTTTCCGTGTAGCTTTTTCTTCTTCTTTAACTATTATTTATAAGAAAAATACATTTTAAGAAAGAAACGAATTGCGCATGGATCGTATATTACTAAATTACGGATGTTTTTTAAAGAAGAAATGAAAAAGAGGCTCTAAAATGTGTTGTGTTTCCAAGGACAGTCCCACTAGCATTCAAACACTTTCACTGTTATCTTCTTTTGTATTTTATTTTGTAGCCTCTCTGAAAAGATTAGGGGTTTCGGAACGATAGTAGCAATGAATGATATAAGCACTTTCTTTCTAGTCGGACCCGACTGCAGTTCAGTAAGAAAATTAATAGTAGATCAGCATTTTTTTGTTTTTGTGATTATTTTTACCAGCCATGCACTATTATTTCCTCAGTTCAAAACAAATTTTCATGTTTACCTGTTTTCTTTCACCCACTTTTTGTTTTAGGTATACCATCAAGGAAAATATAACAGGCAATTAATTAAATGTGAATCAATTCAATTCATTTTAAATAACCGCTTCATAGTGGCTGAGTAAGTCACAGAATGCCTAGATCTCACGGGGTCGATTTATAGCTGTTAACAGATAATTTGTCTACCACAGCCGGGTATTATTTATCCGTAGCCGGGGAATATATCATTGTAAACATTTTAATTTGAAAAAGGGCAAAGAAACATAACCAAAACAAACTCTCAGAATAAGATCCTTTGGGAAAGCTAAGAATAGTGTTTTCTCTTGCTGTTTTTTTTTCCGTTTAACTGTTACTTTTACCTTAAAATAATTCATTGTGTTGGTATGTGAGTATTCCATATGACAGACTTCATGAGAAACATTAAAGCTTAAAAATTCATGAAGGTGCAATGAATGATATAAGCACTTTCTTTTTGTTCGGACGCGACTACACTTGAAACAGCTCAGGAAGAAAGTTCACTCATAAGACATCCTAAGAAAGCTGACTCACCAATAACTACTGTTCAGAATTTCAAAAACTCCGTTATATAAGTTGAGTGAAATCAGATTAATATTTTTGATATGTGATATTATTATCACAACTCTAGTCGTGTTTAAGCTATTTTAGCTTAAAACGTGGCTCAACTCCTTCGAATAAATATTTACAAGTTTTACGGCAAACATGTTCAATGATATCATGCTTTCTTTAGCAATGATAGTTTGATTTATGACGCGACTTCCCAAAACTCTGAGTATCCGTTAAACGATATATGTGCAATTACTACAAATGATAAAAAATGTACAAATTTAGGTTTTAGCTTATGGAAATTACGAATAAAGGATATAAATATATATTCGAAAGCTTGAACTCCGATAGATTTCATCGTAGAACGACGTTAATCAACGGTGCATAAAAAATCTTGTTTATTTTATTTATCAATAAAATAGAGCCAAAAACTCAAAAAGAAACACTATTATTTATTATAATGCAATTGGGAAAAACCACAATGCAAAGCCTTATGTTTCAAATCTAGTAATACACCCACTTACCAGTCGACGTTTCGCCTTTTCAGGCATTATCAAGACACAAAAACAAAAAGGGTTATGTGAATCACATCTCGAAGAAAAATTGGACATATAATTGGAAGAAAATAGTTTCGATGGCGCCATCTTGTTTTAGATACTGCATTTTCTAACCAAACTTAGGTTATTATTGATGGATAAAATTGGTTAGGGGATGCAGTCAAAGATAACACAAAATAAGCGGAACTTATGTTTTAATTGTGCCAACGTTTCGGCCTACGATGTAGGCCATCTTCAGGGCAAAGAGCGGGTGTGATGGCTTGTCAAACTAACACTTGTAATCTGGGCATAGTTATCATTATTATTTTTTTTTTTTATACTATTCTTATTCTTAACACATTATTCTTATTAAGATCTCTAGTACTTATTTCCAATAAGTATGACAGATTGTGTCACATTGTTACCCAATATTTTTTTTTAGCACTAGTAGGTACCTATATAAATTGAATATAAAATAAACAAAATTTTTCGTTTATTCTATGCAACGGTTTTCTAAAAAAACAAACCTTCTGCTGCTGATCTCCCCACCTCCGCCGATGGCCATTCGCTCTGTGTACTAATTGGACAATGGAACAACGGGGTCAAGGAATCTCCCTACTGTCTCCTTTCGCACATTCATCAGATGGAAAGCAAACCATTGAAGTGGAGGAGGTTGCTGGATCCGCAACTTCTTTTCCTTTTGAGCGAGCACCTTTGGACATAGTCCTGAGCGAATTGGTTCTTTCAATCGGCTCCATTGTCCGTACTTCGTTGAGTAATGGAACCAAGGTGAATGACAGTGGCAAACAGCTCTAAACCTCGCGGTATCATTTTCAATATTATTGCTAGTAAAACTGGAAGTGCCGAACGGAGAAAGATTTAAGTGTGTCAGAGAACAGAGTAAACACATATCCCCATAGAATATTTGTGGGACATCTTAATGGAGACAAAATTGAGGACGTTGGTCACAGTTCCCGAGAAGGGTGGAATTTTTTCACATGTCTCGTCAAACCGCAATATTAGACGGCAGTGGGAAAGGTTATAGCCAATTTTTCAATTCTCCGCGATGTCCAAGTATTTATATTTTTTACTTAATACAGCTACGTGCTATATAGCACCATTACTTATTGCCCACAAGTGGCAGATTCTGATGTTTCAATAAAGTGTTTAAAAAAAAATATAGCTACAATTCTATTTGATATCTGTTCACTTTGGTTTACTTTCACGAATAAAAAGAGACCCGAACTTTCTAAGATTCCAAAAGTGTGATGGTTTTTAACACGTTTTTATCAAATTGGTCCGTATGTACGTATGTGTGTTAGGGAATCTTTGAACTAGATTTTGGGGCTCTTCGAAACATCGAATAAAATTGAAACTTTTGAAAAAATCAAAACGTTGCTCAGTTCTCAAGGACAGATTGCAATACAATAAGTTTGTCTAATTATGCTGACCAGGATATTCAGGATTAGCGAATTTCCGTATCCGAAGACACGGTAGTGACTCCAAGGCCTAAAGCATGTACTAAGGCAGATGGCTTAATAATTAAGACAAGCATATGAATACTGGCAGGATCAACTGGAAGTTGCGTATATTTTATAACAAAAAAATAATAGATTAAAAAACTAGAAAGCTTTTGTAGCAAGCAGAACTAAAAAGAGATCTAAAACACACTTTATTAAAAAATAAAACTAAAAATTAGAAGATAATTTTTAAAATGTTAAAAAAAAAAAATCATTTCATCGTAAAATATTGTGGGTTTTTTTTTTGTTATTTTCATAATGACTAGTTTAACCAATATAAGTCAATAAAATATTTTCAATAATTAAAAAAAATGGTTAAGGGAATAAAAAAATAATATTCATGAATCATGACAAAACTTACTGTGCAAAAACATGACAATAGAAATTTAATTTTGTAAAATATATAATTACACATGTTTTTAAATATTTTAATATAATTAGACAAAAAAGACCAAGTTGGACAATAGTGAGAATTTTCGCACCTTCATGAATTTTTAA
Organism: Arma custos; assembly: GCA_037127475.1. Taxonomy (NCBI): domain Eukaryota; kingdom Metazoa; phylum Arthropoda; class Insecta; order Hemiptera; family Pentatomidae; genus Arma; species Arma custos. Next base: position 93,294,079 of record CM073764.1, read on the forward strand.
GCTTTAATGTTTCTCATGAAGTCTGTCATGTGGAATACTCACATACCAACACAATGAATTATTTTAAGGTAAAAGTAACAGTTAAACGGAAAAAACACAGCAAGAGAAAACACTATTCTTAGCTTTCCCAAAGGATCTTATTCTGAGAGTTTGTTTTGGTTATGTTTCTTTGCCCTTTTTCAAATTAAAATGTTTACAATGATATATTCCCCGGCTACGGATAAATAATACCCGGCTGTGGTAGACAAATTATCTGTTAACAGCTATAAATCGACCCCGTGAGATCTAGGCATTCTGTGACTTACTCAGCCACTATGAAGCGGTTATTTAAAATGAATTGAATTGATTCACATTTAATTAATTGCCTGTTATATTTTCCTTGATGGTATATCTAAAACAAAAAGTGGGTGAAAGAAAACAGGTAAACATGAAACTTGTTTTGAACTGAGGAAATAATAGTGCATGGCTGGTAAAAATAATCACAAAAACAAAAAAATGCTGATCTACTATTCATTTTCTTACTGAACTGCAGTCGGGTCCGACTAGAAAGAAAGTGCTTATATCATTCATTGCTACTATCGTTCCGAAACCCCTAATCTTTTCAGAGAGGCTACAAAATAAAATACAAAAGAAGATAACAGTGAAAGTGTTTGAATGCTAGTGGGACTGTCCTTGGAAACACAACACATTTTAGAGCCTCTTTTTCATTTCTTCTTTAAAAAACATCCGTAATTTAGTAATATACGATCCATGCGCAATTCGTTTCTTTCTTAAAATGTATTTTTCTTATAAATAATAGTTAAAGAAGAAGAAAAAGCTACACGGAAAATTTTCATTAATATCGCAAGTAAAAAAGATTACTAATTGGTCTACTTCGGGAGAATATTATGAAAAAATAAACTTTATAAAGATAAGCTGGAGGCACTGCTTATATCGATTTTAAGGCATCGCGTTTGGGTATCGATATACTTAAAATTCGTACCTACCTCACACTCCCCACAACTACAATTTAGCACTAAAAATGCACAAAATTTTCAAATTCTATATTTTATTAGTTTATTTATTAATTTATAGGAGATTTTATATTTGAAAGTGGTAAATTCCATTTTTTTATATCCGCGATATCTTAATGTTTCCATTTGAAATACCTTAAAATTATGGGCAAAAAGGCAAATGTTAATCAACTAGCAAATCACTTAGGAATTGGCAAAGAGTGGCTTTTTAAACCCTATACATTAATTCATATAATTTAACGTTAAAAAATAGGCTTTCATGAGGACTTCCGACAGAAATGAAAATTAAAAACTATGGTAGAACTGTTTCCTTTTTTGAATTAATAAATCAATCATAGTCTGAATTATGTAATAATTATAAAATAATGAAATTATAAATTATGAAATAATTTCATAATTTTAAAATTGATATTACTAATATTAGTATTGTTAGTCTGGTTTTCAAATTTATACCCCGGTAAACTGGACTGAAGATCTAAACTGGTTCCATCTATATATCTATACTAGTTTACACTCCGAGCAATAATTATATAAGTGCCCATATATTAATTATGCAGTTTATTTATTGATCAAAACACATGATGACCCTAAAAACTCAATGCATGATATAAATACATCTTAATTGAAATAATAAAGAGAAACGAAAAGTTTAAAAAGTTATTGATGTTTTAAGTAATTATTAGTATAAATTGCACAACTATTAAACTTCCTTTTAGTTAAACATTATTATTGTTATATCAATCGAATTTTAAATTTTAAACTAAAGTTGATAAAAACAAATTGTATAGCTCATACACAGACATGCAATAGTTGCATGTTGCACATGTTGGGGATGGGGACCCATTATTTCTCCCCTACCGAATGTCGCTTAACGCAGATAACGAACTCTTCACTTCAATAAATGAATCGGCCATTATAATAATAATACAATATCACCAGAGGGAAAGAAAAAGTCGAAGGAAAAATATACAAGAGCTAAAAATAAGGATTAAGGCTAAAATGAATAAGAAGGCCTCAATATATGGATATGTTATGAGTCTCATACACCGCTATGTATAAGAAATGATGAGAGGTGCCTATATCTGAGAGACAATGGGACTGAAGGAGGTCTCTGGAACAGAACAGTCACACGTCCATGCGAGGGCAGACAATGGCGAAGAATATCGGGCTCATTATGGCTATTCACATAGCTCAGTCACCGTAGGAGAAGAGTCTTATATGTCTGCAACCTACTTCATGGAGCATCTCTTCCTAGCAGGGGGCTCTCTAGCCTGCGGGAAATCTGTAACACATGTTATCTCGAACTATGAGAGGATGTGGAAAAGCGCAAGTGCATACGGAATACCAAACTACTGGAAGAATGTATGCGCCCTAGTTTCATCAATAATATGGTCACTTCGGTAAATGTTCTACACAACATTTTTTTTATTAAATTTATAACTGTATTATAACAATACTACAAGTAAGTGTGAATGATACATATTGCCATGGGTAAAGGCAAGTAGAAATACTACCCAGTAATAGTACTCGAATAACAAATTCAACTTAGAAGGTCACGAGGCCATCTTTTTTCTGACACCACTGAGTATTATTCGGAAATTGAAGAAGTAACTAGGTTTGTAACTAGTAGGTTTGAGTGGGAATAGTTGGTCTTGAACAGATTTATATCGGTTTAAGGCCAAATCAGCAACAAATAGTCATTATGGATGACATTATCCGTAGCAAAGGAAGGAGCATTAAGCATTTTACGAAAGTTTTTGGATTTTAAAGATTATATGCGGGAGGAATTCGATGGATTGGTTGAGCCCCAAAGCTCTACCCCGTAAGTCCAAATAGGTCTTTAATAATCATGTATAAGAGTTTTTTGTAAATAATTGAGAGCTTAGAGTGTTTTTCTAGTAAATAAAACAAATTAATTCATCAGAATCCTTAAAGCTACTTGTGTCAAATAATAGATGATAATATTGCTTGGATGCACAGGGTCTGCTAACCTCAGGGAATGCAGCATTAAAAGCAGGCTAAGAATCGGACATACAAAGCTGACTCATCTCCATCTAATTTTAGGGCTGTAAGTTTTGTAAGTTTGTTTGTAAGTTTTGTATTATCAACTGCCAAAGTTGTGATAATACAAAACTTACAGTGAATGTAACCAAAAAAAAAAACTATTTGAATTTAAAAAGTATCAAATAGAAGGAATGAATAAACATGTTTGCCCTTTCCCAAATTATGAAAACAATTCGAAAAAGCTATTGATCATATAACTAATGAGAATTTACAATGTATTGTTTATATAAAAATATATGTATTAATCAGTAACTTAATAATTAACTAGTATTGAGAGGCAGGGGGCATATGGGAACTTAGTGAAGACTTACAAAAGCAGAATGTAATCAGAGGTAAATGAAGAAAAACTGCATGCTAAAAATGTTCTACTGTACTCATCTGTAGAAAAAAAGGGGAAGGAATTTATCTTATAATGTTCCATCATTTTATTTAGAAGTGAGTGATTTGGAAAAAAGAGAAAACGGCTGAAAATTATGATGTATCACAAAGATTGCGAGTGATGCCCTTGAGAAGGATATTAAGATGATAAGTGGGGATGGTGGAGGAGGAACAAAATGAATAATCTAGCGGACGAAAGTAAGATTGGAAAGCTGTTGCTTTCACTGTGTGGGTATAGCGGTCTTCCGAGCACCTCTGCTTCATCTGTCAACGGCTAGGCAATCCTCGCTTGTGTCCCGTTATCTGGATCTGTATAGGTACTATGTGGGATCATGAATTGCCAAAATAATAAAAAAAAACCCATAAGTTATCCAATATATTTCATGTCTTTATAATAAGATAAATCGGTTGAAAATTAATTTAATACATTTAAAATTTTCTTGGAATATCAAAGATGAAAACTTTTTTTAGAAGAGCAGTTGCACTAAAAAATCGCACAAAACTGTAGTCCGGAGCCTTTGTGGTGCCAGGTACTCATTAAAGATCTCTATCCTAACTAAGCTTGGATAAGAAAAATTTAGGGCACAGTAGCATCGTCCGATTGTCAGAACAGCATGAAGTTACGTTACGTAAATAAACAAAACCATTTTGAAAAAACATAGTAATAAAAGCATTGTTAGATATCAACGTACGTTAAAAGTTTATTTACTTCTAACTGTAAAATTTACACTTATATCTATCAGGTTGATCATTTATAATGGCATTTAATAAGAAAAATACCAGCAACTCATAATCGAACACTACATATCTTCTCCCGTTCATAAATATCATACGATATCCTAATAAAATTTCTAAATCAATCGTTCGCAAATTAATATGGTCAGTATTTATATTCAACTCTCAATTTCTCCTCCAATCAAGGCAGTGCTAGGCGGACATAGCAAAGGATCAGTGTGACCTAGGAAGTCCACCCAATCCAGTGTCGATATAAGCTATTGTGCTAATTTAACAATTGTTTATTACCGATTAAAAAAAGCCTAAAAAACTTTACCATTACTGTACTGTTTCTAGGACAACAAATGTAACTAATGTAACAAATGCAAGAAGGCTATTTGTCCGAGGCCACGTTCAACCGCCAAGTTTTACCCGTATGAACGGTACCTAAATTATAGATATAGGCTGGGTGTTCCTCAAGAAGGTCTTCAGATGCTACAGGATCCGTCTCCGGCAGTTAAAAGTCAAAATAAACTATCTGCGACAGCCAGATTTGCACGTTCTGCACGTCAAAGCGTTCTCCCACTGAGCCATTCCGTTCACATTTCCAATTAAAACTATCCTTAATCTGTCTCAAATTGCTTGTTGAATAGAAATATTCAGGGATCAAAATAGGATTTGAAGAACGATCATTTCACTTTACTTTTATTTAATCCAGTTTATATTCATATTTTTATTACTCAAAATAATTTGGTCGTCAATTCGTAAGGGATGCTTAAAACAATATAAATTAAAATTAAAATTCTGCCTTCGTTTTAAATAATTATGTACTATGGTGTGGCGTGGTATAACTAAATTGTGTAATTTTTAAAATTAGATTCAGAGAATACAGCTCATTACGGTTTCCTTTATTTTCAAATATCAATAATACGAAATGAAAAATAAAAATAAACTTAGGTCTAATTTAACAAGCGTCACTCTTTTTCTGAACTGGGTTTATCTTTAAGGCATTATGACCATTCCAGAGGAGAAATCGAGGCGTAATAAAATGCACCATGTTCTGCGGTAAGAACAATTTCATACAAAAGCGTTGGAATTTCTAATGAACGGAATCCTCATGAGAAATGCGGCGGTCACGAAGCGGCAACACGGATCACACAATAGTGTAGGAGTCGACATGCAGTGAAAGTCGATCTAAATTCAGTGAAAGTGAAATGGATTGTGCTAAATATTAATCACAGCCTCTGCAACCGTAAAATATATTGTTAACATGTTTAGCATAATATGCAAAACAATTATATGCTCATTCATACCAGCACAACCGTCTATTAGACATAACAAGTCCGTTGTTAAATTATTAATTGATATAGTACATACGGATTATCAAAAAAAGTAAAAATACAAATATTTAGTTGAAAACTTATTGTTTTTTTTATATTTACATTATGTTTCTTGTTCACAGCTATCTAAGTTGGAAAATAACTCAGTTCTTAATTAAACGTTTTATGTTTTTTATTAATTGGACCTTATATAATTCGAGCTCGATTAGGTCAATTTTGACCTGTATGATAAATTATTTAAAATAAAAAATCAACTTACCATCGTCAAATAGCGTAGATATGATGATGTAGTCGAAGAGAAACCAGTAAAGTTTCATGGTTCACATTCAGACCTACAACAAATTTTAAATTCCTTTTAAATTGAAATATCTCTATGTAAATAAACAATTTTCCAACGGTATTGTTTAAAAATTAAAATAAATATGTTACATTAGGCTTCATAAGAATATAGCAGTAAGTGAAGATTTAAGTACCATTTAAAATAATAAATATTAAATTATCCCATTTTTAAACAATACTTAAGAAGGTATTGAATATTTTGACATAATAATTGTATGACTATAAAATTAAAAATTAATTCATTTCTAATACATTATTAGTTTCTAGTATATCATGTATTAGTAGCATTCTTTTTGATCATCCTACTAAATTTTTTTTATAAACACTTACAGAATACAATTACAACTGTGCATACAATTTTATCAGGCTCTTCTGTTAGCCTAGGCTATATTAAGGTTTCCATAATCTGGTTGGTTCACAGTATTAAATATATCAACTACTTGCTAGAAACATAATTGAAAATTAAGAATATCTGTTTTGTTCGTTTATTGGCGTAAAAAAAAAGAGGAATACCTAATTATTTGAAATGATTGTATTGCTTTTTAAAAATAAATGTCAATTAGAGGCGGTGATATGAATGAGCAAGCACAGAGACGGAATTTATAGTTCCTTAGACAATCATGATACGGAATTTTTTATGCTGAGGTAATCAAAGTCGATGTCTGTGCTCAAAACCTTAATTGAAGAGGCATTGAGGTAGTATCCTCAATCTTCACAGAAAGCCAAGCGGCAATATTGCAGTGCCCTAAGTGCATATACTGCAAGATCGAAATTAGTGGAGAAGTGCAAAAACCTTTAATACTCTGACCTTCACCAACGAATTTGATTGAGTGCTTTGCCTCTCAAACTTGGGGAAATTGGAGAGGCATATGGCCTTACGAAAATCTGCTCAGAATAGTTACCTTTGGCACCAAAACCTATACCTCGGCTACAGAAAAGGATGAATCAAAGCTGAAACTATAAGCTCTGGCCCAATTGAGAAAATATCAAAAGATAACGATGTTCATAACTGTGTACAAGATCTCTGCAAAGAAAAAAGTTTAACAGATGGTTAAGGCGTCACCACAGAGAGGTGAGATACCCGGGTTCGAGTCCCGGTCCTGGCCATATCTTTTCTTTTCAAATAAAATATTTAAAAAATAATTATATCATATAACAATAAAATAAATTATAATAATAATATATAATGATTCAATAATAATAATAATAATGATTCAAAGTCAACTAGATCCAAAAATAAAGTAATGTTCAATTAACATTCTCCCCGTGTATACATCGCAAATTGCGGGAACACGGAGATATAGGATCAGTGAAAAGAATTGATATGGCTGGCCGAGAAACGAGCCAGGGTGGCCGAGATGGTTAAGGCTTCACCACGGAGAGGTGAGATACCCGGGTTCGAGTCCCGGTCCTAGCCATATCTTTTCTTTTCAAATAAAATATTTAAAAAAGTTTAACGTATCTTGCAAATAAATTAATTGTCCTTAGTGTTACGGCAATCTCTACAGGTATTTAGAATTAAACAATCACCTCGATAGTTTGGAGTTAGTTGCATCACAATTTGACGATTTTGTGGCAGAGGAAACAGAATCCCACATAATATGCTTATATGATAATGTAACTACAACACAACACTTCCATTTTGGTTTTTACAATGAATCAAACCTTAAATCAGCGAAATTATTAACTAAAATTAATATTGGCTAGTGGCCAATTCGAGTATTGGTGGCTTATAGGACAGGGCGCAACGTATGTATGGGTAACTAAACAAAAAAAACAATTGTGTAAAAAATTCAAAATAAACATTTTACATTCTACAAACCTATCAACCTTCTTAGTAAAGTTAAACTGTTACACGGACTATAGTTAATACGAAATATTCATTTATTTCCAATTTACGAAATAAACGTTTATTTCCAAAACGCAGTAGAGACTTTGAGGTCAAGTGATTTCTTTTTAGCTTATTATAACTTATTTAATTATTTAAAAAAGGAGACCTCCAATACATACATATATATATATATATATATATATATATATATATATATATATATATATAAATGAAGCCCATAGCTCAGCGACATTACATAAAAGAATTCAAATATACCTTAAAAAAATCTTTAAAATACTTCAAAAACTGTTTAAGAAATAATAATTTGGTTTATCTACTTATTGGTGTACTCTTTATTTGCATTGAAGTATATATGAACGTTGAATATAGAACGTTCGATGAAAAAAACGTTTCGAAAGTAGTTCTTTACTAGAGACCCTAAGTTGAAATTCAACCTTAGAAAATCATAATGTTCCACAAAAATTAATTACAGAGTTTCCAAACAGCTATGAAAAGGCCATAGCCAATGTTTAAATAGTTTCAGTCACCAACCTGATAATACTGTGGGTATAACGCAATAATTCAAGGACTGTTGTTAGCTTGTAGTTAATGTGAATTATGGGGCACAGATGAAAAATTCCATAAGCTCAATTTTTGAGCTAAAATTTAGAACAAAAATGATATATCTACATAGATTATTATACTAACATTTTATCTTGTGTAGGGAGAACTTTAGTCTGAACTTTTAATTACCAAGTGGATAGATAGAAATAGAAAGTACTATCCCAGCAGAGCAAGGTATAGAGTTAGGATTTGCTCCAATTAGCAGGATAGCCTTAATACTGCCAAGGCTGCTGGAGATAAATACGCATGCTCTCTTTCGTAGAGAAATTATATAGTTTATTCCGAAAATAATAGTAATTCTGAAATAATACATGTATCAGTTAAATGGCACAGCACAATGTTATAGCAGAGAACGACAAGAGAGCTATAAGGCAAAATATTATGGCCTCAACTTCAGTATTTATGTACCTACTTATTTACTGATTTTAATTTTTTGTTATAGGTTATCTATCATTCTTTTGTTTTGTTTGACGACTTCTAAATATATTAATAATAAGAACTTAAGAGAAATCAGGAGCGGAGTGGCTCAGTGGTAGAGCGGTAAGTCGTGCCGAGGATCCCTTGTTCAAATCCAGGTGTGGCAGATTTTATTTAACTGCCGGGGATGGATCCTTTCGGATCTGGGGCCCAGCCTTTAAAAAGTGGGTACCCAAAATAAGGGGAAAATCTGGCGGTTGAGCGTGATCTAGGACAAATCACCTACCATGTACCTACTAAACACAAACCCTTCATGGGTAGACAGGTTTTTCATTTTTTTTAAAGCGAAATATTTGCTCTGTTAACAAATTTCTGTTCAATGATAACCGTTCAATCAAGATTTCGAAGACATCCAGGACAGCCAGGACAAGCTGTCCTCCCACCAATAACCCACTATCCTTCGGATGTTTACCTTTCGGTTGAAGGTGTATCATTTGTTTAGAGAATCTTTCTTTACACAACAACATTTTTACCAGTGCAAGCTCAGCAAATTCACATTATATATAACAATAATATTAAGTGTTGCAATTCGATAATGTTTTAAAATACACCTATCCAAACAAACACTATTACTACTCTTATTTAGATTCCGCCTTAAGCTGTTGGGGTCCATTCACATCACTTTGATACAACCTCAACAGACAAGGCAGCGTTGTTCTGATAAGATTAGGAAATTGACTAGATATCGAGCAAAGCTGTGCAGTAACTACAGTGTGTAGTGTGTAGTGCTACAAGGACAGGAATATTGGAAGATGAGGCCCCCTTCATAAATGTAAAGACAGAGAAGAAATCGGCCAAGAGGAAGACAAGGAAAGGAGAAGAAGCGCTACCGATAGTGACACCGTGGCACTACAACGTAGGCCGAAACATTGGCACGATTAATAAAAAATAAGTTTTGCTTATTTTTTAATTATCATTGGCTGCACCCCCTGACCAATTCAATCCGTCATTGAATTATCCAGTCAACTATTTTCCACTCAAACATCTTTTTTTTATATACAAATCTCTATTTATAATTTTAATTAAAATTATAAATATAGATTCATTAAAATTTAAATTATTTTTTAAAAATAGTTTACAAATTAAAAAAAAGAATAAGCGATGATAAGTATCAGTAGAGAGCGATTAATTAGCAAGAATCCATTTAAAATCCATTAGAAACGGAAAAGTTTACACTCCAGTCGCGTGTCGAAGCTAACACTCACACTTTTTTATTTCTTCTAGTGGAGGTCTTGATATCGTTTGTATCCTAACTCGAGAATCATAAATGAAACTTTATTCCCGAAAATTCTATAAAACTTGACAAACAACAATGATAAAAATGAACATTACCTTAAATCAAAAATCTTCGCAACGCATGAGAAGCATAGAAATACTTATTACCCATATGTGTCAGGCTATATATAATAGCCCTTAGGTACAGCCATCCAAGTATCAGTGTATTATAACAATGGTATGCCTTGAGTTAGAAGATTCATGATGAAGGAGTGAGGTGTGAAAGTTCTGAGCTGTTGTTTTGTCAAGTCCTTGACCCCTGCTCCATCCACCTCATTGCATAGCGTGACCATTTACACTTTTATTTTATTTTTTTTGCTCAACTTTCAGTTTTCTGAATATTGATCTTATAACTAATCTTTTATTATAAATAGAATCCAATATGAGAAAACCCAAAAACAAAACTTCAAGTATCTAAAATACTGGATAAAACTAACCAGTCAAAGTTACGCTAATTCAGGCATCTAAGTCTTGTTAGTGGAGCGTATTGGAAAAAGGTTGTCTCCATTTGATGATGATTTGGAATGTTGATGTGAGATGTGCTTCAGTTTGGATTTTTAACTGTTTCTTTCGATGTGTATTCTGATTTACTGATTTAAAACCGACTAAGACGGCTTGGACACATCCTGCGGATGGAAAATAACAGACCTGCTAGCGAGTCCTACCAAGCCAAAGAGGAGACAAAACGAGGAAGAGGACAACCTATGAAGTGGTGAGGAAAGATTTAGAAAAGAGTGGACTTCAGTGAAACACGAGAGTGTTGGAAGACCGACAGAGCTGGATAGGGCTGTATAGAATTCCTCATATCACAGCATTGACGGTTCAAGAGGACAGAAAAAGATGATGATGATGTTTGTTCTGATGAAGCCTGATTTGGGGGAACGTTGACTGGTTGGGTTTTTCTTTATCAACTTAAGCTTTGTTTCGGGGATTTTCCCTGTTTCATCTTATAGTTTTAAAAATTTATTTCGAGAGATCGAAATGCAAGAAGGTGCCTAAAGAATTTTTTGATATGAAAGTTTGGATTATATGTTAACTGGACTGTTTACAATCGCAGAGAGAAGAAAATAGTATCGTTAGATGTCTAATAATAATTCCTTGAATAGTGAATCTATCTATTAGAAACCGACTTTAGACCCACATCGAATGCCTTCTTCAGAACTTAATGGTCACAAGTATGGGACACTCCAGCCTGTTTGAATCCCATACTTCCATATAATAATTAGTTTCATTATTAAGGAATTAGTTTTCCATCCGGAAAAATTCCACTATAAGGAATTATAATTCCACCCGGACTATTTTCTTCTCTTTATTTATATGTTTTACTTACAGTTATTCGAGTACTCTATTCATTATTAATTTTGTTGGTCCAAGTCAGTTTTTCATCACATTAATCCCACCCATTATCTTTTTTCCTTGTACATCACATCACAATTTAGTGTATATAATATTTATAATTCATCTTATACTTATACTTTTAATTTTAAACCTTCTCTAAATAATCTTACCTCTTATATCAATTGTTATTATAAAAAGATAGCATATGTTAGTCACATGACTACCAATTAGCATCTTATTCATTCTTAATTTTTGGTATACAAATTTTACACGGCCATATTACACAACGGAATATAAATACCTCTGATTAAAGGAGAAAATAGGACAGATTGTTTATATTAATAATACTGTTAAAACGAACCCATTACCAAATACTCTCTCTTGCGGATTAATCAACTTTAAGAAAACTTCTCCTTCAGTGAGCTTCCTGGGAATGACAACTTTTTTAAGTCCCTATTTTCATTTCTTCCAGTCATTCTATCCTCTTCCGTCCTTGTTCCGAGGACATACTTCACATTACTTTCCCAATGTAGTCGATGTACACCCGCCTTTCTTAAACGTTTTTTCTCCCATTCAATTAAATATCGATAATCTATCCGTTTTATGTAAGCACGTCACCTTACTCTACTTCAACCATTCCTAAGATTTTTTATTTCACTTTTATTGTAATTTTTTCCCTTTATTTCCCTGTTCTTGACATGCTCCATTGAAGAAATTCTGGAAAACAATAAGAAACATATCTTCATTATTAATCAATTGCCTTATTTTTCTTGGGGATGTAAAAAACCTTCAGTCCAATTCATTGTATTTCATCATTTATTATACGTTTCGACCTATGTGGTCATTTTCAATACATGAACTATAAAATTATATTCTAAATAATTTATTATTTATATATCTTCATTGTCCTAACAATAGTAAAATAGTAGATACCTTTATGGAAAATAAAAGTTCCAATCGTCATTATATAAAAATTTTGATTTTTCATTAAAAATATGTTGGGTGTATAACTAATAGTGACTGAACATAGATTGAAGAGCCGACTTACACATACTGTCCAGATTACATCATTATCTATGGGTACTTTGAAAAGTTCATTTCTTGATGATACCGAAATATTCACATTTCCCATATTAAGAAGGAAACGAACGAAAAGTTAAAACTTGTGACTTAACCATGGATTATTCCATAGTCAGGCGCAATCCTTACTTAGTAACTGCGGTCGGCAACTGATGGAAGGAAAGATTCATCAAGAGAGTAATGTGTTTTGTTTGCCTTAGCCCCCTCTGATTTATAAACAACCCAATACTTAGAAAAACACTGTAAGGGGAATGAGATGGCTGAAAGGTTGTTAATAGAAGTCTACTTATTAAAAAAGTCGAAATATCTTTCTAATGCAGAAAATCATCGAGTTAATTTTAAAGGATTGGAAAAGGTTTTGGGCGAAAAAAACATTGAATAAACTTAAATTGATCAGTAATATGAATTTGTAGATGTGTAAGAGAAGAAATCCTTACCACTCTGCTTGGGATAAGAAATAGTAGCACCACCCACAGCTGCCTGATGGCTGGAGAAAAAGCAATTATATGCCTAATAATATTTACCTTAAAGCAAGAAATTGAGGAACCTCCTAAATATGGAGCACGCAAACAAATCATCTAAATTAACTCAAGAATATTCCACAATCTCTTGCAAATAGTTTAGGAGGCCATCAAAATTGCGAAGCCAAAATTATCAACACCGCAAAACAGCTACTTCTACACCTTCGACATATACAAGGATATGCGAAGCGGAAATCTCCAGGAAAATTTCCAGTGAAGTTCTTCATCACACTAGGCGAGCCGGAGATCCGAAGTGGCATATAAATTTTGGGTGAGGTGGCAATATAAATTTTTCAACTATATATCGGTTGTTCAGTTTTTAATAAAGAAATAGACTTAGACCCCATAGGAGACTGGAGAAACAAAAACATACAAGGGTTATAGCTTTATAGACCAGTTATGTTTTTTATAATGTATGCTGCCAATACTCTATTCATAGTTGGCATCACCTATCCCAGACCAAATTATTTAAATTGTAATGGAAATTAATTATATAAAATTATTTAAATTGTGCAATATTGCCTGTTGTTTTAAGACCTTGAATTGAAGAAATAATAAAAAGAGTACTCCCGCTTACCTTAAGAAAAAGTAAGGAAAAGTATAAGTGAATAAGAAAGTTCAATAGAAGGCTAAGTGCGAGGTGTGGAGAAAGCCACGATCCGGACTATGCTGGCTGTGTCCGAAGTCAGTGAAAGTCATCTTAATTGCTCGCACCCATAGATCTATGAAAATGGTTATCGTGCAATGTACCTTTCCTATATATGCCTGATAAATATAATTAATCGAGTGGGGAAAAGGGGAAGTTCAGTGTGTAGGGTGCTGAGTAGCTATGCTGAGGGTCCAGGGTTCAATCCTGCTACAGCAGATAAATTATTCTTTTAACAGCCATCGATGGACCCTGAAGGATCTACAGATCCTCTGAGGGCTCACGCAGCCTCTAGAAAGTGGGTACCATTAATTAGCCCTGCTGGTTGTGCGTGATCTTGGACAAATCACGATCCTGCACAACCGTTGTACTAGAAACAGTATATTTTCTACCATCGAATACATAGAACATATTCTATGGCCTTTTTCATCAATTGAAGTTTTTTGTATAACCCAATTCTTAAACGGTGATTGCACAAATAAGTTCCCTTTATCTGATGTCCTATAACGTGCAAAAATATATTTTTAATTTTATTTATTTCTGTTAAGACCGTGGAAAAATTCCAACGAAAAGCCTTAAAGTCTCCAAACTAAAATAGAAATTGAAAATCCAATTGGAATTTTTCCACGGTCTTAACATTTATGTAAGGTCTCTTTTTACCTTTCCCTTTTCAATATTAATTTATTTATTTCTGTATCATTCAAACCTCCATTAATTCGATAAGTAATATAATGAATTTTTGTTTTTCCGGAATGTGTTTTTTTTTCTAGCCCAAGCGTAAAGACACTATTTGCATCACCTACCAGGCTGATATACACTGACAGGCGAAAAATTCCACCCACTTCATTTTTTCATGTTTTCATCTAAAAATATTTCTGCTTTGGATTGGTCTATTTTTTTTAAATGAATAAATATGTATTTTTTTTTTCAATTAGGAATGTCAATATAGAGGATAATAATCCTTAATCCTAAATTCATTGAAAGGCTGTAGATTCCAATGTTCACTTTCTATGGAATTACAATTTTTATTCAGTGTCATTTGTTCAGCGCCGTTTCTTCCAAGAAATTTCTCAGTTTTCGGCAATTAATTTTCTCATTTTTTGCACGTTGAAAAGTTAGGGATAAATATATATATATATGTATGCTGCACAAACGTTTTCTTACGTTAATGTCATTTACTCCAAGCTCCTACAGCGTGAAGCTTTGTTTTGCACAAGATACGCAGAGTAACCTCAATTATGTAACAGTGCATGTTTGAGTACAGTCGGGCAAGTACTTCCGTGCTAGAAACAATGCCGAAGGAAACATATTTCTTCCGGAACTTTACAAAACAAGAGGAAGCATTGTAGACCATTACCTGAGGAAATTGTTACAAAATGGTACTAACTCTTATTCTAGGCTGCAGCCTCATAAAAAATATTGTATGATATATAGACCAGGAGACTTCAATGGTTTGGCCATCTGTTGAGAATAAGAGGCTATAGATGGCCAAAGAAACTCTTCTTTTATAAACCGGATTATAGAAGAAAGAGAGGAAGATCTGGTAGTAGGATGTGAGAGAAAGAACGGCAGCAAGAGGGTTGCAAGAGGAACAAAAAGAATGGGCTGATAGGATGAAATGGTGGGAAAAGATTTTGAGTATCGAGAAACATTGATTGTAAAAAACCCGAATAAATAAAAAAATAAAAATTTACTAACTAATACATTATTTTTAAATAAAAAAAACTTCCCCAGAGGTAACCGCTCTCTTATTTTTATGTTTGGTTGATACTATAGTATGTGTCACATCCTTAGTATCAACCAAACATATTTGGCAGTAAATAATAAACTAAACTTTAAATTTATAAATAATAAATCTGGCGGGTGAGCGTGGTCTAGGACATTGTCACCTCCATGCAAAACCGTTGTCCATGAAACATTACAGTTTCTACCATGTACTGAACCCCAAACTCGTCCACGGGTTGTAGTGTTACAGTATATATATATATATATATATATATATATATATATATATATATATATTATGTTATGAAGGTTAAAAAGAAATAATAAAAAAGAAACCCATACAATTCCATTTTCCTTTCACGGAGAAATCCTCTTAAAGCTACGAGAAGGCAAGAGATAGCAAGACATTCGTGTAGCACGAACGACCTCTTTAGTGAACGCTACTAATGATCTCCATTGAGCAAGTAACGTTGATGAAAGCGTCTTCACGATATGAGGCTTACTGTCAATCAAATATTATGTTATTTCTTATATAGTTATATTATAGTTATTGAGTAAGCGAGCCTCAAGTAACTGTTTTGTTTATTCATTTAATTCCTTCATTATTCATAAACCTTATGCTGTTATGGCTAACCGGACGATGGTAGTCCGCAGTGGTAGCCCTAAATTTCGCTTATCAAGGTTTAACTAGGGTATGGACCTTTGACGAGTACCTGACACCATACAGGTCAGTACCCCTATTGTGTATCCATTTAGAAAGACGGTATAAACGAAGATTTTTTACCTCCTTTCAAATAACTCCTATTATGCCTGAAATAATAACTTTTTGTCTTTAGTTAGTATATTAAAACGATAAACATTTATAAAGAAGTATACTGATCTACGTTCATATTTTGTACATAGACAACAATTACACAATGTGCCACAGTCATTTATAATATATTAATTGATATTTCACCTTTCTTGAATTAACGTTACTAAGTAAAAGTAACTATATGCATAGAACAATGGATGGGGATTTCTGACCAGAATATAAGGACAGAGAATAATTTATAGCTTCTATAGCCATGGTCCACATCGTTTATTACGAGGTGCATCAGCCATGGAACTTTGGAATGGAGTCCTAATGAGGGTATCTTTCTTGCGAGGTATGAACAAATACTTAAAGAATGTTTTGTGCAGTTTCTTGCTTGGATTGTTTGAACCTCATTCTTTTTTTTAACTGTTTCGAACTATGTTTAGTCCTGTTCGTCAGAAGGGACGTAAAATGTCATTCAGTTACCTGCTGTGCGCTGTTGGGTACGCGCAAAGACCCTCATCTAATTATACCTGGATCGGCTAAATTTAGGACTCACTTATCACCTTCCGATTACCCACATTAGCACAAAGTGACATTAAATAAATAAAAAACAAACTAATTACTCATTATAGTATCACTAATTAAAGATTTGATTCGATTTAAATAGTGGATGGCCTTTTGATATTCAAGATCAGTAAAAGGACAGTCTACATGATGTATTTACAACTAACATAATGCATTTACAACATGTCCTTTACTCGAGAACTAGCTAGGGACGATCGGCAGCTCGTACCTTGGCTTCGTCCTTTTCCACTCAAGGAAAGAAATGATGACATTGACCCAAATAATATCGTCGTCCCAGTGTTCCTGGCAGTTTCCTTATTAAATGTGTTAAAAATTAAAAAAAAACTCGTAAGAATTTATCAAACAAGGTAAGGCCTAAAGGATATCAAGAAAATAAACATTGGCTTTGATCTTACTTCAATGCATTGATGCATTGAGAAAACTTGGTAATAGGTAAAAACGGTTGTAAAATTAAGGCTATGGCATGCCAAACGTGGATAAAGTACAGCAGTGCCCAGTTTGTGATTTTTTATTTATTACCAAATCGCCTCCTTGCACTAATTTTAGCTTAGAAACCATATTGTAAACTAAATTAACACGTGGGCATTGGAAATGAGGCCGACCAATGTAACATAATAGAAAAAGCAATATGGTTTTTATTTTACATTTAGCTCAATTATGGGGCTAAAGCTATGGCTATACATTAGAATACAGAAAAATCCCCCAAAACCGAAGCCTTAATTCCCTAAAATACTGGAAAAACTAAATAGTCAACAGTTAGTTTAGGCATCATCAGGACATATACCAAAGTGAAATAAGACCTAACAGCACATTTCACTATTCATCAATAGTTTGAAGTTTCCCCCAGTATTTTAGTGAGCGAAGTGTGCTAGTGGTAGAGCGCTGAGTTGCCATACCGAATGTTCTGGTATCCAATTCCGCTGTTTGGCAGACTGTTTTATTTAATCTTTTAGCAGCTTGAGATGGATCCTATGGGATCAAGGACCCTCTTAAAGTGTGTTGTGTAGTTCCTAAATCGGAGAGAAAACCTGCCGGTTAAGGGTGATCTAGGATAAATCATCTCGCAGCACACTCCTTGTTTCCAAGAAACATTAAAATCTCGACCACGTCCTGAACCCACGATCCCAAGACTTTTCATGGGTTGCATTGGTTCGGTATTTTTTTTTCTAATTTATAATTTACGGGGTTATTTTCTGAGTTTTTGCTCATTTTTAATATTTGGCTCTAAAATTAAAAATAACAAACATGTTGCCATGTATCTCATTTTAAAGGATTAATTCACGCTATTCTTTATAACGTCACCCAGCTTTGACATAATTAAAGTTAAGCTTAAATATATTATGATTCCAGTTGGTTTTATTGGCAACCAAGATTTTTAAAACCTTGGCATATAATAATCATTATAAATCTCGAATACCGATTGGAGGATGCGACAAGAGTAACATTAATAAAATCAGATGTTTATTATCTGATAGCGAATAATGAACAATTAAGAGCGAAGGTAGACTCTGCCGAGGACATCAATTATAAAGAACATTCGCAAGGCTTACATCGCCAATGACCATAATACGATGATAACTGCACCATAAAAAGAAAAAATCCCGACGACCTCTCGGAGGAATTGGACCAGTTATGAAGATCAGGCAGTCGACTTGACCTGGTCAGAAGGTTCCTGCTGCAACCCGTTAAGATCACACCGTTAAGACACATCGATTCCATCATGTATCGAGTAAAAGTATTCCCATCTTCTATATTTAGTTTTCTGTTGTGAAAACCGTCCAATGGGATTTCACCTCGAGTAGTATTTTTACGGCAACCGGTTTTTTTTTTTTTTCGGTGAGCGTTTCACATGGTTAACGAATCAAAAAGTGTGTCACAACAAGATATAACTGGTATCAAAAGTAATTGTCTGGTTTTATTACAGATGCCTATATGTTAGCTTTGTTTATCTTAAGTAGATTGGTAATAATAACAAAATACTATAATTGAGGCGTTGACGTGGGTAGGAAGTTTTACAAGAAAAATAAAAAAATGTTTTGACAACTAATACTGAATGTTTGGAATGGAATATACTAACTACCACCGTTCATAGAAAATAAAACAATCTTGACTACTTTCTTTTTTATAAAAAAAAAAGGATATTAAATATTTTTATATATTTTTCAACGTCTACCTATGTAAACCTTATTTACTCTTATTATACTCTTATTTAGTAATGATGGATGACAATAATAAAAAAACTTTGACTATTGATCATTTTACTTATAAAAATTTAAATATGGGGATGTTGAAAATATTTATTTTGTAAATAAAGGGTTACAGCGTACCGATATTTTCATATTTTTTTCCTAAGAATTAAAACTAAAAAAAAAAACTAAAAAATAAATACAAGCCAGTCCATGGGTTAGTTATTTCTACAAAAATATATTTTTATATAATAATAGAAAGCTTCTCTTAAAATAATGCTCTTCCCTACTGTAATCTTACTAATTCCACGCGAACGAAGCCACGGGCAAAAGCTAGTATAGTATATCTGCGAAGGATGAAATGCAAATATTTCAATTTTCCTGCTCATCACAACAATTTATTTCACTGCTTTAACAAATAATATTGATACGAATGACTGTGAGTTCCATACATTTATATTCAAAGAATTTATACATTTTGGTTCAAGCTTTATGACTCCATATAAGTCAAGTCATATCTATAAGGACACTTGTTAATTAATTTCGAAGACATATACTCTGAGATTCAATTCAATTTCTAATAGTTTTGAAAAAATTTACTCCTATGGTATTTAGGATGCTAATGAAGCTATTTAAATTGTTATTTGGCTGAATACACGTTGCCAGAAGAATTAGTATAGATCATTTCTTCATAATTGTGACAATCAATTTACCTATTGACGAAAATTAGTCATTAATTTTTACTATTAATTAAATCTTTATTACGTAAAAATAAAAAATTAAAAAACCGTGATTTTTTGTGTTACTGTACTAATACGACTGATTGAACGGAATATTCACATCATCCAACTTAAGGTAAAAAAAATGAACTGACATTTTTTGTGAGATGAAATTTGTTAATATCTATGTTTCAATCTGTATATAATTTTGAAACTTCCTGCAATTAACGATTGACTACCGGTAATTCGGCTAATAATGCGTACATTTGGTTCAGCCACATATTGAAAAACATAGTACTCCCAGAAAAAATATTCATTGTTACATTTACCTCCAATTACATTACATTTTACCTCCAACCCGACTAAATGAAGATATATTACATAAATAATTCAATAGGACCTTTGTTGTTGTCGAAAACCTCAAAGGCAGACTCCCCTCTCCCAACTAATTAAGGAGAGGCATTATTTCGTAAGACTATTTTCAACTTTTACCATGAACATAATAAGGCCCAGATAGCCTCATTTCTAAAGTGTTATGATAGATTCTAATTCGTTGGTAATCACGTAATTACGAATCATTGATCAACGTATAGCACCTGTTAACACTATATTGTTTATAATCATTGATAAAGATTTTCCGAATTCGCTATATTTGAAGTTACTTCTATTGTGAAATGAAGTGTTCATTGTTCAAAATGAGTATTTTCATAACAACGCGAAGACGACATTTAACGACAATTTTAAATCATTCATATATGTAACGTATGTCATAGGTTATCATATCGTGGTCTCACAACATTGTTTATGCAAAAAGACCACTAATATTATTCAACGTGTAGAAATAATAAAAAAACTGCACCCGATGAAAAGTCTTGGGGACAGTACATGGCAGAGACTGGAATGTTTCGAGGACAACGGTTTTTCAGGCATGTAATATGCCCACGAAAACTTTCATCCGCCAGCTTTTTCCCCCCAATTAAGGGTACCCACTTTTTAGAGGCTAGATGGACCCACTGGTTCCATCTATGGCTTTTAACAGATTAAATAACTTGAGTAACTCAGCGCTCTACAAACATAGCTACCCAGCTCCTCCTACGTGTATAAGTAAATTAAAATGTTTGTAAAATCATCTGGTCAGGAAGTATAAAAAACCAAAAGTTTCAAAGAGTAATTTAAATTTCTTATTTCTATGAATTTCAATCCAAACTAACAATAATAGATATTATTTTTAAATGTATTTATTGAAATCTACAACTATAATATTACAACACATTAAATAACAAATATAACTAAATCCTTCGTATCAAACTATTTATTAATAATTTTAATTGTAATCAACATTATGATTTAGTTTATTTTTAAAGATATTCTTAGTGCTTGAGACAAAATAGACAATTAAAAACAAAAAAAAAAGATTATCTGATTCTGAATGAGATAATAGACGGAACCATTGAAATTGCCAAGTCATTATTAACGGGAAGTATGGCGACTGATTGAACCCTACTGACCTCAAAGCGATGCTAGCTGGAGGTGAAAGAAGGTAATAAAAAATTCTACCATCTTGAAAAAGTTTAAACTTCAATTAACATTAAATCAAATTCATTTATTTGTTTTTATTGAAGAAGAAAGCAGGAATTTAAACATGGTTTTGGTTTTAATTGAAGGAAATATATTTCGTATCGATCAGTACGATATAATTAATTTAAATTAAATAAACTATTAAAAAAATTTAATGATTATTATTATTATTTTTTTTAACACTTTATTGAAATTTTACAATCTGCCACTTGTGGGCAATAAGTAATGTATCTTACAATCATTCCATAACAAAACAATGACATGTCCCAGGATCCCTGGTAAATTTTTGTACTTGATAACTATCAAGCTGAATCTTCGTGACTAGCTTCGTTTTGATGAGACGCCCAACAATTTCCTTTGCGAAAATTATCGATTGTGGTAGCTAACAGAGGTAGCAAGGATAAAATATGTCGATTTGATGATTCTCCAAAATTTAAGGATAACGTACCACGCAATTTGCAGGACAATAGGACTGTTAAATTATATAAATATTAACCAAGTAAAAAAAAAAACCTGGTTAGTAATAATTTTTGATGATCTCGTTATCGATACATGTCGATCGATCGAGAATTTTCGCAAAGGAAATTGTTGGGCGTCTCATCAAAACGAAGCTATTCACGAAGATTCAGCTTGATAGTAATCAAGTGCAAAAATGTACCAGGGATCCTGGACTATATATAAAATAAATAAGTGTATAAATAAATATACACATGCGGCAATAAAAATAAATTAATGATAATAAAAAAAAAAAAAAATGTATTAATGATTATCAGTACAAAAATGTTTTAAAAATATTGGAGCAAACAATGAAAATTCAATTAATGATCACCTTATACTAAATTACCTAAGACCAACGGCGTTAGGTAATATTTATATTGAAATAAATGTAAGTTCATATGTGAATAAATGAGATATAGCATATAATATTCATATATAGACAGAGTATGGATTAGTGATAAAAAGTTTGGAATTTATTTTTATACCGAACAATTTGAAGAATGTAGCCGCCCAGACAGCCATGAAGAGACCTGATATACTATCGCAATATATTTCGTTTATATAGAATAAGAGACAACCCGTAACGCCATTTTGTATGTGAATTTCTACACATACAGCAACAGACTATATGTTACTCTTTATATTGGCATAGTCACTTCATGGCCTAATACAATGTCTAATGTTATAACGCGACGGCTTCTTTCAGCCTAACCCGTAATCCATTAGTTCTGGTTATTTCTTGTCTTTAATAATAGCCTTTACGTATTGTATAACTACATACAGTCAATAAAGAAGTTGGCAGAAGGTACAGTCAATGAAGCAGACACTATTGTCTAGAATTTTTTTTTGCCAACGTTTTGGCCTTCACTGAAGGTTTTCTTCATGGCGATTTTATCTGTCAATAGGACGTCATTGATGACCCGTTTGTCGAGGTTCATCACAAATCGCACCCAGATGACCTCTGTTACAATGGCAGTAGCCTGGAATTTTCAAGAGTGAAGAGGAGTAAAAATTGATTCTGGGGTTCAATTGAAATTTCACTCGAACATCAGCTTAATGATTTGGAGATAGGTTCTTTGTATAATTTAAGAAAGAAATTCGGATAATTCCACCCTCAAGGGTTTCCCCCTTAATTTAATAGGGGTTCAATGATAGCATGGAATCCGTCAGTTTTGAAGTTAGACATCTGAAATTTTTACATTTTTTTTTTAAATTTTTTACATTTTTTTTGCCAACGTTTTGGCCTTCACTGAAGGTTTTCTTCATGTTCATGTTCATGACTTAGCATGTTGAAATTTGGAGATAGGTTCTTTGTATAATTTAAGAAAGAAATTTGGATAATTCCACCCTCAAGGGTTTCCCCCTTAATTTAATAGGGGTTCAATGATAGCATGGAATCCGTCAGTTTTGAAGTTAGACATCTGAAATTTTTACATTTTTTTTTGAAATTTTTTACATTTTTTTTTGCCAACGTTTTGGCCTTCACTGAAGGTTTTCTTCATGGCGATTTTATCTGTCAATAGGACGTCATTGATGACCCGTTTGTCGAGGTTCATCACAAATCGCACCCAGATGACCTCTGTTACAATGGCAGTAGCCTGGAATTTTCAAGAGTGAAGAGGAGTAAAAATTGATTCTGGGGTTCAATTGAAATTTCACTCGAACATCAGCTTAATGATTTGGAGATAGGTTCTTTGTATAATTTAAGAAAGAAATTCGGATAATTCCACCCTCAAGGGTTTCCCCCTTAATTTAATAGGGGTTCAATGATAGCATGGAATCCGTCAGTTTTGAAGTTAGACATCTGAAATTTTTACATTTTTTTTTTAAATTTTTTACATTTTTTTTGCCAACGTTTTGGCCTTCACTGAAGGTTTTCTTCATGTTCATGTTCATGACTTAGCATGTTGAAATTTGGAGATAGGTTCTTTGTATAATTTAAGAAAGAAATTTGGATAATTCCACCCTCAAGGGTTTCCCCCTTAATTTAATAGGGGTTCAATGATAGCATGGAATCCGTCAGTTTTGAAGTTAGACATCTGAAATTTTTACATTTTTTTTTGAAATTTTTTACATTTTTTTTTGCCAACGTTTTGGCCTTCACTGAAGGTTTTCTTCATGGCGATTTTATCTGTCAATAGGACGTCATTGATGACCCGTTTGTCGAGGTTCATCACAAATCGCACCCAGATGACCTCTGTTACAATGGCAGTAGCCTGGAATTTTCAAGAGTGAAGAGGAGTAAAAATTGATTCTGGGGTTCAATTGAAATTTCACTCGAACATCAGCTTAATGATTTATATTTTACTTTTACAAATATTACAAATATTCGTAAAGAAAAGTAGTTGTACCTCAAAAATAGTTTACGAATGAATCAATTCATATGAAGTGGTTGATTCCTCCATGTTTCTAGAAAAAAGAACAATTGAAAATGGGGGAAAACAATTCGATTTTAATTTTTACTTGAGGCCAGTTATTTTTAAGTAATAAGTATTAAACGTAGTAAAACATGTTTTTAGTATTAACTATTGCCATTAAAATGGTGGTTATTTGGACATTAATCGATGAAATTGCAAAGGATCCACTAAAACTGTTAGGCAAAACGACCGTCATTGGTAAACTGCGACACCACTTTTATGTCTAGAAACAAGGAATAAATGACATACTAATTATAAATAAAAATAATTAAGGCCAAGCAAACATTAATTTATTTTGGAACAATTTGTATGGATAGACCAGAGTTTATAGTAATGATTTGAGAAGAGATATTTAAATATCTGTCTTTGTACATTGATTGAAATTAGTTTTTTCAAATCCTACTAATATTATAAATGCGAAAGTTTGTATGTTTGTCTCTCTTTCACGTAAAAACTACTTAACGGATTTGGATGAAACTTTACAGTAACATAGGTTTTATATCATAATATCACAGGCTACAGCAAGGACATTTTAGGGGGGGCACGGGGGCACATGCTCCCCCAGAAAGTATTTTGTGTTCTGTGGAGAATCCATTATAGTACATAATTAAAGGTAAATCAGGGACTTAGCATGTTGAAATTTGGAGATAGGTTCTTTGTATAATTTAAGAAAGAAATTTGGATAATTCCACCCTCAAGGGTTTCCCCCTTAATTTAATAGGGGTTCAATGATAGCATGGAATCCGTCAGTTTTGAAGTTAGACATCTGAAATTTGAGTAACTAATGGTTAAAAAAAGTATTAAATTATTTATTTAAAATGATCTGTCACGAAACTTTATGTGGCAGACCAAATTCCACGCGAGCGAAGCCATGGGCAAAAACTAGTTAATTATATCCTTCAATTTTCTTCATAAAATAATTATTTTCTCAATTTGTAATCAACCAGAACTTTATATCATTAATTGATGATGGTGAAAAGACACCAGGTGCTTAAAAATAATATAATGTTATTAGTAAACAAAGAAAGTATCTAGGGGATAGTTCGCTATTAATTGATCATTGTATGTCAATTTACATAAGTATGTTATGTTATTAGACATTTACAATTATACTCACTACTTAAAAGTATTGCTGGTACCACAAGCCGTTCTGTCTAGTTCAAATAAAAACCTGATTTTTATTAATTAAAATAGCAAATATTTATTATTTTTATTGTTAACAAAAAGCTGCTGTAGACGTATATGTGTCCCCGCTGACCAATCCCATCCTGTGGACTATTCCCAGGGTACCGTAACCAACCTTCTCCGGTAACTGGCTGTATGGTCGCACCAGTGACCTACTAACTCAAGGCGGGTTATAGCACACAGGCATCGTCTCATTCCCGTCTAGAATAATTTATTTTATTTTACCGTCATATCATTGATTAGAATAATTTATAAAGTTGATATATAGCTTCATCAACACACTACTTGGATTTTTGGTTTCAGGATATTTAGATGAATAGCATCTTTGCTTATTTATTTTATATTATTTTACTTTAAGTAGAATATTTCCAATACAATAGAATAACAATTCGGGAACCCTCAATATGAGAGTGTACCTTCGGTTTTGCAACCAGTTATATCTAGACGCTGTGCCTTACTGTTGAAAGGCTATTAATTATGCGGGAGTATATATTCCTTAGAAGAATGTATGATATTAAAAAGGAAGGAGAGCGATGGAGGATGAAGATAAATGAGGAAATAACAAAACTCCAAGGGTCATCGGAGATTATTTCCGCCATATAGAGGGCCAGTAAAAGATGGATAGTACATCTCCAAAGAATGAAGCGTGGTAGTCATCCTAAAACGATGATGGAGGGGCATGCGGTAGAAGAAATGCCGTTAGAGTAGTAGTAGTAGTAGTAGTAGTAGTAGTAAAATACTTCCAAAACACTTTATATTTTTCTTCTATCTTTACAACAGATTTACAAGGCTATACAACGCGGAACTGGGAAGCATGCAATTATTCTAATTGAAGTGATAGAATATGGAAGGCGGGCTTGTAATATATTTGGCCTTAATAACGAACGAGATCCTATAAAGTTAATAAGCCCTGAGTCGGATGGTAAACAACCGAGGAGTAGAACGAGGCGTAGGCGGGAGGATTGCGTTATGAGTGATCTAACGGATTTGGGTTCAGATACATGTCCGTGGGTGGAAGTTTGTACCAACAGATTGATGGTTTCGGAATGGAGTCTTCGGGTTCGCTAAGCCTAATTATTAATATTATCTTCACAAAGGCCAGATATATAGAATAGATACATGAAACTATTGTTCATATTCATATCCATCATACCGGGATAAGACTGCTAATGGTAACATTGAATTATGGGGATAAAAGCCACGAATCGGAGTAGATTATCTCTTTATTTAATTTTGTTTTTACGCCTTTTGGATTCTATGTTTCTCTAAAAGTTAAACCCTCGAATTTTTGGGGGGGGATTACGGTTTTTATCGGTCGACTAAAAAGATTCATTATTGTAAAGTGTCTTTTTCGAGTGCCTATTCGTTTCCAATCCTTGTAATCACCTTAATGAGTGCTCTTCTAAACAATTTTGTGAGGATCAAGTCCTCGGGTTCTTAAGCCACGATATTTTACTTCCAGATCCTTTTTCGCGAATTCTTTTCCTTGGAGAATGGATTATAAAAGTTGTTGTAATTTCTCATTAATTGTCCGAAACATTCTAGTTTCCTTCTTTTAATCGTGTCAATCACTTTTTTTTTCTAAGTCTCACAAGTACTCCCTCGTTGGTCATAATCGTATCTTAAGAATCCTTCTGAAGAGCCCTTCGAGAGCCTCAAGTTAATTTTCTGTTGTTTCGTTCATTGGCCAGGATTCCATTCTATAGTATACCACGACGAGCATAAAACACATCACAAGTTTACATTAATGTCAAGTCTGAGGCATTGACATTTGACGAATTTAGACATTTTGATGAAGGCAACTCTCGTTTTTTTAATTTTACAAATGGTTTATTTTGAGTAGTCACCTATAAATTTACTAAGATTCCAAAGTAGACAAATTTGAATACACTTTCATTCAACTGTTTGAATAGTTGTAAAACTGATGAAGTTATTAAAAAAAAAAAAACACTTCTTTCCCTATAAATTTTATTCATTAAAGGCTACCGTTTTATTCTACTATATTAAACAAATCTATATTAAAAATATATAAAATAAAATAATATATTTCTATCTTACTTACAGGAAAACGATTATATAAAAATATAACTGAAAGTTTTTTTTAAAATGCATTTGGTTATCTTAAAAGGTTATGGGAAATATGCTACACTGTTCATGGAAGAATACAACAGTTATAAGAAGATAAGTATTTGGAAATTGTTAACGACAAAAATAAATGAAAAAATAATAATAAAATAAATTTTTAATTTTGTTATGTCAACAAATCCCATCTGCTTACACCAACGTAACAAATTGAAACATCCGTTTTCTAACCTGTAAACATTCAATGAATATTCATTGAACATAAATTGTCAACAGAGACTATAACCGTCACGTCACTAAAACTACAGAAACACACAGGTTAATATTGAGGAAAGATTAAAATTGATATAAAAAAAGAATATATTTTGAAGTAATAGGAAAATGGTCCAGAGATCTGAAATTTAGGGAGTACAGAATAGGATAGTTAGGTCAGATATTTATTAAACTAAAAAAATATATTCATTATCACATAAACTGAATTTATAATTATAAAAACAATATTACCAATTATTCATAAAAGCTCCATTTATTTTTTTAAATCTCAGTAGTATATAAAAAACGATAAATAAGTCTTGAAATTTCTTTTTATTTCCTGATGGTGGTCAACAAAACTGTTCTTAATTTTAAGGGAATAAATCAGATTTTAATTTTTTTTAAAATATAAATCTGTTTAAAAAAAGTGGGCAATCCGAATTATAAATAAACTAAAAATAATGTAAAATTCTAAAATTCAAGATTAGAATCATGGGGCACACTCTATGGGTGTCTAAAGCAGGTTATGCACATTTATTGGTTATTTTTTTATCGATGTTTTTATTAACATAATGATTTCAATGTTTTATTTTATAAATATACGTTAGTCACAGTGATATATGCAATGGGAAAATAGTAATTGATGATAATGAACCACTAATGGTAAATAAAGATACACATCTCAATGGAATATAAAAGGAATACATTGAAATTGTGATTAAGATCGGAAATCGAGAAAGTATCAGTTTCGGTATATTTCCTGACACTTGTATTGTATGTTTGCATAGATTCGTATTGTATTCCTGAAGACGTATCAGATTAAAGTGAAAATACATTGCGGGTGTCACCCACAACTCTCACACTATAACAATTAACGAGGGCGAGGAACAAACGGTACAAAATGAAAGGTATGTGAAAGTACTTGATCCTTCATAAACCTCTTTAGATAGTAATAAACAGAACCAAATAAATTTCTGAAGATGGCTATAAAAAAAAAAGAAGTATCAACTATTTATTTTTTCAATTTAGAACGATAAAAGAAACTCAGTAAATTTATACATATGTATAAATTAATAACATACAATAGATATATACATGATAATATACTCGGGAATTTTATTTTGTACTGTTTTGCAATATAACTTTAAAAATTAGTCATTTTTCATTAAGCTTATATATCAAGTTGGAAAAAAAATTCTGTTTTTAAATATAATAAAAAAACATTCGATAACTTGTAGACGAAAATTCACACATAATAATAATCTAAGTGCACATTGATTCAGAAAAAAAAACAAGCTAAATTCCATTGTCGGTAACATAAAATATAATATTTAAAAAAACTAAAAAACACGCTTTAATAGAACATAAATCTAATAAGTAGAAAATAATTTTAAATAGGTTCAAAGTAACAATAAAAAAATGATCAAAAAAATTATTTTATTTTAAAACAACGTGGTATGCTTGATGTTAATTTTGTAAACATTTTATTGACTAATATCGGTAAAAATAGAGTCATTATGAAAATATCTATAAATCCCATTCTTTTTTAACATCATAAAATTTTGTTCATTCTAAACTTTATTCCTATTTTTATTCTATTAAAGCGTGTAATAAAGTATTATTTATTTTCTACTTTTTTTTTACAACCATTAATATAATATAATCTTATGAGGAAAGGAGGTTCCAATCCATAGTTTTTATCTTTTTTTATACATCTACCATTTGGTAGATATATAAAAAAGATATATATATATATATATATATATATATATATATATATATAACATATGTATAGATATGTGTATAACATATGTATAGATATGTGTATATATGTTGTATATATACAACACATGTGTATTGTATATGTGTTTGGTTTGATTAAATTCACAAGATGGCATATTTACTTAATGATTTAAATAATATTAAATAGAATTATATTTTAGTTGTGAAGTTCAAGTAAAACATTATAGCAATTATACAATACATAAAATACATTTCCAAAAAATTAAACCATTGACCTTATAAAGCTCTCAACCTTATCATAGATAACTACGTGAAATTTATCATGTAACTTCGTTAATGTCACAATTTTTCTGAATATAAGGCCAACGAGGTATGAAATTGTTGGTGTATCGAATTGTTTTATAGCCTTTTAATATTTTCCGAAATTGACCCAAGAAATAACTGAGCCTACAATGCTTCACAATTGCTTGATTCACTTTGGTTTGAACCCAATTGAAAGTTTCATATAAACTGTTATACATAGTAAATGTAATGATAGTTTTATTAGTTTTAAAAATTAAATTGATAATAAATTCAAAATAGAAATGTGAGACAGAGAACAGAAATACAGAGACGTAGGAAGACAAAACAGATTAATGACGGAAAATATTTTATTATGTTTTTTGACTCGTTTGAAGGTAATAATTATTAAATTAAAACATAATTATTAATAACTTAAGTAACTGCTTATTAGTAAATAATTATTAATAAAATAAGTAAAATTATTAAAATCTGTGGATACATCATTTCATCTACCCTTTGAATATATAAAAATACATTTGAATTTTTCGCTTTAACTATGGAGTTTCTAAATGTTTTTGAATCAATGGCACAAAAAATAAAAAAAATTCAAATAACCTCTACTTTATCACATTTTTTTTCCTCAGAAACTTTCTAAGATGGTATTATGATAGATGCTAATGTGTACAGAAAGAAAGAAACTCTGTTCATTCAAAAGAGATCGATATCGGATACACTCAAGAGAACACAAAGCGCTTTATACAGTAACGTAATTCAGTTGCCTAAAAAAATATTGTGCTTCTTAAAAACAGAAAATTGTTTAATTTTTTGTTTATAATGATTTACAAATTGTGATTTTTAGGTTTACGGAATCTATATCTTCCATCAATCTTGGTATTGCATAATAATATAGTCTTATCAATCTAATTTAAAATTTAATTTAAATTCATTTAATTAAAATTAATTACTTTTTAATGTGTATATTTTCTTTTAAAACTTATTCAAAATTAAACTTTTTCTTAAGATACAAACAAAAAATAATACTTATATAATAAACAATAAACGTTCGAGTTTTAGGAGATTAAATAATCTGTTTGTTATTACTTCTTCTATATTTATATTTTAATTTTTCTAAACCACCGCGGACCGCGGAAATAATTTAGTTAAAATTATTAATTATCAATGATCGGTGTTGTCAGGAGTAACTATAAAGATTTTATATAATGTCATATTTAGATAATAGTGTGTATTTTGTGTAGAGTTAATGTGTATTTACCTTCATTTGTATAAATATAAAATTAATAGATTTTTATATTAATTAATTAATTGATAAGCTTTTCTCTGATCTCGTGAAAATACTTATTTTATGCTTTTTACATTTTATGGATTTCAGTTGAATGAAAATTCGTGATCGTGTTGGTTCGATTCGTTCCTTGACCTTTTTATTGTGAATATTCTTTATCGACATTCTTTTTTTTTTTTTTATGTCATTTCTTGATAAAAGCTTAATAGAATTTATAGCTTCCCGCATGTTTATAGCCTTTTTTCATGTTCACAAGATTGTAGTCGATTGGTTTGGAACACTTTTATTTTGAGATTAGTGTTTATTGTTTCATTGCATCACTAGTAGAACATAAACGAATTTATTTCAATTTATCACTTACAAGAAACTATGAAGTATTCTTAGATCTGCTATAATTAAACACTTCTGTTATTCTTATATTTTTTATACGATAGTGAATTTAATACTAATTAAAACCCCTTTTATTTGACATATCATTCAGTACAGTTTTAAAAATTCCTTAGTTTTAAAATGTCTTTAATAAACGTTATCCTAAAAATAAGTATGTGATATTAAAATCAGAATTATAATCGCTATAATTGCTATCGTTATTCAGTTACGAAAATGTTTATCGGGCACTGGCACTGAAATCAAACCAAAATCGTTTAAAAAATACCATCTTGAAGGCATACTTCATTTGTTAAATATGCCTTTGTCTTTATTTTTTTAATGCTAAACTATTTGTTTTCGATAAATTTGGAGTTCCATATTTTATTTAGATTCTTTAAAGAATATTTAAAGAGTAAATATAGGAATTGAAATGATAAAAAGAACTTTTAGTAAAAAGAAATTAACCTTTTTACTAGCGTGAAAAAGAATTGTTCTTTATTTAGAAGAACATAAAATCCTTTCTATCAATGGCTATGAACCGTTGACTGGTGTTATCAAGAAGTTTTAGAACTTACGTTGCATTTATTGGAAATTATAAGGAAATTATTAATACTGTATTTTTTTTATAAAATATTGTTGTATTTTCAATAGGATAATAAGACAAAAGTTTGAAATTTATAATCTATCAATAATTACTAATCTGAATGTCAGATTAAATGAAGCACAGATGATTGTGTAAGTTCAAGCAAGAGCTAGGGGTTTATAACAAAGATATTTGATATGGAAATAATATGAGGTTAAGACTGAAATAAACTTAGTCAAAAACGTGAAGATAGGCTAGAGTACTTATATAATTCCGAAGCATTAAAAACAATAAATAATTTATGACAGTAGTTTTCATCAGTAGAAAAATCTCACCTCAAGAACTCTGTATTTTTAGACTGACAGTGTTCTATCAAATCATGGTTTTGACTTGGTGTATTTCACTTGTAACCCCACCATATATAGGATATGATATAATTCTACAGCCCCGGTGAATAGTTGGTTAAGTCGGATTTTGTCCAGAGAGAGTTAACTGCTTTTAGATAACCGGAATCATATCATTCTCGTAGTTTTTGGCTTGAAATGGAGTTGTATTATAAGCAATGAGTCCTTTTCAAGCCTATGCCTTACTTTTCCACTTATTGCCTACGAAAATAGCTCGATTCCGCTTACTTAAGTACAAGAAACTCATTTTGGAAACAATTAGACTTAACCACTTATTCACCGGGGCTGTAGAATTAAATTAATAAGTGGATGATTATTGGATATTCCGTTTTTATTAATATCCTATTTAAAAAGAGAATGAAATTCGTTTGATAACAATGGGCTAACTTCATATAAAAATAATAATCATATAAAACCATAATAAAGAAACATTCAATATATATGATCGTCCTATCGATCATATTGTAGGATGAAAGTGTCACTCACATGTAAGAATTACTAGTTCAGAAGCTACAACTGAAATAAATAATATTTTAAATGATTATCATTTGAAATATATTGAAGCTACTGAGGTACTAAAGTACATGAAGAATACTATCCCTTAATTATTGCGTACTTAGAGATCTAATACTTGTTTCATTAACTACTTTTTCTTTGGATTAGGAAGGTACGATGAGCAAAAGATAAATAATATTTGTTATTTAAGTTATAATAAACATGCATCTTACTTGATAGCGTAAAACATTTCGTAGATTACAGACACAGTATTGGGACGTGGGGTCACGGGACAAAGTCGGACACTGAACTGAAACTTTCATCCGCCGAAGAGTCGAGGTGGGGTAGCAGCCTTTCTCTGGAGCCAGCTGAGTGGGGAGTTGTTGTTTTTTACATTGGGCTTCGGAAAAAACCGATTAGAATATAATAGCTGTAGCTATCGGGTCGAAAGTTTACATAATATGATCTCCGGTAGGTGGATGTACAATGGAGAAAAGATGAATATGGTTATAAGGTACTCCTCCATTGTTGGACAAAATGTTTTGGGTTGCTTCATATGAGATGTTCGTTTTCAA
Source organism: Arma custos (assembly GCA_037127475.1). Classification (NCBI taxonomy): domain Eukaryota; kingdom Metazoa; phylum Arthropoda; class Insecta; order Hemiptera; family Pentatomidae; genus Arma; species Arma custos. Next base: position 93,327,496 of record CM073764.1, read on the forward strand.
AAGAAAAGTTATTTTCCATCCATTTTTCTTAATTTGTTATCCGATTTTTTATCCTAGAAAATTCAGAGTTTTGTGATGAAATAAAGTCTGAATATGCGTTTTCGACTCGAGAATCATTTTCAAAAATTTTACCCTTAAGGAAGTTGTTCAAATTTACGAACAGGTGGAAATCAGATGGAGATAAGTCTAGTGAATAAGGTGAGGACTTCGTAACACAGTTCGTTTAGTTTCTTCACTGCTTGTCGTGAAATATGCAGGTTGGTTTTTGATAAGTTTCTGTTACATTATGTCAATATTCCTGGAGGATGTGATGGATTTTTCCTCTGGGTATAGAGTAGAAATGAGTTACTGCCATTGACCATCACACAGAAGTCGATATTTCTTTTGGATAGAAATTTGGTTTTGGTATTGGCAAATAGTCCGTTCGTCACAATACCTTAACCCGAACGCGGTGTAATGTTACTTGCAGCTCGGCCTGCCGAGTGTCCATGTTTCAACTGATAAAATATTACACCGAAATCGAGTGTTAACATGGTCATAGGTCATATTCGACGGCATACTAAACAATGTTCGTTCAATGGTAATGATAATAAATATTATCAACAAAGATAAAATTAATGAAAGCTCATCACAATCTGTAAACATAAACATAGAAAACAACCTTGTAAGGCTTCTATTTCACTAGAAATTTTAGAAATTATAAAAACCCACATTTCAATAACAAACATTTCATATATTTTTTATTATTATAAGTACATGGGTTGCCTCAACCTGTCGGGGCAGAACTCCACGCCTCTCGATCCATCCATTCCTCACAATTTCATATAAATTAATAAATAAAACAATCTATTAACTGGCAGAGAGCTTAGTTGCAATGCTGAAGATTTTCGGGGTTCGTCACAATATAGCTGATATATTATTTATTTTGTTAATATAAACATGGATAAATACTGTGGGGTCTACAAAACTCCAGGGAGAGACCCAGTCCCTAAAATAAAATAAAGTGAATAGCCGTAATTGAGGTAAATTCAGGAGGTTGAGCGAGATCTCGGACAACTCACCTCCTTACACTAACATTATCCTAGAAGCAGTAGGGGCTCTCTATCTCTATCTCAATATTTAATTTTTGACGTTTTCTAAAATTTAGATTTAAATGCATAACATCTAGATAAAATGAAATGATTACAATTGAATATACGTATTTCACACATTTGTACCTCTAAATATTTTGGAACACAATGATGTTTGTCAGTTAAAACTGTTTTGGAAAATTACCCATCAGTAGTCGTGTGTAATTATTTTGTTTGTCCTGTTGTTAGTCTGATGATCACCGTGAAGTATGTTTCTTTCTTCAATGTTTTTTTTCGAAGATATTGGTATGTTTGAGGCCTTAGCTAAAGGTTCCAATTCACTTCATACTTTCTTCCTACCCTCCAAACTTCAATCCTAAACCAACACCTCATCACTTTCAGCTCCACTGTCAAAAACATAGGCATTGCTATTGACCAAAACCTTGCCTGGAAACACCACATCGCCAAAATATCCCGACGGTCCATATAATAAGTTATTCCAGTTCTCGACATCTCCTTACACAACTTTCCCATAAGCTTGTTGTATCATCTCTCATCATCCTCCACTTTGACTACTATAGTGTAGTATGGGGGGTCTTTTGAAAATGCTTGAGAACCGATTAAAGCGAATAATGAACTTTCTCTAAGATTTGTCCTTGGTACTCCGAGGCAGTCCAGCGTGTCCCACCTTTATGAGTTAAAGTGGCTTTTCTCTCCCATTCGTAGACAATATTTCCTCGGTTCACTCTTATACGATCCATTAACTCTCAACACCCTAATATATTTACAGTCTCCTCCGATTCAAATCCTCAGTCCAACACCACAAAACAAGTTCTCGTCTTTTCGATCTCTATACTCGATCCCACAGAACCAAAGCATTCGAAAGCTCCTTCCTCGCCCGGTCCATCACAGTGTGGAACTCAATCCCTCCTATCATCCGCCATGATTCTTCAGTATCTTCATTTAAATCCTTGCTTTTTCAAAATCTGGCTTCCCTCAAGACGCTCTCTATCCAGGTTAGTCATTTGCTTTAATGAATCGGTATTGAATAATTTTGTTGCTTGGTCATTTTTGTTTCCTTTTCGTAATGAAGGTACTCATTATATAAAGAACATTCAAGATTATGTAAAGAAATTATTGCATGCTATCCCATGCGTTTAACTGTTGCTATTAATTTATTTATTCTCTTTAATTGGTTAATCTCTTGTCATGATTCGCACTTTTTATTTTTACTTAATTTTTCGGCACTTTATTCATACTTCATAATTTCTATTATGTATCATTCTAGTCATAAATATATGTAAGTAATATATATATTATATTTTTCAGTTCATGTTTGTTATTCAAAAGGGACTTAGTCCCAGAATAAAGTTTCTTCTATTCTATTCTATGTTGATATTTTAATGGAGAAGGAAGGAAACATTAAGCTAATTAATCCTAAATCCTGTTTTTTATCTACAAAAAAGTAATTTTATTAATCTCAGTTCTAATAATGCTAAAATAGCAATGGCGAAGAAAATATCCCTGAACGCCATTTTTATAACTTTCGCCTTATGAAAGTTTTATATGCGCATTGAATATTAAATTTCTCGGTGCAGGCTGCATCAAATTTTGAACCTTCCTTTTTACTTATTTTTATTTCTAAAGCTAATTCGTCTTCATAAGTGAACGAGAGACCAATCTAAAACAAAAAATAAACATTAAAAAAATACTTTTTTGTCTTTACCTTTTAAAATAATCCACTTAAAAGAGCCATTTACAGTAGAAAAACTGGTAAATCATCTGAGCCCTACAGGATTCAACTTGTAACCCTGCAAATATATCTTAGAATTTATCTATATCTTGAAACAAGTATAATAAAATTACATTGTGTTATACATAAATAATTAAAATAACTGGTTTAAATAATTGTAATATAATATTTGAAATGGTTTCGTAAATAAAAATGTCTGAAAAAGATAGGTTTAAAAGTAGGGCTTAAATGGGACATTTTAGGAAATAGTTGATATATTATTCGTCAAGTAAATTCACGAAATTGTGGTTTATTGTTTATAGAAAATATTGCAATATTGTCTTTTTTAAACATTTTCTTTGAAACTAGTCAATTAGAGCTCAATTTATTGTACACTAGCTCACGGCTTCTCTCGCGTGGAATTCGGCCTGCCCCATAAACTTTCGTGATAGATCATTTTAAATAAATAACTTAAATTTTTAACTATAAGTTACTCGTACAACGGAAATTTCAGATGTTTAACTTCAAAACTTACGGATTTAATACAATCCTTGAACCCCTTCAACATTACAATATTAAGGGGGAAACCCTTGGGGTTCGAATAGTCGAAATTCCTTTCTTAATTCTTATTTCAGCTATTCAAAGAACCTATCTTAGAATTTTAAGATGCTAAGTTCAGTGGTTTCTGCTGTGCGTTGACCGCTGGGTGTGTAAGTCAATCGGGTTACAGTTTTATATAAACTTCGCCTGTGGTTTGTGTTGATAAAAAGTAGCCAAAGTCCTTCCCCAGGTTTGAGATTATCCATCAAATTTCATCACAAACGGATCAGCACAGCCGTGAATACATTGACACTGATTAACAAACGGGACGGACAGAAGTTTACTGTTGTCCGTGTCACTATAGGATTAGTATGTAATGTTATTCCATTTATTGAAAAGTATTACTTAGTATAAAGGGTTCACTTGTCGTTAGGCAGCAGCGAAAATGAACTTTGTTTGTTTTGTTCAGCAAAAATATGTAGATTTTGCGAGTAAGAAACACGTGAGCAAGCATTTTCACCCTTTTCATCCCCTTAGGGGTAGAATTTCGGAAAATCCTTTCTTGCCTTCGTTATACAAAGAACACATCCTCCAAGTCTCTACGATCGGCAGTTTAGACTATGCGTTGATCCCTCAGTCATTCAGGACAAAGCATTTTATATATATATAGATTATTATTTATTTTAAACACTTTTAATAATTTGTTTATTAAAAAATATTTGTTTTTACGTTTAATAATGTGCTTTGTGAAATTAAGATATATTAATGAAAAATTAGCAAAGCACTTTTTTCTGAATAAAAGGAATTTTTTTTTAAAGGAAGTTGATGTGTATTGCCGGCAACGTTTTATCATCGTTTAAGCTCTAAATAATTAACAATAGTACAATGGAGGATTTTTTAGAAATAAAAGTCTAATAATGTCAAATTCATTAAAAATTCACATAATACTAGTATCTTCGTAGGTATCCTTACACCATACTCGCATGATGCATGACATGAAAAAATGGCATGAATAGTATAGTGTATTTATGATGCACTGTATTGAGCTGATAATGTATTTTAAAAATACATTTAGAAATAGAGAAAGATGTTTTCCAAAACCCATAAGACTGCTTTCGTGCCTGCTAAATTCAAGATAAATGTCGTAGAATGAACTAATCAACACCTTCCGGTATTTAACATCCTACTAGTCCCTAAGGTCGCTAGAAAACTGCTGCGAAATCTTCAAGCCTTAAGTGGTCAAGACATGAACTTTTTGAAGTGAGATGTTGTAAATGGGACGTAGAATCCAATATAAAACTATTTGGGTTTTAAAAGAAACATCACCTAAAGCAAGAAAATTCTTAAAAAGGCATCAAGCACCCGGCAAACCAATTGATTCATTTATCAACGGTTTACATAAATTTACTGAACGGTGATAGGTTGGTTAATTAAGAGAAGAATTGATTAGTGATTTAACTAAATCGGTGATTCTGAACGAAAAATAACAGCTCCACGAAAAACTAGATCTTAACAAAGCAATCTAAAAACACGACAGACTGAAGCTGTAGAAGAATAGTAATTAATTGGCATGGTACACTATAACATGACAATGGTTTATTTACTATTATTAGATGACCTGATAACTATTAAAGGAGATTGTTTTTTTCTGTTTTTGAGAAAAATACATCACAAATTCTTCGTTGCTCCAGATCGCAGTTTGAGTACCGAATAATCCGGATATTCCGGCCACGTTTTATTTTGTCTTAATGTTTCATTCAAAGAATGAAATATCTTCTCGCGCTTAAAAAACATAATAACAACGACTGTTATACTCGATGTTAAGAAGCAAAGAAATCTTTACGTCCACCCTGAAGCACCAAGTACTTCCGTTATAGAAAATTCAGCCATTTTCAGCACAACCTAACAAGATAAATGAGTTTTTAATGAAGAGAAGGTTGAGTAAAGAATGAACTTAACCAAGAATTTTCCATGAGACTAAAATCTATGCGGGACAAATGTGCAGATCTGTCTACAAGAATAGCAATCTATGAAGTTCTTTTAATTTTTACTCGAAAGAGACAGCAAAACTGCTTTAGGTCGTGGAACACTCAATTGAATGTAGAAGGGGGGTTTCAATCTCTTAGAATAAATAAGAATGGAGGATTTTTATTTCATTTATTTTATTTTACAGAAAAATACATTATTGCGCATATTGGCTATAAATAAACTAAACAGTTTTACATCAAAATTTATAAATAAAAAATAATCTTTTAAGCCTTACAGCATCTTATATATTGAACTTTATTTGATTTTTAGTTAAGTATTCAGATGCCGACTTTTATCTTAATGGGATATAGTCTCATACATCTGGATGGGATGTTTTAAACACGTGAGAAATATCTCCTATAATTCCTCTATTGCCTAAGCAGACCAGAATCTCTTTAAGTAACATTATTGTCCAAAAAAACTTTGGAAAAAGCTAAAATTCAAAGCTAGTAGGTGTCTAAAAGTGCAGTATTTTCATCAGAAACAATTCAGATTTCATCACAAACAAGTTTAAATTAATTTTGCAAGTGTCTTTTTCTAAGCATCTGAATTTATATCAGTATCGATTTTATGCATATCAATTGCAATATTATTACTATATGTATGTCCAATGGTTAATAACCTCTTAAAAATGTAACTTAAGTTAGAATTAATTTTGGATTTTTATCACATGCTAAAGTGGTAACTCCTATGTAACAGCCGAAAAGTGAGCATTAATTTTTTGCAATCATCTGTATCTATACCTTCATAAATGAAATGAAAATATGAACTTTCCACGCTTAATGACGACAATAATGCAATCTCTTAAAATTCCAAACAGCAGAAGTGACATCGGCTGTTAACTATATAGCGCAACTTATAACTTTTTAATAGAAGAGATACTATAGTTTGTTTCAAATATAGTAGGAGACAACACTTTTCCATTATATGATATCCAAGATTTAATACTTCACAATACACTATAATACCTTATAGCAGATACTGAATCTGAAGTTTCCACGGATGAAACTTTGGGAAACGTGTTAATGAGAAATCCAAGGAAATTTTCCAACTTTTGATGAACAGCAGTTCGATGAATGCTCTTGAATGGTGCATAAACGTTGGGTGGTACGCTATTTAAAAATGACCCTTAATTTTAGTTGGTTACAAATATCTCAGATAATAAGCGACCAAGACGTCATGAAAAGGTAGCCATCAAAATAGCCGAAATTGGTGACACCGCGAAGTGGCTGCGGCTTCTTCAATAAATCTCTGACTACGAAGACCGATTGTTATCTGCTCGGAAGAGGCTGTCCGAGAAAGACCCTTTGCTCCGTGGTCATGATTGGAGATTAATAATAATAAACGATTAATAATAATAAAATAATTCTAAAAAGAAGAAATATTTCTATTTTCATTTGTTTCTAACTTGATAAATTTGTAAAAAGGAGAAGTGCATGACTCTACAACTGTACAGTAAACTGGTAAACTATGGCACCTAGAGTTTTCGGAGGCAGAACTCAACTACAAGGTTAGGATTTTGAACGTTAGACACGTACACACAGTTTGGCGGAAAACAACTATGCCCGGCGGCCGCATCCTGAGAGGTACGCAACTGCGACGGAGAAGTTAGAACATATGTTACAAGACGGAACCATTAATCCATCTAGCAGCAAGAGGGCGACTCCCGTACCCTCATATAATCCCTAGAAGGATGAAAATTTAGATTCTGCGGGGATAAGTGACAGCTGAGTGGAAAGTCTATACCGACCAATGCGCAAAACAAATACTGCAGACTTAAACCTGTTAAACCTTAAATCTGATCGAATCAGTCTTAATTGCACAATTATTTTAAAACTATCAAATTTTTACCAGATCTGCATAGTTACCCTGTAGCACTTAAAGGCTAGGCCTTTGTTGAGAGTAGGCTCAGAGATTGATTGCTACGCGTGGACAAGCCGTTGTTATCAATCTGAAGCAACGTTTAGCTGTCCGCGACGTCACCTTTGTGGCGGAGGTAACTTTGTAAGACGTCTACGGATTACTGGTTAACTTTTGAAGACGTCTAGGAACAGGGAGAACATTAAGAGGAACTAGAGAGCCTTAGGGTGACCTCATAGCTGCCCTCTTTTTTTTTCGGATTCCTCAGGAAACATGAAACAAGTAAACAATTGTGATTAGTAACATAATTAAGTAATTAGTCATGTAATATAAAATTAACCTTATTCTACTTAAAGTATTGGAAGGTCTCTTAACTTGGTATAAAAACTAAAATTGTCCATATTTCAGGTACAGAAAATAATCTGAAGGTGAGGGGCCTTCTCTATTTAATAACTTACAAGCTAAACTAATACTAAAAACTTAGAACTAAAGGAGGGGTGGGGTCAAGGTAAGAAGATAGGAGGTAGGGTGGGATTAATGAGGGATTAGGGGAGGGAAAAGGAGGGGGTAGGGGTTATGATATGATGTTGACGGGGTTTAAGGGCCCCTTCCTGCCCTGCCACCTTGCAGGAAGGGGGGATGGGGTTATGGCTCGGAAGAGTGGGTTGTGAGATGCGGGAAGGTTGTCATAGAACTTGAGGTGACACCTAGTTATGTGTGTCTGTACAGTGTTTAACTGTAGTTCGTTGTGTATGTGTACCATGTTGCGTCTTTCTAATGTAGTGCCCCTAGTGATCTTCTGTAGTATGCTGTTTTGATATCTCTGTAGTGACTTCAGGGCTGACGGATGTAGGTAATGAAGGAGTGGAGCTCCGTGTAGTAATGTGGGTCTGAGGATTGCTTTGTATAGTAGGATCTTGAGTCTGAGTGACAGCCCCGGTGAGTAGAGTAAGTGTCTGAGTTGATTGGCTGTGGCTCGTGCGATGTGTATTCTGTGTTGTGTGTGAGCTGAGAATGAGAGGTGCGATTCGAGTTTCATGCCTAGATATGTGAGTTGTTTTTTGTTCTGTATTGTTTGTCCGTTTAGTGTTGGTTGTGTTTTAGGTGTTTTTCTGTAAGAGAAGGTGATGGCGTCTGTTTTGTGTGTGTTAATGTGTATGTTTATGTCTTGTAACAGTTCTGTGATCAGTTGGGCTGCTTGTTGGGCCTTGCGCATTGCGTGATCCGCATTCATACTAGCAGTGTATATTGCTATGTCATCAGCATAGGCGGCAATTTGCACGATATCTATTTTTGCCCCACTATTTGGGCAGTATAAATGTTAAATAATATTGGCGCAAGGACCGAGCCCTGGGGGACCCCACAAGTGACTGGGCGTTTTGTAGAGAGATCAGTTTTGACACGGACAGAGAAAGTCCGGCCACTGAGGTATGATCCTATTATATGAACCAATTGGTCTGGGAAGTGGTGAAGCCTGAGTTTTTCTATCAGAATAGAGTGGGATACAGAATCGAATGCTTGAGTGCAGTCGAGGGATATCATTGCTGTAGCGAGGTTTTTGTTTAGGTTGTGAGCTGTATCATGTTGTAATTTCGCTACGTGGTGATAGCAGCTTACTCCGCGAGAGAACCCCGTTTGCTCAGGGGGTATAATGTCATGTGTTTCGCAGTGTTTGCGGATGTGTATTATAACTAATTTCTCATATATTTTTGAGATGTGGTTGAGGAGGCTGATAGGCCGGTATTCTTCCGGTACAGCTCCTCGTTTTTTGGGGTTTAGGAGTGGAACAACAATAGCATGTTTCCACTCCGTTGGGAAGTATTTAAGGCGTGAGCATGAGTTGTAGATATTTAAGAGAAACATGAGGGGTTTCCTAGGTAGCTGTTTTTATAGGACATATGGAGTGTTGTCCTTTCCAGAGGATTTGTTTCCCTTAGTTTTTCTCAGAATTGCAGTCAGTTCTTTATATGTGGAGAATATGGTGTTCTCTGAGCTAACGCTCAGAGGGCGGTGTAGATATGTTGAGTTTGTTCGTGCTAGGTCACGTTCAACGTAATAGTCGGCAAGTATGGTAGCCTGATCTGCAGGGTTGAGAAGCTCATCGCCACGGTGGATTTTGACCGATTTGGACTTTCTGTTATGACTTCTGACTAATTTCCAGAAGTTATGAGGATCGTTATGAGTCCGGCGTAATTGGTCATGCCATAGGGAGGTTTTCCACTGCGCCATTAGGGATGTGATATTTCTGGTCATGTTGTTTATTATGGGTCTGTAAGTAGGATATTTTGTCCTGTACCAACAGTTCTTTATGTTGTTTCGTTGTTTTATGAGAGCGAGTATGTGTTGTGGTGGTTTGCGTAGGTGTATGGGTGTTGGGTTAAATGTAGGTATAGAGGCTGATGCTGCGTCTTGTATTGTGGTGAATAGTGTGTTTATGGCTTTGTCAATGTGTTCTGTGGTTGTGAGTGGGGTGATGTTTGGTGTGTTTGTGAGTACTAGTTTTTTGTAATGTTTCCAGTCAGCTAGTTTGAAGTTGTATTTGTAGTCAGTAGGCGGTGTTAAGGTGCGTTTACACCAAAGTTGGCAACTAAAAGTTGACAGCTAAAAGTTGAGAACACATTATGGAAAACTAAAAGTTGTCAACTAAAAGTTCTTCTTCAGACGCGTTTACACCAAAGTCTTCCACAAGTTTTCCACAAGTTGCGGCAACTTGTTGCCGGTTTTAAGAAAGTACAGCAACAGTTTTTGTCTTCCACTTGTGGAGAGACAAATCTTCCACTAAATTTTCGTTTCCCGCGGAGAGTCGGTAAAGATCAAAGAAAGTTGGCAACTAAAAGTGGAGAACTGTTCCCCCTCCACGCGCCCTATTCATAATTAAATAGTGCTGTAAATGCATTCATTCATAAATAAATAGTGCATATGGGGTATGTCAGCACCAAAATAATTATAATAAATTAGTCAAGTATTTACAAATAATTTTGATGCCGAGGGCTATTCTCTTTAAAAAATAAAAATATTTAAAAATTAAAATAGCTGGCCAATAATTATAAAAAAAAAAAAATGTCTTCTATATATTTACAAGATTACTTATTAGTATATTTTTACAATCTTTTAATTCCAGTATGTTATTAGATACATTTTCTAAATATGGTCACCGCAATATGACAGTTTCAACAGAAGGGTATGCCTTTTTATTACCAGTGCGGCTTCTTTGTTCTCAATAACCTGGGCACCTAGCAAAAGTGTGGCCTTCACAAACATATTTCGCAACCTGTACAGCGGGTTCGTTTTATCTATATTACCATTTGGGGCCCAAACAGTGCTCCTTGAAGAGGCGAATACCGCCGGGTTCGTTTGAACTGGTAATAAATTGCCAAGAGGCGAGCCCTTGTACCTGTTCTAAACACTTATCTTTAACAAAAGTTTTAGGGCATTTATTGGTACAAGCAAAAATATTTAAATTATCAATAACCAAAATTTCATATACGCAGAATGCAAATGATTGTACTTAAAAATATGTATAGATAACCAAATCATACCTAACCATTTACTGTCTCACATTATTAATCTGGAAAAATTTTTAATAAAAATTATTTAAATAACACTAAACAAAATAATTTCTTCAATATTCTAGGAAATAAAATATTAAACCTAGATAAAAAACAAGCTTATTGGCTAATCAGAACAATTAAGAAAAAATTGCAAGCTCACTTAGATAAAATTAATAATATAGATAATAATTCATATACACAAATCTATAAAATATGCAAAAAATGGAGTAACATATTAAAAAAAATCAAAATAATAAATATAAAATTTAAAGCAAATAAATCTAAGAAATTAACATTCAGAAACCCATATAATAACAATGAAATAGCAAATAAGCATTGTACAACAATCTTTTCTAACAATTCGAGAAATATTTTCATTTTCAAAGAGAAAAGATAGGCCCTCGGCCGGGATACGAACCCGGAACCTTTGTCTTTCCGCGACAGCGCTCTACCAATTGAGCCACCAAGGCAAATACAATATAGTCGTTAACTTAACAACTACTATAATACCCAACAACATTATAACTTTATTAAGTCTAGGGGATAATATTAATTATGACCCAAATAATAAAAAAAATCAACATTTCTCAAATGTTAGCGGACATTGAATCTATAATCATAAATTTAGAAACTCCCGAAACCCATAGAAATGGACTTAGGAATACTCTTAATAAAAACATCTTAAATTATTTGAACAAAGAAAAAAATAAACCTAATAACACAATAAATAAATTTAATAAAATTATAATCCCCCCTTGGCTACGGCCTTGGTTCAAATAGTCCATACTATTGATTTAAACAAAACTATTATTGTTCATGTAAGGTTTATTAGGAAGTCCTCTTGTAACCCAATTTAATGATTAACTTAGTAATTGAAATAGAACATTTAAATAACAAGCTTCCGTACTCTATTACAATAATATTTAATATTGAAATATGTATAGTAAAAACAGGTGTGACATTTAATATTACTTTGGAATATGTTACTCATTTTTCACGTACCATTATTTATTCTGGTTCATTACCAGTGTATCTAATAACATACTGGAATTAAAAGATTGTAAAAATATAATAATAAGTAACCTTGAAAATATATAGAACAAATTATTTGTAAATACTTGACTAATTTATTATAATTCTTTTGGTTCTTACATACCCCAGATGCACTATTTATTAAGAATAAATGCGTTTACAGCACTATAATTATGAATAGGGCGCGTGAGGGGGAACAGTTCTCCACTTGTTTTCCACAAGTTGCTAGATACCCGCGCAGCAACAAATCTTCCACTTTTAGTTGTCCACAAGTGGAAGACAAAAACTGTTGCTGTACTTTCTTAAAACCGGCAACAAGTTGCCGCAACTTGTGGAAGACTTTGGTGTAAACGCAGCCTTATTGTTGCGTTTTTACCTAGTTCGTAGAGTACGGGAATGTGGTCATTGTCACTAAAGTCTATTGTGGTGCTGTTAGTAAATCTCTGTGCCTGTTGTGTGAGTAGCAGGTCTAGTGTGGATGTGTATGATGGGTTTGAGTGGTGTCTGTAAGTGTTAGCGTTGGGGTGTATGATTGTATATTTTGTTTTTGTTAGGTGGTTTTCTAGTGCATTGGGTTTCGTGCAGTTCCATGAGTGGTGTATGGCGTTTAGGTCTCCTAAGATAATGTGTTGTCTGTCGCTTTCAGTATCACGAAGTAGTGTTTTGATAGTGTCGAGTTTTGCATTGGGTCTTCTGTAAATGCAAGTCAGTTTGTAATTGTGTTTGAGTCTGACTTGTGTAGTAATTGCGGTGTGTTTGTCATCGTCGAGTGTGTTGTTGTTTATGAGTCTGGAGGGGACGTCGTTGCGCACTAATAGTGCTACACCTCCATGCTTAGTCTGTGTGTCAAGTCTGTATGTGTAGTAACCTCTAAACTGTACATGTGTTTGTCTGTTGAGTTTTGTGTCCGTAAGTGCGACAACGGAAGGCCTATAAGAGGCCAGGAGGGTTTCTAGCTCGAGCTTTCGCTTAACTAGCCCTGTAATGTTGTAATTGATGATAGAATGTCTATCCATGTTTAACATTGAAGGTGTTTTGAAGCACGACGTTAAGCGTGCCCATTAGTGTGTTGAACATCTCCTTCATATCTCTAAACATGTTAATGAGCTCGAGAGCCCATACAGGTTTTTCTTCCTGATTGAGGTTTTTGGGGGATGGAATGGCACCTGAAAATGTGACCCCTGCAAAAGAATGCGGGTCAGATTTTGTGGCACGATTAGTGCTTTGTTGATAATTGTTGTTGTCTTGTTGGACAACAATTTTATTTTGAACTTTAGTTTTTATAAGTTCGATTCTTTTTGCGCAATTGCGATATGTGGGCCTCCTCAGTTTGCGCATTTGGGGGGGCTGTTTTTTGGACAATCATTTGTTTCGTGGTTTTCACCACAACGGACGCATTTTACGATGCGACCGCAATAATTCTTAGTATGACCGAATTCCTGGCAAGCATGGCATTGCCTGGGGCCGCTGATGTTTTTCATTTTTTCCACGCTGTAACCCATATAGTCAATAGGGCCCAGTTTGGAAATTTTTTCTAGGGTTACATCGTAGTCTGTAGTAAATACGATGTTACTTAAAGTTCTTTTGTTACCATGCTCGTCAGTTTTAGTCATCCTCCATGCGTTCTTAAACCCTTTTAGGTGGGTCTGGAGGTGATTAGTAATATTTTCAATAGGGTGATCTATGTCGAAACCCTTAAATATATATCTTCTCATGGGTTTAGTACCCCTGGGCGCATATGAATGATAGCTAATGTTATTAGCTTTGTCTAGGAGGCCTATAACAGTCTTGTAATCGTCTGTATTGTTAAGAAATATTTTATTTTTCTTTTTTGTTAAGAAATATTTTATTTTTTATTTTATTTTGAATGAGAAATGATGCTATGCCCGCATCGATTAGTTGGCTTCTAAGAGCCACAGAGGACATTGCCGGTCTTATTACAATAGGAGCTTGTGCGTGTTGGTGTTTTGTGGTGGGTTTGTATTTATATTTGTATGTGATGTAGTAGGTTGGTTGATTAAGGGTGAGAAAGTGTTTTTAGTTACGGTCGGAGTTATGTCAGGTCTAGGTATAAAGTTCATCGATTTTTTGGGCTGTACTAATTGAAAACCGTCCGCGTCAATTTGTGTTAAGTTTGATCGTTTCAGTTTTGATTTAATTCGAGGTGGTAATGGAGTTTGTGTTGAGTCAATAGGTGTGGTGTCCATGGCCGAGTCCGGGTTCGTCATCGTAAAGAGTAAATATAATAGTTAAAATTAAAATTAGATCTACTTTCTACTCACTGATTAATAATAATGCACTGATTAACCTAAAGCAATTATAGAAAATAATATACAGAATGTACTCACATTTTAGCGTGTTTACAGGTAATTGTTCAGAGCTGCAACGACATCCATCCCCTCCAGTTTTGGACGTCAATTTGACGTCACTTCCATATCACCGATATCTCTAGTTCGAGTAGCCTGCCCCACTACATCCCCACCACCTTTTCTTCCAACTTCCCCTCCATCTATTGAAATACAAGCTTATATCTTTCGTTATGTTTACAAATGTTTGTATGTTTTAGGGGTAATTATTTAGAGCTACAACGACATCCATCCCCTCCAGTTTTGTGACGTTAATTTGACGTCACTTCCATATCACTGATATCTCTAGTTCGAGTAGCCTGCCCCACTACATCCCCACCACCTTTTCTTCCAACTTCCCCTCCATCTATTGAAATACAAGCTTACATCTTTCGTTATGTTTACAAATATTTGTATGTTTTAGGTTATATCTTTCGTTAGCGTAGCGAGGAGGAAATATCTACTAATCCATTCTGGTTTTTGTCATTACTTATTAGTTATTAAATTTGATTCTGGTTTAATTAAAATTTTTATTTTTATTTAGTTTTAGGTATTTATTAAGAATTATTAAACGATTATATATCAATAGTTATTATGATAAAATTAGTACATTTTTTATTTCTTTTTCACCTGTTTAAAAAAACATGTCTTAATGTTTATTTTTATTAGGTATAGCCTGCTCAATGACTTCTTTAATGGGTTAAATGACCGCAATATTTTGACTGTGCGAATGTAGCATAGTCATTTGTCTTTTCATTAAAGGCTTGTATGACTGGATGAATGAGGAAAGAACTTTCTTTACATTAAATAATCAACATGAATTTTTTAGTTAAACAGTTGAAATCTTTAGATTAAAGCATGAATAAATCTATAAGTAAAACACACATCCATTATTCAAAATTATTATTAATGGATCATTAATTGATTTACCATACCCATCTTCAATTTCACAATGATGAAATTCTGGTTCACTATAAGGAATATGTTTAATAATCCAAGTTATGAGAGGATTATTTCTGGCCAGGATCATTGTGAAGTTAATCATGAACATCCAAAAATTTAATAAACATAATAAAAAACACAAAACATAAAATCTTTAATATTAATTAGAAATGCATACATATGTTTGATGTTAAAAGGATAATAAATTGATTTAATGTAGCACAATATGAAAAAAAATATACTAGAACAACTCAGGTTTTTTAAAAGAATTTATATCTTAAGATAATGTTACGGGCTACTGAGTATTAAAACGAATTAAACAATTCCTTAATTAAAGATACTAATATTTATTAACAAAATGATAAAAAGGATACAATTAAACTATTAACAATTATAATTATTGAACTAATATAAATTTATAATAACAATATTCTAAATATTTATTATCTAGGCCTAACTCCTATTTAATTATTACAATAACATAAGATATTACTAATTCTAGATAGCTTAACTATATAGTTACAATAGTTCTTATGAATATATTACACTACAATTTATACTAATAATTAATACTTACAGTTCACTAGTCCACCGAACATAAGATTCTTCAAGTATCACAAACTGACACACAGTAACAAACAGAAACAGTTTATTACACTCGCGAGACTGTTACAGTTCACTGATACACTTATTACACGGGCCGGTTCAACACTGACTAGTTTATCACACTGACACTCACTTGTCACAGATCTTGCGTGGTCTAATCTCAGGCTAAGACTGACTGCCTCGAGTTGAGGGAAGTATTTAAAAAGGCAAGGCCGAACATTCTAGAACACGAAGGGGCCAGACAATTCCGGAATCTTCTTAATCCTTTTCCGACAAAAGAATACGATCTAGAACAGTCCTAATCCTATTTTAACTTCTCCCGCCGACGGATTTAAGCCGCTAATCCCCTTGCTTCCGTCTTCCGGCCGGCGCCCGTAACACTGCCCCCTCCTTAAAAGTGCTCTGCCCCAGAGCAAATCCGGAGAAATCGGGCATTTATGAGCTTCTACTGATGGAGACGCACTTTCTTTCCAGGGGTTGAACGTGCACACCAATATGACAACTCCAGAGTTGGCGAATGCCTGCTCGATCATGTCCCTGACAATCCTCCATTCCAAGCCGTCGTATCCACAGCCCAACTTCGGAATAGCGAGCTTAGTGACACGCAGTCTCAGAAGCTTACTCCGAAGGTCGTCGAGGCTTCGCCGCAGTGCGTCATATGTTGGCTTCTGATCAGTTGCACGCTTGGTAACCAAGTAAAACAGGTGTCGTCCTTCGTGCGGCTGGTGGAGTGCCTTCCCGACACTTGGTCCTTGGCGTTCCAGCTCCTCAGTTCCGCCGAACTTCTTCCTGAAGACCGTTGCAATCCCTCGAGAAGTCCTCAGATCTTCGGCAACGCAATGGGCCAGAGAATACTCCACTGGTAACGAAAAGATATCCCTGTAGATTACCTGAGTTACTCCACGAAACCCTGGTACCTTAGTATTCGCAACTGGGTCATTATTTGTCTCCACATTGTTTAGGTACCTAACCTGCTGGTCTTCTGCCGGGCCATGGTCTCCTTTGTACGGCGCCAGTCTATTGAAATGGACTACCTTGGGTTTTCCTTTAGGCTTCTTCCTGATCCTATATTATCCTCTTGACGATCTCAAACGGGGCGTCCCAGGAGTTCTGCAGTTTAGGTGAGTAGCCTCGCCTTCTTCGAGGATCATGTAGCCAGACCAAGTCTCCAGGCTGGTAGCCACCTTTCTCAGCCCTGATGTCGTAGCGCTCCTTCATTCTGTCACTTCATTCTGTCACCCCCTGGATGTTTGTGCG
Organism: Arma custos; assembly: GCA_037127475.1. Classification (NCBI taxonomy): domain Eukaryota; kingdom Metazoa; phylum Arthropoda; class Insecta; order Hemiptera; family Pentatomidae; genus Arma; species Arma custos. The sequence continues at coordinate 93,344,459 of CM073764.1, forward strand.
AACCTTCTCGTGGATATTATCCATTCGCTTCCGTAGATCCGTGACGTACTCCTCTCCGGCAATTTCCTCGTCAGGCTTGAAACCGAATTTCAGATCACAAGGCAACCGAAGTTCTCTGCCGAACACCACATTTGCGGGAGTCTGCCCCGTTGCTTCACTGACTGAACTGCGGTAGGCCAGCAGGAACAGGTGAAGATACTGGTCCCAGTCTCGCTGATGGTCGGAGACCACTTTGGACAAATATCGACCCATAGTCCTGTTCATGCGCTCCACCATGCCATCGGATTGGGGGTGAAGAGGTGTCGTCCTGGTCTTCCGTATTCCCAGTGCTTCGCACATCCCGGAGAAGACTGCAGACTCGAAGTTTCGTCCCTGGTCAGAGTGAAGTTCCATGGGTACTCCAAACCTACTGACGAGCTGCTTCACCAGTACGTCCGCAACCGTGACTGCCTCCTGATTCGGAAGGGCGTAAGCTTCCACCCACTTGGAAAAGTAGTCCATGGCCACGAGAATATACCGGTTGCCTTCATCCGTCACAGGGAAAGGGCCAGCCATGTCAATTGCTATCCTCTCAAACGGTGCTCCCACGTTGTACTTCCTCATTGGGGCCTTCTTTCTTCTTATGGGTCCGTTAGAAGCCGCACAAGTCGCACAACGCCTGCACCAGTCCAACACATCGTCCTTAAGGTTTGCCCAGTAAAATCGTTCACGTACCTTTTCCAATGTACGGTGAACTCCAAGGTGGCCGCCAGATACTCCATCATGAAGTTCTCTGAGTACTTCGGGCACTTTACTCTTTGGAACGATGAGCTGAAGTCTGCGCTGATCTCCTTCCATGTTCTCCAATGCCCGTTTCAGCAGCCCGTTGTCCACTAGAATGGAGTCCCATTGGGCCCAGTAAGTCTTTACATTCTTCGACATTGGAGCAACATCCTGCCAGGTTGGTCTTCCTTGCCCTGATAGTTTCCACTGCTTCATTTGTTTCAAGTCCGGGTCCCTGTCCTGCATCCTGCCAACTGTCCATGACCACCGTTGTCCTCAACACTGCTGCCTGCTTCTCTTCTTGTCGAGAACAATGCCCGCAGTCTTCGCCACAAGGCCTCCTTGAGAGCGCATCCGCATTTCTGTGACTTGTTCCAGCACGATGAGCAGATTCAAAGTCATATTCTTGAAGGCGCTCTATCCACCTCGCCACTTGTCCTTCTGGTGACTTGAATCGTAGCAGCCACATTAGAGCCGCGTGGTCCGTTCTCAGGAGGAATCTTCTGCCGTATAGATATTTGTGAAAATGCTCTATAGATTTCACCACTGCCAGAAGCTCCTTCCTTGTGACACAGTAGTTGCGTTCCGGAGCTGAGAGCGCTTTACTGAAATATCCAATGACCCTTTCTTCTCCATCTTGGAGCTGAGAGAGGACGCTCCCAATAGCGGTGTTGCTGGCGTCTGTGTCAAGTATGAACTTGCCCTCGGGACGGGGATAGCTCAGAATAGGAGCACTACTCAACTTCTTCTTCAACTTCTCAAATGATGCCTGACACTCGTGATCCCAAAGGAAAGTCCGTTTTTCCTCGGTGAGCCAGGTAAGAGGTTTTGCAATGTTTGCAAATCCTTTCACGTACCTCCTGTAGTAGGTGCAGAGGCCGAGAAAACTTCTTACTTGGTGCTTATCTCGAGGTACTGGCCGGTCGGTGATCGCTGCAATCTTCTCTGGGTCAACGGCAACTCCATTGTCCGACACAACATGCCCCAGATAGTTGACTTGCCTTCGGAATAGATGACACTTCTTCGGGTTCAATTTAAGGTTCGCTGCACGCAGTCGTTCGAAGACCTTCTCCAGATTCTTCAGATGGTGAGCGAAGGACTTTCCCAGCACAATGATGTCATCTAAGTATACCAGGCAAATTTCCCAAGAGAGACCTCTTAACACGCTTTCCATCAGCCTCTCAAATGTTGCAGGAGCATTGCAAAGCCCGAATGGCATTACCGTAAATTGCCAGAGTCCAGTCCCAATCGAGAACGCTGTCTTCTCTTTATCTTCAGGTTTCAATCCAACCTGCCAATATCCACTGCGGAGATCCAAGGTAGAGAAAAGTTCACACCCCTCCAGGGTGTCCAGCGTATCATCAATCCTGGGGAGCGGATAACTGTCTTTCTTGGTGACGTTGTTCAGAAGGCGGTAGTCTACGCAGAATCTCGTTGTGCCGTCCTTCTTCTTCACCAATACAACAGGAGACATCCAGGGGCTACTCGAAGGCTCAATGACACCATCAGTCGCCATCTCCTTGATGATCTTCTCGGCGTCCTCCCGTTTGGCTAACGGCAGCCTCCGCGGGACCTGTCGGATAGGCTTAGCATCCCCGGTGTCAATCTTATGCTGGACGATATCCGTTCTACCCCGTGGCCCTGGGCTGATCTCGAAAACGTCCTGCCATCGGATAATCATCTTCTTCACTTCCTCACTCTGTTCTGGCGAGAGTTCCCGGCATGATTCGTCCACAAATCCTGTTAGTTCTTCCGGTAGTCCTCGCAGCTCGGTGGAATGACGTTGCAGCTGACGAACCACTGAGGTAGCGGTTGTACATTCCCCTATCGGTGTTCCTTTGTTCAGCGTTACTGGGAAGCTGTTCAGGTTCATTAGCCGAATCGGAGTGGTACGTCCGACCTTGATGAGGGACCTTGCAACCATTACGCCGCGTCCGATCTCCTGTTCTTCTTGCCTTCCCGGTTCAAGTAGCACACATTGACCCTCAGGTAGAGGCCTTTCAATCGTCCCATGCGTTATGATTTGGCTCCGTGCAGGTAAAGTGGTGTCTTCCAGTAAGCGCACTCGTGCGTAGATGTCCTTTCCCTGCCGCAGGATGACTTCTTCGTCTCCCAGCGTCATCACCCCTCTTGCCATATCCAGCTTGATCCCGCATGTGATCATCAAGTCCGTGCCTAATATGACATCTTCATCAATATCTGCCACGAGAGCGCGGTGCTTCAGATGTTGACCCCCGATGATGAAGTAGGCAACTGTCTCCCCGTAGACCTTGGCTGGCTCTCCTGTGGCAGTCCGTAATGTCCAAATCGTTGGCAACATCTTCTCAGCAGGAACTGTCTTTGAGCTCAAGATTGTCTTGGTTGCGCCGGTATCCAGTAGCAGACTTCGCAGCTGCCCGTTCACCTTCCCATCAACGTAGAAGCTGTTCGTTCTGCTCCCTAAAGACGCAACTCTACTGGTCTTCCTCGGGCCTCTGACGTAGCGGGCTGATAGTTGTTCCTCCCCATCAACCCTACTTCGTTCCTGTGGCTTTTCTTGCTTCTTGGATGGACACTTGCTTCTAGGGTGTCCAAGTTGGTCGCAGCCCCAACAGCGTATCTCCTTCTTACGGGTCCTGAGAGCCTCCAAAACCTTTGTCACAATGTCTTCGACGCTGGGGACCACAGTAGGCTCCGCTTCGGCTGCTTGAACCCGCGCATTGCCCCGTACTGACTGCCTGACAGCCTCGAACTCCATGGCCTGAGATAATGCGTCTCCCAATGTTTTTGGCCGGGCGAGCTTCACTGCTTGTTGCGTCTCGGGGTCCCGACTGCAATTATTGAGAAATTACCTGTATTTAAATGAGCAGAAATATTCTTTGCACTGTGTTCCGCAGATGGAGCAATTAGTAAAATTAGAAATTACTCCATGCTCCCTGAGAAAATTCACATACAAATCTTCGTTCGTACCGAAAGTGGTAACAATGTGTCTATAGGAAACAATACATCCATTACACGCCATGTCAGGTAACAAAGAGAGTGACATACACAAGTTCGCCGAAATGACAGATTTTGAAATTAGATTTGGCGGTATTGCGGGGCGAGTTTTGAAGGGAGGGGGTAGGAATAGGTGAGGGGCAGGAGGGGAAGTGGTGAGGATAAAGTGCGTGTAGACATATGGGCGGTGTGTTGACACTGCTACGTCACAAAACTGGAGGGGATGGATGTCGTTGCAGCTCTGAACAATTACCAAAAAACATGCTAAGAAAAACCGTTATACCACGTGGCAGGGGACGCTCTGAGAGACGCTAGGCGATGTTCACAGTATGGCGGCCAATCACAGACTGATATCTAGCTGTCCTCAATAACGAAGCTCTAGATAAATCCTGACCTCTAATCGGTTCAATATGCAGACATTTTCCATAGGTCACTCACTTACCAATAGGCACTAAAATGCTTTTCAAGAAGGATAAAAAGAAATCCTTCACCAACCAAGTGGACCCAATACCTATTAATACCAGCTAATCTGTTTAAAGACTAGAGCTCCTGTCCTGACTAGCTAGATACTACAATGATCAGGCTCATGAGCTCGGTGGTCAAGCTCATTGTTCGAGGATGACCAGTTATGGAAGTAACTGACCCTAATCGGCTTTCGTTTAGTTTCCTAGGAGCAGTCTTTGAAGGTAAGCAGCTAAGCTGTTAGGCTAACCACACGCTTGCTCATCGATACATTGCAGCACCTTCCCCGCGTTTAGCCACTAAATCACTTTTTTAAAATTTATTTGTTCGTATTTTATTATTTATCTATACCGATGGATCAGCTGAATCAGCTATTAAAAATGCCGCAGCATGGGATTACTCAAGGGATTCCCAATTCAGCGCTGCAGTAGGGATGGAAGGTACAAACTTCGACGGTGAAGTAGCAGCTATCCTCATCGCATTAAGAACATTGTGTAGAAGGCAATATCGAAACGTTGTTCTCTTCATCGACTCTCAAGCAGCTATCCTTGCTATTAATAGCATGAAGGACTCTCTATCAATTGCTATTTTGGAATGCAAATCGCTCCTCTACGACCTGACACTTCGAGGCACTAATGTGGTCCTACAGGTAGATACAGGATATCAAGCCATTGCGGGATTTCAGGAAATGAAGAAGCTGGTACTCTTGCCAAACCAGGAGCAGAATTGCTACAGCTAGTTCATCAAAGATCCCACGACTCAATACGGCGAATGATAAGAACCATAGTTAAGGAGGAAACAATAAAAACACACATAGACAAAGTGAAAGGGAAAAGACAAAAAAGTCTAATAGAAAACCCGATCCCAGCTGACCTCCCAAGAAGAGATGCAGTAGCCTGCTTCCGCCTGACAACTGGTCACAGTTATCTACAGAGTCATCTCCACAAGGTTTGGCTCAGGATCCTACATATGTACTATGCAACCAAGGGAGAATGGATGGAGACCACCTAGACACATGTCCTGCTCTGACAGACATAAGAAATAAGACATTTGCCAATGAGCATTTCAAAAAATCTAATTTATATTGGGCAGCAAGATATCGGATGGTCGAACGATCAACGACCCCGACATAAGAAAAAAAATGTATTTCAGTTAATTTAATTTTGTTATATTTTTTTTCATTGGATTATTATCTAGGTCTCTACTTTTTAATGAGCCCCAGACTCGTTCACGGGTGGTAGTGGTTACAGGGCAGGGTTATTATCTACATGCAGTGGCTATCACCCAAGTAACCTTCCAAAAAATATTGTAGTAGGTACAATATACAACTCAACGTTATAACCTTATATTTGGTTTCGTGATCAAATTATTAATTAATATTACATTAAGGTTAACATTCATTCAAATTGTGAAAATACCCTAAAACTAAACATAGCTTCGACAGTTATGTTTAAAATCATTTTTTTTAAATCATGGTTATCCAAGCATCTTTAGATTCGATGAAGAAAATCAATTTACGTTCGAATATTTCATTAAAACTCATTAAAGTTATAATGAAGATAATTATTAATGATAACGATTTTACTTCATGTATTTTTTTAATATAACACATGTAGAAGAAATGACACCATAAAACCAAAATTGTATTTTTTTTCTAGGTAGGATCAAAAGTGTAATTTTAAAATGCTGAAGTTGCCTACTTATGCCCTTTTACCGGTTTACCTCTCATGAAACAGGATACCGGTTGATTTATATTCTGTAAGTAGGACTGTAAAGTGTATATTTTTATACTAATTTTAAATAAGTTTTTGAGTACTTGTAAGCATATCAATTATAATTAGATGCATATAAAAAATCACAACTAAATATTTATAATGTTGCTTCTGATTAATGGAACTTATTACGTTGACTCATACTATTTTATAACAATAAAAATAATTCAATTCTTATGATTAACTTATCTGTTGAAGGATTTTTAAAAAAATCTTTCAAATAGGAAAAAATGAAACAGTAGAATTTTTCCGGAACGCTGAATTGTTTTAAAAATTCTAATGAAGAGCTAGGTTATATTTCAGACGGTCACATGATAGTAAGTTGTGAATAATGACAGTTGGAAGATTATAATAAATAAATGTGGCAACACTGGTCACGTAACTGAAAATATTCGTACGGGATGCAACCATGGCACTCGCGATTGTCATCCAACGAATACTAAAGTAGAATGCATGCAGGACAGTCTTCTTTATATTTTTCTTAGTCCAACTATATTAACTTTACCACCAAATGGTGGTAGAACGGATGACACATTGGTTCCTCTGGGATAAAGTCGAAATGTATCCACACGCCTGTTTGATTGAAAGGGCTGGTTTTCTCTGTGCTTGCGTTACTGGGGACCATTCATTGCAAACACTCCCCATAAACAAAAGATTAAATTAGCCTTAACCAAAATTGAACCGTTATCTGTAACTGTTTTAACAATTTTTGACATTTTCAGGGCATGGTCTGAATGTATATCAGCTATCATTTCTTCATCATTTTAGATACAAGATGAAAATACGTATTTTGTATCTTGTATCTGTATTTCAGATACTTCTATCTCTCAGATACTTCTATCTCAAATAAGTTACATCTCTGCTGATATATTATTTCTTAGATCACTGTATAAACTAGACCATACATAAGGGATATCATATTTTTTTTTTTTTTTTTTTGTGGAAGAAGTCAAAGGACTTACACACTGGGTTTTCAAGTTTTATGAAAGATTTCTCCTTATAAGTCTTTCTGGGAAATTTATAAGATAAGGTGAGATAAAGGATTCTATTAAAGGACCTCTTCAACATTTATTGATTTATGTATGAGATGAAAATAGTTGACTGGATGATCTAATGTAAAGGAGATAGTTGGGGGGTGCAGTCAATAAGTACACAGAATAAGTGATGAATTTATATTATGTGCCGACGTTTCGACCTACAGTGTAGATCATCTTCAGGGCTAACAGAGAAACAAACAGAACAAAAAATATAAAAAATGTACAGTAACAATAATATGGTGACAAGTAATGTAGAAAAATAAAATAGTGGCAGATATGAAGATAGAAGATAATGAATATTAGAAAAAGCCAGATTATAATAAAATAAAGATATAGACAGATTTAAAAAAATTAATGATAATGAAAAAATAAAATAGTGAAAATAATGAATTAAAATAGTGACAGATATAATAAAATTAAGATAAAGCCAAATATAACAAAATTATTGAAATAGTGACAGATAATGTGTCAGATAATGTGATAATGTGTGTGTGTAATAAATAGTGAAAATAATGAATTAAAATAGTGACAGATATAATAAAATTAAGATAAAGCCAAATATAACAAAATTATTGAAATAGTGACAGATATAATATTGAAATAGTGACAGATATAATGAAATTAAGATAAAGACAGATATAACAAATTATTGATAATGAAAAGCAAATGAAAATAAAGATAGATATAATAAAGTAAGACAGATTTAATAAAATTAAAGAGAATTAAAGGATTAAATGATTAAAGGAAATGAGCAGAAATGATAAATTATAAATAACGCATATAAAATAAAAAATAGAAAATAAATGTACAGAATGGATAGTACAGTACAAAATAATAATATAAAGGAAAATCAAAAGGAGGAGTTAAACAAAAGAAACCAAAATGAGGATATTTACATATACATAAAGGTTGGAATATGAAGAATAAAGAAAAACTAGTAAAATAAAGGTATAATCTTTTCACCAACATTCCCTTAAATAAAGCCCTTGACATAATAGATAACAACTGGTCACTAATAGAACCCCATACATCTCTTAACCGGTCCTCATTTCTTCAATCTTTAAAACTTTGCTGTGAATCCGGCTACCTTACCTTCCATGGACAGTTCTATTACCAAATTTCTGGACTTGCCATGGGAAATCCCCTAGCTCCTGACCTCTCTAATATTGTTCTAAATGACCTTCTAGACTCCATTCTACCACAGTTCCGTAATGATATTTGTTTCATCAAAAAATATGTAGACGACCTCCTCCTTATCATCAATCCCAACATCATTACTGATTTATTATCTTCCTTCAATTCATACCATCCCCGCCTCCATTTCACCGTTGAAGTCGAATCCAATAAGTCACTTCATTTTCTTGACCTTCTTATCATTAAAAATTCTGACCACACCTTATCCACTGATTGGTATACTAAACCCACTTACTCTGGCCGACTTCTTAATTATTACTCCCAACATCCACACCACCTTAAAATTAACGTCGCTAAAAATATCATTCACCGTGGCCTATCCCTCTCTGACGCCTGCTTCCATACAACCAACACCCACCGTATCAAAGAAATCCTTTTTAAAAACAATTTCCCTCCCTATATTGTTAATAAACTCATCCATGACTACTATAACCCCCCCACCACCACCCGATCGCCACATCCACCATCTACCCCTATATACAGATCCTTGCCATATATATCCACCCTCTCTAATAACATTCAAAAATACTTACGTTCCGTTATCCCCAATTTATGTATTGCCTTCAAATCCCATAACAAACTTTCCCATATTTATACCCGTATCAAAGATCCTATTCCCTTCAAACTTCGTTCCCATGTCGTTTATCGGATCCCTTGTTCTACTACTAATTGTAACTCTTCCTATATAGGTGAAACCAAAAACTTCCTTAAAGACTGTATTACTCAACATAAATATGCCATTTCCTCCCATAACCATACCTCCTCTAAACTTTCCGAACATGCCCTTTCTTTAAACCACACCTTTGATTTTGAAAAAACGTCTATCCTAGCTACAGCTCCTAACATGACAAACGCATCCTCTCTGAAACTATCCACATAAATTTAGATTCCTCCTCTATCAATCTTAAGTCCGACTCACATCACCTTTCCTCTACCTACTCCCAAATTTTTAATTTACTCAAAAGACCTTAAATTCAGTTACTTCGTCATTGATGTTTATTTTGTTATCACTCTATTGACATTTCTTTCGTTGTTTCATTTATTTATTTTAATTTTATCCATTTATTCACTTTCCCCATTTTTTCCTATACTCCAGTATGGTTACCTTCTATAGTTAACTTTTTGGCCACTAGAGATCGCTCCTATCCCTTCCCCCTGTCTTAACGGTCGTGTAGCCGTTAAATCCAACGGCCACGCGCTCCATAATCGGTATGTCTCTTCTTTTATTTTATTTATTTTATACTTTTCTCTTTATCCTTTCTCCAATTTTAATTTTCCTATTATTTCCCCCATATCATTTTGGCATCCATCATATGTTGGTAATCAAGAGTTCATATTTTTATGCACCTATTTAATCTTTCAAATCCTTTTTCCTATCTACTTTTTTTAAAACAGACATTTTACACTATTGTTATTGTACAAGAGTTTTCTCTTATTTTAACTTTTCAAATTCATTAATCCTATCAACTTTTTTTCAAAACCGTCATTGTACACGGTAGTTAATGTACAATAGTATTTCTATTTTCACATTTGTTATTGTACATATAGTTCCATACTTTTCTGTAACATGTAACATCATCAAGTTCGTTTTCATACATTTTATACCTTTATTTTACTAGTTTTTCTTTATTCTTCATATTCCAACCTTTATGTATATGTAAATATCCTCATTTTGGTTTCTTTTGTTTAACTCCTCCTTTTGATTTTCCTTTATATTATTATTTTGTACTGTACTATCCATTCTGTACATTTATTTTCTATTTTTTATTTTATATGCGTTATTTATAATTTATCATTTCTGCTCATTTCCTTTAATCATTTAATCTTTTAATTCTCTTTAATTTTATTAAATCTGTCTTACTTTATTATATCTATCTTTATTTTCATTTGCTTTTCATTATCAATAATTTGTTATATCTGTCTTTATCTTAATTTCATTATATCTGTCACTATTTCAATATTATATCTGTCACTATTTCAATAATTTTGTTATATTTGGCTTTATCTTAATTTTATTATATCTGTCACTATTTTAATTCATTATTTTCACTATTTATTACACACACACATTATCACATTATCTGACACATTATCTGTCACTATTTCAATAATTTTGTTATATTTGGCTTTATCTTAATTTTATTATATCTGTCACTATTTTAATTCATTATTTTCACTATTTTATTTTTTCATTATCATTAATTTTTTTAAATCTGTCTATATCTTTATTTTATTATAATCTGGCTTTTTCTAATATTCATTATCTTCTATCTTCATATCTGCCACTATTTTATTTTTCTACATTACTTGTCACCATATTATTGTTACTGTACATTTTTTATATTTTTTGTTCTGTTTGTTTCTCTGTTAGCCCTGAAGATGACCTACACTGTAGGTCGAAACGTCGGCACATAATATAAGTTCATCACTTATTCTGTGTACTTATTGACTGCACCCCCCAACTATCTCCTTTACATTAGATCATCCAGTCAACTATTTTCATCTCATACATAAATCAATAAATGTTGAAGAGGTCCTTTAATAGAATCCTTTATCTCACCTTATCTTATAAATTTCCCAGAAAGACTTATAAGGAGAAATCTTTCATAAAACTTGAAAACCCAGTGTGTAAGTCCTTTGACTTCTTCCACAAAAAAAAAAAAATAAAATATGATATCCAAGGAAGAAATAGTTGGGGGTGCAGTCAATGAAAACATCAAAATAAGGATAACTTATTTATTTTGTTATTATTTAGTTATCCTTATTTTGATGTTTTCATTGACTGCACCCCCAACTATTTCTTCCTTGAATTAGAAGATACAGTCGACCAACTCTTCTCTAACATAAAATATGATATCCCTTATGTATGGTCTAGTTTATACAGTGATCTAAGAAATAATATATCAGCAGAGATGTAACTTATTTGAGATAGAAGTATCTGAGAGATAGAAGTATCTGAAATACAGATACAAGATACAAAATACGTATTTTCATCTTGTATCTAAAATGATGAAGAAATGATAGCTGATATACATTCAGACCATGCCCTGAAAATGTCAAAAATTGTTAAAACAGTTACAGATAACGGTTCAATTTTGGTTAAGGCTTTTGAAGTATTTGGGAAGTCTCAGAATCAGAAAAAGAATCAGATGCTTTAGGCAATAGTGAAGTTGATATAAAAAAAAAGTCAAATGATGAATCTTATCATGTTTTTAGAGGATTCTGATTCCTCTATTGCAAGCGGCGAAAACACAGGGTCTACTGGCACCACCACTTGCTTAGAAACACTGCAATACATAAATAATAAAGATACCAGCTTAAATGCTTATCCTGTAATAAAAAAAATATTTTTCAAATATATCACCTGTTTGACAAGTTCTGCTTTTCTCTTTCTGGGGGCTTCTTTTTATGATTTTGAGGCCTCATTGAAGAAGAATGATTGATAAAATGTTTGAAAAAGATGACTTAAGTCTCAATCAAAACCTAAAATATAATTAATATTTTGTCTTGTCACATTTGCGCGATCAACGCTATCTATTCATAAATAATTCATGTTTAAAAAGTATTTAAAAGATACATATTTTGTATTTAATATTTCAGATACCATTCCTGAAAGTATTTTGTATCTGGTATATGAAATACCAGAATTTAAAAGTTTCTTGCATTTTGTATTCCAGATACTTTGTATAGGGTACCTTGTAGATCTCTGTATATCAGTATATAGACATGTTAACCATCTCTTATGCTTCTTGTGTTTTTTATTCTTGTTTTTTCTCCAACTTCTTAGTACAGTTATAGTGCCAGTCCATATGGCCTGTCTGTTTCTTTCCCTGAATAGTCAATATTCTCTGCACTTTGTTGATTCATTCTCTTAGTATTCCTGGGTGTTCAATATAGACTGAGTGCTTAGACCTGAAGCTTCATTCTACTGACATTAGCAAACCATCATAGATACCGCTTATACCATCATTATATAAATACCATCATATATACATCAAATATGCCGCTTCCAGGATGCCATATATTGATTTCAATGGAACCTTATTATTATATTCTTAGTTTATTATCTCCACTTATTTTCTGCATGCATATAATATTATTTGATATCTGGCATTATAGCACATTGGCTGTTACCATCTGATTTAGAAACTGCTTGTCTATTTTCCCATTTTTCCTTATAACTATTAAGATACATATGCATTTTGACAAATCCTAGGGGCTCACAATAACATAAAATCCAAGCTTCCACTTTATTCCTTCATTGCCTTATGTTTAGACAAATTCATAGTCAGCTCACTGGAGAGCCTCTTGGGATTTAAAAATTAGGACTCAATCATTACCCCAGATAAAAACTTGAGCAAACACTAGTGTTAAAGCCCCTTTTTATACAGATTCCATATAAAATCCTTAAGAAGGCTAAATAGCAGAAAACCAAAGCTATTCCCTTTCTTTACTTCCTCATAAAGTTCGTTGGAAGACTATGATGTGGGTTAATTAAGCCTTAACTGAGGAAAGGCAATAAATTAATGGTCTAAATTTTTTATGCTTAGTTTAGTTATCTTTCTTATATAAAGTTATTAGGATATTCTCCCATTCATGCAGTAACAGCTTGAGGTCCCAAATCTTTCGGAATAACATTTGTAGGCTCTTTTTAACAGAGAGAGGTGAAAGTGCAGAATGTACAGGTACATATGCAGAATGTCATGAAAATGAGAAATAACAAAAGCACAAGTTATTATGATGCGGGCACAAGTTTATTTTATATATAAAACTATATATACATATCAGACAGAAAGACATAGAAGTTTCACATAACAACAATCCAGTCACAACAAAGGAACTGCGCTAACTAAAATGAAGAAAGCCCCACACCAACTACAATGTACCTCACATGAAGAAAGCCGAAGGCCAACTGAAAATGGCTGAACACAACATAAGAAAGGGCATATGCCAACATAATCTGAATGGTTACTTTACAGTTTTGTCTATCTGTAATATAATACTTAATATACAAGTTATAGAATACAAATTAAATACCTAAAAGGAATTACTTCAACACACCCTCCTATTTCCGCATTATAAAATACATAAAAGGAATTACTTAAACAGCCCTTACCAGATTAATTAACATTATATTGATAATGATATGATTTCGGGAATTATGCCAAATGCTCTTGATATGACTGCTGATTTGGCCTCTTCACCTCCACAAATTGTGCCTATATCTTCAGGATAGATATAACCCATCTAATCTCATTTCCCAGTCTCTCTGACTAATTATTTACAGAAATAACTGTCTGTGAACCTCCAGTACTTTGATTCCCTTTGTCACCAACCTTCTTCTTTCATGCTCCATTTTTACTTTCAGTCTGTCTCCATCTACCTATGTTAGTGCATTACACAAATCCAAAAGAAATGGAATATATTATTTTTTTATAGTTAAAAATAAATTTAATTATTTTTATCAATGAATAAATTTATTTTTTCCGTCAACATAGAATAAAGGAGAAACTTGTGGGTCCCTTTATTTTTTAATTTATTAGGTGCATAATCAAAATTAACATCGGAACAATTCTGTAAAGTTGTTTAGCTATTGAAGATACAGAGTTTTTTGTTTTATACCCATGTAATCATCATTAACTAAACTTTCAGTTTTAATTGTATTTACATACAACACTTACTTGTATTACATACAACACTTGTATTTACTATACAACAGCTCTTAGAGTATTCGAAAGGAAAATCCTAAGACCTATTTTCGGCCCAATAAATGAACAGGGCACATGGCGTATTAGGAGTAACCAAGAATTGGATGACCTGATAAAGCATGAAGATATTTTAAGGTTTATTAAATCCAGAAGAATTAGTTGGCTGGGTCATATTGAGCGAATGCCGGATGAAAGAATGCCCAAAAAAGTTCTGCATGAAGCGTTTCCAGGAAAAAGAAAGAGGGAACGACCACGTAAATGCTGGATTAAGGACATGGAGGAGGACCTGCGTAAAATTGGAGTGACCAAGTGGACGAGACGGGCCATGGACAGAGAGGAATGGCGAACATTGTTGGAGAGGCCAAAGTTCATCTTGGACTGTAGAGCCGAAGAAGAAGAAGACATACAATAGCCATAAGTGACAACTACCAAGAGGAAAGGAAATGAAGGAGGTATATGAACTGTAGGGTGTTCATAGCAAGGTACAAAAAATTAATTTTTGGAAGATAATACATTAAAAGATAAAGAAGGCTAAGTAAAATTTTATGGATAAAAAAAGGAAAGACGTTAGAAAGGGAATAGCAGAATAGGTGAGCAGATCTGCTATATGACTCATCGCCATGAGAACAATTGAGATAAGAACTTCTTTAAAGAACTTTTCTTTTTTTTTTCTTAGAATTTTTCTTCTTTCTCCATTCACTTTGGAATAAAGATTGTTACCAAGGATATAAATTGCTTGATTGGCTCTCTTATAAAGCATTTAAGAGATGGGTGAGGGTAAGAAAGTTAGAGGACTTTATTAGATTAAAGAAATGTCTTATTAGTGACTGGGCTCACTAGTACTTTTTTTAGATACTACTTTTGAAGGTAATATAATATTATATAGTGCTTTCATAGTTGTTATTTACTGGTTATATACTAGTGCTACCTAGATGAGGCAGTATTAACTACCTAAGATGAGATGAGTGCCCTGGGCTACTAGAATTAAAATTGATTCTTTGTCACTGCATGGTAATTTGTTAAAATAACTTTTTCCATAGCACAAAATATATAAATCATAGCAGAAACGTTTGAACCATTTATGTGTTAAAGATGAGATAGATATTAAATTAAATACAATTAGGCAATTAAAGATTTTTCTAGAGAATTTGGTCCTTAAAAAATATAAAATAACGACATTTACAGTTAATTACAGAACTGATGATGCCTCCAATTATGTTAGAAAAATGACTCCAAAGATAATTTACAAAAAAATACTTTTGAAATATGCAGAGCACAATATGTCTGAGGTCTGCAATACCTAAAATTAAAAAAAACAAAATACAAAGATGAAATAACTCATTTAGATTTTTATACCAGGGAACTAATAATTTATATCAGTATGTAAAGATACTTTATAAAAAGATTAAAATCATGTATCAAACTTGGATTACTTTGAATTTACCTTGTAAACAATATTATTTTAAAAAGTTTCATTGAAGTTTTGAGTCCTAAATATAAAATGATTTAATATGTTGATTCCTGAAACCAGAAATGATACAATTATGTATTATAATGGCAACCACTATTTGCAGTTGCCACAGAGCAATATAAAAATTCTAATGTATGACATCTCATTTTATAAACTATTCCTTCTATTTCTTTGAACTATCTTTCTGTTTATCTACCAATTTTTCGATATAAATTTACTCAAATAACAATTATATTACTTGGCCAAGTCAATCATAGCAGTCTTGTTTCTTCAACTGTACCCCTAATACAGCATCATGCAATTATAAGTAGCATCATGATTTAAGCAATGACCTGTAGAAATCTAGGGCACATGATTTACATATTTATTTTTTATTATTAGACAGTCAGAATATAATTTAATAACAAGGTGGATTTAAAATTTGTCCAGGAAGTTCCTCACCCACAACTCAACTCCTCAATTCCTTACCCATCGCCATGAGAAAGAAAGTAATAGATTAAACCCAAGTTAGAGTGATATCTATATAGATAGATAAAAAGTTAATCTTTACAGTATAATATTTTTATGTTTAACCACCAATTTTGGTCTAAAATTAGGCTTCATTGTAATAAATAGTTTATCACAAATTAAGAGAATATTTTTTTTTACTCCACCTGGACTATTTTCTTCTCTATAATTATATGGTCAACTAAATATTGTTCAAGATTAATATGTTTATATTTTTAATAAATATTAAGGTGCTATTGTATAGTATGTTGTTCATTATTGCCTAATAGTTCAAAAACCTGTTGATGCTTGAAAAATCTTTCCATCTCACTATTGTACCTAAGGCATTCTTCAATGATATGTAATATGAAACTAGGTATTTGTGGGTAATTCTAAAGCAGGTAATAACCACTTATTCTTTTCAACACTACCTGGAAGATGAGGTCCAGCATCTGACAGTCGTTTCTATTTAATCAGTAAAATATTCTTGAGTACTCCAATTGGGAAGAAAATCCTACAGGTTATCATGAATTCCGGCAAGGTTGTCTCTCTAAAATAATTTTTACGATACATAATTTACCAACTCCAATGTTTAGATATTTTATTTGGTTAATACAATAAATACATTTATATAAACTTTTGAAAAATAAAAGTCTTTAATTGATACCATTACACCATGACATCCGGGATCTCATGTTTTTGTGGTTCCCACTTTTTTTGTACTGTCTCTCTTGTTAAAAAAAGCCTTCCATACCCCCCATTGAACTATTGAAATTTCTATTAAGATGATATGACGGACCACCTTTTAGCATAAACCCATTCTTTTTTCAACTGTAGATCACCCTTCCTTGGTGTAATGTAGTGAGTTACTCATTAGGACTGGTAATAGTAAATCTTTAAGTTTAATTATATCGAAGTTATTACTATCAAAGATAGATTAACACAAATCGAAATTTCCTGTAAGCATTCATGCTAAAATAAAAATGCTTCCAACTCTGGGAACATGGTTTTTAAGTTAATGTAATCTTAAATAAAGAAATAAGATGCATTTACATTTTTTTTTTCTAGATTAGGCATTATTCTCCAAAAGGGACTAGGAAGTCATCATATTTTTTGTACAGCCAAATCGAGGCCAACTTGTAAAGTAGGAATAAAGCAGCTAATGGATGATATCGAAGAAGAATTACGTCCACTGGAAAGTTATACTTCAAACTACTTCAAGATGTATGGAGGCAGGGATGTGGAAGAGGTTTATATGCCCAGAAATCAAAGTCTATATCATCCATTGCCAAATACCAGTAGATTGGAGACTATAAGAAATAATTTTAAATTGTGGAAAAAAGAGAATGAGAACCCATTTGAATATGACTATGACATTAATATGCAGGAAGAAGTTAATTATTTAGAAACTTCGGGAACATATGACGATGATACCACTAGTGAATATATAGAAGAGAAAGAATCCATTGAGACTACTGAAGCAAAAGATGTTAAAATAAAAGATATGCCAACAGCAATAATAAAGCAAACTACGCAAAGAATGACAGATGAAAAAATTGAAGAGGAAGATAAAATCTTAGAGGATCTAGAAGTCTTTCGTAAAAAGCTTCAGGAAATCAAACTAAAAAAAATTTCTGTAAGAAAACTGGAGCGAATGGCCAGAGCAACACTTAGAAGAGTTGCCAAAGTCAGGGCTCTGGCCAGAAGTAAACTCAGAAAATTGAATCAAGCGAGAAATGCTTATTTAAGAAAGTTAAAAGCTTTATTGAAAAAGATTAAGGGAGGATATTTTTATTAAAACCAAGAAGTGTTTTTTCATAGTTTTAGATCTAATTTATAGATAATTTAGTTTTATAGTAGTTTAATTTAGTTTTTTGAAATTTAGGATATTTTTATCCCATTTCAATTATACTACTGTCGTTATTCAATAAGGACTATACCCTTTTTTCAATTTTTACAATTCTCTCCAATCAATTCTAAAAAACTGCAGTGCTATTTGGGATATGCTCCTTACAAATCAGGTAATCTAAGCAAAAGTTAGTTAAATCAATTTAGTTTGATATTTTAAACTTTAATTAAACTAATTAATTTTATTAAATTAATTACAATTTTAATTTAACGTTAAATTTATTGAAAATTATTACATATACTTTCTTATTTCCTGATTCACAAATATAATGCTTAAAATTAATTATCTAAAATAGAAATAAATACAATGGTAAGATAATTAGTAATAAAAAAAAAAGCAATCTAGAAGTAATAAATAATTCCAACTAATCACTACTTGGTTTCTGTATTTAGCTCTTTATTATGTGAGCTTCATAAGTGAACACTTAGCAGTTTGCTATAAACCGAATTCGGTAAAGTAATATAAGATTAAAAAGAAAATTTGAGAATAAACTCCACCGAAGAAAACGAGTGAGAGTTAGTTCAAACAGATCAGAGCCAAAATTATTAAGAAGACAGTCTTCTTTGCATGCTTCAAGATGTCAAGCTTACCTAAAAACGTATTTCACAGTATATTAAATAACCTCCCTGTAGCTATTCTTTCTCTTATTTCACAGTTTATGATGTCTCATTCATGTATGTATGCTCCAAGGTATTTGAATGTTTCCACTGCCTCCAGTTCTTGCCCTTCTAGCCTGATTATTCGGTCACCAGGACTTGAGCTTATTCCATTCTCATCACTTTTGACTTTTCAGGGCTTATTTTCATATTAATTTGGGTAAGTTCTTATTGCAGGATCTTAAGATGGTACTAAAGTATCTTCCATTCCTTCCAAATACCACTATATCGTCTGCGAAGGAAAATACCCACTTATTCTATGTCCTATATATAAATCTCTCCTCTAGTTCTTGGTATTCGTTAAGCTCGTATCCGATACCAATAGAACAGCAGTGCGTTGAAGCTGTATTCTTGTCTGATAACAGTTAAAATTTTATAGTCTTTGAAGTTGAGATTGCAGGTTTTAACTGAATTTCTATATTTAGCAAAGAGACTAAAATTTGCTTTCGGAGATCTTTTCCCTTAATGCATTTTAATTCCTGAACACTAATCCTGTTCATGTTCTTAAAGCTTTACCCAGGTTGTTGCAGGTTGTCTAGCCCTTACCCATGTGTTTCTCTGAAGCCTGCAATTATCAGATTCTTGGTTCTCTTATCTTTCATATTCATAAATTCATATTGTTATGCTCATGGTAGTGGTTCCACACTTCACAGCCTAATTTCCAAAACTTTTGAATAGACTTCTTCTAGGACCAGGGATGCTCA
This sequence comes from Arma custos, assembly GCA_037127475.1. Classification (NCBI taxonomy): domain Eukaryota; kingdom Metazoa; phylum Arthropoda; class Insecta; order Hemiptera; family Pentatomidae; genus Arma; species Arma custos. The sequence goes on from CM073764.1 coordinate 93,363,596, forward strand.
AAAGTGATACAGCTCTATGGTCTTTGCGATTCCCAAATTCAATATTTGGACAATTATGGAAACTTACCATTATTTTGGTGTCTTCATTTTCATCAAGCCAGATTTTCAAGGTGCAGCATTTTCATCCCTTGTCTTCCCGGTTTCTTATCATCTCTGTAGATCCTACAGGTTTCATCCTCGGTTGTTTACAGATCAAATGGATTTTCGCCACAGCCGATTTTGAATCTAGAATCCTAATAATAGCTACTAAACTCTCAACACACTCAGCTACCTCGCTCCCTTGATAGATTATTTAATTTTCTTCCTAGTTTCTCCCGTGACGATCCCGAGATATAATTTTGCAGAAAATACCGCTTTTTTGCAGTTCGTCTGTCAACCAACACTCCTTCAACGAAAGTTTCTTCGAACGCGGCACTAAAATTCATGTACGTTTCGGAGACTGAAGTATCCTTCCAATTCTTCAAACGGGAACTCTTGTTATAGACCGAACACTGTTGTAAGCATCTTATATATAAAAATCAATTGCTGTCGGTATGTATCGCTAAAACTGGAGAATGGCTGAACCGATTTGGCTAATTTTGATCTTGAAATATTTGTGGAAGTTCAGAGAAGGTTTAAACGGTAAGAAACATAAATAATAAGTAACAGAAAATGCTAAAAATTACAATTTAATTTTCCAATATAAAATGTTCCTAGCTGAGATTCTCGATAAAACAGTTGACAAAAATTGCATGCAGTAGTGACTAAACACATAATACATGGAGCTCACATCAATGTGGAATATTGTAACTCCGTCAAATCCCCGCTTTGCTGTAACAAATGCAAATGATGAAGTATCTCAGTATCAGTTGGATATAAGCAGCAACAAAGCTATTTGGCGCATATTTTCATTTGCGATCCACGAAAGACACCCTACAGTAGTCCATTTGGCAGTTCATCTAGAAAATTAACAAAAAAAAACGAGTGTATTTCAATCAAGAGAACGCGGCGGATAGAGCGACACGTCCACCATTGACCGCATTAACAATTTTCTTCTCAATTTGTCAAACAGATTTTGCTCATACTTTGCTGTATGCTAATGCCACGCTATTACACGTGAAACGCATCAACGAAATTGTTTCAGTGTTGGAAACTGTGGATAAATATAGGAATGACATGTCTGAGGATGTATTGCATCGTGTGCATTGTCAAGCTTTGAATCCTACACTACAAATTACTGCAGAAATTTACAATGAGACATTGATCATGATAGAAGATATGTGTTTATTGCTGCTAAATAAAGTTTTGTCGTGTTTGGGCATGACAGCACCCAATCGTCCTCTGTGCAATTCATTTAACCACGAGTTGCAAAGAGAACAATAATTCGATACTGAAGTATTGGCCGAAACAGTTCGTTGAAATTTTCCGCAATTGAATTGCGTACGATACTTGGGTGGACAGTGGATCTGGTGGAATTTACTTCCTTGATGCTCCCGGAGGGACAGGAAAAACGTTCCTAAATTCATTGCTGTTGGCAAAGATCAGATCGCAAAATGAAGTAGCCCCAGTGTTGGCTTCATCTGGAATAGCTGCAACATTGTTAGAAGGTGAACATTCTGCATTGAAATTACCACTAAACATGCAAATCAACGAAGCACCAGTTCGCAACAGGCCAAAAACAGTGCAATATTCTACAGATATGCTGACAAAAAGATTCTACAGATATGCATTTGATCAGCATTCGACAGAACGAATACTAAATTTTCAGACTTTTCTTCCAGAAGAATTAATATCTTACAAATCAGTTGTCACAGTTACAAACTAGTAGTCAACTATCCCACATGGAGATTTTAAATTGCCTGAATTTTCCTGGACTACCACCTCACAATTTACAACTAAAATTAGGATACGTTGTGATTAAGCTGCGTAACATTAATCAACCTCGACTGTGCAATGGAACGAGACTGGCTGTGAAAAAACTAATGAATAACATCATCGAAGCCAAGATCATCAAGGGAAAATACAAAGGAAAGGATGTCTTGATCGCGCTTACACCGATGTTTCAAACGGATTTGCATTCGATTTTAAGCGTCTACAATGTCCCTTGCGTCTGGCCTTTGCGATGACCATATATAAATCGCAAGGTCAGTCGTTGAAAATTTGCGGAATCAACTAAGAGTTTCCCTGTTGTGCGGATGGGCAATTATACGTCGCGTGTTCGCGAGTCGGCAAACCATCATCTTTATATATTTTGGCACCGCTAAAAAAGACAAAACATATAGTAAATCAGAGAGCTTTAAATTGATTAAGTTTCTAACTGTGTTGCATTTAATGTAGATACAAATTTTGTTTTAAGATTTGACCATATTTTTCACAAATATATGTTGGTGATACGAAGTTCACCAAGTCATCTAGTTTGAAATAATTATTTGTTTGTTCGGGGATTTCACTCACTAATTCTTCCGGGAACATCATCTTAAAGGCGTCTAAGGATGTTGATTTTGGATTTAAAGTTCCCTTTACTCCGGAATTTTGGTCGTCAAAGATATGTATTACAGGAGTTAAGTTCCTTTTTTACCAGAATAATATTCCATCTTGGTGAGAAGTCTCGATATTTTCGCCCACTTCTGAATTTTCCTCTTCCGATGATGTGCTTAACTTCCTGGACCGTTTTCTATTTGTTCTTCTTTCAACAATTGATTGTTCTGATTCAATGTCTGATGATAGTGATTCACTACATTATATTTTACTGTCGTCCCTTGTGAAATATTCTTCAATATTTGACATTTTGTAGGGTGTCACGAATAAAAAATAATCTAACAAGTTATATATGGCACAATCGTTGTTGATGCAAGCGAGACCGTGAGGTTGTTACGCTGGCAAGACAATACTGCTGACTGAGTCATTTTGAGTGCTTTGAGCCGCGAAAACACAGTAAAAGAAAATACAGTTAAATCTAATTGGTTTAAAATAAGGCCGTAGGCCACACGGATGACTTTCGCCAAACGCATATATGGGTACATAGAGCTCAAAGGGTTACAGTAGTTTCGTGGTAAATAAAAGCTAAATAAGATATACGTGTATAATAAATTGGAAGAATCATTTTTATTTTCCATTCAGAGTCCTCTGTAATGTATTCAAAATTAATTTTGGTCGAATGAAACTCTAAGAGATTAGAGTTTCTTTCTTCCTTTGGGTCCTTCAACCATTCTTCAACAAGAGATCTTCTCGAAATAAAGTACTCTAAAACAAATGTTATACTCGAGTGTGCAGGCTAAAATGTGTCTTATTATTCATAGTAAAGTTGTTGCTTTAAACATAGAAAAATTAGCCCGGATAAAAATAGGTAAAACACATTTTCATCACTTCAAAGTTTCAAAATGAGGAAAAATTCTTCATGCATTTAAAAATGTACACACTTTGATTTTTAATTGGAAAAAAATAGCACCTAAGAGTACATATATTATCGATATTTAACAAATGATTCATATAAAATTAGTAACATTATAATTTTGAGGGTTGAAATGAAGCTTTGAATACTTCTATATTCTACTATATTTCTATGGATTCATTACTTCTGATTCTATTACTGACGAGATGAAGTGTGCCAGGCATAAACAAATATTAGATTTCTAGGTTTTGAATAATTGTTTACAATATCCCAATAAATTTTTTTAGAATTTGTCCAACTAGCTCTTACTACCCTAATCGAAGCACTGTGATCAGCCGACGACCAAGGAACCAGCCTGTCGGTTGTGTTGATCTCCCGACCACGGACGGTCGGGGCCGACTAAATATTGGTGTAGAAGGAGTTCAAACTTCTGTCCGTCTCGTTTTTTAATCAGTGTCAATGTATGTTTCACGGCTGTGGTGATCCGTCTGTGATGAAATTTGATATGGATAATCTCAAGCCTGGGGAAGGACATATGCTGCTTTCTATGAGTACACCACACAGGCGAAGTATATATAAAACTGTAACCTGATTGACTAACACACCCAGCGGTCAACGCACAGCAGAAACCACTGAACTTAGCATCTGGAAATTTGCAGATAAGTTCTTTGTATAGCTTAAATGAGCACTAAGAAAGGAATTTGGACAATTCCACCCACAAGGGTTGGAGCAAAAGCTAGTTTAATTATAAAATATCTTTTTAGAAAAGTTTAAAAAGTCAAAATATTTGTCCATCTGAACCCTACTATTTTTATCTACTGACTTCCAATGCCTGAAAATACAAATACTCAGTTGTTTTGATTTATTCCAATTTATATGAAATCAGGTCAATGATACATAATCTGAATATAATAATTCCATTGCAAAAACTTTCGGTAATTTGTTGCACTAAAACAGGAAGGATATAGCGCGGCGTGTGGTCCCCATCTGGTTGGCAAGCGGCAGGGAAAAGAAATACTTGTTTGCTTTCAAAACAAATATCCATTAGTGTGTCAGTCAGGGCTAATTCGTCTCAGGCTAAACATATTCTCATCCGGGGCGGCGTAACTGGCTCTATTAGCGATACTATTTCTTTCATTAAAAAACAGAGAAATAAAAAGAAAACATAAAAAGAGGACCAAAACTTTGAAAATAAAAGAAAAGACAAAGGTATGAGTACACTTTTTTCTTCCTCACAGTTTTATCAAACTCTTTTGAAAACTAAATCAAAGAAGTTAAAAATCAATACTTCAAAATCTAAAAGATATTTAAACAACTGTGGAGTGTGGAAGGTTGATGTTTGCATCTTCCATAAAAATTGAGTTTTAAAATTCTTCATTCGAAATACAATGAAGGGATATTCATATTTTCAAGCTTTAATATCAGCTTGTTCAAAAAATCACTACATAAAACCAGCTTTTAGTATTTTTTTTTTTGGTTTAAAACGTCATTTAAAAGCACACATACTCCTACCGAAGACAGTGTGATGAAATTAAATTCGAATTTACGATAAACCTGAGTGGTTTTAAGATAAACTACCGCGAAACTAAATAAAAATACTGTCAGTGGCGAAATGTAAAGACGAAAAAGGTTGAAGAGTATTATCCTTAAATAAAAAAATGTTCACACGAATTCAGTAGCATTACGAGATAGAACTAATAAACTCTGATGTCTGGAAGAATTTGATGATCAAAAGTAAAGTACTACACTAAAACGTTAGGATATTCATAAGCATACACGGGCACCCTCGCTTTTACAAAAGCGAAAACAAATAGGACATGTTTTGACACAGCATGATGCATTGTGTGAAAAAACCATAACTGACGTGGGATAGTAGATTAGTAGTCATTGGGTGTGATGTAATTTGAATCAGGAAACAAATCAGAAAAGAAACATTTTGAAAAAAGATTGATGTAAAAAAGGCGAAAACAGTTATTATTTGAAAATTGTTGTCTTGGTAAATAACTTGGAAATAATACTCTAATCCCTTCTTATTACCAAAGGGCTGAATCGTTCTTGAATAAGGAGGATGTCGAAATAGCCATCGAATACTACAAATATATAAATAAAAAAACTTTACCACTACTATCATGAAGAGTCTTGGGTTCAGTACATAGAAGAGACGTTACTAGTTCTCTGAGAATTTCATTGCGAGGTCAGAAAGTAAGATGATTGTTCAATATCAAACTCAACCGCCAGATTTCCCCGCTTTTAGAAGCTGGGTGACCACCAGGAGGGTCTGCAGATTTCACAGGGTCTATCCTTGGCTGTTAAAGAATAAAATAATTAATTTACCTCAGCTGAATTTGAACCCGGCTTTGGATTGTCACAACTCGGCAATCTACACATTGAGCTATCCCCTCCCCTTCCTCCCTCCCGAAATCGTATAAAGCATTAGAAATACTTCATTTAATTATATTAGAACATCATTACGAGTAATACTTAGGAAATATTTAACAGAAGAGAACAAAAGGATGATTTAAAATCAGAAATTGCCTGTCAGCTTTGGAAAATAAATTCATTAATCCATTAATTTGTTATTTTTCGATATTCATTTAATTGAATTCAAATAAAAAACAACTAAAAATTTTGAGGTGACTAAGAAGATGAACATCCAAATATTCTTGGGAATTGATAGGCTGCAGAAGAGACGTGTGCCTTAAGGAATAAAGATTGCAACTTGAAGAATTATGAGATAAGGGAAGGGATTCATTGGTATCCAGGTCGGGTGAAATGGAGGAGGCTAAGGCAAACAGTGTCTGCAAACAGGGGCCCCTATCAAACCAAATCTTATCAAATTACCTTCTGCCGGGGGACAAATGATTCGGAAGACAAACACAACAGACTCAGATTTCATTTGAACGTGTTCTCCCCAAGGGGCCTTCCATTGCGGCGAGTTCAGTTAGCTAGCGCTCAAAATTTGTTATTGTCAAGTCTCTTACTTTTGCCACCGAAGAGGCCGGATTTGGAACAAGTTCGGTCAGGGTCGATCAAGAAGCATCTAGTCAAGATACGAGTTTGCCCGGTCATCGAAAAACTAATTTCAATGCGTTGTGACCATTTTTTACTTCACTTCTAAAATTACATTTTTGAAAACATATAAATCCAGGTAGTTTATTTGGACACACTGATTTAACACTGAATAACCTAACAATATAATAATATTATAATTATATAATAAATAAATATTTTTTCAGAAATTATACAAATGCCTTTCGGCACATAATGTGTTTTCGATCTTCTTTTGCAAACATCCCCTAAGAGATTCACATAAAAGCGTGGTTGGAGAAACATGCCATTGAAGGCACTCTTAATGTGTTTCATATCTCTGTACTAGATGCCTGCTCCAGAAACGTTAAAAAAAATCCATTTTTAGAATCTACAAAATCCAGTTTACATGGAAACATTAATTTTTCACTCAATAATCGCAATAAATAAACAATATAATAATTATAAATATATTTTTTAGGAATTATACAAATGGCGTTTGCCACATATTGTATGTGTGCTTCATTTGAACCTCCCATAAGGGATTCACAAAAAGGAAGTAGTTATAACTATTGAGAATAGGAAACGGCGATACCTGGCCACATAATACGTTAAATATGACTTATTGCTTCTGATAATGCAGAGAGGAATTTTAGGAAGAATCGTAGGAGGGAGACAACACTCTTAGCTTTGAATCCTAAGATAGTGGTTCCAGTTCACTATAAAACACCTTTTCTGATCTTCCTGAAGCTCACGAAGGTCCTAATTCGGAGTCAGTCACAGTGAATCGATGCAGTTTGTTGGAAAATCAGCCTTTTTTTTTTCTAAATTAAATACAAATATTAATTTAAGAAATTATACAAATCCCATTTGGCACATATTGTATCAGCAAATTTTCTTTCGAAAACCTCCCCTAACGAATTCCCTTGGAAACGTGGATGGAAACCTCGGAGAAAGCACTCCTAGCTTGGTTCATCTCACAGTAGATCCCTGCTCCAGAGACGTTTCAGTCTCCTTGGTGGTTTTTGTGGTAATGTTTCAGCCAGTAATGTTTGTACCAGTAAGTTTGAGTGTCCAAGAAAGTGAGTCATGTAATTATTAGTAGTGTTTCGTTATTGTGTCATTCGCGAGTGATATTTTCAGGTCTTTGCGTAATGAACTATTAGTTATGTAAAAGGGACAATAAGCAAAATAATAAAGGTATTTGACTGAAAAATTTGAATGGTTTGTAAGTGACATTTTTGCATGAACCCACAATCTAGCAAGAGACATAATGAAATAAATGTTTAAATCACTTAGGTTTATCTGTTTTGCGCCATTCTCATTTTTTCTTCAGCCTTTCGCTTTTAGATGGAATACTGCACATCAATATCACTACTCTTATTTTAATAATTCGTTTAGAGAGTGTAAAAATATTTAAGTTTTTTCTGCTGTTGTTTTTTTAAATCAAGAAATTTCTTTATAGTTTAAACTCATTCGTTTTTTCTAACAAAAAACGTTGAAAAAAAATTAATAATATACATTCTTAAAAGGTATTTTAAGATGAGATTTTGAAAATTTGGATGTAAACCCTATTAAACCATTTTAGTGATCATAGAGCCTAGCTGGTATTAAATACCATTTAATTTTACACCAATGTAACGGTTTTAGTCTAAATAGAATTGAAAATAACGTATAATGACATATAAAGCGGCAGTTCTTGTGGGTCTACTTATATTTATTTTTAATGTCCGGTTTCAGATTTTCTTTTGTAGCTGGACTTTAGAGACAGACACAAGTTGAGTATTTTGCTAAGCATTTTTACATAGACACAAAAGTTATAAGGAATACATTCGGCTTTTTGGTTAAGATTCGAGGGTTGTTGTTGGCATACGTCCATTCCTTGAATGATGCTATTTCCACAGTTCTTGTTTCTTCACAAACCTCAGCCACTGTTCAAAATAAAATAAACCACAATAAATAATTTTCCACAGTATAGAAAAATCTTTTTTTGACTGCTATAAACATTTAATGTTAAGCACTTCAAGATTGTGCAAGAGGATAATCCTTAGAAATTCTCATCGATTTCATTTACTGACTTGTTGTGTAGGGAGAGGCTCTAAGACTGTCTGTTTTAATTATATCATTTACTGTTTATGTAAACATCAATAGTATTTATTGTCTAATTAATTTACCAAGGAGGAATTTAGCTAATAAAATCTAGCGCATTATTCTTTAAAATATTTTTAATTGTCTTTCATGTTTTCATGGAATATGTAATACCCTTATTCTTAATAAAATATACATTTATATATATATATATATATATATATATATATATATATATATATATATAAAGATTAATATATAAATAAATAAAGATTTATACATATATTTTTATTAATGGTTCTTTTTGATTATTTTTTTTTTTTTTTAAGAGAAAAGATTATGTCTTGGCCGGGATTCGAACCCGGGTCTTTCTCACTTTCACTCTCTCTATCTCTCTCTCTCTCTCTATATATATATATATATATATATATATATGTGTATATAATTATTATTATTATTATTATAATTATTATAAAGTCTATTATAGCATCCATTAAAGCTTGGAAGATAAGTTGGAACGTCGATGAGCTAATGATGCATAAATCAATGCAGATTTTCCCTGGAAATCGCTATATGAAAGAGGTTGAAAAAGGTTTTAATAAAATGAATATAAACAGCAGAAGCCACCGGTAGATCCGGTTAGGAAGAATAATAATGTATATAAACAAATCACAAAGCAAATTTGTAACTGATGGCAATAACAACAAAGTAAAACTAAGCAGAAATAAATAAATATGGTTAATTCTTATTTTCTCTGATCAATTGTCAACAAACTCTGGTCACTACCTCTTATTAAATATCAGACATGGCATCAGGAACCTCATGCTTCTAATCATAATAAGCAATCCGGATGTATTTAACTTGGAATGTTCTTGTAAAAAAGTAATAGGTAAATAAAGATTAAATACCTGGGATAAGTATTTATAACGATAAGAAGGGCAAAAATTATGGAACAGAACCTACGAAACACTGTGAAAAATATGTAATTCAATACTAAACTTCCTCTAGCCGGTTAATATTTATAAAAAGTTGCATTTTTGTTTTTCCTCGACGTTTAGATTCGAGTTGGGTGGTCCAGAAGCTGCAGCATATCACCGGTTCTTGGTTAGACAAAAAGTACCCTACGCGAAGGGAAGACACAGCTGTATCCACAACGTTTTCGTATCGCATTATTGAAAAATAAAAAATAAACTAAAAAATTGAAAAATATGATTATTTTATGTGGAAAAAAGTGTGGGAGAGGTCACTATAAATTTCTCGTAGAATTTGAGAAAAACTTTATTGATTAGCCAACATTTTGAAAAACAGTCTGTGTTTCAAGCTAGTGGACCTAACCCCCCGGCCCCTCCTACCCCACAGCCCTGAAGAAGACCTACAAAGTAGGCCGAAACGTTGGCTAGTCAATAACGTTTTTCTCAAATTATACGAGAAATTCATTGTGACCTCTACCCGGACCACTTTCTTCCACATATCCGTGGCACCTGTGCATAGTGGGCTTAATCGAATTTTGTGAATTTCAAGCTATCTACTTGAATTTCTCTAATTTTTTTCTCTTTCCTCGTGTCTAACACGCTAAGTGTTCCGTCCATTGCAATGAAGGATATTCCTTTGTGAATCGTGGGCTGATACTCCAATCTTGAACTTGAAATAAGTTCAGAAAAATTACGATTCTAAGTAGATAGCTTGAAATTCACAAAATTCGACTCAGCCCACTATGCACAGGTGCCACAGATATGTGGAAGAAAGTGGTCCGGGTAGAGGTCACGATTAATTTGTGATTGTGTGACCACAGATATATTATCAAGGTCAACAATTATCATTCAATATAATTATTTTAGTTGTTATTTATAGAAAACTGCAATAAACTAAAGTCAAACAATCAGGGGAATAACTTGCTTCAGTTGAAAGTAACATCTTTGAAGTGGTCAACACTGAGATAGTCCTAAGAGAGAATTCTTGATAATCCTTCAACGCAAAAGCACTGTCATATAAATTTCTCAGAACGGTACTAAATATTTTATCAGACATTTCCCGATTTAATGTCTGAAAAAATATTTAGTTTTAAAAATTGAGCTGTTTATTTTTGAAAGTGGTAGTCCATTTTTTCATGTACCAAGTTATTTAAGGAGTTTCATTTGAGTTAAATAACAATATGGGTTAACGAAATTTTTTTAATAATTATTACTTAGCAAAGAGTGATGTTTTTAGCAATATACACAATAAATTTTATCATGGAATAATCATTATAACTTTCATTACATTAGTCTCGGTGAAAAGCCGCTGACAAACAGATTTATATTTTTTAATGGTATATATTTTGCAAAAATATTTTTAAGATGTACATTCATTGGTTTGTTATTGAAGATAATAAACAAAAAAAAAGTGACAGTTTTAACAGTGGTTGTTTAAAGTTATTTGTGCAGTTCCCTTCTTGTTTTACGCATTTGCATTAGGTACTTGCCCTTTTGCTTTTGATTTAGTCAAATCATGCTTATTAGGATAAATAGATATTGTTAAGGATAAATCAGATAATATACTGTATTTATTTTGAAAAAAAAATATAGAGTGGAACACTTGAATTTGACCAATTAATACAAAACATTCTCTTTTCATTTTATTTCTGTTTGTAATTTGTAATATATGTTAGGTATTAATAATAATTTACTATTATTATTAGCTTCCGACATATGACAATTCTCGTAATAAAGTCGTATAATATATTATATATTAATAATAATTTATAATCTCATTCAAAGTAGTTAAATATACTTTATTATTGAATCACAAGCTTTTGCCCGCGACATCTTCCGCGTTTATTTTGAATAAAAACTTAAGTTGAGTTTAAACGGAGAGTGAATTAACTAATTACCTACTCCAACTTAAATTAAAGTTGTACTACATATTATCTACAATGACTTGAAGCATTTGTTAATTCAGCCAGCCTACTTATTCATATTCCTTTGTTAAACAATTTTAATAAAATGTCCTATTAAATATTATAATTACAGAACTTTTGATGTGTTTTCGATTGAAATTCACTATGTAATATCCAAAATTGAAATTTATACTCGTATTAGAGGTATCCGTGGAATACCTCCTTTTTTCTCCTAGTTTCTCCTAGACCACATCCCAAAATTACAGTAGCTTCAATATTTTTGTGCAAAACTTTTACCTGGAGTCTAGTCCCAAAAACCATTTTGGAAGTTTAAAATTTCAGAGTAGCATTACAGGTACCCCAACTTTAAGTAAAACGTTTATGTGCTGGCAGACCAGATGGATTTAAAGTATTCAAAAATTCTGTAGGATAGTGCAGGGCTTAGTGAATTTTGACTACTGAATCTATTGACTTTTCTATCAGCTTGCCTTCGAATGCCCCTAGAAGCATATCATTGATTTTAGATGCAGTCTCATTATGCATTCTCTATTTTAGATGCGATTATTCTTTATTTAATGCAATTTATTTTGATGATACCATTTGGGTCAAAATATTGGGATCGTAGTTAAGTTTCTTAACTTCTTAAGTTCGTCGTAGTTTATATATATATATATATATATATATATATATATATATATATATATATATATATATATATAACTTAAGTACTTCACCTCACAAAACATAAAGAAAAGAATAAGTAGGAAGATAAACAACACACTTGACGGCTGGTTAAACACTGACTTTATTGCCATCTTGAACCTCTATTTATAGATTACAACAGCTGTTTACAATGCCAGCTTGATTAGCGACTTTGCGATCATCGTCTTGTCTTAACTCCCCCCTGCCAGTTTACGAACATCCTCGTAAACTCAAAACAAAAATTGCAGAGAAAGAGCACACAAACCAAAGAAATTATCAATTACATGAATCATATTCTACTTACATACAAATAAAAATAAAATACCTTACTACTAGCTTAATCTACATTACTATCATTCGTAATTAACAAAAAATATTTATATACAAATAAGTTACTTTACAAAAACTATATATAAAAGAAATGAAAATCCCCTGTTCCACTACACCTCCAAAAGTACGAAATAAAGTACACGGTTATGGGCTGGCTTCCCCAGCTGGAATCTTGAGCTGTTCGATATGAACTGTCCTATGTTTTCTTGGCTCAGCCACATTCTGAATAGTGACTAGGTTATGCTCTCTGATAGCAATCACTCTGAATGGACCCTCGTACCTCAGAACCTCCTTTGCACGATTCGATATAATTTTTTTGTACAAAATTGTACCGATTTTAATATCTCCCATAATGTCCTTCACGCCCTCGTTTTCCCGCGCCACTCTCCTACTCTTTTCCGCTACCATCCGGCCATGTGCTTTCCCCCACATTTTCTCGAGATCTACTCTATTTATGGCTAGTTGTTCTGCCATGTTTTCGTCTACAACCGTATCACCCTCGTCTCTTCTTCGCGCTCGTAAACCAAAAAGGGCCTCGAACGGGGAAAATCCGGTGGCCATGTGTATGGAGTGGTTGTACGCTGCTATGGCTCGGGGCATCGCCTCATCTGCTTCCAACCCTTTATCTGCGTGGAATACTCGGAGATGTTCTCACAAGGTATTATGGAGCCTTTCGATCCCCCCCCTACTTTTAGGATGTCCGGGCGTATTCCAGTGCCATGTAATTCCTATCCGTTTCATCTCCTGTCGCAAGTACGCGTTATCGAATTCCCTGCCCCCATCCGAGGAGATCGTATTTGGCACCCCTTAGAATTGGAACCATGTTTGAAGGGCGCTATTCACCGCCGCTGCCGATTTCTCCTTCACTGGGTGGGCTATGGCCGTTTTGCTAAATGTATCCACTATTGTTACCCATTTAAACCCCCTCCACGTAAAGGTGTCTACTTGAAGATCTGTCAATGGTATCGTAGGCGTATTCGTCTCGGTTTGTAATCCTACGGGCGGATGGCGGTCATACTTAGCCGTATGACAAATGTGGCAGTTCCTTATTATCTCCTCTACCGTCTTCCGCATCCCTACCCAATAATACTTTCTTTTTAGTGCCGCCAACGTCTCATTGATTCCCCGGTGGTTTGTCTTCCCTTGATGGTACGCCATCGTTACATCCTTTTTCTGTTCTTGATCGCGAATGGTTTTTTGAATCTCCACAAGTTACGTATCTTGTCCCACACCGTCGCATTGCCAACATACAGATAGTGGGTCGCACCTGCTTTAGAGGCGTCCTTTAACGCTCGGCAGATTTGCTCTTCCTGGACTCCAGGTTGGGACCAAATAGTAACAATATTATGCCTCTCGTATCTGGAAAATTCAGTTTTCAGTAACCCCGTGGTCTTTGTTTTCCATATTATCTGCCGAGTCTTATCGTTTATTACCTCATCCACCTCCTCCATCTCAGTCGATCTCTCGTCTTGTGATTCCTCCTGGTCGGGAGATTCCCCGTTGTCCCGGCGGTCTGTTTCTCCTTCTCCTTCCGCATCTGGCGTCCATTCCCGTACGAACCTCTGGAGCTCCCCGGAAGATCCTCCTTCACCTGATTCGATAGCGTTGACCTGCAGGGCACGAGATAACCAATCTGCCACCACATTATCCTTTCCCGGCTTGTATGCTATTTCGATATTGTATTGGCTCAAGATCTCCTTCCAACGCGTCACCCTAGCCGACGATTCTTTCAAATTACCCACCCACAGAAGTGGCCTGTGATCGGTATGAACTTTGAACCGCTTTCCAAATATATAGAGCCGGAAGTGTTGGACTGCCCATACAATCCCTAATAACTCTCTCTCGAGCGCGCTATATCGGGTCTTCGCGTCTGTAAGCCTTCTGCTTGCGTATGCCACAGGCCGTTCCCCTTTATCATAATCCTGTGACAAAACCGCCCCCAGTGCATATTCACTAGCGTCGGTGGTGATCGCAAATGGTTTTGAAAAATTAGGGAATGCAAGGACCGGTTCCGTTTGTAGCCAACACATGCATTTCCTGATGTTCCCCTCGATCTCTGGAATAATCCGAATTGTGCGTCCCTTCCTTAACAGTGGATTCAGAGGACTCAGATGCTCGGCCATCTCTGGGACGAATCGACGATAATAATTTAGGGTTCCTAGCAATCTCCTGATTCCCTTGATATCGGTTGGCATCGCCATTTTCCCTATGGCTTCCACCTTCTTACCGTCAGGCCGCACCCCTTCTGCCGATATCGAATGCCCGAGGAAGTTGATTTGCTTTTGCCCTAATATTGATTTTTCCGTGATAATTTTAGACCAAATTGACGTATTCTGTCAAAGACTCGTTTCAAATCCTCTATATGGTCCAACTCCGTCTTACTAAAAACGAGGAGATCATCCATATACACCTGGCACATGTTTTCGTCTAAGCCCCTCAAGAACTCGTCCATCAGCCTCTGGAACGTTATCGGCGCATTTTTTAAACCGAATGGCATACGGGTAAACTCGTAATGGCCCCTTTTAAACGTAAACGCTGTTTTACATTGGTCTCTGGGATACATGCGAATTTGGTGGTATCCAGATTTCAAATCTAGTGTGCTGAACACGGTTGCTCCACCCAGTCTGTCCAAAATGTCCTCTGAAATCTGTTGGGTGAATAGAAGGGAGAATCTTCAGTGAGCTGAGTAGATGACCCTGGTTGGGTATTTTCATTCGACGGTCCTGCCTTGGGTTCCTTATTATCATTCGGAGTAGTAGGAGGTGTGTCAACTTTACGCCTTCTATTAGGTTTAGGTTTGCTAGGGCTGTTTCTCGTAGTTGATTCTAGGGATCGACTTCTCTATGTATTTCCTTTTTTTATCTGATTTACTGGATAATACTTGGTGGTAAAACTTCATTTTGTAGTATTATGTCACCGGAGCAGATAGTACTATGTGAATTTTTAGATCAATTTCTTATAATTGTTCATTATATGGTTTATAAGTTAAAATCAATTTGTTTATTTTAGTGTTTATAATTGGGGTTAATAATAAATCAATGTTAGTGAAATGTATTATGTCTTATATTATCTATTGATTTCCTGATGTTGATCCATATTTAAATTTAAATAAATGATTATAGGTTTATTAATAGTTAATAAAAGTTATTAATCCAATTCAGGTAAGATTTTCAATTTAACTTAAATAATTTATTCCAGTGATTATATATAATTAAAATCTGCCCATTTAAACCCGTAAATACCCTAGACTAGCGAAAGTAATTAGCATCAATTTATATAAAAAAAATGTTTATCACATATATATCTATATATATATATATATATATATATATATATATATATATATATATATATATATATATATATATATATATAATATGTAAAGTCAGAGCCTATATTAAAGTTTCTGTAAATAATTTCCACATGGAATTTTAACGAAGGCTCTATGAATAATTAAAGAACCACCAAGTTTTTACAGGAATAGTATGAAATAAATTAGACAATTGTCCACAAAACTGAATACATAGGGGTATATAATGGGTAAAATATATTAACAAAATTATATCAAATGATATCAACTTTATTAAATTAAAATGATTATTAAATAGATAAAAGTTATTTTATTTTCAATATCGATCGAACAATTCCTTTGGAAAGTTCGATGCAATATTAAAAAATAAAGAAATTTGAAGAAATATAAACATATATTTTTTCGTAATTAATAAATTAGCTCGAATAATCCAATAAAATAATAATTATTCTTTTTTATTGCACTGTTCACAATGTTCATAGTGATCGTAGGGTGGTGGTGGCATGAGCAAAGAACTGAACTGGAAACCAGGCGGGTAGAATGGGTATCCTCTGAAACACATAGAGTATTGTTTACATATTATTTTTATATTAAAACTATGAAAGTATGATCAATTAAATATTTTATCTAGTAATATTTCAAAATAATATATTCTTTATTTAGGAGAACAAAAAACCTATTTCCAGTAAAAAAATTTGTATTCTTTATTTTCGAGAAACGTTTCGGCCAAGGCCATCCTCAATCTTCTACTTTAATTGTTTCATTTTTTTTTTATATACTTATTATATGGTTAACAATTTGACCATAAGTCATTCATCTGTAAAAACATGCATAAATTCTATAATTATAACAATATAAATAATTCAATAAATAAAACTGTATATAAAATATTTCTATACAGTTTTATTTATTGAATTATTTATATTGTTATAATTATAGAATTTATGCATGTTTTTACAGATGAATGACTTATGGTCAAATTGTTAACCATATAATAAGTATATAAAAAAAAAAATGAAACAATTAAAGTAGAAGATTGAGGATGGCCTTGGCCGAAACGTTTCTCGAAAATAAAGAATACAAATTTTTTTACTGGAAAGAGGTTTTTTGTTCTCCTAATTAAAGAATATATTATATGATTGAGTCCAGTTAAAATTTATAAAAAAATTTCAAAATAATTTATCTAGTAATGCATAATGAAGTCTCAAAATGATCAACTTTTCAGTTAATAGAGACAATAACCCTAATGGATCACTAACATAAATTACCTAATTATAACATCTTAGGTACATTGGAGTTCCTGGGTTTGAATCCCGCTGCTGGCAGACTTATTTAATCTGTTAGCGCCCGGAGATGGATGCTATGGGGTCTAGGACCCTTCTGGGGATTACCTAGCCTCTATAAAATGGGTACTCGAAAAATAGGGGAAAATCTGCCGATTTAACGTGATCTAGAGCAAATCTATACTGCTGTCCAAGAAACAGTACAGTCTCTACAACGTACTGGACCCAAGATCTTCATGGGCTGTAGTGGTATAGTGTTTTTTTTAATCTTCTTGTAAATTATTCTAATTTTAAAAATATAGTTATACAATCTGAAATAACCCCGTCGCAGTTCATCATATGACAAGGATCGTTTAAAGTAAAAGATCCATAATTCAAATTTAGTTAAAAAATATATTGGGAAATTATAACGTCTTGATCCTCTAAAACAGTGGCATCTTATTCACACAATTGTGACTTCTCAGAACAACAGAATATGCGTAAATAAAAATTGTATAATAAAGTAAAATCTATAAGAACCAGTTCAGGGAAAAATACAACTTCTCTAAACTAACTTAGAAAAAAAAATTGAAAGAAGCATTAACTTACGGAAAGGGGACCTGCAAAGGAGGTACACAAGGGTAGTGTTTGACGTAGTTAGTTGGGTTAGGGGGTGAAGCCTGCTTCGAAGACTGGTGAGCAACAGGTGGAGAAAATGCTGAAAATTCTGCGCTTCCAACAGGGTGTCGTTCTACTTCTGAGGATAATAAAAATATATATTGAACATTACTAAATTTTAAACAAATGTAATAAAACATGTATATATCTTAGTATAACTTGGTCATTTTCTGTTGAAATTTTCATTCATTAGCTCATCAATTCATTTTTGAAATGAAAATTTTCTTCAAATATAATAATAACACTGGTCAATTGTATTTTTGTTAAATGGGTAAATGTGAATGCCTCATATGTATTTTGCTATGGTAATTCCGAATATGACTATCAAAGTTGTCCATGGGGCTCAGATGTTTTGTAATTATAAATTTTGTAAAAAAAAGTGATATTTCATAGCTATGAACGTGTCTTGATTAATATATTCTGATTATTTGCTCTAAATAAGGCTCAATACCAATGCACGATAATATTGGATGTAATAGAGATAACCAATAAGGCGTCAGAACTCTTAAAGCATGTTTAGCCAAAAAGTTTCAACAGGCTTAGTCAAAACACTGGCCCCCGGAAACGAGTTCTGGCATGGATCCTCCCTCTGGACTGCTCTCATCAGTAGGGTTCTAACGATACCCAAATATATCGATTCCAGTCCTTTGCGGTATATCGGGACAAAGTATCGATATTCTGACAATATAATAAGAAAAATATCGATATCACGCGATATTGGAAGATTTTTTTGTCGTTTGCAAGCAATAGTTGGTTCGTGGAATGGCATATTTGATTGCCAGGAAAACGTCACACATTGGATAATCGATATCGGTATGGAAAAGAGAATGACTTTTTTTTTTTTGCTCATTACGATATATCAGAAATTAGTTTCGATACTTTATCGGACGCAGCCTATCTGTACATATAAGAGAATTTAATTAAAAGAAAAAATATATATATATCTCGATATAGTAGCACATTCTTTCGATATTAAAAGAACAAGGCAATCTTTCGATATTCTCAAAATACAGAAAGATCTTTCCGATATTTCACAGATGGCAGATATCTATATTATTGATTATGTTATGAACCCTATCTGTGCATATGAGGGAATGTAATTAAAAGAAAAAAATTAATATATATGCTTAGGAAAGCACATTCTTTCGATATTAGAAGAATAAGGTACTCTTTCGATATTCTCAAAATATCGAAAGATCTTTCCGATATTTCACTGATGGCTGATATCTATATTTTTTATTATGTTATGAACCCTATCTGTACATATCAGGGAATGTAATTAAAAGAAAAAATAATAATATATATCATAATGCAATTGGGAAAAACCACAATGCAAAGCCTTATGTTTCAAAAAATACACCTACTTACCAGTCGAGACTGGTAAGTAGGTGTATTTTTTGAAACATAAGGCTTTGCATTGTGGTTTTTCCCAATTGCATTATAATAAATAATAGTGTTTCTTTTTGAGTTTTTGGCTCTATTTTAGTAATAATATATATCCATAATATATATAGAAAATTAGAAGAATATCGAAATAGTACCATATTCTTCTAATATCGTAAGAATGTGCTTTCCTATGCATATATATTATTTTTTTCTTTTAATTACATTCCCTGATATCTACAGATAGGGTTCATAACATAATCAAAAATATAGATATCAGCCCTTTATGAAATATCGGAAACATGTTTCGATATTTCGAGAATATCGAAAGAATGTAACTGTTTAACTGTTTCGATATTCACTTGTCCATACCGATATCGGTAAAATATCGAACAAAGGAATTGATACAAAAATATTGGTATCAAGAGGAAAAATATCGATACTGTACCATATCGGTAATATCGGTAGAACCCTACTCTGTTATACATCTGTTAGTCGGCCTAGTTAGGTGCCTCTATTAATGCCTTTGAGGAATGTTTGAATGGAGCCGAAAAATCAGCTTGGATTTCTTTTAAAAATGTTGTGATAGAATTTCTTGGAAATAAAAGAAGCAGAAAACTACAGAGAGCTAGTTTCTGATCTACAAAATTTTAAGGCTTTAGGATGTAATATGTCTCTAAAAATACATTTTCTTGACTCGTATTAGAATTTCTTTCCTGAAAATCTTCGGGCTGTGACTGATGAACAAGGTGAACGATTCCATCAAGAAATATCCACTCTGGAGAAACGATACTGGGGAAAGTGCAGTCCAAATATGTTGGCAGACTATTGTTGGTCTTTAAAAATAGAGGTACCAGCCGCAAAATACAGCAGGAAATCATCAAAGGCAACATTTTGATTTAAATTACGGTATGAAAGCTGATTAAATAAAATTGCTTGTTTTAATACTATATTTTTTTTTTGTCGAAATTACACAAAATCATTGCCCGTGAGACAAAAATACTTTTCAAATTTGCAATCAGAGCACCAAATTCTAAAAGAAACAACCATTGTAATTCATTTAATGGACAAAAATTTAAATTTTGTTGTCCAGTGTATTATATTTATCGAAAAAAATATATACAAAAATGCCACTTGGCACATAATGTATATGTAATCTTCTTTTGTAAACCACCCCTGAGGGATTCGCGTGGAAGATGGAGAAACCTCCCAATGAAGGCACTCCTAGCGTGGTTCATCTCACTGTAGTAGATCCCTGCTCCAGAGACGTTTCAGTCTGATTGTCGGATTATGTGGTAATGTGTCTGTCAGTAATATTTTTACCAGTAAGTTAGGGTGTCCGGAAAGTGATTCATGAAATTTTTTGTAGTGTTTCTTGATTGTGTCAGTCACGAGTGGTTCAGGTCTTTGTGTAATGATTTATTAGTTTTGCAAAAGGGATAATGAATAAATAACGAAGGAATTTTATTGATAGATAATGGACATTATTTGATTCAATTATCATCCCCGTTCTCCTGTGAATTTCATTTACTAAACAATCCCTGTTTTTTAATTCGAATGATATAATAATATTTATAATTGATTTTATTGAATGTTTTTTTTCATTTAGTCATTTGCTATTGTTTAACTACTGGAAATTGAAATTGTTTAGTCGCGGACCTGGATTACCCGTCAGATGGAACGGACCGATCATTGCCTCTAAAATCGGAAATTTACTGTACCGCCAAAATCAAGGAGAGGGGGGATTGACGCTCAGAGCGCCCTTCACTTATCATCAGAGCGCCGAGCGGAGCAGTTCTATCAGCCCTTCGCAGCTAAGATCATCGCACACTGCCGCCAAGTAATCCGCTTTCAAGCCGCTACTTCTGTGAGGACGTCCAGAGGTTTCAAGATTGTCACTCGCCAGAAGCTATGCTGAGATGATAATTGAGCATACATCACACAAATTGTAAGTCACATTTCATTACCATAAGGCTTCAATTGTCAACTAATTTTTCTCCGGATGATCAACGTATCACATGGTACCAACCGGACAGTTCAAGTTAATTAATGATATTATACTCATTGTTCCGTCATGCCTTGATCACTGGCGAAGATAATAATTATTCGCACATCTTCGCGCCTTATTGAAAACTTCATCATTACGTTCAAGTTTATTTTGTTGTAATTATCTCTTTGGCCATTATGCTAGCATGGAACATTTCTGTTATTGTTAATTATCGCTCCCATTCATATTAATCATTTGTTCTTCTTTTTTTTGTTTAAAATTAATTTGTTCATTAGATCGCTAAGTTACATGTTTAGTTTTAAGTTAATTTTGTAGACGCTATTACTAATTTGTATTTTCTTTTACATGCATATTTAATAGTATTTAAGAAATCTCGCATGTTATTTAAATTAATAAATCAAACGCTTTGTTAATATCTGAGACTTCATTCAATTCCCGTGGTACTTCCATTTGCTTCCTATTAAAATTATTCAGTCTAATCACGCCTTAACAGAAATTTCAATTGAAATGCTCATCCTTTGAGATTATAGATCTAGTTCTACTCCTCTAGTCCTTTCAAAAACATTGATGCTGCTACTTTCTTTTGTTTTGATAATATATAAATAATAAATTTTACTATCAATAAATATTAATCTCTTGAATATTTTCATGAATATGGTGCTGAATTGGCACATTGTAAGTATTGTAGTTCAACTTCGTTATAGGCAGTTAGTCTTGCAGATATTTAAAGGTTTATATTGCGAATAAATAATTATGAAAGATATATAAAATGTTTCACCTTTGAAGGAGGATAGACAAAGCTCTATGGCCTGCATAAGCTGCTCGTCACACCTGTTGAAGACCAACTCCAGGACAGATCTCTTTCTGTCGGGGAACAGCTTCATGAGCATATCGATACTGGATTTACGGTTTACAGAACGCTCTTCTTCCCTGATCATTGCCTCTGCAAAAAAAAACAAAACAAATAAATAAATTATCAACGGTTAAAAAATGAATACAGTTCATTCCTCAAAAATTAAAACGAGATTTCTAAGATCACCTCTTCTGTAGAGAATAAATTTAATTATTCAAAAGATACTTTGATATACATAATATAATTTCGTAAAAATCCAGAGGAATACAATTTTTTGTTAGCCTCTTGTAAAGTCTTAATTTTGAGCCTCATAACTTGCATTTTAATACTTAAGAAATTTCTCACCTTTTCAAATTCACATATAACAGAAATATTACAGTTTTATAAAATCGAAATTTTATGTTTCAGTGCGAAAGTCGTGAGCTAAGTATTATCATTTCAAGACTGAAAAACAAAAAGCAACTAGCGTTCCCCGATTTCAGATGCACTTTTTTTCATTTTGAATTTCGTTCTTTTATAGTTATCATTAGCCTCAAATACCTATTATTATTATTGATGTGTGACCCTTATTACTATGCACTTCGGCCTAAAAAGGCCCATTGTGCTTGAGTCTTAAAAATCCCTAACATAGGTCTAGACTTCTGAGAAATTTTAAATAGTCTTTAAACCTCAGTTCTTGAAGTTCCTTGTATCCACCGGGGCCAAGGTCAAATGTCCTCTTTCGACTTAGTGCTATACATTCAAAGAGGACGTGCCAAGGGGTTTCGTCCTCCTCTTTGCACCATCTGCACCTAGGTTCTTGTTCAATGCCCAGACGATGCATGTGTTTCCTGAGTTTACAGTGCCCAGTGATGGTTTCAACCATACTTTTGAGGTCGGTTCTCGACGAGTGAGCAGCTTCTTTCTTGATTTTATCAGAAAGATTATCATTGGGATCCTTTATGAAACGTTTTGTATGCCTTATCTTGGCTCTATCCCAGCGTGTTTTTATCTTCCTCTTGGCTAGTTTATTAATTGTATCCTTAGCCAGGGGAAGGGGGATTAGGGTTTGCGTGCCATTGATAAAATAATATAACGAGTTCCCTCAAATTTGTTTTCGCTCTTATTTTAATTTTTCAAATATTGTGTATAGTGATTTTTATTTTGTAAAAAATGGTTTTATTTTACTTAATAAAGAGCAGTAATAGTAAGTATATAATATAATAAGTGATATAATAATATATACTAAGTGATAAGAAATTCAGCGTTGGTGCAGTTTTTGGGATGGGAAGATGGTGCATGGACTTAGATTCTTTTGCCTACGATTTTTTCAAACAAATTGAACAAAAACAAAAATAATAGAACTGACGTACGTGTCATCATTGCTTCCTCGGTGCGTTGCATTTTCTTGTTTTTTATTAAATTTTCATTTCTCTCGAAAACCAATTGTTTGTTTATTTGTTGAGTGTATTTACATTTAGACCCATGCCGCCTATAATACGCGGGCCCAGCAATTTTGGTGAAAGAACTCGAAAAGCTAGAAATCAAGCTAATTTGCAACGTGAGAAGCGAAATGAAATTGAAAGCATTAGGATAATGCAATCACATGCAACGTGTCGTTTTCAAACTGCTTTCAGCGTTTCACGAGCGGCTTTCTGTTACGATTTCATAATGGACTACAATTCCTACCAATGCGTTGCTACTGGATCTACGAACTCATTATGCCCACGTTAGAAGGCATTGAAATACAAAAATGAAGGAAATGGATTGTGTTGCGTAAATGGCAAAGTGTGCCATTGGTTCCGCCACCAGATTCATTGTACTCATTGGTTTCAGAAACTGGAAGGGATTCCATACATTTCCTTACAAGCATACAAAAATATAACAACTGCTTCCAAATGACTTCTTTTGGGGCAATAAATATACTTCGCGACAATTTCATGCTAACGTTTAAGGTAACAAGACTTACTTTGTTTATTCCTTTTTAAGTTGTTGGTAAAAATAAAACTTTTCTGTTCAATTTACAGATACAAGGCCAAATATATCATAAAGCAGGTTCGCTGTTGCCAGTGACATATGGGGACTATAAATTCCTGGAAATTTATTTCATGGGCAATACAACAGAAGAAATTTGATAATAGCAGTTTCGTGAGGAGGTCTATTGTAGAACAATTAAAAATTTTGTTTCATCAACACAATCAGTTGATTACATTAAAACTGAACTGGATCATAAAGTATGCCATCTGGTAATCATAAAGTTGTAATCAGATCTGATATAATTCCTGTGGGAGGACATGCAAGATGTTTCAATGGACCAACAATCGATGAAGTTGCCATTGTAATGTTTTGAGAAAATTTGGAAGCAATTCGTTTTAGGGAAATAGGGCAGAGCAACGTCTGCCGGGATAGCTAGTAGTGAATAAAAAACTCCTGCTCCCTGCACGCTTTTATCAGTTCATTAGGAATATTGCCGATCCCTGATTTTAATTTGTACATTGTTTTTTTTTACTTCTTTGTTTTTTCTTTCTATGAATGGTTCAGCACGCAGATATACAATTTTAATCTGAAATTGCTTATATTAAAAATTACTTAATCCTTTGCCTTATCGCATTCAGGAACGACTAAAGCTCCAACATAATTTGTTAAATGAACGGAAACTTATGAAACTAATTTCATGAAATAACTTCTCTGATCCACTGCAGTGAAATATTCATTATAGTGGAACACACGAAATTCAACATAAGAGTACCAAGAATGATGCATAAACATACTCAGCTATATTCAGGCTAACGGATAATTTGCCCATATTAATTCAAACATAGACCAAAACAGCTTGGACATGGCAATTACCATTTATGAGAGCTCTGTAAACATTAAAACACACAAACTCTTTATCATTGTGGTATCTTCTAGGGAAACTTTACCATTTAGGTAATTTCTGTTCCTCCAACTTCATACTCAATTTAGTGTTTACGTCTCCTAGGAAAATTAATGTTTTATCTGATAAGTGTTTTAAACATAGCTGAAAGCCCTGAATAGTGAACACTGTTTTGGCAGAATGAGGTAGACTAACTTCACTCTAATTTTCCATGACCGATTATTTCTGGCTTCAGCGTGCGAGCCTCTTCCTTAATACGTTTATATTGCGTTACCGTTTGATTATGGCCATTATAGAAGAGTTTTGTCACAATGTTTGGGATTCAGTTTTAAATTTAATATCTTTTAACTCTCAATATAATTTTAAGCAAAAAATAATCTTCAACTCTCGAAATATGTCGGATCCAGTTGAAAATCATAATTCAAACGGACAGGTGAGGGGGATAAATCAGCAGCAAAAAGCGGAGACGTTCCCTTTCTAAGGACCACATTTTTATCTGAATGGTTAAAATTAATAATCTAAAAGTTTAAAGATAATTGAGATGGAAAGTGGGAGGATCTTGCACCTCCGTCAAACAAAAGATAAAACATTGCTTGGATTCGTCCAAACGGCTTAGCTCCAAAAGAATGCGGTATAGTAAGCAGGTCAAGAATCGGGCATACAAAGCTGAGTCATCTACATCTACAACCAATCTGTATCAACCAACCGGATAAAGTTGTGATAATTCAAAACTTACAGTGAAGCATCTATTTGAATATAAAAAGTTTGAAAAACAAATAAAGAATATCAAGATCGAAACGTCTTCCATACCCTTCTATCTTCACTGAGTTTGTTTTAATCTTCCCTTCAAAGAATATAATAAAATACATAAAACGCATAATATAATGAAAATATTTATAAAATATGTAATTTGAAAAAAAATATAAAATTCATTGAGTTGATGTGATGTGAATGTGACTGGACTGAAACTAGAAGTGATTGTTCTTAGTTTCACACAACTAATATTTGAATCACATAAAATGCGATATAAAATTTTTCATCTTAATTTAAATTTCATATAAAATTAAAAATCATACATTATTTACTGCCATGAAATTTAAATAATTAATTAGGTACCTTGCTTAGGCTGTGGTAGAGTGGACAGGATCGGACCAGGGGGGAGGTAGCAGAACTTCTTCCCCGTAACCGCTTCTGTGACTCCGATGGCCAAACTGTCCTCTGCTGCCTGCTGTCTTTTCAGTGCCACCTAGTTTACATATTTGCATGGGTATGAAATATAATCATGCAAATATATATTTTAAGTAGTATTTACGAGAAAGCGAAGAGCAGTATGGAATAATGCTTGGGAAAACAAAATATCCATACATATTATCCTTTAGAAAGTTGTTCTCACTAAATCCTACTTGCTTAAGTTGCTCAATTTTTTTAGAGTGCCATTAAAATTATTTTTTTTCTCTTTATATATTTATCCACACCTGTCAAATGAAAACAATAACAATCAGCAATTGGCTGACAGTAAAATAATATAGAATGATACGAAAGGCATGA
Source organism: Arma custos (assembly GCA_037127475.1). Classification (NCBI taxonomy): domain Eukaryota; kingdom Metazoa; phylum Arthropoda; class Insecta; order Hemiptera; family Pentatomidae; genus Arma; species Arma custos. The sequence continues at coordinate 93,389,887 of CM073764.1, forward strand.
AGAAGAAGAGTACCCAGCGGTACCACTCCCTTGGCTTGATTCAATTTTCTATAGTAATAGATTCCTCATCCACATTCTTTTTAATCTCCTCCTAGTGTTCTCAGGCATGAGAGTCGTGGACATTTGTTGTATTAATGGGGCTCCGTGTAGTTTTTCTTGAAAGCGCTTGTATTACGTTCGTATTATGTTCGTCAACCGTTGGTATTGTTAAGTCAGTGTGCAGATTAAAAATAATTAATTCTTTATGCTGTTTAGATTTAACTAAGAGCAATAATAGTTGTCATAAGAAGAAGGGGCGGTCAACCGAAATAATCTTGCGGGTCACTTGGAATACAAGGAAATCATAACTCCACGGACTGCATATAAAACTATATATTCCCATATAAGATAGACCCACTACTGACTTTTACTGAAATATAAAATTGTAGCATAATGAGTTATTATTATTGTTTATTATCATTCTATGTTATACGTATAAACATAGATAATATAACAATAATGAAACTAAAATCACATAGCCATCATTATAATTATTTATCCAGTTTTATATCAAAATTTCGGCATTTAATTTTTGAATGTATGGACGAAAAAAATAATGTGTATTTTTAATGCATTGTTTTCACTACGTTTTTTACAAAAACATAAATATATTTTGTAAAATAATTTCAGGAGGACAGAAAACTTTTCGTAGTGGACCGCGGGTCTATGCGATATCTAATTGAAGTTTCCAAAAGGTTCCTTGAAGCTTTTGTTTAATTTTTTCAGATTGCCTTAAGACAGAGCATACAAACACCACTTTAAATTTCAAGAAGTTTGAAAAACTACTAGACGAATGAAAATTTAAACATTTTGGAAATTACTTCAACACTGAATATTTCTACATTGGGAAGAGGTAAGACATTTCTTTCTAAAATGTTTGAAGAATAAAGTTAAGGGATTGTTTATTTGTTTTCTAAATTATCAAGTTTTTTTCTTTTTTAAACTATTTTTATGGTTACTAAAAATGCATAGACTGCCTCCTTTGTTTTGTAGCTAATTGTGAAAGACAATAATTATGAACTTATAGATTTCGATTCAGGTGTATTTCTCTGTAATGAAAATCATGACAAATATTTGTGTTAAATACAGGTACCTGTTTTGCCATGACCCGCTGCCTCTCGGCGATGAGACCACACTTGGCGCAGGAACAGGTCGCATAGGGACAGTCCTTCTTGTGCCCCTTGAGCCAGCTGATGATTCCGTGGTTCCTACATCGAGCACATTTAGGGCGTCTCCCTGGACCCTCGCTACTCATCTGATGAAGCCAAGCCAACAAATTGACGCCACCGAAATCTAAATACTAAAAATAAAACTATTGAAAAATGCAAGATATTAAGGAACATTTAAGACTAAATTCTCCAACGGCTGATTAATCCCCACACGAAATGAGATCACTTATAAAGCAACAGAAAGAATCTCCGACACGATAAGAAAAAAAAGGGAAACTTTCTTTGAACATCTCCTGCGAATAATTGCAAAGAAGCGAAAGAAAAGATTTTATTTAATTTTTTTTATTAATTGTTATAATTTTTATATTACTTGTTATAAAAATAAAATGTTTTTTTTTCTTAGCCCCTTTAGGTTTGAAGGTTTCTAAGCTGGATTAGGATTAGGTTGGAGAGGATCTCATTTACTGTACTGCGTACATTTTAAGAGGAGGATGAGAAAATGGAAGGCTCTAATTTCTTTATTAATTTATTAACTATAGATTTTTCTGGTGATGGGGCTCACCGTGTCCTTTTCCTTTCATTTGTTTATTTTATTTATTTCTCAGTTCAGGCTGAGGCGATCATGCCACGTTTGTGGCCGTCCTGCTGCGGTGAGTGTCCTGAAAAGAGGGTTTGTACTGTATTTCAGACTGTCAAAAAATTTAATGTGTCTGCGCTTTATGAAGTCTGTGACTGTCGGTAAGTCGAGAGTAGTGTGTAGGAGGTCCGTTTTGGTTTTATGCAATGTCGTGTGTTTTACTATGCGTTGCAGTACACCATTCTGGAACTGTTGGAGTTTTTCGCCGTTGCAGGCGAGATGCTGCCTAATAATGGTGCTCCGTAGGATGCTCTTATAGATTGTCAGCTTGAGGCAGAGGGATAAGTTAGGAGATGTAAAAAAAAAAAAACAATGTTTTTTTTAATTATTTTATTTTGAAGAGAAAAGATTATTTGATTTTCTGAGAAGTAAAAAAACTAAACCGAACTAGTCAGGAGGCAGGCATAGAGACATGGGATATGTAACGTTATTTATAATTATTTTTCATGTTTTATTTTAAGGTCACAAGATCTTTTGTCTGCATTGTCTGGATATAAGTTCTTTTTTTCACTCTTGTTTGATTTCACACATAAATTACTACTTCATTATTTTCTGAAAAATTACAATTTTATTGATACGATTTTGTAACCAAGGCGACACACAGTGGAGCAGGGTTGCTAGAAACCTGGCAATAAATCAAAAATTAAAAACGCATATGTCGACAGATACATAAGAGAACTCCAGGTTACGGAGGGATGGAACTGCCAAGAGCCTAACATGAGGGTTGTTGGGTTGACCCTAACATGCTAAAGGGGTGAGGGTTGCGTCGAGAAAGATGCGGAAAAATCTCCGATGGGGAAAGGAGTAGGAGATCAGAGAGGATGAAAAGATACTAGAAGGAAAGAAAGTTGCGAAACAAACACTAATGATTAATCTGGAGTACCACAAAGTTTGGTCAAACTAAAAACTAAAAACTTAAATAAAAAATGCAGTCTTGAAAATACTAGCAGATTGAACATAGTGTACTTTGGCTGGAAACTCAACTATAAGGGCAAACATGTTTTTTTACATTGGTTTATTTTATTTTTCTCTTTGAATCGTAACGCATAACAAAAAAAAATTGTTAACGCACGGAAACAATAGGTTTTAATTTTTGGTTTAACGATAGTGGAAAAAATGTCTCTGAAAATGGGCCATCCGATCCTTTTTGCTTGTCGCTACTTCTTACAATCCAGAGCGAGAGGATCATTTTTACACGAAACAAATATTATTCGACACCAGTTGGGAATCGAAACCATATAGCGGAGAAAAGTGTTAAATAAATACAGCTCATAATAAAATAAACCAGTTTTGACTGGTATTTTTCGTTTCTGTGTTTAGTTTAGAGGCTTAAAGCTTTTTAAATTTTCCCAATCATGTCTTAAAAAGTATGTTATGTCTCGTTTGGGCTATTGCTCTTCCCACCTCCGTCAAGGCTCAAATGCAACTACTGAATTATAAGGAAAGTTTCAGAACAGCCGAAAAGTGTTAAATAAATACAGCTTATAATAAAATAAAACAGTTTTGACTGGTATTTTTCGTTTCGAAATCGACTTTTCTGTGCACTGTGTTGGATGGCAAAAAGGGGAAAAAAAAAATGTTTTTCTGTAACATGTAACACCAAAATGACATGACAGCGACGTTGATGATTAATTTCGGATGTAAACAACAAAATATGCCATTCTATAAATAATAAGTTGTTCCCATAAATAATAGTCACGCTGATATGCTTGGAATTAAAATTTATTCTAAAGAAAATTCAATATTTATGTGCAGCTAATAATTCTGCTAAAAAAAAAATATTTTTATGGCTAATTAGAAAAAATTACACCATTATTCATACCATCCATTTATTCTACTATCTACTGAGATTACAAACGATGAACATAAATATAATTTTCATTTAAATCATTTTATAAGGCTTCATTTATATTGTACCATTAAAAAAATATTTACCTTGTAATTTATGAATAATGTTGTTTATGAAGTTGTATGTCCATAAACTTAAAACTAATTAGAACTAATAAAGTTCTAGCCATAACTAACAGATAAACAATACAACAAAATAAAATTATAATAAAAATTTCATAAAGTAATTCCATTGCAGGAAAACTACGTCTCTATCTGCAATTTACGATCTACTTGCACAAGTATCTTTATAATTGTAAGCTACCATTACAAGTGGGTTGTATGGGAGTCAATTGCTAAGGTATCACCAACTGAAATATTTTCTATTATGTTTTAAGATGCGAACCTTACAGCTTAAAAATTTATCGAACTAAACCAAGAATTCACTGTAACGGTTTTTGATTCTTGGATTAAATATTGTTAAAAGATAAAAAAACTGATATTTACAATATTACAGTCATAACTTAAAGCAAACTAGAATAAACATTTGTAGCCCATTCATTATTCGTGAAAACACAGAAGTTCACTTATTATTTTCAAATTATTCGTTTGACTTTCGTTCTTTCTAGTTCAGTAGTTTTAAAGAGGCCATCTTCATCAGAATTATGAAATTTGTTTTTTTTCTTCTTTGACTAATAAGCCATGAAGCGAATATAAATCCTTAAAAATGTCAAATAATATATTTTTATCTTGTAGAACTCATGTAAAAACTCGTTGTATTTTAAATCATAGAATGAATTGGTTTTTATACGAGGTTCATTTGCTAGTAAAATATTGGTGTTGTTTCACATCAATTTTTTGATATTTTTAGTGAAAATAACAAAACAAAACGAAACTGACACCTAATTCAATTTATTATGTAACCTTGCTTGTTTATTTTTTTCACTTTAGTGTTATTGTTGCACTATTTTTTGCCACCTCACTCACTGGTGGGGAGCTGATGACAATATCTGAAATAAATTACTTTAATAGCTTACGGAATTCAGGAATTAATATTTCAAAATTAATATTCAGTTTAAATTCTAGATCATTATTATTAATGCTGGTTCTAAAAATATCAGAAATGAAAAATTTATGTTTTCATAAAGTTTATTTATAAGTGTTTTTTTAGTTCTTTTATAATTATTCATACACTCCATGATTATATTTCAGTGTATATATTGTTGTTAATTCTCTTACAAACAAAATAGTATGTTTTTGAAATTGATTATTCGATTTCTGTTAGCCCCTTGGTATTAAAATCTAGTAACCGAAACATTAATTTTAGCCTAACTTTCGATGTTTCGTAATTTAGCTCATTCTAAAAAACGGTGATTACCTATAATTGCCCTCCTGCTAAGGCTAAAACTTTATTGACCAAATTAAACATTCCATGGGTAATAATGATATTTCAAAATCAAGACTAACCAAGAAATATTCTCAGACCTGCCTAACAATCACAGAACTTCTACTACAGTAGAAACATAGTACTAAAAATGTTGGAAAAATCATAGATAAAATATTTTCAAAATGTTGTCATTTTAGTCCAACCATCGCCGTGTGATCATTTAGCTAAAGAGTTGTGATTACGTTCTATAGATCCGCACATCTTAGAAACTTTAAAAGATTAAAACTTTATTATGAAATAAAACATTAATTTTTAAGATAAGAATGGCTCGTCAAAAGCAAAAATTACTCAAGAACTATTCTTAGGAGTGTATAATTTTCACATTAATACTACCATTGTAGAATAATGAGACTAAAAATGTTGGAAAAAATCATGGATATTTTTTTGTTCATTTTTGGAGAATGACCAAAAAGAGAAAACAATGTATATAGCCAGATGTTAATCCATACTATCCTTTCAATTTTGAAACAGTTCAATATAAATATCATATCAGAGTTTATTTGAAATAAATTCAATATCATTGTTTATTACGTTTTATAATAAATCTGTTCTGCAATAGTTTCTAACTTGGTAACTAATTAACTTAGTAATCAGTAACTAACTTAATTTATTTGTAGTTAAGTCACACAAAATAGTCTGTTTTTTTAATTCATTTTTCGATTTTTATAAGCCTCTTTGTTTTAAAAGTTAGCCCAACTATCGATGTGTCATCATTTAACTAAACATTTGTGAATGCCAACATGTATTTTCATCGGCCCTTGAGAAGCTTGCAAAGTTCCAATCTGATTCGATTTTTTGAAGTGGTCCAAAATTTGAAGAGGTAAAAGATTTCGTTCTATACACTCTAACATTCAGCTGAAGCTATTAAAAGTGTGTTAAAAATATACATTTTTTGCAACCAAATATTAAAAAATTAACCGTCGAAATCATGAGATATAATCATTATAATGATGAAAATGTGCGTTCAGTGTCATTATTATTTTTCACATGTCACATTATGTTTCAATTTTTCATTCCAAAAAATATCTATAGTGGGTCTAAATCTAATATGGGGATATTTTATATACACTTCCAAAGTGGCCAGCCACTCCTTATTTAGATTATGACAATGGCTCATAGTTAAATTGAATCAGTAAAGTTTGAAAAGTTTCAATTTTATTCGATGTTTTAAAGTGGTCGAATATTACATAAACATGTACATACAGGCGAAGTTAATTAAAGCGTGTTAAAATTAGCAATCATTAAAAAAGTTAGATAATTGTTATCAATGCATTCTAAAGTAAAATGTCAGTACTCCAGTATTTATCCTATTGATAAACGGCATTTTAATATTGATGCTAAGAGAGTATTGACTGTCATAAGTGATTTTAAGATAAGGCTGAGACTACTCACAGGACTAGACACTCCAAGAGAGAAGCGAAGACACTGAGCGATCAAGGGAGGAGCCAGAAGCAGACACGCCTCTCGGAAGCTCAACCCCCTGGCCAATCCCAGCCTCGCGGTCGCCATAGCCTGCCTTCCTCGCTCTGTCAAAACTTGTCAAAATGATACGGATATTTTATTTCAGGCATTGATTTCCGGCCGAACATTGTCAGAAACAGCATTGGCTGTTTACTGTTTACTGTTTTAAAAACAGTAGGACTGTTTCTGGAGTTAGGAACAAGTGAGGCGACGTTTCCAGTTTTTATGACTCTTGACGAGGACATAAAATACAAAAAAATAATAGTTGAATTATCAGATTGAATATATCTGCAGCTCCGGTAAATAGGTGGTTAAGTCTAATTTTGCCCAGAGACAGAAATTGTAATGAAGAAAGCGGAATCATGTCATTCTCGTAGTGTTTAAGTGTTTAAGTCAGGCATGGGCTTGAAATGGAGTTATTACTGATTTGGTATCTATTCCGTAGGTTGTCGCTTCGAGTTGGGTCACAGCAAGTTTTAACTGTTTATTCTTTTAATTTTTAACATTTTTCAAAAATGCAAGTTATCGTGAGCCATCTTTAGTATGAAAAAGAGAATGTAATTATGGATGATGAGTAGATTTTGGTAATCATTTCATCAAGAAATAAAAGTTTCAACTAACATCTTGAAGGATATATGTTTGCTGAAACGTTCATTTTTAGATGAAATGATTACCAACTAACACAAATTTTCCCATACTAAAGCTGAAGATAACCTGTATTTTTGGAAAATATTAAAAATGATTTATCCAAATTAACCTTTTTTGGCTACATATCGTTTCAAAAACCTTTTTTATTTTTTTTTTCATTTTTACAAAATATGTTTATTCGCAGAAGAAAAAAAAAGTAATGAAAAAAAATTGACTCCATTGAATAAAATTATTTGTTATATGAGGCATTCAGGATCAAAAGTGGTTTACTCCGAAATTTCAAAAATTGACATTTTCACATTTTTCGCTAGCTTAGTCAATCAATTTCGATTAATATGACACTTAGTTGTTTTACTGCTCATGGTTTTAGTCCGGCTCTAAACCTAAAGTTTCGGGAGAATAATGCGTTGCATCTGATTTTTAGCATTGTTCCTGAATGCTTCATATACATTTTTTTTTTTTTTTGGTTAAATAATCAATACCATAAAAACGACTATATTATGTGAAGTTCAAACTGTTCTCTGTTCAGACTAAGTTAAATATTTTAGAATATTGTTTTAATCACCAAACACTGAATAAAATCTACTTGTATATTGTATTTATTTGTTAGTATATTAGAATTTCGTAAAATGGTATTTGGTACGTTTTACTTGCATATATAAGTTAAGGAATATATATTTTTTCTCATCCACCCCTCCAATCAAGAAAATTTTAAATAAACATTAATTTTGAGAGAAGACTTGATTGAAATCTACTCTTTGGAAAATTCCATTAAAGGTTCAAAAAGTGAATCATCCCTTAAAATGTTTCCATAAATACCTCAAGTAAAACTATTTCGTCAATTTCCTGGCCTAAAATATAGTATTAGTTCTTTTACTGAAGACCTCGCAAAGAAATCTAAAATCTGTTCTTTCTTGCCCTTTTTATTAAAGATCTAATTTTACTGTCGTAGATGGAAAGGGATGTTGTAAAATACTGTTTACAATTAAACCAGACATCATAATTCGTCCAAATTCGAAATCGATATTTAAGAAGGCTTGTTAGGTAGCAATCATCTTTTTTTTTACTAGAGGAATTTGTAAAAACCAATATCTATTTCTAAGTTTTATTTTTTAATATGTAGTTGGTTTTTCAGAGTTATTTAATGAAATTTACAAGTGTACAACAGAATACATCAAGTAAATATAATGAATGTATACATTGGCATGACAAGACAAGTAGAGAAACTACCCAGTGGTAGTACTCAAATAAAAAGATCACGAGGCCATCTTCTTTTCAGACGCCTTGGAGGATTATCAGGAATTGAAGAGGTTGCTAGGTTTTTAAACAAGTGGTTATGAGTGGGAATGAAGTTTGTCATGAAAAAATTAATACCGGGCTCGAGCCAAATCAGCAACAAATGGGATATTAACATGTTAGCCGGACGGGACATATAAATACGTCAAATGTAATTTTGTATTTTCCTTTGCGTTATATATATAAATAAACGAAAACGTATTATATATTTCATAGCCTTTTCATTTATTTTAAGCATAAATAAAAAAATAAATAATAATATGAAATTACGTTCTCCGGGCGTATGTACTGACACGTCCTATTGAAAGAGCTCGCGCCCGTTATATGCTGCGTAATTAAAAAGGGAATTCACCGGTTAACAGGTTAAGATCATTATGGATACTTTGCTCGTTACATAGTAAGGAGCATTGAGAATTTTACGAAGGATTTTGGATTGTAAGAATTGAATAGGAAAGGAACTCGATGGTTCAGTGGAGCCCTAAGCTCTATTCCGGCGGAGGGTAAAAGCGATTTGACAGGCTTTGTTTTAATAGTAAATTATTAACCTACCTTATTATTATAAAATCGTAGGTAAAGTAAATGCTAACTGACTACTTTTTCTTTTCTTAATTAGATTTACCAATAAATGTTATATTTTACCTACCTTTGTACATAAATGCTATCTATAATAGCCTTTCCTTTACCAAATTCCTGCAGTCCTCGTAATGTTATGTTTGCTCTCTAATCCAAGCTTCTGGCCCAAAGAGAAAGCACACTTTAAGATATCGCTCCTTCAAAAGTACGACATTTTTGGCAGTTGGAATTTTTTAGCTAAGCCTTCAGTAGCAATAGTATTGGTCGAACCGTTTAATTAAGGAAAGACAGATCTGATATTCCATTTCTAACATTTTTTTTCAATAAAAACATATTTTGAGTTGTATCGTGTCTGAATTTGAACTTTAATGTGAATAATGACACAAGTTGAAGTCAAAAAATTTTCAAGCTTTTAAAAAATTTCTAAATAAAAGAATTTCAATAACATCATTGCAATAGAATGCTTTGCATTAATTACACTCAAATTTTTACGTTTTTATCTCATATAGAACTTTCAAATACCTCTATTGAAAAATTAGGTTTCTTGAGTTATGACGTTCTTTTGAAAGACCAACATAAGATTAATTTCATATATGTCTCCTAGACTCATCATTTCAGTGCTGTCAGAATCAAGTAGGGGAAAGCTGGATAAAAACGAATAGTCGGAAAAAACGGAATACGTCGCCTAGGGACTCGAATACTATTGCTATCAAGCTTACGACGACAGAAAATTGTTCTCGGCCGTCATTATACCATTCTAAGTGCGACCCGCCTCGAGACCACTAGTTGATGGAAAGTTGTAGCTCTTAGAACTTTTTAACTCTTTTTTCTTGGCACTTTATACATTTACATGCGTTGTTTTCTACATTATAGTGCCTACATAAGTATATGGGCATACAATTCCGGTGAGTATTACATTTGCTTAAGCATTTATTAACGAATATTCCCATGTGTTGTCTATCTAATTTTCCTTTCACGTTTATGCAGCAGCCATGTTTGTTTTGAAAAGTGACGGAGTTGGACAAAACGGGACACTTATGAGTTGGATAAAACAGGATACAGTTTTTTTATGTACCGTTTTATCCACCAATTTATTTGTTCGCCTATTACTTTTTTGATTACTAATGGTATCGTGTTGCTCTTTACAGAAAACAAAATGTCAACCAAGTATCAAAGAGCTTCAACCAGAAACAGCTGGAGTGAGACAAGCATGGCTGAGGCTGTTCGCGCAGTGCTAGATGGAACCAAAGTTTGTTCTACCTGTACCTCAAGTAATAGGACTTCGCCCAGAAAAAAAGGCTGATAAGAATAAGAGGAAAACTGAAGTAATAACATCATCTCCGTATAAGAGTGAGTTGGATATGGAAGAAAAAGAAAGGATGAATAAACTACAAGAAAGAACCTAGAAAATTTAAGAAAAGGCTACTAAGAAATCCTTCTTGTAAATTTCAAAAAATAAGTTTCTAAGAAAAGGAAATGGAAAAGAGGAAGAAAAAGAGCTACCATATCCAGCCAAACCCCAAAGTTGGCATACAAAAGAATCCAAAGGAACGCCTAATCCGGATGTTAAAAGTCAAAACATAGAAAAGTATAATAAACCTTCAGCAAGCAGCCAAGAATGCATGTCGCCATCGTCTGAAGATGAGACTGAACTTCGACTTAAAGACTGGCGAAGGTTAGATCCAATGTCCTGGATGCCAAAATGGGCTCTTCTTCTCATGCTGAAGAAAAGAACAACGCCTTTTTATGTGACTTTTGTTCAACTATTTCTTCCATTGCATTTGAAATCCCTTAATCTTGAGGCCTCATGGAAGATCGATTATGTTGAAGGTACTGATAATTGCCAATATTCTATGGACGAGTTGTTGGAACAGGTTATTACAGGAGAAACACCATATGTGACTCCGTTTTGAAAATGATCTTTTGCCGATGCACGACTGGGTGTGGGGTGCGCTGCGGTTGTCCCGTAGCAAGGATTGCCTACTCCGGTGCCTGTGGATGCCCCAGCTCATGTACGAACGGAACCCCCGCCGAAGACAACTTCGATGAAGATGAAAGTTTAGATTTCGACGAAATTTAATGTTCAAGATACATCATCAAACACTAATTACTTAATTTTCAACAATAAAAACCTTTTTTTTTTTTAATTTTCCATCTTCCCCACTCCATATCTCCTTAAGCATTGATCCTAGCAAAAAAACATATAGAACCTTTTTTATAGACAATTTTATGTGGATTAATTTATTATATGAACATTCTTTCGCTAGAGGTAGCACTTTTTGAGTTATTAACAAAAAAATGAAAAAGGGACCTCTAGAGACACCCCCACCCTTAGCTTCACCCCCACCCCTCAGTACTTTTACTACTCACTCGAGTACATTGTTTTTTTAAATTTTAGAATACTTATTTTCGAAAAAGTTTTTTTTTTAAGAATGGTAGAAACACCCTTATTTTTTATTTTATAGTTCTTTTCGACCAAATTGAATGTTAGATACTAAAACCAGTTTGGACATATGCTATACAAATTTACGGCATCACTAAACAGACAAACGGAAAACGACTGCAAACTTTTCAGTCAAAAGTATTTAGACTTATCACTAATGCACCATGTTCAATAACAAAACTCTGCATACTGACTTAAAAATACAAACGGTTGACGAACACATACGAACGTACTACAAACGCTTTCAAGAAAACTATACAGACACCCAAACCCATTGATACAACAAATGACCACTACTATCATGCCTGAGAACACTAGAAAGTGACTAAAAAGGACGTGGATGAGGGATCTATTACAGTAGGAAATTAAAGCAAGCCAATGGTGAAGTACCGCTGGGTACTGTTCTTCGTCATGCCTTCCATGTCATTTTGTATTTTTTTTTTCAGTCAGCCAATCTGCTGATAGTCAATGACTTGTATTTGACAGGTGTGGATGGAAATATAAGGAGAAAAAAAAAGTCAGAAACCTTGCAGAGGAATCTGAATGTAAAATTAAAACAAGATTGGCTAACTATTCCTCCAAAATGTTTGATAAATGGCAGGAAAATCAAAGCATCGCGCAGTGTTTCGATTAGTACAAGCTAGGACAAAAGTCATGCTTAGAAATCTGAAATATGGTATTGGAATATTGTGAACAATACTTCAAAACATGGTAATCTAGAATTTGTTTAAGTCCGATACACTTCATAGCTTAAGGGTTAGGGCCCAAAGTAATCATAGCAATAGAATAAATCAATCTTATTCAAGGCAGCCATTTGTATCCGGGCTAATTTTTCTATATTTAATAGCTACACCTTTCCTATCAATAATAAGACACATTTTACAGATAAAACATTACAGAGGACTCTGAAAGGAAAATAAAAATGATTTTGGCAAGCAATTCTTTTATCCAATTTATTATTATATATCTTATTTAGCGACATCTGAAAGAACATCGTGAAACAATAGTTTAGATATTTTAATAAACCTTTGAAAACATTCTAAAAATACTACCAGTTTCTTTCTAAGTTATTTTTGTCCGTTGGGCCCCAGAAAAAAATCCTGGATCCGCCCTTGCACACACAAATAACTCAAATGAGGCGAGTGATAAAAAGGAGGTTAGATTTCTTCCGATACCCAAAAATATCTATATCAGCCCCTTGCGATATATCGGAATCAAGTCGTGAAATTTCGATAATATCGAGAGAAAATATAGATCAAGTGACATCGAAAAATTGTATAGTTGTTTACAAGCAAGGTTTGTAGAATAGCTACGAACTTTCTAATGAGGTAAATTTAAAATTGTCTCTATTGTTTAATGTCAAAATTTTAAGTAATGAATATTGTAAAAAAATTTCGAATATGGTAGCAAATTCTTTCGATATTGTCGAAATATCGATACTTAATTCCGGTATATCGCTAAGGGCTGATATCCATATTTTTGGGTATCGGAAGAACCCTACTCCTGCTAGTGAAGGGCTAAACAGTGAAATCTTAATGAAACGTTATGGCATAACTGCTACCATGTAATAAGGTGTTCCAGTAACACGTTATTTGAGTAACGTTTTATTTCATTGAAGAAAATAATATATCTAATATATAAATTTACATGAGAATAGACGTAGCCGATAATAGCTAATTGCTGAAAAAAAAAAAAAAGGAATTTCATTCACAATTACTGATACTTATTCAAGTGGCGAGCCCTACGTTATCGGAACTATTAAAGTGTTCTTGGCTTCGTTGCCTGTTTTTTGCGAATATAGAAGGATTTCATTCACAATTAATGATTGAAAAATTAATAAAAAAATCAAACTTTGCTAATTCGCACAAAGAATGGATAAAATATCAAGTAAATATGTTTTAAAACCATAAAACTGCCTTAGACGTTATTCAAGTGGCGACCCCTACGTTATCGGAACTATTAAAGTGTTCTTGGCTTCGTTGCCTGTTTTTTGCGAATATAGAAGGATTTCATTCACAACTATTGATTAAAAAATTACCAAAAAAATCAAACTCTGCTAATTCGCACAAAAAAATGGAAAAAATATCAACTAATTATGTTTTAAAACCATAAAACTGCCTTAGACGTTATTCAAGTGGCGACCCCTACGTTATCTAAACGTTATCGGAGCTATTAAAGTGTTCTTGGCTTCGTTGCCTGTTTTTTGCAAATATAGAAGGATTTCATTCACAACTACTGATTGAAAAATTAACCAAAAAATCAAACTTTGCTAATTCGCACAAAAAATTGGAAAAAATATCAAGTAAATATGTTTTAAAACCAAAAAACTGCCTTAGACGTTTTTCAAGTGGCGACCCCTACGTTATCGGAACTATTATACCAATATGAAAAAAAAAAATAAAATAAAATGCACACATTCATACCCTATTTACAATTTGCCTGGGGTCCCCGAACTGAGCTTCTTCCCCAGGAATGAGGGCAAAGCAGGAGTCCGGGAAGCCCCAGCCCCCTTTCCCAGCCGCGTCACTGGCATTAAACGCCAATGGAAGCTGGTTAAGGGCGCTTCACACACACAGGTCGTGAGTGGAGAATCTGGCCAGTGCCAGTACTCCAAATAACATTATTACAACAGATCTCGGGGCCATTGCCGCTTTAGACGGCGGGGTGGGTTATATGGATGTGTGGAACTGGATAGTGACTGAGACAGGCAAGGTTTTGGTGAAAGTTTGAAAATTTAGTAGGGATGAGGTCGAGGACGAAAGGAATGTTGAGATCATTATGGAGGGTTTTGTTGGAAACATAATAAGGAGCATTGACAATAGTCATCAGGACTTTGGATTGAAAGGATTGAATGCGTCTGATATTCGATTGTTTTGCGGTCCCCCACAGTTCCAGTCCATAGGTCCAAATAGGTTTGATGATGGTCTTGTATATTAGTAATTTATTGTCTATTGAAAGATCGGAGGTCCTACATAGCAATCTGTATAGTTGGCTAAATCGTCTGATAAGTTCTTGTCTTTTGAATCTGGTATGAGGATTCCATGTAAGTCTTTTGTCTAGGAGGAAGCCAAGGTATCGTACTGTGTCGGAAATAGGTAGGATGGTTTCATAGAATTGAACAGAAGGACATGTTCCCCGGCGAAGGGTAAAAGTCACGTGTTTGCATTTTTCCTCATTGGCTTTGATCCGCCATTAGTTACACCAAATTTCAATGAGTGAAAGGTGGCTTTGTAGGTTCGAGGAAGTCATTTCGGGATCTGGATGAGATGATAGGATAGCTGTGTCGTCTGCGAACGTTGCAAGGAAGGTTTCAGGAGTAGTTAGGATATCAGCGGTGTACAATATGTATAGGATAGGACCCAAGACGCTGCCTTCGGGAACTCCAGCTTGAATTGGGTAAAGATTGGAGTATTCATTACCACAGCGTACTTGGAAGTAGCGATCAGAGAGGTAGGATCGAAGAATTAGGAATAAGGATTGAGGTAACTTGGTTTTGAGCTTGAACAGCAAACCGGCATGCCATACCCGGTCGAAAGCTTGTGCTACGTCCAGAAATGCGCCTGTGCAGTATTGTTTGCTTTCAAGAGTAGAGGATATGTGATCGATAACTCGGAGTCCCTGCTGGACCGTCGAGTGCCTGGAACGGAATCCAAACTGATGTGAGGGAATATTATTGGATTCGATGATGGGTAGGATTCGTATCAGGAGGATTTTTTCAAAAATTTTGGAAAGAATAGGAAGCAGGCTGATGGGCCGGTATGATGAAGTGACATTGGGTGGTTTGCCAGGTTTAGGGAATAGGATGATGACGGAGTGTTTCCACAGCAAAGGGAAGTTAGTTGTACGAAGGATACAGTTGAATAGATAGGTAAGGAAAATAATCGCTTTTTGAGGAAGACGTTGAAGGATCTGGGTGGTAAGAAGGTCATGTCCAGGAGATTTGCGGACTTTTAACTTTTGTAAGAGAAATTTGACCTCAGAGGGATTTACAGCTTTAGGAGGTAAGGATAGAGGAATGGGTGAAGAAAGGAATTCATTAATATTAGAAACGTGGTTAGGGTGGATTTCAGGATGTGGGATAAATGTATTTGAAAGGTGTTTGGCAAATTCCTCATCTGATGCAGCCCAAGAACCGTCTTCACGTCAGAGAGGATGGGAAATAGAGTGGTATTTGAGTATTTTTTTGGTGGCATTCCAAACGGAATTATCTGAAGCAGATAGTGTGGAAAGGTAGGATTTGTAGGATTCGGATCTATAGGTTGTCAGGTTCTTTTTGACTAATTTGGTGAAGTGGTTATACAGTCTCCGATCGTGAGGATGCCTGGTTCTTTGCCAAAGGGGTCAAAGGACTGTGATTTGAGGACAGTTCATCAAGGCGTTCTATGGAATAGTTTAAGGAACCTAAGCCAGCATGGATGAAGAAGTCAAGGAGATCAGGATTTCGGTTTGGGTCAGTGGGCCAATATGTAGGGGTGCCTGGAGAAATAAAACTGGAATTATGGGAGTTAAGTGCAGAGAGGAGGATGCGACCTCGGGTGTTAGTAGTTCTTGAGCCCCATTGTTGATGTTTCGCATTAAAGTCTGCACCTAAAAGGAAATGAATCCCTAAGGAGTTCAGGAGAGAGCTGAATTTGGAATGGGAAATGGATTTATTAGGAGGGCAGTACACCAATGCTAATGTGATGGGAAAGGAAAAGGTTTTGATTATAACAGCTGTTGCCTGAAGGAGATCGTTTGATGAGAGTGGAAATGAGTGATGGGAGAGGGATTGATGGACTATGACAGCAGTACCACCGTGATCTTTTCCATCAGGATGGTCGGTCCGGTAGTTTTGGTACTGTGTTATGTTGAGCTTCCGTTTACTGGTCAGTCGAGTTTCTGTAATTAAGGCTACATCAATTTTTTTATCATGCAGTAAAGATGTTAGTTCGTCAGTGTGGTTTCGAATACCATTCGCATTCCAAAGGAGAATGGATAAGCTAGATGTCATTTAAGGATTTTGTTGGACAGGAAAGAGATGGGAAACAAGATTTGTTAGAAGAGTTATTAGTGGTGTGAACATGGATTTGAACTCGGAGAGGAATGATGTGAGTAGTGTTGTTAGATCAGTAGCATTTGAAGGAGGGAGGATATGAGGGATTTGGTGCGGGATATTTGGATTTTGATTCATGGAATATATTGGTTGTTGGGGCTGGTTTTGTAGTTGTAAAGGATTGATTTGTGATTTAGAGAGGTGTTTTGGGGGTTTGGGTTGTAGCGTGGCCCCGAGATTATTTGTTTGTTGACCACCTGACATTTCGGCGTTGGAGACAGCTCCATCTACAATTTTAGAAGGCTGTCTTCTTGAGGTCCTCACTTCTTCGCTGGGCCGACGTGCTGCCAGAACATGAGATTTTATATTTTTGTAGGTTTGGCAACCTTTATAATTGGCTGGATGGCCTTGAAGACATAGTGCGCATGTCTGCTGACAGCTGGTGTCTCTCTCGGCTTGACACATTCTTCAGTTTTATGCGGTTCTCCGCATTTGACGCACCTTGGAGTATGATGGCAGTAGTGCCTAGTGTGCCCGTATGCTTGGCAGTTATGACATTGCACAATGTCTTTTTTTGGGTAAGGCTTTTAGATTTGAACCTGGGTATAGTAAAGTCTATTAACATCATAGATTTTTTCTACTCCTGGTGCTGGTTCTAAATCTATGAAGAAGAGAGGTAATGGAGTTTTGTTGCCTGTCCCGGGGTGTACAGTATTCTTCATGTAGACATTTGTAATTTGTCTAACTTTGAAGCCCATGACGGTCAATTCTTCTTCTATGACGTCAGCAGGGGTGGTTGGGTGCAATTTCCTGACTACCACTCTGATGGATCTCTCCTCTTTTAATTGATACGTATGGTAATCAGCTTTAGTCTCCGTTAGTTACTTGACTATTCGTCGGTATGTCTGGGGCGTGTCTGCCTGAATCTTTGTATCATTGGTTCTACTAGTGCAATAGTATTTTCCGGTGCCTACTGCCTTATTCAGTTGTGTGCAAAGAAGTCTAAAGTTTTTTATGCTCCGTACAAAGATTGGTGGTGGCCTGTGCACTTTAGGGGCCGATGTGGACTCCATTGCTTCATTGGGTAGATTTGTTAGGGGCTGAAATCTTTTGGGTGAGTAGAAGGGAGAATCTTCAGTTAACTCAGTAGATGACCCTGGTTGGGTATTTTCATTCGAGGGTCCTGCCTTGGGTTCCTTATTATCAATTGGAGTAGTAGGAGGTGTATCGACTTTACGCCTTCAATTAGGTTTAGGTTTAGTAGGGCTATTTCTTGTAGTTGATTCTAAGGATCGACTTCTCTTTGCATTTCCTTTTTTGTCTGATTTACTAGATAATACCTGATGGTAAAATTTCATTTTGAAGTGTTATATTGCTGGAGTAAAAGAAAAAAGAAAAGAAAAGAAAGAAAAAAAAAGTTAGGACAGAGAAAGACAACTAAATAAAAAAATAAAAAGTTCGTATTAGGTCTGATCTGAAAACGGCACAGATCAACTTCACTCACTGCCAGAGGCTGCACTGGCTGATAATAGTCTTACCCTGTACTGTGAATGGGGTGGGGATGAACCCGCCGCAACCAGCACTAAGATAAATAAAGTTTAATAATTAAGTTTTAAAAGAAAAACAATTGTATACCTTACTTTCCGTCAACATCCAATTTTAGGAATCAAAACTTCTCTGTAGACTGCCTAATAATTTCTTGATTATAATTCCATTTATTTAGAAATTAAAATGAAATCAATCTAAAACATTTGTATAATGTATTGAATGGGTCAAGGGGTCACACTTCATTTAAATTATTCTTATGTCAAGTTCTTCTCTTGATTGTTGAAAAAATAAAGGAAAGAAAGAAAAAAGGAAAAGGTGTGGAAAAAAAAAAAAAAAAGACTTTAAAAGTATTATAATTTTACAATGGAAAAACTTGGCTTCCTCGTTCTTACATAGCAGTTAATAAGCTAATAGATAAGTCATTATTATTACACTGTGTACAAATAAGTTTTGCTTATTTTTTGTGTTATTCATTGACTGCACCCCCTGACCCATTCAATATGTTGTTATAATTTAGAGTATTTAAAAATACAGTAAGTAATTATTTTTACGAAGAGTCGTATCTACAAGTTAAATGCCTGTAATTTTTTCACATTTTTTTATTATGAATACATTTTTAAATTTATTCCTCACATATCATTCCTTCAATAGAACGGTGTCATCACACAAAAAAACAATCTCTTTTACAGTATTTTCCAACTTTGTGTTCATACTATAATAACTAGTCACCCTCTTAAACAAATCTATGGTGCTTATTAGCATTGTCAACGCTTTTCCATAACTCCATGGAATAGTTCCATATTTGGTGAGTGAAACGATGAAGGAGTTTTTCTAATAACGGGCTCGTTCTGGTAACAAGTTATCACAGTAACCGTTATTTTCCAATATTACGTTATTTTAGACTGTTACATTATTTTGGCCCCGCCACTATAGAACATACGTCTTCTGTTTTATTTGTTCTGGTGGCGTGAGCCTGACGTTTTTTGGTGGTGTCATTGTTGTTGTTTGTTCATTTAACGTCACTTTATACTGCTATGGCTAATCGGGCGATGCTACAGTGGGAGATCTAAATTTTGCCTATCCAGGTTTAATTAGGATAGGGATTTTTAACGAGTACCTGACATCTTACAGGCTCAGGACCCCCGTTTAACGTCCCTTCCGAAGGACGGCGTAACTAAGGATTTTTTACTCCCTTAAAAAAATCCTACGGCCACCTGCCGGACTATGAACCCGTTATCTTGGGCTTTGTAGTTTATTACGCTAACCACTAGACCATAGGTGACCGTGGGTGGTGTCATGAAGCAGTAACTTTACTCGATTACCTTTTCCAAACATCGTAGGCGGTTGATTAAAACTTTGTTTTCGAACCCATCTCTGTAAATTATCTCTGTAGCTCCCGAAGCATTCGGCAAATATGAGCTACATAAACTGTTCTGTTTCTAAATCAACGGTTATGAAGCAAAGTAGTTTGGATGAGAATACGCTTCATCGCCATTTTTTTTCACTAATCAAGCGGATCCAGTACCTATGGATAGCGGATAGCGGATCTATGGTTGTGGATAAACAATCGGAGGAAACAAAATGTAACGTAATGGGGAATAATGTATGATAGCTAGGTCCCGTGTTTCATCTGTGCTCATGGATTTCGCTCATGGGAAATCTGTACGTGATAGAGAAAAGCTAACTCTAAAATTGAATTCACCATGAATAAATATGTTGAAAACACAATTTAAGATTTAAACATCGATCAAACTTTTAATAAATGCAGCATTGTGTTACCAACTATGCAAAACGATTGCTGGAAAGAGAAAACTGGAAAAAAAAACGAGGCTGCAAATTTTCAAAACCATGTACCTACCTACTTTTCTCTAAGGAATTGAAAGCTGGGCCCCATTGGACAAGCACTGGAGCAATTAACAGCCGCAGAAATGATATACCTGATGAGAGTGGCTGGCCGAACCAGAAGAGTAGCGGTTGAAAAGAGACAGCTGAAATGGTTTGGCCATCTTTGCCAAATGCAGGAAGATCGGTACCCGAGAAAGTTCTTTGAAACTAGGCCAACTAGAAGACGTCCCTAGAAGGGACTAGAAGGGGTAGACCTAGGCTAACATAAACGGACCACATCTCCAAGCTGGAACAGCAAAGAGGACAAGGCCTGAATGCCATGAAGGCCCTAGCCAGGAACCGGGATGCGTGGCTGGCATGGACAGAGGCACATCCACGCTGAAAGGCACAAGTAGGAAGAAGAAGAAGGTTATAAATAAAATGATGAAGGTTGAAAATAGAACGAAATTGGCAAATAGCACATTATAATGATAAATAATTAAGAATGAATGTTTCGAATCTTGAATAATATTAAATTATAAACACGCTAATTAAAATTATAAAAAATATATTTATTTATAAATTATAAATTAATAACAAGTATTTAATAGCTTATTTAAGTAAGATAATTTTAAAAGTGACAGCATACTTCTCGCTGGGCAAAGGAGACCATCTGCTCTTCATCATGAATATAAAAAATAAATATGTAAGAGAAGAACATGGAGTGTATCGATTGGTTATTGGGAAGACTCCAGGGGATGACAAAGATGGGGTGGGACAGAGAAAATTGCAGATCCTAGGGTAGAGCAACTCGAAACAGAATGGAACTTGGAGGAAGTAAAAGAAGAAAGCAGAATTCCATAACCACCCTTGAGGTTCTGCCTGTGGTTACGTTACCCATTTTTTTTATAGTGGATGGGATGGTTCGCCGCACTGAATCCAGTAGCAGGAATGGCTGCCTGCTAATGCAATCATTCTAGCCCTATGAAACCACAAAACCTTCGGTCCTTGCTCCCACGTCATCAATCCGTCGTCTTAGTTTCTTTTTCCCTCCTCTTCATCCTTAGAGCATTTTCTTCGACAGTCTGTTAGCTCAAGAGTTCTATAGTCTAGGAATCATGGAGTTTGAGAACACCATGAATAATCTGTAAAAGGAAGCCTGGCTAAGTGGTGGAAGGATTTCTAAGCAATAATAAGAACCCCAATTACCGAAATTTTTGTGGAACGCTTGCTGAAAACTTTCCAGAACCTCGACTGCTTTATGAGCGTAATGCTTCGTTTTCTTCATTCTCACATCGACTATTTCCGCCAAAACTTAGGCGATTATAGTGAAGAACAAGTTGGTTCCACCATGATATAAAAGTGATCGAGCAACGATACCAAGGGAAGTGGAATACCACCATGATGGCCGATTACTGTTGGAACCTAAAAAGGTTCTGAAGATGAAAGAACATCCAGAAGGTCAAGAAGAAGACAATTCTACAGTGACTAATTTGTACTTCAATTGAACCAAAATTTGTTAAAAATATAATATGTATTCATATATAAGTTATGATTAGACTGAACACTTGGTTTTAAAAAAAGGGAAAATAGAGACATAGATACACTCGCGCTATCAGAAGTAAACTGAATTTATTTAGTTTTGCTCCAGTATTTATAGATACATTTTGTTCATATTAGAATCAAACTATACTTAATCATACATAGACCAATGATCACTTGTTATAAAGACACTAATAATCCTCTAATGTACACTTAACTTTTATATATATATATATATATATATATATGTGTGTGTATAAAGTGCTTAAGTTATATATATATATATATATATATATATATATATATATATATATATATATATCTGCAACTTAAGCACTTCACCTCACAAAACATAAACAAAAGAATAAGTAGGAAGATAAACAACACACTTGACGGCTGGTTAAACACTGACTTTATTGCCATCTTGAACCTCTATTTATAGAACAGCTGTTTACAATGCCAGCTTGATTAGCGACTTTGCGATCATCGTCTTGTCTTAACTCCCCCCTGCCAGTTTACAAACATCCTCGTAAACTCAAAACAAAAATTGCAGAGAAAGAGCACACAAACAAAAGAAATTATCAATTACATGAATCATATTCTACTTACATACAAATAAAAATAAAATACCTTACTACTAGCTTAATCTACATTACTATCATTCGTAATTAACAAAAAATATTTATATACAAATAAGTTACTTTACAAAAACTATATATAAAAGAAATGAAAATCCCCTGTTCCACTACACCTCCAAAAGTACGAAATAAAGTACACGGTTATGGGCTGGCTTCCTCAGCTGGAATCTTGAGCTGTTCGATATGAACTGTCCTATGTTTTCTTGGCTCAGCCACATTCTGAATAGTGACTAGGTTATGCTCTCTGATAGCAATCACTCTGAATGGACCCTCGTACCTCAGAACCTCCTTTGCACGATTCGATATAATTTTTTTGTACACGATTGTACCGATCTCCCATAATGTCCTTCACGCCTTCGTTTTCCCGCGCCACTCTCCTACTCTTTTCCGCTACCATCCGGCCATGTGCTTTCCCCCACATTTTCTCGAGATATACTCTATTTATGGCTAGTTGTTCTGCCATGTTTTCATCTACAACCATATCACCCTCGTCTCTTCTTCGCGCTCGTAAACCAAAAAGGTCCTCGAACGGGGAAAATCCGGTGGCCATGTGTATGGAGTGGTTGTACGCTGCTATGGCTCGGGGCATCGCCTCATCTGCTTCCAACCCTTTATCTGCGTGGAATACTCGGAGATGTTCTCCCAAGGTATTATGGAGCCTTTCGATTCCCCCCCTACTTTTAGGATGTCCGGGTGTATTCCAGTGCCATGTAATTCCTAGCCGTTTCATCTCCTGTCGCAAGTACGCGTTATCGAATTCCCTGCCCCCATCCGAGGAGATCGTATTTGGTGCCCCATAGAATTGGAACCATGTTTGAAGGACGCTATTCACCGCCGCTGCCGATTTCTCCTTCACCGGGTGGGCTATGGCCGTTTTACTAAATGTATCCACTATTGTTACCCATTTAAACCCCCTCCACGTAAAGGTGTCTACTTGAAGATCTGTCAATGGTATCGTAGGCGTAATCGTCTCGGTTTGTAATCCTACGGGAGGATGGCGGTCATACTTAGCCGTATGACAAATGTGGCAGTTCCTTATTATCTCCTCTACCGTCTTCCGCATCCATACCCAGTAATACTTTCTTTTTAGTGCCGCCAACGTCTCATTGATTCCTCGGTGGTTCGTCTTCCCTTGATGGCACGCCATCGTTACATCCTTTTGCTGTTGCTGATCGCGAATGGTCTCTACCATAGATCGGCATCGGATAAACGTCCTGTCTATCCCTATTTTTTCTAATTTGCACAAGTTACGTATCTTGTCCCACACCGTCGCATTGCCAACATACAGATAGTGGGTCGCACGTGCTTTAGAGGCGTCCTTTAACGCTCGGCAGATTTGCTTTTCCTGGACTCCAGGTTGGGACCAAATAGTAACAATATTATGCCTCTCGTATCTGGAAAATTCCGTTTTCAGTAACCCCGTGGTCCTTGTTTTCCATATTATCTGCCGAGTCTAATCGTTTATTACCTCATCCACCTCCTCCATCTCAGTCGATCTCTCGTCTTGTGATTCCTCCTGGTCGGGAGATTCCCCGTTGTCCCGGCGGTCTGTTTCTCCTTCTCCTTCCACATCTGGCGTCCATTCCCGTACGAACCTCTGGAGCTCCCCGGAAGGTCCCCCTTCACCTGATTCGATAGCGTTGACCTGCAGGGCACGAGGTAACCAATCTGCCACCACATTATCCTTTCCCGGCTTATATGCTATTTCGATATTGTATTGGCTCAAGATCTCCTTCCAACGCGTCACCCTAGCCGACGATTCTTTCAAATGACCCACCCACAGAAGTGGCCTGTGATCGGTATGAACTTTGAACCGCTTTCCAAATATATAGGGCCGGAAGTGTTGGACTGCCCATACAATCCCTAATAACTCTCTCTCGAGCGCGCTATATCGGGTCTCCGCGTCTGTAAGCCTTCTGCTTGCGTATGCCACTGGCCGTTCCCCCTTATCATAATCCTGTGACAAAACCGCCCCCAGTGCATATTCACTAGCGTCGGTGGTGATCGCAAATGGTTTTGAAAAATTAGGGAATGCGAGGACCGGTTCCTATTGTAGCCAACACATGCATTTCCTGATGTTCCCCTCGATCTCTGGAGTAATCCGAATTGTGCGTCCCTTCTTTAAGCATTCAGAGGACTCAGATGTTCGCGAATCTCTGGGACGAATCGACGATAATAATTTAGGGTTCCTAGCAATCTCCTCATTCCCTTGATATCGGTTGGCATCGCCATTTTCCCTATGGCTTCCACCTTCTTACCGTCAGGCCGCACCCCTTCTGCCGATATCGAATGCCCGAGGAAGTTGATTTGCTTTTGTCCCAATATTGATTTTTTCGCTGATAATTTTAGACCAAATTGACGTATTCTGTCAAAGACTCGTTTCAAATCCTCTATATGGTCCAACTCCGTCCTACTAAAAACGAGGAGATCATCCATATAGACCTGGCACATGTTTTCGTCTAAGCCCCTCAAGAACTCGTCCATCAGCCTCTGGAACGTTATCGGCGCATTTTTTAAACCGAATGGCATACGGGTAAACTCGTAATGACCCCTTTCAAACGTAAAGGCTGTTTTACATTGGTCTCTGGGATGCATGCGAATTTGGTGGTATCCAGATTTCAAATCTAGTGTGCTGAACACGGTTGCTCCACCCAGTCTGTCCAAAATGTCCTCTAATCTGGGAATAGGGTATTTCTCATCCAACGTATTTTCGTTGAGTTGCCAGAAATCTACCACCACCCTGTAGCGCTCCCTTGGATCTTGGGTTGGGGCTGGTTTATTGGTTGTAGAGAATTGATTTGTGGTTTAGAGAGAGGTTTGGGGGGTTCGGGTTGTAGCGTGGCCCCGAGACTGTTTGTTTGTTGACCACCTGACATTTCGGCGTAGGAAACCGCTCCATCTACAATTTTAGAAGGCTGTCTTCTTGAGGTCCTCAGTTCGTCGTTGGGCCGACGTGCTGCCAGAACTTGGGATTTTATCTTCTTGTAGGTTTGGCAACCTTTATAATTGGCTGGATGCCCTTGAAGACTTAGTGCGCAGACAGCTGGTGTTTCTCTCGGCTGGCGTTTTAGCTCCGCGATCTCCTCCCTAATGTGTTCCCGCAACGCCTGTGGGTACCGCCGCTCCTTCACGTAAGTACTCTTCTCAGATTTCAGATGAATTTCATGAACCGTTTCTCCCGTCACGCTCAGTGGATCCCCCTCGCGAAAAAAAATATCCCCGTATTCTTCCCTTATGCCCATCCTCCAATCCTTGCCTCGGGTAATTGCACCTACGCACCTCACATCCCTTTTCGCGTTCTCCATCGTTCTATATGTCTTCCTCCCAATTCTAATCACCCATTGAATTTCTACATTACTGAGTTTCGCCCCTAGTTTCCCGAGCACGTCACACCCCAAAATCCCACCATACTCGCGCGGCATGGTCTCTACCACATGCAGAGTTGCTACGTCGCCCTTTTTGCCCCATTTACTTAATGCCAGTTCCACTTCCCCCTCCACCGTACAGGGACCACTCAAAGTGACTAGCTGACATAAACACTTTCTAATTTCTGGGTCACACTTTCCTTTAAATATAGGGTGTAGACTATCTCTACCTACTAGAGTACACGAGCTCCCTGTGTCCACAAGACACCTCCACCCCTTGCAAAACTCGATAATAGGCAACCTGTCACACTTCTTTACCACACTATTCACGAAAAATAGGTTGCCCCTCCGTTTACACAATCCTCATTCTTTTCTAATCTGCTCACTACGCCTCCTTATGCTCCGTTGCTTGCTTCTTCCTCCGGGGGTTCCTCTGCGGCTAGGTTCGCTTCCTTCCGTCTCGGACCCTGAAGCCTCCGAAGATCTAGTCGATTCCGACGATATCCTGTTTCACCGCCACAATCTTTGAGCATTGATCTCCATAGGTTCGCCTCGATCGTGCTCCCGGCGCCTTATATATGTGCATTGTCTGGCTATATGTCCCTCACTGTGGCATTCGAAACACCGCGCACGTGGGCACTGAGCCACCAAGTGCCCTATCTTGCCACATTCGTGGCACCTCCTTTCCTCTCTTCTCCCATTCTTCCTCTCCACAATTTGCCTTCTTTCTCTAGGTAATTTTTCTCTTATCCCAAACTCTCCATCTCTTCTTCTTCCTATGTCCTGTCTCACTTTATTCCTTCCTGCCTCGTTTCTCCGGTACGACACTCTTTTCCACCCTGGTTCGATCTCTTCTCTCTCTTCCTCGTCGCGGGCACTCGCATCTACCATGTCCTGTGCGCATTCCATGAATGACCTATCCCTGGGTAATCCATCCTTCTTTCCAGTATCCCTGGCTAGTTGTACCTTCAGGACTGTTGTCATAAACAACATCCACGCTTCGACCGCACTGGTATCCCTTACTTCTCGTAATTTTTCGTTAATCTTATTCAGCTTCACGAGCAGGCCTGCAGCGTACTGACCGTTTGTTTGATTCGAACGTTTCATCTCTCGAAACATCTGCAGCATATCCTCTTCTGGGGCCCATCGCCCCCCTCCATACGCTTTCTTTAGTCTTTCCTTGATCACCTGCCACGAGGTATCCTCATCTGCTTGGATTAGATTCAATACGCTCCTTCTTACCCGTCGTGCTACGGCTACCCGTAGCCTTTTGGCATCCGCTTCCTCTCAAAAGTCTGCTGCGACCTGGGATTGAATGCTGCTCATAATACCATCCCCGCCCTTGAGGAAATGATTTAGTTCACCAACATCACCGTTAAATTTCTCCAAGTCTGATATCTCCCTTCTTAAATCTTGTGCATTGGCCTTCCTTAACTTCATTTTCTCCAATTCGTTCGTTTCCTGTGCAATTCTTTTTGCTTCCTGGGCAGCTAAGTCTGCCCGCGCCATTGCTAGAGTTGTTGATGGTAATGGCGGAAACTGGGGATTCGCCTGTTCTGGCTGTGAAGGTTCTAACGTTAATGTTGCCGGCCTCAGGATTTCTCGTTGTTCATTCATTATGGCAAGACTAGTTATTTTTCAAATTGAGAGAGCAAAAATAAATATTAAAATGACAGTAAAATAGATCAATAATGAACTCGCTGTAGTATTTAGTGTCCTTGAGAAAAAAAAATATATTCTCACTGAACTGCTAAAACGTTTTCCCGGGTTTCGGCACCACTTAAGCACTTCACCTCACAAAACATAAACAAAAGAATAAGTAGGAAGATAAACAACACACTTGACGGCTGGTTAAACACTGACTTTATTGCCATCTTGAACCTCTATTTATAGAACAGCTGTTTACAATGCCAGCTTGATTAGCGACTTTGCGATCATCGTCTTGTCTTAACTTTTATATATATATATATATATATATATATATATATATATATATATAAATTTTTATATATATTATATAACTTTTATATATATATATATATATAACTGAGACTGAATGAATAACGTAAAAAAAGGATAAAATTAGGGCAGAGTAACTGTACGCGTTTGAATATCAACTGACTCTTTATTTATTCTACAGGTCTATATATAGTATTTGATGTTTATACAGAAATAAAAACAATAGCTTGATTCTTAATATATATATACACATATATATATATATATATATATATATATATATATATATATATATATATATATATATATAATAAATATTGAACCTAAATATTATTGTTTCATTAAGAACTTATTGTAATTAATGATTTGTGATATAGTACTTTATTCTAGGCCAGGGTCCTTTCGAATAATCTAAAAGAATATAGATAACTGAGACCTAAATGATGAGAAAACTAAATAATTTATTTTCCCAAATAAATAAAATATTTAAACTCGTTTTTTAAAGTACTTTAATCCCAATGATTAAGTAAGAAAACTTGTTTTAAGTATTATATCACACTATCTTGGAATTGGGTTTCTTCTTAGAATTGCATACAATTTTTGGAATAAAGCATTTAATTAAACTTATGTAATTAAAGATTTTAGTTTGTATTTTAGTTCTAATTCTCCTTCAAATTTACCTATTCGATCAATCATTCGAAGACAATCATGTTTTTTATCTTATAAAACTAATCGCATAAACGTACATAAAAATTCGACTCCATAATTCTACAGAAATGTATTCAGAGAAACTGCAGAAGCAGATTATAAGGCAGCACAATTTAAAAACTACTTTTTTTTAGACCTTTTTTTTTTTTTTTTTTTTTTTTTCCTTTCAAAGTAACCCTTTGAAAGGACCGTTTATTTGTTAGCACATTCCATACGTGAGTATACTATGTGCCTTATAAATTCATTTTACAAATAGTTAACTACAGTTTGACAATTCTAAAATATATGCAAAAGACATTATTATATACACGCTGTTACAACTTAACATAATTAACAAAATTAACGAATTTAACAACTATAAATTTAACAATTAACATTTTTTTTTTAAAATTAAAATTACAATACTTACAAAATGATTATCTTTTTTTAACCTCGTATAGTACAGGGAGTTTCTTATATAGATGTCAACTTTTCTAAATCAATACTATAAATAAATTTAGTGAGTTCGGGTCGAAAGTGATTGTATAGGTCATGTTCAGCAACTGGCCAAACTTTCCCTCTTAATATTGTGGAGATAATTAATTTTGATCTTTGTCCTTCATACAATTGGCAGTCATATATTATATTTTTAAATGTCTGTTCTTCTTTGTCTATTGAGCAAGTACAATCGTTGGTTATGTGAAATCTGTGTAAGTATGATTTGGTGTGTCCATGTTCAGTTAAAACCTGAGTTAGTTTGTAGTTAGTGGATTTTATTAATTTGTAGTTATTGTTTTACGACTTTTACGACTGCGTACTTCTCAGCTTGGTTGTTGGAACTCGTAGAGCCTAGTTTGGACTGGGCACATAGCATCTTCCCATTCGTGTCCCAAAGTAGCCAAGCACAGCCTACATTATTGCCTTCTTTACTTCCGTCTGTGTATATGTTAGTGATTTCTGTACCCGTTCCGTTATGTTGTGTCAAGTGCGTGTAAAGTTTGGCAAATGTTGATGGGTGTAACCAATCAAAAGGTTCAGATTCCCTTTCTATCATGTGTTCGATTTCTCTAAAGTTATCGTTACGCAATTTAATCGATGAGAGTTGTACGATTTCACTACTTTTAAGGTCGATGGGTACAATTCCTGCTAAGACACAAGCTGCGTCATATGATATAGTTTTATATGCCTTGACAATCCTGATACCTATGATTCTTTGTAGTCTCTGAAGTTTCCGTAGATGGCATTTTTTCTCAATTGCTCTATGCCAAATCGACACCGCGTAAAGCATTTTGGGAATCAATGCCCCCTCGTATATTGTCTTCAAACATTCAGCCCCGAGGCCCCAGGTTGTTCTTGCAGCAATAGTCAGGGAGTTAACTGTTTGCATAGTCCTGACGTATACTTTTTCTATGTGTTTCGACCAACTCATTTTTCTATCGAACTCTACGCCAAGAAAGGTTAATGTTTGAGTGCTCTCCAATTGGTCATTGCCAATGACAATGTCTAAATCCGGTAAATACCTTTTTCTGCTAAAAATAATGTATTTGCTTTTCCTTGTGTTGAGTTCTAACTTGCATGTTTTTGTCCACTCATGTATTTTGATTAAAGTTGTGTTTGCTATCTGTTTTAAATTTTGAAAACAATTTCCTGTGATTAAAATTAATATATCGTTGGCGTAAATAATTAATTTTGAGTCAGTTGGTAAGTCAATGTCGAAAATTGTAATAACTAAAATGTTCCAAAGAATGGGCGATAGAGATGATCCTTGTGGTGTTCCTAGCGTTAGAGTTTTTAAGCAGGAGATGGTATTCGTTGTAAAAATTAACCGTCTATTTTCAAGGAAATTTCTAATCAATAAATATAAATTGTTTGGACACCTATATTTTTTGAGATTATTTAATATAGCAGGCCACCAAGCATTGTCAAAAGCCCCTTTTATGTCAAGGCTGATAACTAGAAGTTGATCTTTTTTATTTAGAGCTTCGCTGATATTGGTGGTCAGTGAATGTAATGCGTTTAATGTTCCAGTCTTCGGCATAAATGCAAATTGATTTTTGTTTACAGTTTTGTTTTTAACAAGAAAATTAATTAGTCTGTTTTTAACGATTTTCTCGATAATTTTGCTCATGATCGGAAGCATACTACTTGGTCTAAGCTTAGTGCTAGAGGGTTTCGGTACTAAGACTAATAGACCAATTTTCCAGTTGTCTGGAAATTCGTTTCTTCTGAAGAGCAATTTGTACCAATGTAGTATTAAATTTGGTACAAATTCGAAGACTTTTTGGAAAATTATAGGAGCAATCCCGTCGTAACCTGGAGATTTTTTTGTTTTTAACGATTTGATTGCGATCGAAATTTCATGGTCCCCTATTGGTAAGTCATCAGTTGTATCCGGAGGTATCATAACATTCGATCTAATTGTAGTATGTCTGCTGTCATCTGATTCAGGAGTATCTACATTTATTAGGTCGGTCATTACCTGATTCAAAGTCTCCTTTAGATTGTTGGTATACTGGTTGTTAGTCGATGTTTGTATGGTTTTTAAAAGCATTTGATTCTTTACTTTTCCTGCAGCCCATTTATAAGTCCAGTCCCATGGTTTAGCGTTAGTGCAGTACGATTTCCAAGATTCCATTTTGGATTGCCTAATTAATTTCTGGTAAAGATGGCGACTTTCCAGATAGCTGTCTCTAGCTTTATTTCTGAGTTCTTGGTTGTTTTTAATCTTCTGATATTGCTACCTGAGCTTGTTCGTTCTTTTACGTAGGGCTGACAGTTCATCATTCCACCAAGGAACAGACTTATGTTGTTTTATACGGGGACTATTACTTGATTTTTTAAACGTCATATTTGAAGCTTTAATTATTATTTTAGTCATCATTCTGGAAATTAAATTTGTGCTCATATACTGTAATGATTCAATAATATAGTTTTGTAGTTCTTCAGCTGTAAATTTGTTTTCAGTACGCGGTATAAATTCTTTTTCAAGTTGTGTTAGTAAGTTAGTCTCAAATTTTTTCCAATCAGCATTTGAGGTAAAGTATTTTCTTGTTTTATTTGTATTTTCAAAAGGCCTATTACATTTAATTTCAAATAGAATACAGTTGTGGTCTGTAAGATTAGTTTCGTTTGAAATGGTCCAGTTTTTTATTCGTCCTGTAGCTTGTATATTAGACAGAGTTAAATCAATATTACTCTGCCCTTGATGCCCATCAAAAGTAGGAATATTTGACTTCATGTTCATTATTAATAACTCATTAGTTACGATGAACTCTTCCAAAAGTAATCCCCTTGTATTAGAAATCTTATCATGCCACACTTTGGATCTGCTGTTCGAATCAACGCCTATCACTATATTATAACCTCTATAGCTTGTGATAAATTTATTAAGCTTATTTAAATCGATATTTATGTCCCTAGTAATATCGAAATAACAGCTAGCAAGGATATATTTGTCTCTCCCTGTAATAACCTCCACTGTTATCATATCTCGATCTGAAAATTGTGTTATCAAACAGCTGTCTAGGTTAGGATTTGCAATTACTATTGCTGCTCTAGGGATGTCGTCATATGTTTGATAAATTTTGTATCCTCTGTAGCCTGTGATATCTTTGTTGTAGGAGTATGGTTCCTGAATCAGTAAAATGTCTAATTGTTTCTTGTTTATAATTTGTTGCAGTAAATTTGTACAGTATTTAGAATGTTTAGTATTTAGTTGTAAAACGTTCATGTTTATATTACTAGAACAAGTCACTTGAAAACATATGTTTACTTATACACATTTTCCTATTCATTTCAGTACAACTCAAAAGTGTTATCTTATAACTATTAACTGGATACAGCAAGTTCCAGATGATAGCAGTTGAAAGTCGTTGGTTAATTTCTGCTATTGATGACTTTATAAATGTATTTGTTGTATTTAGATATGATTTAATTAGAAATGTTCCACTATTCTTAATATTTTTAATATTGATTAGCATATAACTTACTATCAAATTTATACTATTTACTTTTAAACAATTTTTTAGTAAATTGCTTTTTATATAGTTAAAAGTTTTACAGACTAACGATAATCTACCATTATTGTAGTTATTTAGTTTGTCAGTCATAGTCTGTATTTGCAATTATTCTATCTAAAGCCGCCTTGTAAGAAGGACAATTTCTAGATAATGCAGGGTGATTAGAATCTACTTTCCTCTTAATATTTACTCTATTATTATGACTCACACAATTGATGCATTTGTGTGCCTCAGATCGGCACTCCCTCAGGCTGTGGGGCTCCGAGCAGAGCGGGCACGTAGGCTGGACGGCCGTGCAGAACTTCTTGGTATGACCTATCCTGGAGCAGACGTAGCACCTCGGAGCCGAGTGATAATCTTCCACGGAGCAGGTCACCATGTCCACGAACGCCCTGCCAGCCAGCATCTTTCTCGCTTTGGGAGTTATCTCCACAATTGCGTGCTTCCATATTTTAATTAGTGGACCTCCATCTGTGTTCCTGTGCTGGTTCGACAGAATTGTTCTTAGTTTCAAGTCCTCCTCTTGTAACCTATTTTGCTCAATGATTGTTGGGACTATTTCCTCTTTTTTTAAGATTTGAGGAATATTTTTTAT
Organism: Arma custos; assembly: GCA_037127475.1. Taxonomy (NCBI): domain Eukaryota; kingdom Metazoa; phylum Arthropoda; class Insecta; order Hemiptera; family Pentatomidae; genus Arma; species Arma custos. Next base: position 93,422,636 of record CM073764.1, read on the forward strand.
TATAACTATAGGGTTGTTTTTTTTTCCAGAGTTTTCACTATCAAATTGTTGCCATGCTTACTGACGATTTCATTTTTGATAAGGTTAAGATCGGCTTCTGCTTCTGAACCTATAATTAAACCTCCGTTCTTGGTCCCTCTTAATGTTTTTATCCCAACTCTTAACTTTCTGGGATTAATAGCGTTCTTGAAAAGAGTTTTTGTATCATCTGTACTATCCGGATTTACTTTTTCTATAAACACTTTAAATTCTTTAACTGTAGGTCTTTTGTTACCTGTTATTTCTGCATAAGAAGGGGCAACGGCAAAACGTGGTGTTGAGGTTAATTTCAAGATCTCTTTCCTTTCACTCTCCAACCGCTCGTTATCTCTTCGGAGATGCCCAAATATTAATTTCAAGGAGTCAATACGTCTATAAATACCTTCTTTTATAGAATCTTTTATCTTCAACTGCGTAAGACTATTTACAAACTCGAGAGCTTCTAAGAAATCTGCCTCGTCTGACGCCATGACAGTTGACATATGATTTTTTTTTTTTAGACCTTATGTAAGTAAAAGTTTAAAGTAAAATAGGGGGAAAAATAATAAGTTCGATAAACTGATTCCACCCTATGGAGTAAGGAAATAAGATTGGAAACTAAAAAGAAGATCTGCCATTCCTTCGTGGAAAGCGTGGCCCCATACGGATCAGAGGTTTGGACACTCACGAAAAAGGTGGAGAATAGGTTGATTCCCATGGAAATGGATTTCTGGAGAAGAAGCTGTGGTATATCGAGAACCAAGCGGATCCTAAACGCAGCAATTAGAGACAAGGTCGGATGTCAAAAGAACATCCTTTACCAGATCAGAACTAAAAGGTTAAAGTGGTATGGCCACTTAATGCGAATGGACGAAAACCGCTGGCCAATGAAAATTCAGAACTATACACCACCTGAAAGAAAAAAGCTAGGAAGACCAAAGGATGGAGAACGTGGAGGAACGCATGGCAGCCAGAGAACTCCGTGTGGGGGATTGGATGGACAGAGAGCAGTGGCTTTTGGATATTGGCGATATGACTCCTTAAGTTGTAAAAAAAATGTAAGTAAAAGTGATCTAAAAGAATAATATGAGAAATAAACATGATTTTGTTGATCTTCGACATAAAATTTGTTGATCATAGACACTTGTGATCACAGATGATAGTGTCTTACTCTAATAAAGTCCCCATCAAAAAAATTCGTAGTTATGTTAATAGTCAAGTTATTAACTGAGGAGCAGATTAAAAGATAGTTAGAGAAAATGCTTAAAGATTTATACATAAAAAATATTTTTTACTTACGTGAATTAGCTTCGTGATGGAGTTGTAACTTCTTCCGCAATGCTTAAACTCTATAAGACTCTTCAACCATTGGCGCTAAGGATTCTTTGATATTTCCCTAAATTCGCTTATACTAATTTTCTTGCTTTACATTGACTATTCCATCAGAAACTCAGTTGACAAATGAGAAAAAATATCGTTCTTTCTTTTATCTAAATAAATACACTCAAGTATCATAACAACAGAATAATCTTTATTTCATTGTTATTCGCTTAACAAATTTGGAAAGAATAATATTAGGAATATTTATACTAGGGAAGGCTGGGGATAGTCGGTAAAGGTGAGCTGCAACTTCTCAATGCCATTATTCCCATAAAACTTTAAGTTCAAACATAATACAACTCAAAATATGACTTTATTAAAAATGTTGGAAACGGAATATCTTTCTGAATTCTGAATCAATCAATACAATTACTTCTGAAAGCTTAACTAAGAAATGCCAAATTTCGAGTTTAAGTTAAATGTAGTTCTTTTGAAGGAGCGAATACTGTTGGCAGATTTTTCTGTTTGATCTTTAATAGGAAAAAATACCTGTTTTACCTTCTGTAATGCACTGCTATATTCGTATATATAAATGTTCTACATTAAATCGATATATATCCCTGTTAACATAAAACAAATGTATGCATTATTGATTAATATTAAAGATTTTATATTTTGTATTTCTGTTTTTTTATTTAGTTCTGTTTATTTATTTATTTTAAATTTTTGGATGTTCATAACGAACTTCATAATACTCATATTTAATATTTTTAATTTCGAGAATAAGTGTTTTGTTTTTTTATAGTAAAATTATTTAGGCTATGTTATTATTAATAATCTGTAGTAATTGTTCATCCTTTTTGTACTTCATTATCTAATAAAAGCTTATCATTATATTAGTATTTTAATTTCATTATACCCTTTCATCATCGATTACCTTTTATAATTTATTGTTGTACAGTAATCTCTTTTACAGTATTTTCCAACTTTGTGTTCATACTATAATAACTAGTCACCCTCTTAAACAAATCTATGGTGCCTATTAGCATTGTCAATGCTTCTCCATAACTCCATGGAATAGTTCCATATATATTTTATATTTCATATTGGTATAATAGTTCCGATAACGTAGGGGTCGCCACTTGAATAACGTCTAAGGCAGTTTTATGGTTTTAAAACATATTTTCTTGATATTTTATCCATTTTTTTGTGCGAATTAGCAAAGTTTGGTTTTTTTGTTAATTTTTCAATCAGTAATTGTGAATGAAAACGCCTCGGCCTTCAGCTCTTATTGAAATCATGTCGAAGTGCTATTTGGTCATCGGCGAGTGAAACGATGAAAGGAGTTATTCCAATAACGGGCTCGTTCTGGTAACACGTTATCACGGTAACCGTTATTTTCCAATAATACGTTATTTTAGACTGTTACGTTATTTTGGCCCCACCGCTAACTCCTGCTTAGTAAGACCGCCTTCTCCCTCCTTGCTTCCCCATAACTTTTTCATCCTCTCTTCCATTTTCTGTAAATATTTTGTATTTTTGAATTTCACTTATTCGACTGACGTAAGAGAAAAATGGCAGCAAATGGGCTGGGAGAGGAAGAACTAGAATGGGCTGGGAAATATTTAGGGTATAGGGATACATTAATTGTAAATAAAAATCTCATTCGACTGATTCCATATTCACAAGTCTCTACCGATATCGATAATATATCGTAACAAAATATCTGTATCGAGAGAAAAAATATCGATACCATACCATATCAGTAATCTGGGAAGAACCCTATAGGATGTATTTTCATGCAGACCAAATCTGTATCGAGAGAAAAAATATCGATACCATACCATATCAGTAATCTGGGAAGAACCCTATAGGATGTATTTTCATGCAGACCAACTAATACACTAGAACCCAAATCGTTTAGGATTTCTTAGGGGCGCTGTTAGACCATTTTGGTTATATTTAATAATTTTTCATTTCATTAAAGATTAACATGTCGTAGACTAAAATATTAGAAATCCTTAGGGATACCACTTTTTATTTTACATTACACGGAAAATAATTTGAACTGCAAAAATCCTTCAATCAGATTTTTGTTTCCACTCGAAAGTGCCGATAAATCGTTGTATCATTAACAATAAGGCACTTTAATTCCATATATATTTTTTTAAATAAAAAAATATCCATTAATCATTAGTGTTTGAACTACATAAAGCATTCACTACCTTTGTTTTCCAAAACTAGTTTGGCTGTGTGACAGTTAGGGAATGGAACGAAAACTGTCAAGCAAGGTGTTTCATTGTGAGATTGATTGAAACTTTCAGGATCCATATTCGACAATGGTGATAAATTAATCTATTTGACTATACTGAGTATGATTAGGTATAGTAACTGTAAATATCATATCAACCTCCCAGCACCAACAAGTAGAAAAGGGAGTTATATGTATAAAATTACTTAAATTACTGCATGCTGCTTGATTTTATAGCTAATTTGTTTCATCTTTCTGGATTCATTTGAATAAAATAAAAAATAAATAAATCAATTACTTCCTTAGCCTTTCCTAAATCAGAACTGCTTCTCAGATCCTTGAAGTCTGAATAAACTGGTAGTTACATACCCTTCCATTCTAATTTCTCCCCCTCTTCCTTAATTTAGTGTTACGGCCGCACAAAGGAAGGCGGAAGCGGGGGATTAGCGGCTTAAGTCCGTCAGCGGGAGACGTTAAAATAGGATTAGGACCGTTCTAGATCGTCTCCTTTTGTCGGAAAAGGATTAAGAATATTCCGGAATTGTCTGGCCCCTCCGTGTTCTAGAATGTTCGGCCTTGCCTACTTAAATACTTCTCTCACCTCGAGCGAGTCAGTCTTAGCCTGAGAGTAGACCAGAGAAGACCTGTGATAAGTGAGTGTCAGTGTGATAAACTAGTCAGTGTTGAACCGGCCCGTGTAATAAGTGTATCAGTGAACTGTAACAGTCTCGCGAGTGTCATAAACTGTTTCTGTTTGTTACTGTGTGTCAGTTTGTGATACATGAAGAATCTTACGGTCGGTGGACTAGTGAACTGTAAGTGTTAATTATTAGTTATAAATTGTAGTGTAATTTTATAATATTTATAGAAACTATTGTAACTAGTTAAGCTATCTAGAATTAGTAATATCTTATTTTATTGTAATAATTAAATAGGAGTTAGGCCTAGATTATAATATTTAGAATACTGTCATTATAAATTTATATTAGTTTAATAATTTAATTGTTAATAGTTTAATTGTATCCTTCTTATCAGTTTTGTTAATAAATATTAGTATCTTTAATTAAGGAATTGTTTAATTCATTTTAATACCCAGTAGCCCGTAACAAATTGGTGTCAGAAGTGGGATTGTTGCCTAATTGCTATTATTTTGCATTTTGTAATTAATGGGCTACTATATGTATAATGGCTTCTAAAAGTGTTAAATTAATTGATTTAAAAGTTGCGGATTTGAAACGGGAATTGGAGGAACGTGATCTGGATTCATCTGGAACTAAAAGTGTGCTGCAACAGCGCTTGCGTCAATTTTTTGTAGATTTAGGGGAAAATCCAGATGACGTTCTGTTTGAAACTGATTTAAGCAGGTTGTCTGCAACTTGTGTGTCCATCCAAGAAGCAAGAAAAGCCACAGGAACGAAGTAGGGTTGATGGGAAGGAACAACTATCAGCCCGTTACGTCAGAGGCCCCAGGAAGACCAGTAGAGTTGCGTCATTAGGGAGCAGAACGAACAGCTTCTACGTTGATGGGAAGGTGAACGGGCAGCTGCGAAGTCTGCTACTGGATACCGGCGCAACCAAGACAATCTTGAGCTCAAAGACAGTTCCTGCTGAGAAGATCTTGCCAACGATTTGGACATTACGGACTGCCACAGGGGAGCCAGCCAAGGTCTACGGGGAGACAGTTGCCTATTTCATCATCGGGGATCAACATCTGAAGCACCGCGCTCTAGTGGCTGATATTGATGAAGATATCATATTGGGCACGGACTTGATGATCGCATACGGGATCAAGCTGGATATGGCGAGAGGTGTGATGACGATGGGAGACGAAGAAGTCATCCTTCGGCAGGGAAAGGACATCTACGCACGAGTGCGCTTACTAGAGGACACCACTTTACCTGCACGGAGCCAAATCATAACGCATGGGACGATCGAAGGACATCTACCTGAGGGTCAATGTGTGCTACTTGAACCTGGAAGGCAAGAAGAACAGGAGATCGGACGCGGCGTAATAGTTGCAAGGTCTCTCATCAAGGTTGGACGTACCACTCCGATTCGGCTAATGAACCTGAACAGCTTCCCAGTAACGCTGAACAAAGGAACACCGGCCGGGGAATGTGCAACCGCTACCTCAGTGGTACGTCAGCTGCAACATCATCCCACCGAGCTGCGAGGACTGCCGGAAGAACTAACTGGATTTGTGGACGAATCATGCCGGGACCTCTCGCCTGAACAAAGCGAGGAAGTGAAGAAGATGATTACCCGATGGCAGGACGTTTTCGAGATCAGCCCAGGGCCACGGGGTAGAACGGATATCGTCCAGCACAAGATTGACACCGGGGATGCTAAGCCCATCCGACAGGTCCCGCGGAGGCTGCCGTTAGCCAAACGGGAGGACGCCGAGAAGACCATCAAGGAGATGGCGGCTGATTGTGTCATTGAGCCTTCGAGTAGTCCCTGGATGTCTCCTGTTGTATTGGTGAAGAAGAAGGACGGCACAACGAGATTCTGCGTAGACTACCGACTTCTGAACGAGGTCACCAAGAAAGATAGTTATCCGCTCCCCAGGATTGATGATACGCTGGACACCCTAGAGGGGTATGAACTTTTCTCTACCTTGGATCCCCGCAGTGGATATTGGCAGGTTGGATTGAAACTTGAAGATAAAGAGAAGACAGCGTTCTCGATTGGGACTGAACTCTGGCAATTTACGGTAATGCCATTCGGGCTTTGCAATGCTCCTGCAACATTTGAGAGACTGGTGGAAAGCGTGTTAAGAGGTCTCTCTTGGGAAATTTGCCTGGTATACCTAGATGGCATCATTGTGCTGGGAAAGTCCTTCGCTCACCATCTGAAGAATCTGGAAAAGGTCTTCGAACTACTGCGTGCAGCGAACCTTAAATTGAACCCCAAGAAGTGTCATCTCTTCCGGGGGCAAGTCAACTACCTGGGGCATGTTGTGTCAGACAACGGAGTGGCCGTTGACCCAGAGAAGATTGCAGCGATCACCGACTGGCCAGTACCTCGAGATAAGCACCAAATAAGAAGTTTTCTCGGGCTCTGCACCTATTACCGGAGGTACGTGAAAGGATTTGCAAACATTGCAAAACCTCTTACCAGGCTCACCGAGGAAAAACGGACTTTCCTTTGGGATCACGAATGTCAGGCATCCTTTGAGGAGTTGAAGAACAAGTTGAGTAGTGCTCCTATTCTGAGCTATCCCCGTCCCGAGGGCAAGATCATACTTGACACAAACGCCAGCAACACCGCTATTGGGAGCGTCCTCTCTCAGCTCCAAGATGGAGAAGAAAGAGTCATTGGATATTTCAGTAAAGCGCTCTCAGCTCCGCAATGCAACTACTGTGTCACAAGGAAGGAGCTTCTGGCAGTGGTGAATTCTATAGAGCATTTTCACAAATATCTATACGGCAGAAGATTCCTCCTGAGAACGGACCACGCGGCTCTAATGTGGCTGCTAAGATTCAAGTCACCAGAGGGACAAGTGGCGAGGTGGATCGAGCGCCTTCAAGAATATGACTTCGAATCTGCTCATCGTGCTGGAACGGGTCACAGAAATGCGGATGCGCTCTCTAGGAGACCTTGTGACGAAGAATGCGGGCATTGTTCTCGACAAGAAGAGAAGCAGGCATCAGTGTTGAGGACAACGGTGGTCATGAACAGTTGGCAGGATGCAGAGGTGTCAAAGGAGCAGGACAAGGACCCGGACTTGAAACAAATGAAGCAGTGGAAACTATCAGGGCAAGGGAGACAAACCTGGCAGGATGTTGCTCCAATGTCGAAGAATGTAAAGACTTACTGGGCCCAATGGGACTCCATTCTAGTGGACAACGGGCTGCTGAAACGGGCATTGGAGAACACGGAAGGAGATCAGCGCAGACTACAGCTCATCGTCCCAAAGAGTAAAGTGCCCGAAGTACTCAGGGAACTTCATGACGGAGTATCTGGCGGCCACCTTGGAGTTCACCGTACATTGGAAAAGGTACGTGAACGCTTTTACCGGGCGAACCTCAAGGACGATGTGTTGGACTGGTGCAGGCGTTGTGCGAATTGAGGCCTCTAATGGCCCCATAAGAAGAAAGAAGGCCCCAATGAAGAAGTACAACGTTGGAGCACCGTTTGAGAGAATAGCAATTGACATCGCTGGCCCTTTCCCTGTGACAGATGAAGGTAACCGGTATATTCTCGTGGCCATGGACTACTTTTCCAAGTGGGTGGAAGCTTACGCCCTTCCGAATCAGGAGGCAGTCACGGTTGCGGACGTACTGGTGAAGCAGCTCGTCAGTAGGTTTGGAGTACCCATGGAACTTCACTATGACCAGGGACGAAACTTCGAGTCTGCAGTCTTCTCCGGGATGTGCGAAGCACTGGGAATACGGAAGACCAGGACGACACCTCTTCACCTTCAATCCGATGGCATGGTGGAGCGCATGAACAGGACTATGGGTCGATATTTGTCCAAAGTGGTCTCCGACCACCAGCGAGACTGAGACCAGTATCTTCACCTGTTCCTGCTGGCCTACCGCAGTTCAGTCAGTGAGGCAACGGGGCAGACTCCCGCAAATGTGGTGTTCGGCAGAGAACTTCGGTTGCCTTGTGATCTGAAATTCGGTTTCAAGCCTGATGAGGAAATTGCCGGAGAGGAGTACGTCACGGATCTACGGAAGCGAATGGATAATATCCACGAGAAGGTTCGCACAAACATCCAGGGGGCAAGTGACAGAATGAAGGAGCGCTACGACATCAGGGCTGAGAAAGGTGGCTACCAACCTGGAGACTTGGTCTGGCTACATGATCCTCGAAGAAGGCGAGGCTACTCACCTAAACTGCAGAACTCCTGGGACGGCCCGTTTGAGATCGTCAAGAGGATCAACGACGTCGTATATAGGATCAGGAAGCAGCCTAAAGGAAAACCCAAGGTAGTCCATTTCAATAGACTGAACCCGTACAAAGGAGACCACGGCCCGAAAGAAAACCAGCAGGTCAGGCACCTAAACAACGTCAAGACAAATAACTCAGTTGCTCATACTAAAGTACAAGGGACCCGTGGAGTAACTCAGGTAATCTACAGGGATATCTTCTCGTTACCAGTGGAGTATTCTCTGGCCCATTGCGTTGCCGAAGATCTGAGGACTTCTCGAGGGATTGCAACGGTCTTCAGGAAGAAGTTCGGCGGAACTGAGAAGCTGGAACACCAAGGACCAAGTGTCGGGAGGGCACTCCACCACACGCACGAAGGTCGACACCTGTTTTACTTGATTACCAAGTGTGCCACTGATCAGAATCCGACATATGACGCACTGCGGCGAAGCCTCGACGACCTACGTAGTAAGCTTCTGAGACTGCGTGTCACTAAGCTCGCTATTCCGAAGTTGGGCTGTGGATACGACGGCTTGGATTGGAAGATTGTCAGGGACATGATCGAACAGACATTCGCCAACTATGGAGTTGCCATATTGGTGTGCACGTTCAACCGCTGGAAAGAAAGTGCGTCTCCATCAGCAGAAGCTCATAACTGCCCGATTTCTCCAGACTATGCTCTGGGGCAGAGCACTTTTAAGGAGGGGGCAGTGTTACGGCCGCACAAAGGAAGGCGGAAGCGGGGGATTAGCGGCTTAAGTCCGTCAGCGGGAGACGTTAAAATAGGATTAGGACCGTTCTAGATCGTCTCCTTTTGTCGGAAAAGCATTAAGAATATTCCGGAATTGTCTGGCCCCTCCGTGTTCTAGAATGTTCGGCCTTGCCTACTTAAATACTTCCCTCACCTCGAGCGAGTCAGTCTTAGCCAGAGAGTAGACCAGAGAAGACCTGTGATAAGTGAGTGTCAGTGTGATAAACTAGTCAGTATTGAACCGGCCCGTGTAATAAGTGTATCAGTGAACTGTAACAGTCTCGCGAGTGTCATAAACTGTTTCTGTTTGTTATTGTGTGTCAGTTTGTGATACTTGAAGAATCTTACGGTCGGTTGACTAGTGAACTGTAAGTGTTAATTATTAGTTATAAATTGTAGTGTAATTTTATAATATTCATAGAAACTATTGTAACTAGTTAAGCTATCTAGAATTAGTAATATCTTATATTATCGTAATAATTAAATAGGAGTTAGGCCTAGATTATAATATTTAGAATATTGTCATTATAAATTTATATTAGTTTAATAATTTAATTGTTAATAGTTTAATTGTATCCTTCTTATCAGTTTTGTTAATAAATATTAGTATCTTTAATTAAGGAATTGTTTAATTAATTTTAATACCCAGTGGCCCGTAACATTAGCATTGAAGAGGAACATCCTGAACACTGAATACTGTTAACATCTTCAGTCCTGTCAGTGCACCTAAGAATTCTTTGAAATGAGTAATTGTTTTTGATAACTTAGACATGACATTGGACCATATAATAACACAGGTCAACAAAAAAAAATTTTTTTGTTGAGTCTTTTATTTAGTGATTATTTTCTGATTACATAAATCGAAAAGTAAACAGGAACTCCATTAATAATAAATAAAGTTTGCTTTTGTACTTAATATTATTAATATTAAATGGTTGGTTTTCTGGTGGGAATGCAAGGGGGATACACTAAATATCCGTGTTACCTTTGCTTATGGGACAGTAGAGCCGATGCACTTCACTACCAGCAGCATTCATGGCCTCAACGGAGCGAGTTTCAAATCGGACAACATAATGTAAAAAATAAACCAATTGTAGAGCCTGATCTTATTTTACTGCCTCCACTGCACATAAAATTAGGACTCATGAAGCAATTAGTGAAGGCTCTTCGTCAAGACTCCGAAGCCTTTCAATATTTAAAAACATTTTTCCCAAAACTGTCAGAGGCTAAAATTAATTTTCATCGGTCCACAAATAAAGAAAATAATGGCGAGTGAACATTTTTTTCAGCTCCTGAGTACTCATGAAAAACAAGCGTGGCTCAGCCTTAAAGCAGTAATTCATGACTTCCTTGGTAATAAGAAGGCCGAGAATTATGAAGAGCTTATTTCTAATATCCTTGACAGCTTCAAAGTCATGGGTTGCAGAATGTCACTCTAAGTGCACATGCTACATGCGCACTTGGATAAATTCAAAGATAACTTGGGTGAATATTCAGAAGAGCAAGGGAAACGCTTCCACCAGGATATAATGAACTTTGAACAAAGATATCAAGGACAATATAATGAGAACATGATGGGTGACTACATTTGGATGCTCATACGAGAAAGTTCTGACGATTACACTAGAAAGACTAAAAGTATTCATTTTTAAAGCTTTTTTTGTACAATTTTTTTGTATTTTTATGTTTATTTGTGCTGTCTTTTATAATAAAAATTAATTAAAATCTATAATTCATAACTTGTTTTAATTGTAAATATGATTAACATTGAAAAATAGACCTTTTCCATAAATGTTGAAATTTCTTTCTGGTATCTACAAAAGCAAACTTTATTAGATAAAAATATTTTTTCTTTCTTTAGTTTGGCATAAGTAATCAAAATCAGAGGTACAGAACTCAGACTCAAAAATCGTGTTGACCTGTATAATAGTTTTCTTGCTTGTGTAAACAGAACTGAAATCTTTAAACAATTCATTCTAATACATACCTCATTAAACAAGAAAGGTTACTCATAAAAGATTAAACTGATAGTCTGAGTAAGGTTTATTGGCTTGTAATGACCTTACAGAAATATATTTTAGAATTAATCCGAGATACCAATTAAAAGCTTAGTACTCCAGAAGAGATGGGGGTACAGGAATAATAAAATATTCTAATAGTATATTAACATAAAAATAAATAACTCAACAATTAATTATCATTTATTACAATATATAGTTTATTTATTAAAAGGGCATTTGAAATGCTCCTAATAATACAATCCTTGCAGTACATACTTCAGAGAAATAATTTATAAACGGAAAGAAAATATACAATAAAATAACAACATAGTCAAAATAAATATCTCTGTTCATAATAAGTATTTAACAATATCAACGTTGCCATGTATAAAACATATACCTCCTGATAAACAGGATAACACAAATACATTTCAATTCTTAAATATCATTACGAATTTCAATTCGTCAATTTCATTAAGTTAAAACTCATACTGAAGATTATCTATACAATACCTAAGTTAATTGATTTTTTAGTCTTTTATTTGTAGTTTTTTTAATTTAATTCACTGCAACTAATGAAATAATTGCTCAATAATAAATAATGGTAACTATAGCTCCACAACAGTTATCTGGCATGCCGACAGCAAACTCATATTGCACTAAATTGAGATTAACATAATTTCTTTTCATTGGATGTTATTTAAAAGCCATTGAAAATTATATACATATATTACAAAATGGTTTTGATTTTTTTAATAAATGTATACATCGGCAAATTTATTGTAAATTAAATCAAGGATGAAGAAAAAAAAATTAAGGTTCAACTAAGTTTTGCACGAGTTAATCCTCAGAATACCAGATAACAGCGATCGAGCTATAACTCGAAATATATTTATTAAAAATACAACAAAAATTCTGAAGCATTGTGGGACCTATGGACAATGATAATGAGAAAATTTTGATTATATTAAAAGCAAGGGATCAAACATTTAGGAAAACTATTGCTTTAATAATATAGTTTACACCGCTGTCATTCAGACAGAAAGTACCTATGCCTTGGAATCCTTTCAATATATACTAAAATAAGAAATTTATACATCATTAATGAACAAAATCACACTTCTTAATGATAGCCCTATGGATGAAAAAAACAATAAAAATTAATTTCAAATGTGTCTTTGTACAAGACAGAAAAGATATGTTTAGTTATTTTATTTTAAAATGTCAACACTACAAACATATTAGAAACGAACTATTAATCAGAAGAATCAGATTTTCCAATATATTCAATTAAATCCATCTTAATAATTTGAAATAATAATAGAAGAAACCTGATAAGTTACATAAGAATACAAATTTATTTTAACAAATTTATAATACAATGCAAAATGTACCAAGTTTGTTAAAAGTGTGATTAAATGTTGTCGATTCTTCTGATCTTACAGACTTTATGAAGCATTTCCATGTTTGATTTAATTTTTTTCTCCCTTTTTAAATATTATTTATATAAATAGTTACAAAACAAATTTATATATACTATTATTTTATCCATAATAAGTGATAGTGATTACTACATAATAGCAATATCTTACAATATGTAATAGATACTTGTAATGCCTTTTTAATTGTGCAGTACATGAAGATGAAGTTCAACCAGTTCATATATTTTCATGATTCAATATTGCAAATTTATCAATACATGCAAAGCACTATAAATATAATATGAAAAACTGAGACTAATTTCTATCTATATGTGAAAAACAAGATGAGTCTTGATAGTTAAATAAAACCAGGCATTATTCACTCAAGCAAAACGGATGATTATATTGATAACTTATTTTAAAATAAGAATAGAAAGAAGTTTGATATGGTACTTTTAATGCTACACAAACTAAAATTTCTGTGTGTGGAACAAGTGCTCATAAATTCATTAAACTAATAATACCAACACCAAAATTTCAAAAATATTCACTCATAAATCAACTTTAATATATTGATGAGTTTAACAAGATTTCCAAGCAAAAATAATTGTTAATGTCAGTCAATAATAAAATGAAGACTAGAAAATCGTGAAAGTACTGATAATGGAGACTGATAAAAACCCTTCAATCTACAAGTGATAATGCATCATTGTGATTGTTCTTACAAAACTTATTTTGTGCAATACGCAAACAGACGAAGCTTTCTAATGAACAAACTCCTTTTACTTTTAGAAAGCCATTGGAAATCTTGATTAATGATTTGAAGTGCTATTTTAATGCCAAAAATCTTTCATAAAAATTAAAAAGATACAATAAAGAAGAAAAAGAATACAAATTATAGAATGTAATTTAAACAAAATAGTATGTAAAGTAAATTTACAAATTCACATACATAGGTTTAAAGTGTGCACATACTAAACACTTAGCACCATAATTTAAAAAGCATCCATAAATGCATCATGTCTCCAAACAGCTTTGTTCCATTACTAACAAACTATTTACTTAAAAAACTGATAAATTTTTGGTAAAAATCTTAACCATTAATAAAATATATAATTAAAACAAAATATACATATAATATTTAAAAATTTAACAAAGCCCATTAACGAAATCAAAACATAGCTTAAACAAAAATGGTCAAAATCAAAACTGCAGAATCTCAATTAAAAATGTTTTGGTACATAACTACATTACTAAAGAAGAATTGATCAAATGATAAAAAAAAAATTATAAGCCAATGTCCAATGTATAGGAAAAATTACAAATACGTAAGGAAAATAAAATGTCTAGTTTTGGTCATGCGAATAAATATAGTAACACCACCATTCTATCAAGTAGTAACTGCAACATAGCAATTAAATGAAAATCTTACACTGGTAGAATACTGGTTCAAATAAAATCAAAATGTTCCAAGAATTCCCTTAAATCAAAAGTGAGAAACAAATAATTTTGTGTTAAACCTTGAAACTATTTGGACAAAATAAAATATATTCAACATAATTATCATGCGAGATTTTCCAAGAAATTTTGAATTGGATTAGGGGTAGCCATTAGTCCTATTTCTAACAATTTTTATTGTTGGTAAAATTGTTTTATTCTCATTTTTTTAAACTGGAGATCTAATCAAATCACGTTATTCTAATCACTTAATATTTTTAAAATATTTTGATTGATACAATTTTTTATAAGTCAATAGAAGGCAAGAAAAGTGGCAGTATACTGCAAAAAGGACTCAAATTCAGAAAAGAAATCCTCCAACATAAAAAAAACAAAAACATATAACAATGTTGATTTCAAAATAGCAAAATATATGATTATAATAGAATAAATTCAAGACATTCTACTCAAATTTGATGCTATTATAGCCATAAATGATTAATGGTTACAAACCCCCAATCATTAAGCCATAAAACAACTTTATTAAATATAAGTGTGATTAAAACTGGTAAAATCAACATTAATAATAAGTTCATAACTTCATTAATAAAGAGTTCTTAGAACATTTTACACTATGAGCGACAATATTAACTTATATTAGTTCTATTATGGCACACGGAGTGGCTAGCAGGACTCGAACATGGCTCTGTCCCGCTTGCCAAGTGGGGATCAGGAACCAGCTAAAGCAGGGATTAGTTTAGTATAAATTTCTAACCCTGTTAGGAATGTCGACTCGCTCAGAAATTCATCATGGTCATGAAGGAGCACAGGAGTCTTATTCATTGGTGAGAAACCAAAAGCAGGTATTCCCAACTGTGAAAAAAGATATTAATTGAGGGATGAAGTTGTTATTGAGTAGAGTTTTTATTGAGTATCAGTTTTAATACTATTGGATAATTTAATTAAAGTTAAAACATATTACAAAATCAATAAATCAAGAAGCATTATCCAGAATGAAATTACTTTAATTTACACTATCACCAGAGGTTTTGATTGAGAAATTAAAGTAAAATATAGACATAAAGTTTAAAAGAGTTGTTATTAATGAAAATAGATCATGAAGAAAATGGACTTGAACAAATGCATTTTTTTTTCAATGAAAAATTATTTAGGTAATGCTTTGATTAATTGTTAACCATTCCAAATAGCGAGTGAACCTCATGCTCATTACTCAATATCACTGGCCTACTCTCAGCCCAACGCAATGACAGGAAAGTAGTCTGTGGACTCAATACTTTCGGCATTAACTGTCCCTGTGTTTTCATGTCTTTCAGAGAAGACTTATTTGCCATTCAAGCATTAGAAAATTGCTTTCTCAAACAGAGAGCAGGACCATAACAGGATATGTTTTTTCCAAGGAAAAGTTATAATCTAATTAGTAAAAAGAAATAAATTTAATTTTAGCAAAATAGATTTTTGTAGTTTTTAAAAAATATTTTGTAAGACACATTTAACAAAAAAAAAAAGAAAGAAAATTAGGTTAAAATGCAACAACAGTTATAACTGAAAATTTTCCATCTACTTACATCTCTGACAAAGCGGCTGTCCGTACCTCCAGGAAATATGGCTTCTTTTAGTTTCAAACCACTGGAAAGATGGAAAAAAAAATTAAACACAAGATTAACTTCTAAAAATGATAATGTAAATTATAAAAAACTAAAATAATTTTTAAATATATTACACATCAATGAGTAAACAAGTATTTAAATACAAGGAAAATGTGAAAATATTGGTGTGCTGTAGTACTAGATAGCAGCAATATCAGGCTGTTTTTAATTATATTTATTATACCTTTAAAGATAATTAATACAGATAAAATGCTTCATTTATTCATAATAAAGTTGAAAGGAAACCAATAATAAATTATTATGAACAATAATAAAACAATAAATAAATAATAAAAGGAATACTCACAGCTTATCACACTCCTTTTTGAAAGTAACCCAGAAAGGATTAGATGAATCCAACTTTGTTAATGCTTTGGCATCTTGTTTCTGCTGATATTCAGGATACACTTCCTTCCCAGCCTTCGTACAAACATCCTAAGAAATTGATTTTATCATTAAATTAAATAAAAAAAATTTAGTATAAAAACCATCCAATTAATTTTGTACTAATTTGTATCAAGATTTATTATATACTTAGTATTATTATATTATTTCTATTATTCTCAAACTCAGATTAAAGTAATACAACAATACTTAAAATATTTAAACAATTTTTTATAATAAAAAATTAAATAATCTTACAATTAGAATGATTTAAGTTAAAATTTGCTGGAGATAGTCGGGTTATTTCAATATGCAGATAGATGAGCAATTAAATAACTTTCTTTTGGATTGCACAAGGCAGTCACCACTCAGACCATTGTAAGTTTTCAAGGATGTAACAATAGTCTAGTTGTCACAGCCATAATGTAGGAGGGTGGGGAAAAAATTATAGGAACTACTGACTAGACTACATATTAATCAACCAATTATCATGAGTAAAATATTCCTTTAATTTATTTAATGCATTATTGAAACTGGGTCCATTTCTGTTACGCTCTATGTTCTGCTTCTACTATTTTACAAAATAGACACCATATGTACTTGAACTATAATTCATTCATTTGCACTAGGTATAATGAACAGCTAAATTTCATTGAAGCAAGATCAACTTATGATTTTGCTTTAATTGATTTTATGTAGCTACAATAATGCACTTACTCATCCCCACCATATTCATCAAGGCAATCACACATCCCCATACATAGTTTTGTCTTGAATTTAAACTGAAAACTACAAAAGATCTAATAAATAAAAATATGATGATTAGTCATCCACTAAAATGCCAGATATTACGAGTAAAACATTTTGAACAACTATGCAGCAATGAGGATTTATTTTAGAGGCCTTAAGAAGTACTGGTAATATAATCTGTCTTTTTAATAACCAATTGATAAAGAAGTTGACATTTTTAAATTGATCCACTGTACTACACTACATAGAAATAAATTTGGAGGCTAAATAGCATTAAGGGTGACTAAATTAAATAGTAACTGTTCAGAGAATTTAAAAATATTTGTCCTCAGTCTTCTCAACTGATTTAGACAACCTCAGCACTCCTCAGACACTAGCTTTGTCTCTTATTGAACAAGCGTTCAGAAAAAACAATTAGAAATTATAATTCACATATCAACAGGAACATAGCCTAACAGTCTTGGCCTTTGCTCTAATTTAATCCAACCTCCTTAATCATTGGAAGTGGAACTTTTTTCGGAGGTTAAGCGACCTCTCACTATCCAAGAGCAACTCGCTCTAGCCTAGATCATGGAATCCGGGAGTCCAAGATAAATCACTTTAAATTGAAATTTTTATTTAAATAACTATCCTTGTTTTATTTTCAGTAATAATGATAACTATATTTTGGTTCATTATTAATTATTCTGAAGTCCCTGAAACATTCCTTGTTGAGAGTCAACGACATGTTACTGGTATAATAGTAGCCAAAAACTAAATAAATTTGAAATCGTTCTCTTCTCCTCAAATAAATATTTCTAATCTCTCAATTATGATAACATAGATGATAATCTATGTATGATAGTAATTAAACTATAATGAAACACTAAGTAATTCCCTCAATATTCATAAAAGCTCTGACATATCCCTACATAAATTTGTGAATTTGTAAAAATAGGATGTTTAGTCATCCCTTAAAATGACAGAAATTACAAGTAAGACAAGTTGAACAACTATGCTGCAAAGAGCATTTCTTTTAGAGGCTTTATGGATAACTAGTGATACGACCAATCCTTTTAATAACTACTTGATGAAGAAGTTGACATTTTTAATTTGATCCACTGCACTACACTGAAATAAATTTAGAGAACATATTAATGATTCATTGACGACAGCTCTGTAGCCCATGTTTAGACATAAAACAAGGACAAAAGGTAGAAACTTTTTATTTTTTTGCATACTTGCATGAATCAAACATATCTCTAATATGTTTTTTACTGCTGTCATTGCTGATTTTACACGAGCAATGACTTGTGTGGAGACTACCTAGGATTTGTAGGTAAGTTAAATCTGTTGCTTTAAGTAACAGTAATAGTCATAGTTTCTTTTGAAATCAGTTTAACCCTAAAAAACACAATAAAGCTTAATTAAAAGGCAATATAGCTAATATTGCTATAATAATGAATCTTACCATGATCCACTTCTCGAAAGTTTCAAAATCAGTAGTCGGTGAGAGACGACAATCAAAGCCAACAATCAGTTCTGGTGGAACAACGTTGTTCTGGACGCCTCCCTTAACAATAAATAAAGTCAAAACCCTCCCACCACCCCAAAACCAAATCAAAATCACCCTCAATTCAATGATTTGGTTTCTTAACTATTAAAATTACTATTTTTTAAACAATTACAATCAAATTTTATAGGAATAAAATTATAATAACAAAACAAATCAGCATATCAAATACATTAAAAAAATAAATAAATTGAAAATAATATTTTTTGCAAATTTCTAAAAACAAAAAAAAAGTCAATATAATGAGAATTTCTTTTTTTTTTTTTAACCTAATAAAATAAAACTGAATTGAGTCAAACATTTTAGAGTGTACATTTAAGTTTTTATTTTTTCCTTTAATTTAAAAAGATAAAGAAAGGTTTTTACATACCTCTCACTAATGATAGACATGTAACATTACACACTGATTAAAAATGTACACGACATACATGAGAATAATGAACAAATAAAAATATACTGAAACATTTCTTCAATACCCTGCCATCAAAAAGCATTAAATATATACATGCGATGCATACATTTAACACAAAGTTCCGAGAGAACGGTGTTAGGTTTGTAAATTACTTCATAAAAATCGACGAAACACCCAGATAATTTTGCCATCATTAGTGATCTATATGATTCATTTCATTATTTATCAGTGCCATGACATGGAACAAAATAAATTGAGCATTAATTAAAAGATGGAGAATAAAGAATGGCAAAATGTTGGAATGGTTATAGAATAACACAGGAAATAGATCAAAACATTTATAGTTTCATTCAATAAAGCATAAAGGGAAATAAATAAAATAGTGGTAATAAAAAAAAATGTTATAATTTAGATTGGTGTACTTTTGAATAAAATAGTGATGACATATTTTAAAATAAAAAGGCCATAAATTTTACAGTAAACCTATCAAAAAGTTATAAATAACAACCAACATTTGTTGTAAAAAAAATAAAAAAATAAATTAGAAAACAAGAGAACTCATAACTTAATAGCCACATAATACCAAAATTTAATAGAGCTTTTAGTGGTTTATGAATCAGAATCAAATTATAAACTTTAACAGCGAGAAATAATAAATTATTTCATTATCATTATTACATACATATATGATTATTTATAATTTTAAATCAATTATAGTAATTAAAATTGGGGTATCAGATAAAAATAGTTGATGGTTTTATTGATGTCTCAAATACAAGATCGATTACCATAATCCTCAATCCTTTTTTTTTCTTTTTCAGGGTATTTTTGACTAAATAAAGCACATAATAAACAAATTCATTAATTACTAATCAAATAACTACTTTGGAATGATAACTTCTTGAATGAAACTCGGCTGCAGTCTTAAATAAAATAATGAACAATTTGAATTTCCATGATAAATTTAACAATAAAAGACTACTAATAATTTGTTTAATGAACTTAGGATTAAATATTTAAAATTATCCAATGATTTAAGAAAAACTTTTTGTGATCTCAATCATATGTATTGCTTATTTTATAAGCTAGCAAACTACATAGGGCCTTACTATAATGATGAAGCCAATTGATAAGTCTAAAATAACTCTTTTTAAAAATATACTATCTAATTTTAACAAGAAAAACAATCACCAAAACTCATTAAAAGATAGTGTAACTGTTGAAAAAATAATTTTAGAAAATGTTCACATCACAACGCAGATTGGATTATTGATTTATATATCTTTTCAAATACTTAAAGAACAAGAAGGTGCATAAAATAAGAAGTAATCTTAAATATTTTAAGATCACTGGAATTAAAATGACCAGTAAAATTGCTTATCTTATAATAGACCTAACTAAACATAAAAAGTGATATGCAAGGGGATAATGACAGAGAAAATAATAACAAATTTCCAAAGTAACAAACAATTAACTTATGGATCGGAAAGCTGGCCTCTGTCCAGAGCAGATGCCAACAGTTTACTGATCTTCGAAAGAAATATATTAAGGATGTTTATTGCTGTAAGAGTTTGCGATCAATTTAGACTCAGACAAAATGCAGAGCTGTATCTGATATATCAGGAGCCTGACATGGTGAAGCATATGGGGATGCAGAGCTTGGAGAACCTTAGCTCAGGACAGAGAAGAGTGGAGGTGATGCCTTGATGCGGCCAGGACCCACACTGGGTTGTAGAGCCAACAATTACGTACTGTGGTACGAACAAAATAAAAAATGAACACAAACAAAGCACTTAATATTACTTATAATAAGTAATATATTATAAGTAATTTGTTATAGTACTTATTTAAATAATAAATGATTTAAATAAATAGAAAATACTGACATATATTACTGAGAAAACTATTATTATTAATATTAATTTGATCCTGATTCCCCTCATTATTACCAATTCATCGAGCGTTTCTTCAATCATTAAATGTTTTACCTATAGTTTTTTTACCTTAACTCTCGTGAGATTAATGGTAGTTACATCCCCAATACTAAGGTGAGGATTAGCTTCAAGCTTAGCTTTTTCTCGTGCCCTGTAGTCCATAAATGCATCAATAACATAACGCACTTTTTCCCCAGCAGTTTCGGGAAGAAGCAATGAACCATGTCCTGGTGTGCCCGGGCAATGGATATGAACTTCTGTTGACATATTTCAAAAAAATAATGTCAAGAATAACAATTAATTAAAGATATTAATTTTTTTGTAAACTTGATAGTTTACAATTAATAAAGAAAAAACAATCATTACTTATAATTGTGGAAAACTTCAATGTTACACAAAATAAAATTCGATGTCATATCATATTTTATATCCATAGAATAAAGAGTGTTTGATACCAAGAGAGGGAAACTGGTTGCCACGGAGATTTGTACTCCACTCGCTCAAATAATTAAAGTCATCAAACCTATAAAGTTGATTAATAAACTTTTATAACTTACGCCAAATTGATCTTTCTCCATAAAACAACAAATAAGTCTCGTCAACACTAGCCATTCCTTCATCAAGTGCGCAACCAACATTCAGATTATGAAAATCTTCCATTGTAACCCACTTTCCCATTCCATCTTCCCCACCAATTTCTTCATCTAAAAGTAAACAGAGAATAATAATAATTAAAACAAATATTTATATACAAAGTATTAAAATATTCGTATATTAATTTTTCCCTATGTTAAAAAGAAATTGGAACCAGTTTAAAGAATACATAAAAATCAGAGGATTGATAAACCTGAAAAAATAAAACATTTCCAGTTTAGGTAATCTTAGTTTGAGTCCTACACTTGAGTGGTCATAACATGAGGATCAATGGTACGATTCCGGTTATGTGAAAGTATTTAACTCTCTCTGGACAAACTCTGACTTAACCACTTATTCACCGGGGCTGAAGATATAATGGAGAAGGATAAATTGAAGTAGTTAAATTTTGATATGATTTTAAATTTAAAATTTTAGTTGACCATTTTTCTAATTTGGAACAAATGTTTTGCTAAAATATTTATCGGGAATCAAACATTCTTCTATATTTCGGTATCACTTAGAGCAATAATAATAATTATCTTTAAAACCATATATTTGCTGCTGTTTCATCTGTTTCATTAATTTAAAAACTTATGTTTAGAAACCTTTGCCATTGGGAACATATCAAACGAAAATCTTAACTAAAATTGAATGCTTTCAAGGTGAAATTAGAAAAAAAAATTGATTTAGATATAAATTGAGCCTGTTTAAGTTAATTACTTTGAATAGAATAAATTAAAATTTTTAATAATAAAAAATAAATAAGTAACAAAACAAACCACGCATAACTAAATTATTAGGCTATCTAAAATCAATAGATCTGCATATTAAATTTAATAACTCAGATTAAGAAGTAATAATTTTATAACCATATTGTGGGCTAAGTCGATTTTTTTTAATTTCAAGCTATCTACTTAGAATCTTATTTTTTCTGAACTTAGTTTAAGTTCAAGATTGGAGTATCAGCCCACGATTCACAAAGGAATATTCTTCATTGCAATCGACGGAACACTTAGCGTGTTAGGCACAAGGAAAAAGAACAAAATTACGATTCTAAGTAGATAGCTTGAAATTCACAAAATTCGACTTAGCCCACTATGCACAGGTGCCACAGATTTATAAATGGTTTTCTTATGAATTAAGATATATCTTTCTGATTTTTTTTTTATTTATAATAGAAATTTGTTTTATTATTCAATAAATAATTTTATATGAATATGAGTTGATGAATTAATTTAAAAAGACATTGGCGGCATATGCCCAAAATTTATTTATTCTAAGCCAAAAAAATAGAACATGTTAAGATGACTTTATTTCAATGTAATTATAAACTGAGTTCAACACAGGTTTATATAATATCATTGATGCGCGGTCATAAGGGCTTAAGTCAAAATTTTGACTTATATTATATGCTGGGTTTTTAAAAAATCTAATTCAATATACAACTAACATGTATATAACATATATACTGATTATATAACTATGATCATAACGTTCTAAGATAACAGCAAGTAAGCTAACATGTCAAAGGCTGTCTACCAAAAAAACAGTTTATTATGGAATTTCCAGAATTTTTGAACAAGCATGCACAAAATTTTATCTTTACAGACTTAAAATATAAAGAGATGATAAACATCAAAGGATGTAACTGTATATTATAATTTATAAAATTAACTGATGGTGTATATATTTATCTTACATGCATATACATATTAGAATGTATAAGAACCCTAGTAAGATATTTTGATTATATATCTTTTACATTATAGCAAGAGAAAAACATTCTAATTATTTAAAAGAGTATTTATTAAAGCTGTTTAAGAACTCTTTTTTATTTAGTCAAAATGGGCAGGGGCTGTGAGTAAATTAATAACACAATATAAGTATTTTACAGCTAGATGGTGGAGAATAAGACCTCAGAACAACAGATTTTCTTACAGGGCACAAGCGTATGTTTATTAAGTTAGTTATGGAAATAGGGAGTGAGGTAGCTCAATGTGAAGAGAGCTGAATTGCTATGCTGAAGGTTCCCGGTTCAAATCTGGCTGTAGCAGATAAATTATTTAATATGTTACCAGCCCATACATGGACCCTTTGAGATCAACAGACCCTCCAGGGAATCACCTAGCATATATAAATTAGGTACCCTTAATAAGAAGAAAAGTCAGTGTGTTCATACAACTTTCTGATAACATAAATGGTTTATTAAGAAAGAGTTATTGCTAGAGCTGAATCAAGAGTAATATTTTATTTCATGGAACTTTTTTTTAAATTTTGTATGAAGCCAACACTTTGCTTTAACTTAATTTATATATACATATGAATACTATTAGTACTACCTGGAACAAATGACATATGAATGGTCCGTCTCAGTCTGACTCCTTCCTCTTTTAACCTCCGAATCGCCTCAATATACTGAATTCCAACACACTTCATATCTTGCGCACCCCGTGCGTAGATGTTTCCATTTGCATCTTTCTCTGCTCCAAAAGGGTCATGAGTCCATTTTTCCTAAGACCATAAATAAGATTAAATTTTTTGGAATAATAAGTGCTTTAACCAATTATATCCCACCCATATGCGATTTTTTTTTTTTAATATGCATTTTATAAGAAGGGACAGTGAATCCCAATTTTTTTTTTAACTGGGGTTGACAGTTGGATGTCTGAACTTCACATAACCGCATCATCTCTGGGATTCACACAACTTATCTTGAGAACAGACTTTTTATACTTTAGTAGTAGTCCTTCTGCTGCAATGGCTGGGCACAAGAGCTGATTTTTTTTTTCCTTATTTATTGACTTTTACTTTCTTCAAATATATCACTTTTTTGTTAAACTACATAAAATAGAGGTTTTATTGATATACTTATTTGAATAATTTTTTTTTTTTTACCTTCAAATCCTAATTTGAATTTTATGTATGAAATATCATACCCTGGGCATATGGGGGTATATTCCACATTATTTTTTTCATTGATTTTAGTTACAACTTATTGGATGAGAAAGACTTGAGGCAGCTGTGAAACTGATTTTTAGTGATGAAATCGATGATGAAGTTTCATCTGAATTGCAGGAATCCGAAGAAGTAGAATTAGTTCATATACCACCAAACGATGTAAATGACACGGACAAGGATGATGCTGGGAGCGATGCTCCTGAGGTTTTCTATCTTGGAAGAGGCATTCTTAAGAATATTTAGGAAGTGAGGGTAATTAGAAAAATCAATGAAAATATTCGTGAAACCAAAGATTTACATGTAGAGTGGTTGCTGGCACCAGTAAGAGCTCTGCAACTATTGTGAAGAAAACTATACACAGAAAATGGAATATTATGAAACTAGATGCTAATGAAAAATTTGATAGTGAACCAATGCGGACCCTTACAATATTAGAAAATATGGGCACAAATAATCTGGCTCCCACAGATATTTTCAGATTAGTTTTTTCTGATGAAATTATTGACATTATGTGTCGAGAAAGTGTTAAATAAGTGTCTCAAAAGGGGTTTATTATAAAATTATAACACGAGGATATCTATCAGTACCTAGCTATACTCCTGCTTTCAGGTTATGCGAAAGTAATGCATCACCGTCAATACTGTGAGTCAAGAGCCGACACAAATAATGCCACAGTCACCAATGCCATGAGTAGAAATAAATTTGTTTCTGTCTAAACAGTGGAATTGTAAATTTATGGATTTTGTACAAAAAGTTGAATCAAATCCCACTTATAGAATTTCAGCGAAAAATAGTCCTGGCAATAGTTCCCTCTCTCAGTATTGAGAGACCAAGAGGTGTAAGACCTAAGCAATTAACACAAGTGACAGACAAAACGAAATATGATTGAATAGGTCACCTAGTAGATGCCGTTGATTCACAAAGAAGATGCGGCAAATGTGCCAAATTTTGTTGTGTGAAATGTAGTGTTGCTCTGCATCCAAATAATGTTTTTCTGCTTACCACATAAAATAGTCTAATTTTCTTATGTTTTATAAACAAATACTTATTGTTTAAATTTTAATTTCTGTACTTACTAAACTATTCATTTCACTCTCTAAATGCCCAGCGTATGAAAAATCATACGCTTCAAAAAACGCCTAAAAAAGCAAAAACATCGTGAAACTTTAAATTTGCCATGAAAAGTAAGTAATTTCCTCCAATTATACTAAGTATGAAGGAAAAATAAAAAAAAACACTATTTCGGGACATAATGGGTTAAGAATCAATAACTAAAATTAGGAGACTTGGCTGAAAGAATAAGCTCCCTATTAATTTTTTTTTTTTTTTTGAGAATATTGGACTAATGTTTTTGAATATTCATCACACCTTATTTAATATAATAAAGAAAACTTCCTAACAAATGGAATGGTCACAGACATTTGAATTTGTACAGATGGAATCTTCCAGAAACCAGGGAAAACCTTCAAATATAGAAAAGAACCTACAATACAATATAATCAATAACATGGTTTCCTTGTTGGATGATTGGGATGTTTTAACTGATATAAATTTTATGAATACAATATTTTAAAATTTGAATGTAATATGCTAATGTTTGTCATGATCTATACATATAAAATGCTTTGTCCTGAATGACTGAGGGATCAACGCACAGCCTCAACTTCTGATCGTAGAGACCTGAAACTTGGAGGGTGTCTTCTTTATATGATGTAGGCATCCGATAAGAAAGGATTTTCCGAAATTCTACCCCTAAGGGAGTGGAAAAAGGGGGAAAACGTTTGTATGCTTGCTCACGTGTTTCTTAATCGCAAAATCAACATATTTTCGCTGAACAAAACAAATCAAATAACATAGTTCACTTCTAAAAAAAATAAGGCACACCTCTCTATAAAGGACGAAATCAGATGAATGCACGAGACCCTCATACTCCCGACGGTAACGGACTTCATCACAAGGAACCATACCAAGTTCTTTGATAGCCTCCAACACTGCACAAACCCACCATTCAACACACACCGACAGGCCAACCTCAGTGCTGGCTAACGCATGTACAGATACTCAACATGGACTTAGTAAGCTACTAACTTACTCCAATCAGAAAGAACTAGAGAGCCCCATCACTAGACCCCCCACTCCTACCATGTATTTGAAAACCAGAAAATTCAATCCACAATCCTCTCTTAAAATGCATCTGGTGCAGTAAAAGAGATGCCATATATCATATCAATATGTTATTGTCAAAAATTAATAAAAGCTAAGGGGCTAAGGGAAAAAAAAAGTTCACTTCTCGCTACTGCCAGAAACCGGTAGACAAGTGAAACCGGTATACTAAGTAATCCTTTTCAATAACATTACATACTAATCCTTTCCTGACAGGAACAACAGTAAACTTCTGTCGTCCCATTTGTTAATCAGTGTCTATGTATGTTTCACGGCTGTGCTGATCCGTTTGTGATGGAATTTGATATGGATAATCTGAAGCCTGAGGAAGGCTTACATAGCCTACTTTTTATCAACACACCACACAGGCGAAGTTTATATAAAACTGTAACCTGGTTGTCTAACACACCCAGCAGTTAACTCACAGCAGAAACCACTGAACTTAGCCTTGAAATTCGCACATAGGTTCTTTGTATAGCTTAAATGAGCACTAAGAACGGAATTTGGACAATTCCACCCCCAAGGGTTTCCCCCTTAATATAATAATAGGTGTTCAAAGATGGTATGGAATACGTCAGTTTTGAAGTTAGACATCTGAAATTTATTTGCGGGTAACTTATAGGTAAAAAAAGTTAAATTATTTATTTAAAATGATCTGTCACGAAACTTAATGTGGCAGACTAAATTTCACGCGAGCGAAGCCATGGGCGAAAGCTAGTATAATAATAAAATATATTTTCATGATACAATGATACAATAATATACTTCTGTAGCTGTTTTAGACAACAACTATAAAAGCAAGTCAATTTTTTTTTAATAATTTATTTATTTTATTTTTTTATTAACTGTTATAATTTTTAAATATTTTTATTTTGAAGAGAAAAGATTTGTCCAGGGCCGGATTCAAACCCAGGTCTCCCTCATCTCCATTGTGGTGCTTCTTCTTTTTTTTTTAATATATTTAATTTTTATTTTATTTATTTTTTATTATTATTTTTTTTAATCCATGATCATAGCAGTTATATGCACAAACAGATATTTTTTATATTACATTTTGGATCAACCTGCCTTGTAATGTTAGGAAAAAACCAATAGACCAAATAAGTGACCGAGCATTTGTAGAACGCAAACACTTAAGCCCTTCTATATTGAATTTTATCTCTGTCTAATATTTCTTAAATTCTTGTGAGAGCATTACTTGCTGCAGGATCAAAAGAATTGTAGGATATAAAAGTCATCCCCGTGGTCCTGGTTTTGATTAAATTGTATTTTTTGGTTTTTCAAGTATTGACAATTAGTAATGTTTAATCACAAACTTACAAATTACATAGTAAGAACTGCCAACAAAATTTTAATACAAAGTAAATATAATTAAATTAATTTTCAATATTTATTCAAACTACTACATTCATAGGAATTCACCAAGTACTTTGAATCTTTAGAACATAAAACAATTGTTCAGTTCTCTTAATAAATCTTTATAGACCCTTAAATGGACAGAATTAACTTATTTAAGACAGTATTTTATCTAAATTAAGAGCTCAAATTGTTTTAAAACATTGGCAAAATCGTTTGAATCATTTAATTTGAAAATTGTCTTGGTTCATTAAAATATTACTAAATCAAGTGAAACTCATTAAAACTCCTTGTAGCATCAAATCATTTAAATAATTCTAATTCCAACAATTGACTTCTTAGACTATACATTTTTTTTTTTTTTTCTGGCTTTACATGTTTCTTTCTTGTTTATTTACAAAACTTCCAACCAATTTTAATTTCAGTTTATTGCTTAGTTTTAAAATAAAAACGTGAAAGTAATATTAGCATAATTGATAGGAACTCATTGTATATACTTTTTATTATTTTGTTTCGGGAACTATAAGAATAATTCTGATTAGATTTGATGAGAAGCTAAAGGATACTAGTGATTTTTTTTTTTTTTTATAAAGATAAAGTCAAGTGTAGATGTGGATCGCTAATGCATACAAAATTTTGGCATACACAAAAACTTCTGTCAACCAATATGGATTCCATTACTGTCCCTTATAACTTTACTTGTTCCTATTTATGTGAATTTATATAGCAGAGTTAAAAATTCAATTTTAATTATGACATTACTCTAAACCATTTCACTAGACAAACAGAATAATACCAAAACTTGGTGGGTATTAAAAATTTGTGTTTATTGCAATTATTACTGCTATAATTAGTTCACAACTTTTGATTTTGCCTCTCTGTATGCTCAAGAGATATACAATTCCTGAAGTGATCCCTTTCAGTTGAAGCTGAGGCTTAACCAAACTTTTCATTTATTTAATGAAACAGTCATGTCGAATATCATGGACATTCTTCATAGGTATATAATCTTCAAAAAAAAAATCTCAAAAGGACCCACTTACAAATCAATGAAACTTCACATATAGCAATCAGAATCAGAATCGTAGCAGAAGTGAAAAGAATAACGTAATCAGTATCAGTTGCCCGAATATTTCATGTGCCAAAATGTTCATCAAAAGCACTATTTCACATTGTAGGGTTCATCCAAAATTAGTCTTTAAAAAATTAATTTTCAAAAGTACTTCTTGGCTTCTCATTCCTTCATGATAGTACTTGAGGCAGGTAGGTCAGTTTTGTTTTTTATTACCTGTTTTGTATTTATGCAAATAATGGTAATAATTCCAAGTTATCACTTTGAGTTGAGTCACTACAAGTTTTAACTTTTCATTTGTTTCCCTTTAAATGTTTTCAAAAAATACAAGTTATCACGAGCTTTAATATGAAAAAAAGAATGTAATCATGAGAAATATGTTTAGTTCGGTAATCATTTCATCTAGAAATAAACGTCTCAACAAACATATATCTTCTATACTTTGAAATGTTGTTGAAATTTATATTTCTTGATTAAATGATTACCGAAATCTACTCATAACCCATAATTAGATTCTCTATTCTATACTTGGGGTCACGATATCTTGGAAAATGTTAAAAATAAACGAATAAGCAGTTAAAACTTGTAACTCAACTCGAAGCGACAATCTGCGAAATAATTGTCAAAGTATAAATGATTAAATTCATTAAGATTATTATGGATGATTAAATTGGAACACAAGGGTAGATTATGCCCGAGAGATATCAAGTTTCAAACACACAATTACTAGAAAATCTTAATAAACATTTTACTTACCGGGAAAACAGGAACTACATCCATGTGTGAGTTGAGTAAAATTGAAGGGAGTTTCGGTTCTGTTCCTTCCCATGTTATGACCACCACTGGTTTCTTGGGTGTTGGAAAACAAACAGTCACCGGAAGGCCCAAACTAGCGGCCTGTTTTTTGAGGAACTGAACGCAAGCATCTATAAATAAAATATAAATGGAAAACCAAATGAAAATAAGAGGATAAGTTCACGTATGAATGTCCCACCAGAAAATGTCAACTGTTACTTTGAAAGCTAAACTTCATGAATTCCAACAAATTTAAGCCATTTGTTGATTTCTGCTAGACTGAAACCCAAAACCAGGATATTAAGTAATGGTTATCATACACTGACATTATATATAAAAGAGAAACAAGGAAATAATGTGAAAGACATAAAAAGCTGTGCATACAAAATTTGTCAATCAGAAGAGTAAATTATTTATTGAACAACCGTTAAAATCAAAATGTGCGATGTTCAAGAAATAAAAAAGAAGAAATCAATGTATAATGTCAATTACTTATGGGATAAAAGAAATATACCGGACGATTCTTTGAAGTGATAAGATGTCAAAAATATGACTTACCGTAATTCACGTTTGGCTGAACGGACGGAATCCTTAGATATTCCCTAAAGTTCTTTACTGCTACATGCTCTGTCATGGTACCACTAATTAACCTCTAAGAGGAAATAATTCAACCAATACCTTAGGAATAACTACTATTTTAACGAGCAGGTCGCCATTTATAAACACTGCAGTGTTGCCACATTATAACCCCTCCCCACTTCTGTGCTAAATTGAAAAATTGTTCTTACATAATGTATGTAATTAGTTCTATATAAAGATTACGTTCAGGATCAACATGTAAAACATATAAAACTTTTACAACAGAAAAAAATAAGAGAGCATTTGACCAAAAATAAGTTTCATTATTTGATTTCTAGAGATGTTTTGTTGTAACAAGATTGTGCATTGATTAATGTTAGAAATTATTAAATAATTAAGACTATATTTATAAATCTATACATTATATAAAATTCAGAGCCAGATTACGGTAATCACTGACATTTTATAACATCCTCGTAATTTATAAAGCATAATATTATGTAATCAAGTCTTTTTAAACTATATTTTTAAATTGCTTTCATGACGTACGATGGTAGTGTTAATCTACTGAAAAAGAGAGCTGATTCCAACCTCTGTCTTTAATCTGGATGACAAGCAACTTATCTGGTTTTAGGATTTACAGTCAGATAATCCCTCTATTATTCTGTATTCACACATGAACGTCTTTTCTGTTTTAGAAGTAAGTAATGAAATATTTTTTCTTCATTAAAACAGCATTTGGAACAGCCTTTAAGCGTCAACGTACAATATTCTTAACATATTTATTTATTCAATATTAATTAAGAACGTTAGCAGCTTATAATATTAATATTATACCACTTGATGACTTAAGTATCATTCACACTTATATATAGACATCTGGACTTTTCGGGGAGATGTAAACAAATCCGGAACAAATGTAAAGTCCCAAAACACGCATATTGCATACCGGAATAATAAATAAAAAAAATGTAGTAATAAGCCTTCAGAATTCAGATATTAAAATTTGTACCGTTACGAGTCATGAAGGGAAAACGCTTAACCATCATGCCCCCCTAATTATGGGTACCTACTTAATTTAGACTAAATTAACAACAGGACTGACACCATATTTCGCTGAACCTATCCACGGCTGATTTCTTTGTTCATTTAACGTCACTTTATGCTGCTATGGCTAATCGAACAATGCTACAGTGGGAGCTCTAAATTTTGCCTATCCAGGTTTAATTAGGATAGGGATTTTTAACGAGTACCTGACATCGTACAGGCTCAGGACCCCCATTTAACGTCCCTTCCGAAGGACGGCGTAACAAAGGATTTTTTACTCCCTTAAAAAAATCCTAGGGCCACCTGCCGGGCAACAAAGAATACGGCTGATTTGTTATAATGGTTTTAAATGCTTAACATCCTTTATGAGTCTCGAATTCTGCATAAATCTGCCCCAATACCTTGTTTTTAAAAATGTTAACAAAGGTGTATGAGTAACTGAAAAAAGTAAACCTGTTTTATTATGAATTTTCATTGATTAACCTTAAAAATTGGTTGATGTATTTAGAAGTTATGGTTAAAAATGTGAAGCGTCATTATTCTATTCATATTTTTATAATCCATTGTTTATAATAATTCTGGTTATCAATAACTGTTATAAACAATGGATCATTTACATGCAACAACATTTAAATATCTTTGTCATTCATTAAAAATAAATAAGACACAGTATTCTCCAAGTAATTTTGAAATATTTCATTGCTTGAAAAAAGACCATGAGCAGTATAACTTCACCACAAAGGCCATATATTCAGTATAATGAAAAAAAACAACTGAAATGGAAGAGGAGGAACAACTACTCCAATTTCAGCTAATTGGACACAATGGACATTTATCAAATATTCCACAACTTCCAGAACCGTGTTCTACCTTTAATGAAACGTACTCCAAACTCTCTCCGCTGACCTTCGACCGAGTGTGATAGTTTAAATTTTCATGGTAAATAGAAAAACAAAATAATGACTTTAAAAATTCTAAAAAAGTTTGATAAGTGGGCTGTAAAATATATTATTGGTATTTTAAAGTAAATTAAAAAAATCTTGTACCACTATTATCCATGGAGGGCCTTGGCTCTGTACAAATGTTGTGCAAAGAGGTGATTTGTCCTAAATCATGCTCAACCACCGGATTTTCCCCCTAATTAAGGGTATCCACTTTATAAAGTTTGGGTGAGCCTTAGGGGGTTCTCCAGAACCCATACGCCCCATCCGTGGCTAAAACAGCTTAAATAATTTATCTACCACAGTCAGATTTGAACCCAGAACCTTCAACATAACCACTTTGCACTCTTTTCACTGAACTATCCCGCTTCCCTTGGTATTTTTATTACTTGAAGCTCTAAACAGCCTTTGGTAAATATTTTATGTAACCATTATCGAATGCTTCATAAATTTCATTTTTAAGACTTCTATATTAATGGTTATAAGCCGATAGTAGTATTTAGTGAGGCCATTGAGCGGGCACGGCCGTCTATAGCGAATTAGCTTTTGCCCGCGACTTCGTTCCCCTTGATTTTAAATAGAAATTTATGTTGAGTTTAAACGGAGAGTAAATTTTGAATTCCATAAATGAGCTCCAGACTATAAACAATGACTTAAAGCATTCGTGAATTCAGCCAGCCAACCAATGCTTATCCCTTTGTTGATAGATTTCAATAAACAGTCCTATCAAATATTAAATGGCATAATTACAGAACTTTAGTTAAGTTTTCTGTTGAAATCCACAATGTAATATCCAAAACTGTAATATCAAGGGATTGATTATGCAAAATCTTGAATAGAATTATTATTATGTTAAAATGCAAAGCCTGCTTACTTATTTTCACATCTCTAACTTAACTTAGGGGAGGAATTTTGAAAAATCCTTTCTTAGTGCGCGTTGGCCTTATAAAATGAACCTACTGTCCAAATTTCAAGCCTGTACCTTATGCCGTTTTGGCTCCGCAATGGTCTTTTCAGTCAGGACGAACTCTTTTATATATATACATGAAGAAAGTAAACTAGAGAAGTTCTTTGAAGTTGGACCTCAGATATTACCTCGTAACACTATAGCCCATGAAGGGGTGGATTGTATTGTTTCTATGTAACCGCTGGACAGACAATGAGGGTATTTCTCCGAAATCACACTCAATCGCCAGGTTTACCCCAATCAAGGATATCCACTTTATAGAGGATGGGTGATCCCCAGGAGGGTCTGTAGGTCCCACATTATCCACTCGTTGCTGTTAGCAGATTAAATATTTTATCTGCCACAGCCGGATGAAAAACCGGAAGCTCCATTATTGCAACCCAGCACTCAACACACCGAGCTACCCTCGATTGCATTTAAAAATTACTAGAAATGAAGTGTGTATACCCAACGTAATTTATGTCCCTCTTTTACTACTATCCTAGAAGGAAGGTCATCTGTGGTCTAGTGGTTAGCGCAACAAACTACTAAGCCCAAGATCGCGGGTTCGTAGCCCGGTAGGTGGCCCTAGGTTTTTTTAAATGGAATAAAAAATCCTTAGTTACGCCGTCCTTCGGAAGGGACGTTAAACGGGGGTCCCGAGCCTGTACGATGTCAGGTACTCGTTAAAAATCTCTATCCTAATTAAACCTGGATAGGCAAAATTTAGAGCTCCCACTTCAGCATCGTCCGATTAGCCATAGTAGCATAAAGTGATGTTAAATGAACAAACGAACTACTATCCTAGCTCATGACTAAATAAAGCTAGGGATTTATCTATTCTCTGTAATTGCTTAATATCTTAATGTATTGTTTATTTATTTATTATTATTTTTGTATTTAAATATTTCTTTTTAAATTGATTTGTCACTTTTTACACACTTTATGATTTGTAACATTCAGTCTTCTGGCCAGATAAATATTATGCTTCTTTTTCTGTTCACATTTGTTATTCTAAAGCAGCGGTTCCCAAACTGGGGGGGGGGGGCGTGAGGACATGTCAGGGGGGGGCGCGAGACAAGCTGAACATTAAATTAAATTTAAGTAGTCTTTCTAAAATTCTAAATTAACCATAATGTTTAGAAAATTGACCTTTTTAATATAATGGACAAACCTTCATTATGGTTAAAATATTTCAAAGTGTATCACGGGAAGCTCTTAGTTTATATTTGCCTTTTTCAAGCACCTATTTGTGCAAAAAAGTATTTTCAACACTTGTGGCAATTAAAACAAAGTATCGAAATAAACTTGATGTTGCTAGTGACTTGCGTTGTGCACTTACTAAAACTCAGCCACGAATAGGCATACTAGTAAAAAAAATGGAAGCCCATCCATCTCACTAACCAACCTAATCTATTTTCCTCTTATTAATAATTTTTGTATTTTATGAAAACTATACATATAAACTAAAATGTAATACTTATTTGTTTTTGTTTTGTTCCTAGGCCCACACGATTTATTGTTAAGGGGGGCGCGAGAAGCTTTCATTTCAACAAAAGGGGGGGCGTGGTACAAAAAAGTTTGGCAGCCCCTGTTCTAAAGGGACATAGGTCCAGAATAAAGTTACTTTTCTATTCTATTATATTCTATCCAATGTAGTTTGGCCTATGCATATTCTACTCTCATCGCAACTTAAGTTTCATCAGCGAAACAAAAATTACCTTAATCAGCTATCCGACACAAATACCACATTTCCATCTGAAACCTTTTTAATACAAATTAGAATAACGTTTAATTTTTCATCAATCTTGTAATCCTTCATTCTTGGCTTTAAATAGGGAATGTACTTGAATTTATATCTTCTTGAAAATCGAGAGTTATGCTTGAAAAACAACTTGTCATCTGGTTTTTCTAGTTTTTGTTCAATTGCTTACACACTTTCCCGATAGTACTGAGTGACAAGTTTATAGAAGGTTGATGTAATTGTTTCCCTCACAACCTATATTTACATGGAAGCTTGAAAAAGCCTTTCTCTTGTTACGGCCGCAGAGAGGAAGACGGAAGCAAGGGATTAGCGGCTTAAATCCGTCGGCGGGAGAAGTTAAAATAGGATTAGGACCTTCTCGATCGTCTCCTTTTGTCGGAAAAGGATTAAGAAGATTCCAGAATTGTCTCCACCCTTCCGTGTTTTAGAATGTTCCGCCTTGCCTATTTAAATACTTCCCTCGCCTCGAGCGAGTCAGTCTTAGTTTGAGAGTAGACCACGCACGGTAAAGATCTGTGATAAGAGAGTGTCAGTGTGATAAACTGTTGAACCGGCCAGTGTAATAAGTGTACCAGTGAACTGTGATAGTCTCGCGAGTATAATAAACTGTTTCTGTTTGTTACTGTGTGTCAGTTTGTCATACTTGGAGAATGGTCGGTGGACTAGTGAACTGTAAGTGTTAACTATTAGGTATAAATTGTAGTGTAATTTTATAATATTCATAGAAACTATTGTAACTAGTTAAGCTATCTAGAATTAGTAATACCTAGATCTAGAAGTAATAATTAAATAGGCCTAGGTTATAATAAATATTTAGAATATTGTCATTATAAATTTATATTAGTTTAATAATTTAATTGTTAATAGTTTAATTGTATCCTTTTTATCATTTTGTTAATAAATATTAGTATCTTTAATTAAGGAATTGTTTAATTCATTTTAATATCCAGTAGCCCGTAACACTCTGACTTAGTTGTTCGGCCCTCTTTCATACACACACTCAATTTATGTACTTTAAATTATTTGGTCGCCTTACTTGTTCACTAAATTAAGTAAAGAAGTTTTAAAACGATAAAATAATGTATAGTATATAGTATTATAATGCGTATGTAAATAATAATGTAATAGCTACAATTTAATGCCATAATTCAATTTA
Source organism: Arma custos (assembly GCA_037127475.1). Taxonomy (NCBI): domain Eukaryota; kingdom Metazoa; phylum Arthropoda; class Insecta; order Hemiptera; family Pentatomidae; genus Arma; species Arma custos. Next base: position 93,458,825 of record CM073764.1, read on the forward strand.
TCCACATAATTGAAGCATTCAGGATCAAAAGCGGATAACTCCAAGTTTCAAAAATTCACTTTATCACTAATTTAGTGGAGCAATGCTTTGTAATGTAGCTTCTGATTCAGGATCTAACTAAACCCATGAGAAATAAGGCGGTGTGTTGTGTTAGACGAAATTACTTGACTAAACCGGTGAAAAAGTTAATTTTTTAAAATTTGGAGTTCTCCGCTTTTGATCCTGAACGCCTCAATTATAGCACAGTTTATTTTATAATAATATATTGTTTTGTTTTGCTAAGTAAAAACACTTATGAATAATATTGTGGCAATATTCATTTCAGTTGGCAAATCAGTTGGTTAATGACTTTAAGCTTGAATATTCTATTTTTTTAGTCGGTGTAAATTTAGTTAATATGTCAGGTAATTAGAGTAAGAAGTTAGATAACAATATATTAACAGTAATAATAACAACAATATAATAATCATGTTGAATAAGAGACCAACCTTCGTTAATGTTTATGCTAACCTGAACAAAGTTAAATACAGCGTTAACTCAGGCCATTCTAATTGGTTCCAATACTCTTCTATATACATCAACTCTCTCCTTAATTAATCCTAAACGATCACTCTATGACTTTCAGTTCCTCTTTTAAAAACCTCAGTATCATTTTTTACTAGTCCCTTTCCTGGAAATCCCATATTGCCCAAATTTTCCGTCGATCAATACGCTCCCTAAAGTTATTCCATCGTTCCCGGCATCTTCTGACACTACCTATCCTTAAGCTCCTCATTACATCCACACTTTGACTAAGGTTGAGTCAAGTGATATATCGAATATGCTCGAGGGTAGATTGAGGCTGATCATGGGGAAGTCTCATGTGTCCCAACTATATGATGAGTTAAACTGACTCTTTCCATCCATCCGTATACTTCATTCCTTTACCAAACCATCAACTCACCACATGCCTCTTACATCTATAGTCTCCTATATTTCAAATCCTCTATCCAATCCCGCAGAACCAAAACATGTGAGCGTTCCTTTCTTGCCCGTTTCACCACACTTGGTAACTCACTCCCATCTGATATCCTTCATGCATCTTCCTTATCCACATTCAAAACCTTTTCTTACATCTCCTATATTCCCAAACAGATGTGCTGAAATCTATGAGAATTAATAGCTCATATCCATCAGAAGTGATAGATGAATTTCTGTAAACACTTTTCACTCATAACGTTATTATTTTTTATATTCTTAGGTGCTCTCTTTATTTATTTTTTCTCTCTCAGCATAATTTTTGTTATTTTAGATTATATTCTATTTTTTCTCTACCAGAACATGACTTTTAGTTTCAATTTATGTTCATGTTATTGTTTAAATATTGTATTATTCTTACTACATAACGTAGCCCATTGGACAGATATATATTTATTAAATTTTGCACAACTCCGTTATTTTTAAGAGACCTGATCCCATAGTAAAATTATTTTTTATTCTATTCTAATAGACAAAGCTTTATTTATTTTGGGAGTGGGATTTTAAACTATACTTTCAATTTGGAATAGGTGGACTGTATTCGGGAACATTCTCTATAATTCACTAAAAATCAGTTGTTAACATATCGATTGCTAAGCTGCAAATTAAATTATTGATTAATTTGAATGATTATATGGTTGATACAGTGATCATAATCTACGTTGGTAAGACTCTTAATTTTCGCCTAGTTAATACATCTTGAATCGGTTCCGATTGTCCACGCTGCGGAACTGCTTGGCAATCAATAAGCCTCTCAATATTATAGTCCCAATCCTATGCGGCAATTCTATCCTACGAAGCTTTCTTCTAACAAGACTCTTTATGCAAATGCCATGAATAACTTTGGATTTTTGCATCATACAATATATTTCCCAAATCAGTCATTATAAAAAGAATCAATTTGTTAATAATGAAATAATTATTATTCATTTCTCAATAAATATGTCGTTTGAAAAAACATTCACAGATTATTATCAAGAATTGAGGAGGTGAGTTGCAAAACTCGTTTGTTCCACAGGAACACGATTTCAGGAAACTCAAAAAACTTACCTCGTCTCGTAGAGTGGCCAGATAAAAAAAATTTTTTTTGCTTTCGAAACGTACAGCTTCCCTGTGGAAGTGAGCTTGGAATGAAAAAAAATACTGATTTAATGATAACAAAAAAAAATTAACCAAGTATGAAATGAGAAAGTTTTTTCAAAAAAATGGAACGAACGAGTTTTGCACCTCACCTACTCAATTGAAACATTTGATTAAAAATTTATCTGTTATTTAGGAGACTTTTCTCTGCATTTTTCAACTTCATGAAAATTAAACGTACTAGAGAACATTGCTCAAATGGATTGATATAAAAATGAGTAAAACTTTTTTTGGGTATTTTTGAAGAAGCAAGTTGCTGGAAACTGAAGACAGTGAACTTGTGAAAAAAATTGTTGCTATTTTCATTGATATATAAATATAAAAGTTCGCTTTTTAATATCAGCTAGTTCTTATCTTCATCGAAATAGTTCGACAAGACTTAAATGTAGTAATATATTTCGTCCTCTAAATTAGCTTTAATTTTTTTATTAAAATAGAAATACTTTTCCGCATTGAAACAAAAATTGTATATCTGCAGTCCCAGCGAATAAGTGGTTGTTAGATTTTGGAGTTATAATATAATCAATAACTCCTTTTCAAATCAATGACAGATTAGCCACTTATTCACTACGAAAAAACAATACAAGATTCCACTTCCCTCACTACAAAAAACTCATTTTGGAGAAAATTCGACCTGGTTAGGCCTTGAAGAATAAGTGGTTATTATCTAATATATCGGTGGAAAGCTGAATATTTTGGAAATAAAATAATCTTATACACTTATATCCGTAGAAGGTGAAGGCGAAAAACGTAAAACATTTAGAATTTATTACAGTTAATGATTATTTCCATGGAAATTAAATAGAGCATTATATAATATATTTGTATTAAAGTGGTAAGTGAAACTTTTGTGATAGGTGTATCGCACCTGAATTTTTAGATACCTATCTAAAATTTCATGTTATAGAAAACGAAGTTATTTCATTAGAAACGAGAAGTGGTGAACGATATCGACTTATAGGCACTATCAATAAACTAAAACCAGTGAAGAGTTCGATACTCCCACTTCTCATTGACGGAAATGCCACCAGGTCACTAGGCTGCTTATGTAATTATTTCACACTTAAGATTCAAATTAAGATAGTAAAATTAAACCTTCAGGTTTTATTTAATTAGGAAATTATTTGTATATGATTTAGATAATTTAATAACAGTTGAAGATAGAAGATGGCCTCCTGACCTTCTACGTTGAACTTTTATTTGAGCACAAACAGCGAGTAGTGTCTCTACTTTTCTTTGTCTAATTCCATTACCTATTATTCATTGTATTGTTGCTGTATAATTTACTTTCTGTGTTATTATAAATCATTCATTCATTGTTGTGCTCTAGAGTTCTTGGAGAAACAATGCCTCTGCTAACTTTACCGATGCCATAAGCAAAGCATTATTAGCAGTTTTTGAAATATGATACAGCAGTAAATTTCGATAAATATTTTTTTTTAATTAATAGTTAATTTTAAAACGACTTATTGGCGTTTGCGTGCATGTTAAGATTTGGAATGTATGCTAACGTTATTGATTCTTTATTGCTTTTAATGGAAAATTAAGTAAAAACAAAATAACTGGCAACAAAAATATTATAAAAATAACAATAAAAATCATTTAAAAAAAGAAAAATCCATCAGGTTACTTTTCTAATATTCCAATTTTAAACCGCAAATTTGTCTCCTTAATGACAAAATCTCATCTAGAAATGGACGTTTATGAGATACATATGATATGTGACATTATCTTTCATGTTCTATTTTAGGGCTACAAGGTCTAACATCTGCGTTGCTTGGATATACGTTTTTTGTTTTCAGTCGTAAATTACTAAAATACTTTCTTTCTGATTGTTTTTCTTTTTTTACGTTTTTGTGTAACTAATATAATGAGTCGAATTTACTAAGTAATACCAAAGATTATAAGGATGGAGACCTTTTTCTCGGGGCTTTAAGTGAATTCTGCTGAGAAAACGTTTTCACAATATGGCATGTTATGTAACTTAATATTTTGTTGCAAATTTTGCTAATAATATTACAGATAGTTTGTTTTAATGTGGTTTGAATCAGACCTTTTTTCGTTTATTTAATTATTCCAAAAATTATTTAAAACTTTGTATATTTTTGTCCGAAAAGCTTAGAAAATTTGAAAGTGCCGTATCCACCGCTAGCCTTTAGACCACATCGTGGTTTCTCACATCATTGATTTTAGGGTCCGTGCAGTTCACCCTCTCCCGCTCTTTCTGTCTGTTTTTAAACCCGCGATTATTGTTAGTCATACGCTTTCCTCATTTTTTTTATTAGTCATCCGTCTGTTCCTCAGAAAATTTACCACGATAGTTACCTGACGCATTTCACATCTCTTCGCCGTTCGATATTAGGTACTAACCTGATTGCTACGCTATTCATGGTACAATTCATAAATTGAAATGAACCCATGGCTCACAAATAAAATCAATTTTTCAATAAATTTTCTGGAACTAGGTCTCAAAAGATCAAACAGTATTTACATAAGTACTTAAAAATAAATAAAAATCAAAACATAAGTTTTTGTCTTGAAAAAAACAACATAATTATGAAAAAAAAAATAAACGCAAATAAAATTTTTAAAGTTATAAGAGAAGAAAATTAAGAATAAATCATTAGTTACTTCTAATGGATGTAACCTAACAATTGTAACTGATTAGAAAACATCTGTTAGGAAATTAAGATGTTGAAAAAGCATGTGTTTAAATGAGGACAGGGAAGAAGCATGGCGGATATTTGGTAGGAATGAGTCCCTTTTTATATGCTATTACTTGAAAAATTAATAGTATTATTGTTAGTTAACAACTTATGTATTAACATATAACTTATTATTAAATAGGCACTACGATCTTGCAAGAACCCGGGTCTTTGCCACCACTCTCCGTCATTCTGCGCTATTTTTCTCCATCTTTGTAAACCCAACCACTTCAGATCCTCCTCCAACACCCATCCGAACAAATAAACTACGCAATTGTAATAGGTTGACAGTGACTGTTATACATTACTTTTTGCCACGAACCTGGCATTTCCAATTCTTAGTAAATTTTAAAGTTAATTAAATAAATAACCTCAGATTTTTTCGGCAATTGACAGAATATATGAAAGCACCGTTTTACCAAACATTTAATTGAAAGACTAGATTAATTTTAAACAAATAAAAGATATGATATAAAAAAATTCTACAGTTCTAGTATGATGGTAGTGGTCATTAAATTACCTACACAACAACATTTTATTGCAAGGTTTCAACCAACAATTTTAACTTATTAATTGCTACAGTAAAAGTAGTTCTAATCTGAAATTGTATTTGTATTTAAATAGTTGAACTATAGGTATTGTTTCATTGTGATTCTAGGTGCAAGTAGAAATTATAGCCGTTCCAGCCTGAATTATAGCTTCAGTGATATTGTCACGCATAGCTACTAATTTGTGACTGGTACCATTATAGAGGTTGAGTGCTTGGGTGTTACGCCACACACCATAATTGTAGAAGGATCATTATTTAAATTGATTGTGTGTCGTAAATCCAGATAAGCTGAGTCTATTAAGAAATTTCTTGAGGGTAGTAGGCTGCACCTTCATTTCTTAAATCTCTAACAGTTGGTGATCTCAATAGGTAAATGCACCAATGTTTTTTTTTTTCGAAAAAACGCACCGATTAGGAGATAAAGGCCAAAAACTGAAGTAAACCCGTAAATGTCGAGGTTTTTCGGCCATCAAAAGTTTTCCCATCCGTTGTTTCGGTTCCTAACTTGGATTTACACTACTCAGACATTCCCTTACAACTTATAAAAAATGCAGCAGGTTAGAAAAAAATATAATTTTGCAATAAAAATATCGCGTTAATCGAAATAAAATATAGGCTGTATTTTAAGTTGGACAATGTTATATATCTGTGGGAAATTTCATTAAAATCGGTCCAGTTGTTTACTGACAAACATCGCGACAGGAGATTTATATATATATATATATATATATATATATATATATATATTGCTAGTATTATAATAATATATAATATTGGCAAAATTATGGCTTTTTTACACAGCCTAGTTTATTCAATGTATCGAAAATATATTAGCACATGCATTAAAAACCAAATCACTGAGTTGTAGCGTTTTAATGTGCGCCGGGCCTTACTGTCCGCCTCAAGAGGTAAATAAACCTCTGTGTGTGTGTGTGTGCCACTCCGTGCGATGAAGACCTCTTGAGTCGAACCTTGCGGAAGCTATGTTTTCTATCACCAGAAACGACAAGATCTCTGAGTATGTTTGGACCGTTAACTCACATCAGGTGAGCCAGACAAGCGCAGAACGAGGGTGTCTTTTGTGTTTACATTTAAACTTTTATTTGTCTTTATTTTTTTAATGTTTTTTTGTGACTTGATGTTTTGCCTTAACAGAATCAAATTTTGGAAGAATTAATATAAATGTAGGAATTATATGATTTTGAACTATTCCTGTGGAATGATATGAGCATGAAGTAACAAAAGCGTACCCGAAGAGATGCAGCAATTGCAACAACTTATAGCAAACTGTATGCCAACGCCTCTGTCGACCCCTCTCAGAGCCCATTACTTTTTAACTTTTTAGAAATTCTTTCTATACTAAGCTGTCACTTCAATGGGATGCTACTAATTCCGCACAACGTAACCTAAATTCTCAAGTGGTTTCATCCTTCTCGTTGGATATAAAAACAATAATTATACACGATAGAGAGGAAAATAGTTGACTGGAAGATCTAATATGGGATATAGATAGTCTGGGGGTGCAGTCAATGTAACACAAAATAAGAAAAACTTGCCGACGTTTCGACCTACATTTTTGGCCATCTTCAGAGCTGATAGAACTATCTATATCCCATAATAATTAAACAAATGTTGTCCAATTAATATTAAGATTATAAATAAACCTGAATATTTGAAAAGAGAGGCATTGGTGGAGGTGTGACCGTTTGAGAAGCTATTTCGATTTGGAAACGGTTGTATTATAACTACAAATACTTTTTTTGAGATAAGTCATACCCCACAAAAAGAAAAGTTATGTATATGAAATTGTTAAAATAAATAATAATTTTTTCCTTATAGGCCACAAGATGATAATTAAATAAAAATTAAAAATGTGAAGGCAACAGAGAAGAACAGGAGACCTTGGCGGCCGAAGTGCCCACACTATGAAGCAACTAGGCGAAGATTGTCAACAAGTCAATTTAGCCCAAACGATCTCCATTAACCGAATATCTAAAGTGGTTGAGTTTAAGGTTAGATGTCCTCCTGCGTACTAGCCATCGTTTGCTGGAATAAAAAATGGCGACAAGTCAAAGTCGCATTGGATTTAATTGTTATGTTTTTATTAAATGTTTATGTTTTTAAGACACCTCAGACTTCGCTCATTGTGTTATTAAAGAAAATATATTTAAACCATTTTTTTTATGTTATTAAAAACACTATTAAAAAATGGATCATGGTAAAGTTTATGCTTATTGCTAACCGGGTATAGTTCCGAATAAAAAGCCTGGAAAGTTTGTTTTATCAACACTGCATTGCTTTTTGTTTATACTTCAGAATATTATAACTTCTATTGTTCCTCGAGAAAAAAAAAAAAAAAAAACTGCCTTGATTTAGTTAAAATTTAACTGATTGATATGTCCTTGACAATTGTAAGCAATCATCATTGAAAGAAATTCCATATATAGCGAGACAAAAAGAGTTGAAACTTTTTATGTCAGCATTTAAGATATGAAGAACAAATACAACGTGAAATGTTGATAAGACTGTTATCAGTATATAGCCATCCTAACTACAAAACCTAACTTCACTTTTTGTACGTTATGTTCCTTTAAAATAATTGAAAGTGTTGCCTTGATGGGATGTTTGTAATACTCGTGAAATAATGCTTTTAGTATTCTACTGTACTTAAAGCTTTTTTTTTCAGTGAAATTCATAATTTTTTCAACCAATTGCATGATTATCTCAACCAATTTAAAAGAAAATTCAAACGAATCCATAATTTCTTAACCGACTTCATACACTGGATTTATTTTACATATTATTTATGATACTTATTATTTATAATAATACTAGTTTTTGCAACTGGAGTTGCATTTGAGCGTTGGAGGTGGTGGTATGTTTCTTATTTGCATTATTCATGTTTTGTTTTGCTGTTATTCTCTTTCTACCCTGAGGATGCCTGAATGGGCGAAATATTGAACAGATATTTTCAATTTCTGTTTTAGTTTGGAGACTTAATGGCTTTTCGTTGGAATTTTTCCGAGGTGTTAACATTTATGTAAGGTCTCTTTTTACTTTTCCCTTTTAAATATTATATTGTATTTGAAAATACTTCCTCCTCATAACACGCCGACACCACAGGGTCAAACACGAATTAATGAGGCTCCTAAAGGAAAAAGACTTCGCCTGCTTTGACGAGGTCTATTGTATCGGCACGGAGGGATCCACAAGATATGCAGATATTGTCGCATTTCCGAAGACCGGAAAGGTAGCCTGGGTGTTGGATCCGACAGTGAGATTTGAAAATAATGACCTTGACCAGGCGGGTGGAGTGGAAAGGGAAAAGAAGGAAATATATGACAAATGCATCCCTTTCCTGAAGGAGAAATTCCGCGAGACCTTCGGAGAGAGAGAGTTCACCGTGAGAGGCCTCTGGTTTGGGTCTCGCGGAACGATTCCGAAAAGAACATGGAGCTTCCTCGATGACCTGGGTGTCAATGGCAGGGATGTGATGGTGCTCGCCGAGAATATTATTCTTGACTCCCTGGGGATAATTCACCATCATATATATAGTAGCTGATACCACACACACTCACACACTTTTTTTTTTTAGGATTTGTTTATCTTTATAAATTGTACGTTTATCTGGTTTGTGTTTTCTTTATTTTCTTGTATATGAAAAAGAAGAAAAAAAAAAGTAGAAAACAATTAAGAATTGTACTGTAGTTCTTAAGTATGCATTTTAAACAAACAAATTTTAATGTACATTATGTCCGATTGGATTGATCAGTATGCTGTGTATTAAGGCAATCCAATGTAATTGGACAGCACTGCTGAAAATAAAGCATTTCTCTCTCTCTCTCTCTCTCTCTCTCTCTCTCTATATATATATATATATATATATATATATATATATATATATATATATATATATATATATACGGTAACATACAAATAAATGTTCACTAAAACTACTTTTAAAAACTCTTATATACTTCTAGGGCCAGTTAATAAGCGTTTATGGTTTTTGTGATTAAGTTAATAAGTTTTATTATTATTTTACAATATGTTTATCTCTCGGTTCAAGTTCGCCAGATATTTTATGACAGCTCTGCCTCTCGGGATTTAGAAATTTTCACAGAACACCAAGGCTCATATTCCACGCGCTTGGTTCCGGGATTTAGTAGAGAACACGTTCAGTTGAGGACTCCTGACTATTGATGGTTTCAACAAGAAGATGTGTCCCCAGCAGCTTTGTCCCTCCTTAGGAGAAATGGAAGAAGAATGGGGTTTGTGACTGAAGCAATTCGAAAAGAGGTTGTGCTCTTTTGACTGCCATAATAATTGCAATCCTTATCATTAGAATATTTATTTCCTTATTATTACAGTTTCCAAGATATTTGCCAAATATATCATTGAATTTCTTATTTTAGAAAAATAAAGTTTCGTCTCGATAACTAACAAACGTAGAAGTGAAGTGGCCCTAAAAGTAAAATGTTGCCGGTAGCCCTTAAATATTAACTGACGATATAATTGTGGAACTGTTTTAAAGAACATAATAACGATACTTTATTGACATTCCCTCAAATTTACCAATCGTTTGCATAATCAAGGTTCATATTTTATGTCATAGAACTACTCTTGATAATGTCAATTCCATTATATATCATTATTCTAAATATAATACCACTATCCCAAACACCATTATTCTCGTTCTTATCTGGGCGGATCCAGCCAGATTCCTCAATAATTTTTAACTATCTGTGCGCGTGCTTTCAATAGATTCTCAAGGGCAAATCCTCCCCCTCGAGAATTCACAGGAACCATAAACCAGTGTTATAGTTCCGTAATAATTAATTTTAATTATTTTTATTAGATTGTTTATTTCACGTTACTTTTATGCTACCATGGCCAATCGGAAGCTACCACTTCTATCCGAAAGATATACTAGTCGAGGACGTGTTTCGAAAGAACCTGCTCAAGCTCATTCCATTCGCGGCTACAAATAGCACAATAAACATTATTTATTTATTCGATGTCATGATGATTATTAATTAAATAAAAGAGATTATAGGCAGGAGAGCAAATCGAAGCTATCGATTTATAAACTGTAATATTTGAGGTGAATATAAAATTAGAATTAGTAACTATTAGGTTGTCCGGTAATCATGCAGGATTTTTTTTAAATATCTCCCCAAATAGTAAACTGTCTATGTTTGTTGGACGAATGTTGGAGCGAATAGAGTATATGTGAGTGCTCTGTTCAACAGTTGTTCCAGAGATTTCGAGATGGAGACTTGAGCTTTGAAGACAAAGAAAGGCGTGGAAGAATTTCTTCTAAATCTCAAGCTTTTTCACATTTACTTGAGATGGTCATCAACGGTTTATTTAGTGATTTAGAGTTTCCAGTTCTCGAACAGGTGCTCTGGAATTTTCTTAGAAAAAACATCGTAATCAAGGGCAGAACTTAGCATTGAGCCACGGTAACTTGGCCAAAAATAGGAAGTCTGGTTATCTACAAACAATGGATAACTAAAAGACTTAGCGAACCCAAAGGCTCGATACCGATATAAAAGATCCCTCATCCCCTCGTAGATAAAATACACGAATAATTCAATATTAGAGAAGAAATTAGTTGACTGGAACTTCTAATGTAAGGATAGAGATAGTTGGGGGTGCAGTCAAATGAAGCACCGAATAAGTGAATACTAATTTATTGTGTGGCGACGCTTCGACCTACAGACAAAACAACTATAAAAATAAATTACATTACAGAACCAATAATATTATATTATTATGTAGAGTAATATAAAAGTTGAACGAAATAGTGAAGGAATTCAATATTTTACTTATAACACCAAACCGAGGCAAAACTTATTTTAGGAACTGAACAACAAAAAATTCTTTGTTATATGAGTACCACGCTGTCTGAAAGGAAAACCAACTTTAGGCTGACTTCCTCAATATTCTCATCCATGACGATCATACCTGAATAGGCAGAATATAGGTTTCCCACCTGCTGAATATGCAACTCGCATAGCAGCATAATCAGCAGGGGGTCCGATTAGCCATAGCAGCAAAACGTGACGTCAAATGCTGGTTTCCCCTATTCTGGTTTCCCCTCGGGAATAGTTGTGGATGAAGGGAAGAACGAGGAGCAGCTATTTCGCTATGTGACCAAGGAGATGCCGCATCGATTAACTACTGGAACTATCCCGGCTGTTTAAGCTTGCCCTCCTCAACATTAACTGGAGTGGAAATGTCTCTCCAAACTCATTTTAAATGTATAAAAACCCTTACCACTATTATACCCTGGTTTATTTTTTTCTAAATAGTTATGTATCGAAAAAAATTAAATATACAAAATATAAGAGCCATTATAATATACTTCTTTAAATTAATTTAACTAGTTCCTGGGTTCAAATCCCGCTCGCTGGCGGAATATTATTTAGTCTGTTAGCGGCCAGAGATGGATCATATGAGATCTAGGACCCTCCTGGGGCTTACCCATTCCTTATACCCAAAATAAAGGGGTTGAGGGTGATCTAGAACAAATCATCTCTCTGCACAACTGTCTCTACCATGCACTGAACTATAGGTTGTTAAAATTTTATTTAATCAAATTTGCAACTGTAATATAACAATACCACAAGTAAATATAATAGCATGAATGAATGTATACATTGAAATTTACAACTGTATGGTCGAAAATATCAAGTAAATATAATGAAAGATAAATAATGTCCAGAGATAAACGCAAGTAGGCAAACTACTCATTTGTAGTACTCAAATAACTAATTCAACATGGAAGGTCACGAGCCCATTTTGGACGCCTCGGAGGGTTATCGAGAAATAAAGAAGTAACTAGATTTGAAAATATTGTAATGAAAGGACTGGCATCAGGTTCGCAATATAACATTAAATTTTATTTTATATTTAAACTTGTTACGTTTCGAGTTAGTCGAATATTAAATTTGAAATATCAAATCGCTCTTAATTTACAAATGAATGAGTACTATAATGAAATTTTTAAATGGTGCTTTATTTATTAGTATGAAAAGACTCCGAAAAATCACAATCAAAATCGAAAAATAAATAGGTTTGAATTCAAATCTGAGTAGTAAAATAGTAATCCGTGCTTCGGTTTGTTGGTTAGAAACGTGGAAACTATAAAATTTTAAAATTAAAAACAGTATCGTTGATGAATTCAGTAATAAAATAGAGCTGGGAGTAAATTCGGACAATACTAAGTATATGGTTAGTAGGGAATAAGTTCGAACGTGTAGAGAAGTTTAAGTACTTGGGGTCTATGATAAAACTAGAAAAACGAAATTAAAAAAGAAATAAAGGCAGGAAATTCTTGTTATGTTTTAGTCCCGACATTACTAACCTCGCTTCTTTCGTCCCTAATCTAAAAATCAGAATTTGTAAAACTATCATCCATCCAACTTTTCTTTAAGGATGTGAAACGTGAACGGTGAACGGCGTCTTAAGCTTTTCGAAAGTAAGGTGTAAACGGTTGGGGAAAATTTACATGTCCTGGAACATGAACATGTCCTGGTTAATATTATTATGGACTTGTAACATTGTTAGGCTAAATAACGAAGAATTCCTAAAATTGTCGGAGAGTAGGTATGGGGATCGCGTTGAGAGTGATCTGGCAGTTTTAGGTTTAGGTAGTGGTCCGTGGATGGAAATTAATGAGCAGAGGTTGGTGGTATTCGAAACGAGGGTTTTTAATTAAGTGGATTATGGAGTATTACCTTCTCATTCACATTAGGCCTTTGACCAACAAAACGAAGACAAAACCCAGACAAGCAGTCTCGGTGAAAAACCTTGGGTAGCGAAAGTACGAACTTTTACAGTTAATAAGTACAGTTTTCCTAAAGTAAGGAACCATTTTACTTATTGGTTAATTCAAAGCCAAGAAGAATGGAGTATACAAAGACATATGACGATGGCCTTACAGACTTATTATTTATAATGAAAATTGCCAAAGTTTATCAATTTCGAATTTGATTTTAGAAAGAACATAAATAGGAAGAGACTATAGGCGGATAGTCATAAACCTTAAGACTCTATGAGACCTTATTATTATCTCATTCAATAGTTAATAAGATACAATCCGACTAATTTGTCATTTTTTCTTCTCGTAAAAAGATTAAAAGTAATATTGTAATTATAGATGATGCCTCATCTATAATTGTATCAGTTATAATACTCCTGGGTAAAAAAAGATGTGTGTTACGATGTGTATATTTTGGGTTTTTATTAATTTTAAACTACAAATAAAATAGGAGGAAAGTAGATTAACTGATTAACGCCATAAGTTAATGTAAATTAAAATGTTCAATTATTTTTCCAGAGGACGCCTTCAATACCATTAACTGAATAGAAATAAAATATTATTTTTAACAAATTAGAATGTTTCTTTTCATCATTTACTGTGAATACGTTGTATACGTTTGTTTAATTTATGAACAAAAAGAAAACAGAGAAGTTGAGAGGAAATAAAGATAGCTTTAAAACTCTCTAAGACAATATTTGGGACTCATAGCAGAGCTAATGAGAATTACGGGAGCAACAAAAAATGTTATGTATTCGTTAATTATTTACTGATAAAAGATACTGAATATCTTTACTCAGAGCTAAAATAAAAAAATTAAAAAAATATTTTAATGATTTATAATGATGGATTGTGGAGATGTTTTAATAAACTTATCTTTTATTCAGACTCCTGTTTTCCCTCATTCCATTACTAAACCTTCTTATTAAAAAATATGACACGAAATTTAAACAATAATACGAAAAAAATGAATTCCGCTTAATTATATTCATTTTTCAGATTGGTTGAGGCTAAATTGTTCAATGGCCTTTAGATTTAAATTAGAATTATTAAAAATTTCCCTTAGTCGTATAAAAACAACAGATACCTTTTTAAAAAAATATTTTTTGGGACTTAAGTTACTTTAATATTTGTTAATCAGACAGCCGAAAATTTTAAAATGTATGTATATATCCCACTAAAACGAAAAAAATGTAGGTAAAAAAAAAAATGTAAAAACCCATAATTTTGGAGGAATCAGAAAAACAAGTGTTCCAAATTTTTTCAAAGAATTTTCTTGGTTTTAAATTGATAATTACATGAAAGCATAAAAGTAATTTTTCGCTATTCGGAATAAGGTTTTTTCTTACCATTGACCCCGCTTAAAATATTTATAGGCAGTCGGGTCGATGAAGTGTATTTGTCACACAATATTTTGTTTAGGCCCATGTTGTGTTACCAGGTTATCAAATATTGTGTAGGTATCGAATATTGAACAATCTATACTCGATAATATTGAATGGGTAAAATAATCAACGGTGAAAGCGTATTTAAAGTATGAATTATCCGTCTCTATTTAATACTATGTGGATCGATAATTGCTAAAAAGCACTTTTGAGATTTTTGTTTTAGAACTTTCAACTTTTGCAGAAAGAAGGCAGAATTTATTACAATATGTACTCATAAGATAACACTGTTTAGACGCTTCTTTCACTTTTTTTTTCTGTCCTTTTGTTGTCTCTTTTATAAAATTCGGGTAAGTAGACTATAGTCGGGACGATAAGAGAAGGTGCACGGAGCATCCCCCTCCACGCCTCTCCACGAGCTCCGCCCTCTTTCCCCCACCCTGGTCCCACTTCCCCTCCACCCCTCTCGGGCCAGCTATCCAGTGACTATTGTGGATATTTTCAATGTTTCGTAATACAAATTGTCTTAAAATGATACATTACTTTGGGCCCTGGTTGCTGGTCTATAAAGAATGAAAAGCGAGTAAGAGCTGTAGTACAATTGTCGGCTCCAGGCGGAGTCAGGTTAGGGGAGGGGGGAAGGAACAGCTTCAGGCCTCCCCACACCCCGTGCACCTTCTCTTGTCGTCCCGACTATAGTTGCTTTTCTGCAGTTAACTATTACTATAGATATTTGTTAGTTGGACTTGAAGACAGAACCTCTTCAATTTCTCGTTTTAAGATTGTTTTCAGTTTATGCCTTTTGTCCATCAATCCATGATTCATTCGTCGTGAGGATCTTGGGTTCAGTACGTGTTAGGGACTATACTGTTTCTAGAAAAACGATTTTATTTGCCCTATTAATATTGGTCAAGTACTCGTTCACTATCCCTATCCTAATTATGCGTGGATAGGCAAAATTTAGAGCTCTCATTGTAGCATCGTCCAATTAGTCAAGGACTTCCCCCTTTATAAAGGCTGTGTGAGCCCCAAGAGGGTCTCCAGATTAAATAAATTTAGATAAGATTAGATAAATCTTCGGCAAAACAACTCAGCACGTTTATCCAAACATAATAATAACAATATGAGATAAGGATTACTCATGACTTCATTGTAAACTTATAAGATTATAATAATTTTTGCACTGAAACTTTAGTTTTTTATATTTCAATGAAATTATTTAAAAAATGACATTTGGGTTGATCTTTCATATCTATCCTAGTGAACGTGTTAGAATTCGAAAACAACAAATAAATAAGACTGAATTTAATTAAATTTTAGCGCTTATCAGTGTACAGAATCCTTTATACCATAATACCTCTCCATGGTCTTGGTACTAAAAGACCTTTGCACGGATTTTCTTTTCTATTTAAGCCTTCGACGGTGAAGATAAAGAGCCACCATCGATCGGAACAAACGACAATCTGAGGATGCGACATTACGACGGCTGCACGCAGGCTTAACTACCCATCCAATTTCAACAAATCTTCAATCACAGTTAATTTTGAAGAACTAGGTCGTTTCCGAGCCCATGTATTTAGGAACTAATCAATAATTTTTATGTAAAGATTAATTTGGGGTCATGAAGAATACATTATGGAATAATATACGACCAAATTATTACTTATAATATATTATTAAGTAAATCAAGCCTTTTTATTAAGCAAATTTGGTTTTCGACAGAAGGCAAATAGGAAGCGATTATTTTCACAGAAATAATATTAATATACGTAAGCTCTTTATATTATAAAGAAATAATATTTGATAATAATATTAATATAATAATTGTAGGAAAGGGAAAGGAAAAATATTAAGGGACTGTATATTTAATAATATTACATTATTAGCTTAATTAAGCTTGTCTTGTTTCTGTTATCACCATAAAGGTTTTCTATGTTTATTCATTTAAACTTAACTTTAAGCTGCTATGGCTAACCAGATGATGCTACAGCGAGAGTTTTAAATCCTGCCTATCCAAGTATATTAGAATAGGGATCTTTAACGAGTTCTTCCTGTTCAGGCTCAAGACACCCATTTTACATCCCTTCCGAAGAACGACAGAACCATAAAAATAATATGTATCACATTCAAAGCTCTACTATTACAAGTCTTTAATTTGGATGGAATAAAAGTTTACAGGATGGCGCGATCAAGGAACTAGTTTCAGCAACAAGGTACATCAGAGCTCTTACATGGAAGAAAGCTGAAATGGCGCAGGAAGTGAGGAAATATCACATGGATCTTCTTGGTTAAAGTGAAACAAGAAAGAAAGGCAGGTCTTTAATTCCTATTTTTCTTTTAATGTGCCAAGTGCCTTGCATGCACACCGAACGCAATATATACCTTAATATTTTTCTTTCGACGACCCTTAAGACTAACTGGTCTAAAGCTTGCAATGTTTCAGTAATTGACAGTTTCAAATCAACAACCACCTACAAATAAATTACTCCTTTCTTACAGTAGAAGCAGTAATCTATCTAATCTTCACTCCATTAATTACTAGACTAAATTTTCTAGTCGACTTGCCCATCTACAGTAGTATTTCCTTTGCAGTGCTTTCACTTATGCTTAATATAAAGATATAACGATATATAACTACTTAACTAAATATTTTCGAGTTTGGTTCGAGTACCTTTAAGATGAAGAGTATTCCTGAAAGAACATCTCCTTGCCACACACCAGTTTTTCAACTAGTTCGACCAATAACTATAATACTAGTCTATGTTTGTGTCATAGTCATTGAAAGTAAATCGGCTTGTAGTGGGTTTGAGAACTCGCAGCGAATGGAATACTTCGCGGTCACGGTTAGAAGCACAATCATTTTTTTTATTCATTAATTATTTATATTATTATGTAATACTTTTAAGGTTATATATGGTTTTTAAGGATGCTATATAAGGATTTTAAGACTTATCCTTATATAATTTTATTAACCACTATTTTATTATTGAAGCAAATGTAACCTGGAATGTATTAATATTAATTATTCAAATCTGACTAATTAGAGAGAGGAGTCCAACAAGGTCCGAGGCTGAATTCAATTAACACGTTTTTAATACATAGTTGTTTAAACAAAAATTAATACACATTTGTTTATTTCTATGTCATTTAATGGAAACCAAATATCGTATTTTGATAGAATAAGAGCAAAAAGAATGATGTTAGAATTTCTGATTATATCTTGGAGATATACTAACCGAGAAATGCTGAAAGTGTTAAAAGGGGAAAATTGTCCGCTATTTTTATCAAAATCTTTCAAGTTCAAAAGTTGCTCTGGTGGCATTAACCTATAACTGGTAAAGTGGCTATGGCGCAAAACGTTGCCAGTATTGTGTAACAGGAGTGGGGATTCCAAACAAGCAAAAGATGTATATAGTTTCTCACCACATCGCTGGTTAGTTTTGACCCAGATATGTACACAAATTCCTGAGTAGCTACATCGGTTGGTGTCAAGGATATCAAAAAGGTAATGTTATGTTGTTATTCTATCCAAAGTACTGATACTATTAAATTGTTCAATATGTGACTTATATGTAAGATGCAATAGCAAAAATTCCAAAAACAGAGCCAAGAATGGGAAATGATCTGTTTGTGGAGCGTCTTGGAGCAATGTTGCTCTCTCTATTTGATGAGTCTGTTTGGACTGTTGGTTTGGGATGTGTTGCACTTTGCCTTATTCATTCACTGTGCTGCTCGTATCACATCAAAAGCCAAACTGACCCAACGACTAAAAACAGCAACCTTAATCCAAGGAGTTGCGCAAAAAACTAAGACAAAGAAAGGTAATGCACGAACAGCTGGGTAGGTTATAAAAGCAGCTGATTAGCAAAAGTAAGAAAAAATAGCCAACCAATAAAAAAGAGAAAAAACATATATATTCATATGAAAAAACTAGTAAGATTATTTAAAATGCATAATGTTATAAAATTGATCGTTGATGTGGTCTTTCTTTTGGTTTGTTTCCTGATGATGCCTGAATTGGCGGAAAGTTAACTATTTGTTTTTTTTCCAGTTAATGAAAACAATCTTTTCCTGCAGCCATTTAGTAATACTATCCATTACTCAAATAAAACTAGTGTGTAAGTCCCACTTTCCCTCTCTAGTGAGGAAAAGTAACCGCCACCTAGATCGAATTTGACAATCAGCACTCTGTTATTTTAAATGTTAAATGGCGGTATTATAATATTATTCATTTTATATTCCTAAAATGTTAAAATAAATAATTTTAGAACTATTTTATATACAATTCAAGATAGATTTTATTTATTTTGAAGCGATTTTATAGAAATATTTAATAATGAAGAAATGTTTCAATGTGTAAACCGTCCTAGAGATATAATTTGCATGGTTAGTAATAGAAAATTGTAAGAGATAGCGCTAGTGTAGGTTTAACAAATCTAAAGTTTCACTTTTAATTTATTAATTTTTAAATGGTTGCAGGAAAAATGTAATATTTAACAGTTGAGAAAAGTGCTTATAGCACCCACGTTTAATTACGTGGTAAAATTCCCTCGGGTGTTATACAGTGGCACTTTCCTCACTTGTCAAATAAATAACTATTGTTTTAGTAATTTTCCAATCGTAACGTATTTGTATTTTATGTCTCGTTTTGATAAGTTTTTGCTCACTTTTATATGAATTATATTTCATACGCCACTTAGTTGGTTTTTTTTGTATGGAAAGAAATTTCTTTACCTCAGGATATCCCATCATATTGCTTCACGGTATACGGCGATTCTAAACCGCTACTTATTTTGTCTAAATATACTTTCTTATAAATCCCACATCCATATAGTTATCTGTAATGTGCGTTACTTGATGTTTAACTACATATCAAAATTAAAAACAAATCAAAACGTTAACGATTTTTTTTAATTATCTTATTTTGAAAGGCTTATATTAAAGAAGAGCATAAAGGCCGGCGAACGAGAAGGCTAAACAAAGGTTGTAGACAATATAATCATGTAAGCATCTTGTGTAATATATTAATATTACCAATATTCCGTGAAAATGAAACCCGTGTTGACGTAAGGATAGGAAGGGTGTATACAAAATAATTCGGTGGATATGAAATCGATAATAATGGGCATGACTAAATCATAATAGTTGAATAAAATCAGATCCTGAACGATAGGTATAGAGATCGACTGCAATCCCGCAAATTACGTCTCCGATATCCTTTTAATGGATCTAAGTATGTCAGAAAACCTGATATAAAACAGATCATGAACGCGAGATCTAAAACTGATACTATTTTGGAAACTACAGCTTCGAAAATCCTATAATGGATTACAATATTGAAAAAAATCTATTTCTGTTATTCTACCACCAGTTTTTTCCCAGCAAAGAGTTATCATGAATTGATTTTCTTGTACAGTTTCTTTTTTTTTCCAGTCTTCACTAGTAGAGGCTTGAAGACCCCTCGCTGTCATTTCTTCCTCCAGTTCTTCATACCACGTTTCCTACTGGACACCATCTTTTTCTTATTTTTTCTGAAGATCAACTCCTTATATTTTCCAGCCATCGACAAAGTCATACGCTGCAGGTGGCCGTACCATCTCAGCTTCTTTCTTATTACTCTTTCGCTGATGGTTGCTTCTTTCTTCGATTTCAAAAATCCAACTGTTATATCTGTAACCCTACCTGGTCTATGAAAAGAAGAAGGGGTTAACCTAACAAGTTAAAATGTTTCGATTTTTGTGGGCTCGATCTTAAAATTCATAAAACTTACGAAATCTTTGTCTCCAGTAACTCTATAAGGGACCTCAATATCGAACAAAAAGTGATTCATAAAAAATGGGTCAAAAGATCTTTTTCTTGATGGTAGAAATGGAATAACTCTTTCTATTAAAGTATAAGTATCGTATAAAGTATCGAGTAAGGTATTTCTTACATATATTTGATTTCTGAATCAAATGAGACCACTTCCACGAAGCAACAGTGTATAATTCAGAACATATTACTGATCTATAACTAAAAACCACAGCAATAGTAATTTTTAATTAACTATAATTATGTCAAGGTAAATATTAATAAAGTTAATAGCAGTCTTCAAAATCAACAAGACATTTTATATGATGAGGCCTTGGTCCTACTACTAGCGGGACAGGAAATTTAATTATTGTCTTTTTAATTAAGCCGTGTTTTTGTTATGGGAAGCGATTAATCAAAAACCTGTCAGTATGAATTAGTCGTGTGTGACCAATGCATAGTATAGCAGACAATACTCTATAAAGGTAACTAAACTAAAGGCTGGTTTTAACTAAATATATTATTCTTTAGCTTTGTGGTTAAACAATAGTTTTAATGTTGTTTTTTTATTTTTTATTTACTTTTGAATGTTTTTCTGATCCCTCTGCTGAGCTAAAAATATACCAATTTTAGGGGAACATCTGCATTTATCGTTATTTAGTTTCGCTTAAATACAGTCAAAGTGTCTGCTGTCGTTGGGTTCGACTTCTCATCGAAAAATTAAATGTGACGTGAATTTAGTTTTTATCTGCACAGTCGTGGTTTAACAGTGAAATTTACACAATTTTATTTTATTTTATTTACACATTTAAACAGTTTGTATTAACTTATCTCGAATCGGATTAACTTTAGCCTTCTAAAAATAAATTAGTATACAAGCACAATTTTCTAAAACTTCTTTTATGTCTGTATTTGTCTTTAACGAGAGAATAATGAATAAAAATATGACAAATTCGGGAGGTGAAATCAGGAAATATTTATAAAGAAAATGCACTAATAGGAAAAAATCATCACCTATCTTGAAAACTAAAACAGATGATAACAAAATAATATGCATATTCTTGTAGAATTATTTATAAGCATTATTTTTTGTGGTGTTTTTTTCATTCCATCGCATCTTTCTCGAGATTAAAGAGAGAAACGCAAGAACAAAAGAAAAATTACACCTTAACTTCTACACTCCTCCACATGGACATAAAGTTAACGGGAGCTTTTATTATGTTTACCCCCTAAGTACTCCCACTCCAAAGTTAAATGCAATGCATGCCTTCTTCATTCTGATATTCGTCAATCATTGATTGCACTACTTTATATATTTGTCTATATATATATATATATATATATATATATATATACACACTTTTTTTTTTTAAAGCGTTTGAATGTTCAAAGAAAGTATTTTGCTAAGTAAATTTCTATTCTTTACTTATTTTTTTATTATCTTCAACGGGTATAACACCAAACTTCTTGTTAGTAAAAAGATTAGAGGAAGAGACTTTTTAGAAAATTTCTCGCTATTTTTTAATTAAAAAGTTATTAATAATTTGGTGAGAATTGTTAAAAACAAAAAAAAAATCAATTAAAATGGGCAGAAGCTCAAAAAGATACATAAATTATATATTATAGGATACATTAGGAGAAATCCCAAATAGTGAAGTGAAAGAAATTGGACCGGGTTGGGGTCAATAAATTTCTCAAAAGTAGAGAGAAACGTATATTTAAGAGCCAACGTTTCGACCCACTTTGCAGGTTCTTCAGGGTTGTCAAGAGGGAGAACGGGGGGCTCGGTTTAAGACCGTCACGAGCTCTACTTACATCGTAATCAAACGGAAAACTGCCCAAAAAAAAGAGCAAACCTTTAAGTTTTTAAAATACTGGAAAAATCATTTGGTTCTTATCATCGCAAGAGAGAAAAACTAGCAATAAATTATATGTCTAAATTTCATCCCCAAAAATAACACCCAAATATTAAATTAATTTTTAGTCGTTTACTGTCTTCAGAATAAAAATCATTTAATATTTAAGAAATACCTTACATAAAGTAGAAATTCAAAACTCTCACTGGATCCAGTAAGTACATCTCTTCCGCCTATCTAAAAGCTTGATTTCTCCTTTGAATATAAAACCAAATTATTCTGTTTCTTCTAGTTTTGGAAACTTTCATTGTCTACATCGATGGGTCCGAATCCCATTAATCAACAGCGTCATCATTTTTTTTCACACAAAACTTCATAAATTATTCAATTCAATTATTCAGCAAGGAAGAATTCCACCCAATAACATCAGCACTTTTCTATTCAATATCAATGATTTCTACAATCATTGAAAAAATTATCGACTTGTTGAAATCATTGAATAATAATAACATATATCCTGAAAAATATTTTACTTCCAGGATATGGTTAAAATTTATAATCCATACGCCAAGTAACGAGTGTATATTCTAAATCACAACAAACCAAAAAAAACAAATAAACGATATCTAAAAAAATATAACGATATCTTATCAAATGACTTTATCAATTGTTTAATTAATTGTTCTAGGGAGTTTTATATATTTAATTAATCACTTTTGGAATTCATTACTCAAAAAAACTTTTCTGAATTCATTTCATTTTCTGTTATGTAATCTCAGCATTATCAAACTCTAACTTTAGCGATGAATTTCCTTTTAGATAGCAGTGCTCTTGATACGTTACAACAGATATTTAGATAAGAAAGAAAACTTCAATCAGCAACGAACGTTCACCATGAAGGAGGACCCTGCCGAAATTTTCCGGGATTACTTGAAAATCCGGTCAGACCACCCCAAACCCGATTATGGTAAGAAATTATATAATATTTTATTATTAATATTTTTTTTAATTTTTATAAATAGCATTTAGTAGTAAAACAAACTTTTTAGAGGAATGTGTCAACTTTGTAAAGAAGAGAGCAGATGAATATGGATTCAAGACACAGATTCATCATCTGGATGAAACAAAACCTATGCTTATTGTTAGCCTTGAAGGTTCAGAACCGAACATTCCGTCCATCCTCCTAAACTCCCACATGGATGTGGTACCAGTGATTGAAGTAAGCCATTAAATTTATTTGATCAGTGTTTCCAACCGTACATAGATGAACTTTTTGGTGCTATCACATTTCTAATATTTTTACTTGAGCCATTATTAGTTGACGGTATAAATATGGAGATGGAAATGGTTCGGATGGAGATTAAAAAAATAACTCCTTAATATGTGATAAGCTATTTATTACTAACTAGCATTTTGACCCACTTTGCAAGCCCGCAAAAATATTTGGCGTTGGTGTAACCCTAGTTATGAATTCCCTTCTATTCTGGCACGTAATCATCGGAAGTGATACTTGGCGATCTTAATAGATTTTAAACAAAATAAAAAGGTTGGAGACGAACCCGCGCCTTGGAGCATAGAAGGTTGATATGCTAACCACTACACCATAATTGACCCCGACTGCCTTTTACCGCCCACCGAAAGATAAGGGGAATATAGCAATCATAACATTATTCATCTATCCCGATGAATTCATCTATTCCTCGAACGAAGTGAGAATTATTACTTGTATCGGATAATCTTAGCTACGAAACTTTTGGATTTTTAGATTTCAACGGATGTATCCTTTTTGGCCATTCTTGAATCAATTTTGACTAGTTTCTTTCGTAAAAGTAATTATTATTTTAAATTATTTTGTATTATTCAATCTATATATATTAAAGAGTTCGTCCTGACCATCGCAGAGCCATAACGGCTTAAGGTACAGACTTGAAATTCGGACAGTAGGTACATTTTATAAGGCCAAAGCGCACTAAGAAAGGATTTTGGAAAATTCGTCCCCTAAGAGGGTGAAAAGGGTGACAAACCTTTATAATAAAATAATCATGTTATCTATAATAATAATAATTATGTTATCTATAATAATATTAATCATATATAAGACTTCAGTGGTATCTTCTGGTTTAGACCGTGTCGTTAAATCTTTCGCCAACGTTTCGCAAGACATGATGCTGACTTCTTCAGGGCGGAAAAGAGAACGAAGATGTTCCGCTCGTCCAAGGTCTTATATACCTGCTCGGATCCACTCGTTAGTCGTCCGATCGACTTCGTGTCCTGGGACGGAGTCTACTTTTCCATGAACGTGATTGACTTGTTTCTGGTTGTTCTCATTGATTGGATTTCGACTCTGCTTAGATTTTACCTTACTTAGGTTTTACTTCATAAAATGCGTTTTTACAACATTCATAATGCACTAAATAATATATAAATTTAATTATTTTCCTATTCCCCTCTACTGCGTGAACATTGAACCTGCACTTCGTACCCTAGCCTCTCAGTCAGGTCCCGGTTCCGAAACTGCGCACATCGCTTTAATTTTAAATTTAACTATTAAAACTAAAGTTAAACAATATATTCAGACAAAATACAGTATTCAACTGTAATAGAATAGAAAAATAATTTTATTCTGAGACCAGGTCCCTTCAGAATAACAGAGATGAACAAAATTAAATAAATATTTATCTGGCCAAAGGCCTACGTCAGAATAAAATAATATTTACATAATATCTTAAAAGTAATTAACTAAACAGGTATGTTTTGGTAGAGAATCAGGAAATGTAACACAAAATTAAAATAAAAAAACAGACAAATTTACAATAAAAAGAAATAGGCTTATAGAAAAATAAAAGAATAAATTATAGCGTCTAATAATAAAAAAAATTATATCATTATAAGTTAGGAATATTTACAATAGTTCATCAATCGATCAAGTTGAATATATCTATAAATTATTTACTGCTTATAAACCATCTGATTGGAAATTTAGAAGATGTATAAAAAGTTGGATTTGAATGAGTTTAAAGAAGACGCATGACGGATATCGGGTCGGAGTGAGTTCCAATACATACAGAACGAGTGAGAAAGATGCACTCAAAAGTTTTGGTTCTATGGGAACGGATATAAAGATCGGATGGGCGAGATCTTGTGCCCTGGGATTTGATAGAGGGTTTGAATTGTAGGAGACTATAGATATAAGATGGATGTTGTGAGTTGATGGTTTGATATAAGTAAAAACCAAGGATATAGAGTCTAAGGATAAAAGGGAAAAGCCACTTTAACTCAACGTAACGGCGGGACACATGAGACCTCCTCGGGGCGTCGAAGACAAATCGAAGCGAACAATTCATGATTCGCCTCAATCTCTCCTCGAGTCTGTTCGAGAGGCCACCATATGCCACACAACCATAGTCAAAGTGAGGAAAGATGTGATGAGGAGCTTACGGATAGGTAGTATTAGAAGATGCCTGAAACGTTGGAATAACTTTAGAGAGCTTATTACTCGAACAGGAAATTTGGGTAACGTGGGGTTTCCATGAGAGGGAATGGTCGAAAATGATTCCGAGGTTTCTAACAGAGGTACTGGAGGCAATAGGGTGATCATTTAAGGTTAATCGAGAAAGTGAGTTGATAGATTTAAGAAGGGCGTTGGAACCAATTAGGATGGCCTGAGTTTTCGCAACATTTAGCAACAGTTTATTCAAGTTTGCCCGGGCACTGATTCTATCTAGAGCACCTTGAATATTGGGAAATGCAGCTATTATCTCAGATGGGGGAAAGAACAAATAGATCTGAGAATCTTCGGACAACGGATGGTGGGAACAGTGGAGGACTGACTGATTTGGGAAGGTCATATATATATATATATATATATATATATATATATAAGGTAATGAACGAATTTTTACTACTTCATATTAGAAATGAGTTTGTTTCAAAATAATTTTATAAATTTTATGTCTGTTAAATTAACCATTCATTAATTTACTTAGAATTTACTATTTAAAATACTTTCTTACAACGTTAATATAACCCTAAAAAATATATCAATTTCATTTCTTTTCCTATTCCCTTCTACCTCGCGAACATTGAACCTGTTCAAGGTAACCTAGCATTTCAGTCAGGTCCCGGCTCCAAAACTGCGCACATCGCTGCAATTTCAAATTTACATATTAAAATTAAAGTTAAACAATGTATACAGACAACATAAAGTATTCAACTGTAAAAAAAGGTAATGACCGAATTTTCGCTATTGTAAATTAGAAATACTTCACTAACTCCGAAGTCTGTAAAAGTAACCATTCTTTAATTCAATTAGATTTTACTATATAAAATATGTTTTGGCAAAATATCTATGTTTTGACAAAAGATGGGAGGAAAAAAAACGTTGTTTATAAAAATGTACTTGAATAAGCTATTTGTAATAAAACACTTATTTTAATGTATTTATGTATTTTATCTGCAAAGTAATTAGCCTAAAAAATTAAAAATGCTCCCCAAAGTCACTTTTTCACGCAGACGAAGTCGAGGGCACAGCTAGTAGTCAATAATTTATATAAACAAAAGATACATGACAATGAACACACAGATTTTAATTAGATAAATAGTATCTTTTTGGAGCACTGATGATTAGATAAAGACATCTACGGAAGTCATGTGTTGTCCAACTGTACCTGTACCAACACAACAACACACAAAAGGTTTTTGTATTTAGTGAGTGGTACAGACTACGCAGACTTGAACCGTCAGGTTTTCCCTGGTACCTACTTTATATAAGGTGGGTGAGCCCCAATAGAGATCGTAGATCCCTCAGGGTCTATCCGTTGCGGTTAACAGGTTAAATAATTTATCAGCCACAGCCGGATTTAAGCCCGAAACCTTCAGCACAGCGACTCATCACACAACACACTGATGCCTTTTCTATCTAAGATATATTTTTCCATTCCATATTTTCCTGGTGTTTTTGTTTTTTTTGTTGGTATATACTAGAGGATTGGTTAGTGGCAGTTTCCACGTTTTGGTCTTATGTATACAGTAGCTGACATTCGAAAAGTATATCAAAGAGGAAGAAAATGTTCTTAAATTTTTTTCAAACCTTCATATTCTGAGACATCCGGATATCGATTGGCACTTTTTGCAAAAGCTCTCATAAAAGACTGAATCACAAAATCGAAAAATGTTCTCAAAAACATATAAACAATTTCGTATGAATATACTTTTTTCCGCTTATTATTTTAACGTAATATCACTTTTACAGCATTCACGATATCACATTATAAATAACAATATCACCTTATCATTTGAATTTCAAAGGTTTTTTCTTTTTATTATTTTATCGAGTTGTACACTGCAATATATACATCTAGTACAATTGCTATAAGAATAAATAATACATGATAGGACATATAGAGACTTACCCACTGGCAGCACTCTAATGAATTTCAAAGCTAATACGATAGTTTATGATCTTATTATTTTGTTATTTTCTCCGAATTTGATTCATGTCAAAAAATGTCTCCCAAGATCTAGGAAAGCCGTAATCGAGGAAGAGTTTGGCGCTACAATAATCATAACAAAAAAGAGAATAGCGTGGAGCAGAGAAGCAGAGAGTAACTTGATATACGTGAACTTGAATAATGTGGAGGATGGTTTCATGCGAAACTTAATTTTCAAACCTAAAATCTGGTGAGAGCAAAAAACGACGTCACTATATCATTACATAACGATATCAGTTACTGGAACAGTTGTGTACCTAGTTTCTAAAGATAATTTCATTTATAAAAGATATACAGCAAAAACAAAAAATTAGTTAAACATATTAGGGGGTTTATGATTTTTTGATAAACTTAATCATTATGTAACATACTTAATAATTATGTCTTTAAATTAATGATAATCATTTTTATTCAATCCGTATATTATGTCCTAGGACCAATGGGATTATCCTCCCTTTGGAGCGGAGATGGATAAGGAAGGAACCATTTATGCCAGAGGTGCGCAGGATATGAAAAGCGTTACCGTCGCCCAACTGGAGGCTTTGAGGAGGATAAAATCTTCAAACATAAAACTGAAGAGGACAGTCCACATGACTTTACTTCCAGGTAAATCCAATAATTTCATGTAAGCTATATCCCCATCAACAGTGAAACATAAATGAAAAAGCCATGAAGGGAAAGCCATCATGAGGCTCCATGAGCCGTTTATATAATTATCCCAATTAAAGCAAATTAACCCAATTAAACCCCATTCCATAATGCATTTGTAAATTTCAATAAATAAAGTAAAATATGTTTTTTGTCAAATTCAATAACTGAAAAATAACAAGGCCCATCAAATGTAAGCCTCCGGCACTAAATATTTTTAAAAACAAGTTATATTAGTTGATATTGTTCATATTTTAGTTTCATTTTCTGCTTTCTTAATTTCTACTTGACTTTGTAATTATCTACTGCTTCTCTATATATAATTATTGTAATCTTATTTCTATTATTTTTTATTTCTTGTACTCTGCTTTCTTTTTCTTTTTTAAATGTTATCACTGTAGGTAATTCGCAACTTTTTTTTTCCTCATTAATTCTTTCTCATTTAATAAGACCTAATAATACCCTGTATTAATATACTCTAAGACATAATAATATCCTGTATAGAAACCAGTATTTTTATTTTAAAGGGACTTGTTTAAAGCTTAGAAAAATACAAATTTAATGATATAATTATGGTACTCAGATACCTTCTTGAATTTATTTTTCATACACTTGACCTTGATCTTGTAGTTATCACATCAAATTTATTGTCGTGATATAATTGTAAGGTGCTTCCACCTTAATTTTATTTTTATTTTCGAATGTATCAATTTCACCTACTAATAGACAGAACTTAATGGTTTAATGGGAACATATTTACCTTGAAAAGTTTTTTAGTAATCGCTTTATGTTTAAAAAAATTACTAAAAAAAATTGATAATTTTCAGCTTTTCTGGGGAGAATCGAACCACAGTTTATGTGAAAAATATTTTTGCTTTTATTTGAAAAGTCCGTACAATGTTGAAACAGCCCTGAACAGAAATCCTTTATAGGTGTAAACGAATTACAAAATAGTTTCTGGTGAAAAGAGGCTAATGGTGCATGGACACTTTTAAAGTGTTTAAGCCAATAGTTATGAATTTTATCCGGCCCAGGTGCTTTCCAGTTGTGTGTTCATTTGATAGATTCCTGTACATCATTGGTATTAATATGCCCTACATCCTGGAACATTCTGTGTCTCTTCCTGCAAATTTCTGAGCCAAAAAGCATTATTGTTATAATTTTTTGGGCAGCCCCAAATTTTTTCCCAATAATAAGAAAGTCAGACTTATCAAGGTGCAAAATGGAAAAGGAGTCTTTCTTCTTATTCGATTTTAGATGTTCATACAATTTTCTCTCAGCTGTTTGAAACCAACGATTTTCTTTTGTTCAGGATTCAGCTTTTGCATATCTTCTGACCCTGTAAGCATAAACTTTTGTTTCACGAGTTCTGAGAGCGCTTACAACTTCAAATTGAGTTCAGATCTGTTGACGGAGCCTATATATTTCACAATGTGTTCATCAATCTTAGTCTTCTATGTTATGTGGATTATTGAGATAGTTAGAGAGAACCCCAATACTTTTGCGTAATTCGTCAATTTTACGCTTCAACCTTCTCCTCCAAGGTGGATCGAAATTCTTTTTATCGGCTATACTCTTTCTTTTTTCCAGATCCACTTCTCTTCCCTGAAGTCCCAAATGGATTATAACGGTCCTTGCTGCTATATGTATCAAGTGTCGGATTTCATTAAAGTCGCAGTCGTTTGTTATATAGGTATTCTTGCAACAGATTACCTACTGCTAAGACAGTTTGGAGTGTATTCTAAAAATATGGCACCTTAGCGATGACGGAACGACTACCGAGAGGTATGCCCTGGACTTTTAAGTGTCTGTTTTAAACTGGTACTGATATCTGCTTTATTTACACTATTTGATTGTCTGAGGGTTCTTCCTGATTCACTTGAGTGATAGGTTCAATGATTTGCGGTTGAGATGGCAATATATCATGAGCTTGGTTTAGGTTTAACCTGCGCGCTACCTCTTCTTTAATATCATTTATTTCAGCCATCGAAAAAACTTTCCGTTGAGTATCTGCTTCACCTGATCAGCGATACGTTAAGATGTAACTTGAATATGTGAGGCTTCTTCATTCCAGTGGCTAGTTATTCGTGATCTATACCCAGTTTTATCAGTTTCCAAATTCATAATCCAATTCCAAAGAAATAATCTCGGATTGCTGACGCGTTCATCTTGAGTGTCCATTTCATCCGTTCTTGTTCATTTCTTCGGTGTTACGGGACTCTTCCTTGCGCGGGAGGCTCATCAGCGTCTAAGCACAAAGCAGAGTTTGATACAGGTGCTAGGGTAGCCGGTCTTACGATTCCAAACGTCATCGATGCACCGCTCACATTGCCGGCCGATGTCGAGGGCTGGTACCCTCCAGAGCAGCCCTTACTCTGGATTCGTCCGAGGCAAGCCTTCTGGTTCGTAGCTCCATGTTAATGCGTGGGATGCATTTTATACCTGCTGCCAGGTCTTCCTAGGAAAGGTAGTCCTAGGGTGTGTACTGTGAATAACCTTAATGCTAGTGAATTGTTTTGGGTTTTGTGCATGGTGTAGTGTACTAGGGAACCCGGAGGGGGGGGGGGCGTATTACCCCAGCAACTGCATCCATCAGTTTCCCCTTATGGGTTTATTTATTTTATTATTATTATAATTATTTTATAAATTAAAGAAAATTTTTGTTTTTTTATTGATAAAAAAATTACATTTTCATAAGACTATAGTTATACATTTTATATTTTCCAATTATAATTTAAAATTCATCAAAACGACTGTGAAAAATGGAGTTCAGTTAAATATTCTGAATACAGAAATACAGTTGACAACTTAACTAAAAGCTTATTAATATTTTTAATAATAGAACAACTAAAATAAATTTATAAATAAATTAAACTCTATATTAGTATTGATAATTAATGAAAATTTCTATTTTCAGATGAAGAAGTTGGAAGCCAAGATGGGATGGCAAAATTTGTCCAAACACAAACTTTCAAGGATTTGAATGTAGGTTTTGATATTGATGAAGGTGCTACAAGTACAGATGAAGAATTAATTATGTTTACTAAAGAAAGATACAGGTGGGGTAAGTGAAAATGATAATGATAATTAACAATTCAAGAAGCTCAACATTGTCATTTTATAATATAAAGACATGATAAAAGTGCTTGAAGATTTGTGGTACTGGTGGATAGATTTTCAGGAATGTGCACTTATTTGAGGGAAACTATTTTTCTTCTTTGTACGCAGAAAAGAAAAGTATTTTAGTCAGTTGTTGTAAAACACTATTTTAGATAAATTATCTCAAAATAAATACTGATATCTCTAGTAGATGTTATGCCAAATATTCAATTAAAAAGAGAAAAAGAACATACAATAATGATTGTTTAAATATTAAATGATTTTCCTTAAAATAATTGTGAAAATAAAAACATTAGAATTTAACTCGTTTTATTCCAGTGACCCCTTGGCTTTAGTTCTTACCTAGAAGAAAAGAAAAAATTCTAATATTATTTTTCTTTTTGATAGGAGTATTAATCCACTGCACTGGTACAACTGGACACGGCTCGCTCCTTCATGAGAATACAGCTGGAGAAAAATTAAGAGTGGTAATTGACCGTTTCATGGATCGCAGAAAAAGTGAAGCTAAGGATTCACCAAGTATTCTTCAGTTGGGAGACACAACAACCATTAATTTAACTCAACTTCAGGTACCAAATTACTGCTAAGCAATGAAATATTTGCTTACAGCTTCAAGTTGGCCATGTACAGACTACGAATAATAATAGATCTATGATCACAGGCCTTTAATGGATAACTAATTTTGCCTCTTCAGGGGAACATAATTTAATGATTTCAGGGTTAACTAAAAGCTAAGAAGACAAGAGTATCATCTCCTTGTTGAAATCTCAGACTAATTTTTATGTTACTCTAATAATACTGTTATTAAGTTATAAGATTTAATTTATATACTAAAGTGTCACTGCTAAAAATTATTCCTGTGTACTATGATTCTGAAAGCTTATTAAAAAAATATTACAAACACTGTATTTATATGCATTTTATAATTCAGGTATGTAGGTTAGGTATTCTAGGTGCTAGAGTGCAATATCCTTCTTTTTTTTCAAGCCACTTATATAATGTAAAGTCTTTCACTCACTGAATGAAATATGACTGTGTCCATAACAATAGTTCCTTATAACACATAGCTGCTTTCCTATATTTCTGGTGATAAGCAAACATTTCTCAATAAATGATAATCAATTTTTTAAGGAATAGTCAGTGTTAGTATAATATTTATCATATTCTGAAATTCTAATACTTAGGCTCTTGGTTAAATAATATCAAAAAAGAAAGAATTATTAAAGCTCATTATAATCTGTAAACATTAACATAGTAACAGCAGAAGTCAAGTTGAATTTTAGAAATAATAAAAATGGACATTTCATATGAAACAACCCGATAAAATGTTTCTTGTGTCCTCTTGGAAATTTCTAGTAATTATACTTAGCAGGCAGCTCATTGTATGTAGATATTCCCTTCTGAAGAATTGAGGGCTGAATCTTGCTAGTTTATAAGGATGATTTTCATATATAACTCGGATAAGTCTATTTTTAATAATAGTTGTAAATACTTTGCATGTTGGGTACGGATTATATCTACCTGATATGTTCGATATTTACCCTAACATATTTAAATTGATTGAACTTAAATAAAGCAAGGGTTACTATTTTGTTAAATAATATCAAAATTGCAATATCATTTCATCATATATCCATTTGTGTCTAGTGTGCCCAATTATTTCTCATTTCTCATCAGTCATACCACTGATGTGGTTCTACTCCTCACTTATTTTATGCTTATTTAAAAATTATGTTTATGTTATTATATTTATATTGTAAAATAAATATATAAATGGTATTTATACAATAAAGTAGTATACATATATATTATTGATGTATTTTCTTATTCATTGATTTTCTTTTATAGGGTGGTGTTCAGAATAATGTTGTTCCACCAGAATTAGTGGTTGGATTTGATATCAGGATAGCTTCTGATGGCAACCATGAAGAATTGGAAAACTGGATTGCTGTAATAATGTCTAAACAATTTTCTTATAGTGCTAGATTATTATTATAATTATTACAGTGAAATAGCATATTAACTACAATTCTTACTCCCATTTGCGACAGTTCAAATATAATATTTATAAATTTGTATGAAATAATTAAAAATTCATAAACATTGTTTCAGTAAATAATGAATTTCCAATTGATTGAAACAACAATTTCTTTATATTTTATAAATTTTTATTATTTCATTAAAATATAGAGCTATAATCATGTCATTGCTTAGATTCCATCCATTAAGTTAAGAATATATGAGAAAAAGGTTCTCACTATTTCCTAAAATTAAATAGTACAGCACCGACCACACACATATATTATGCAATTAATGACAAATAAGCTTTACCACATTAGTGTTATCTTTATTAACAGCTCACTATATCATCTCCTGTTTAAAATGTAGCGCTTCCTTTACTTCTATTTTTATTTCTTCTATATTCGTACTAACTTTAATATTATCTATACCTATTTATAAAATCAAATAAACAATTTATTAATAGTTATGGACAGGTTAAAATGACAGTGAATCATTTCAGAATGTCTGCGAAGAAGCTGGTGAAGGAGTGTATCCAGAATATCTTCAGAAAGAGGAAAGTGTTTCACCTTCACTATTATCTGATGAAAATCCGTTTTGGAAAGCTATGCAAACTACTCTCAAAACCATGTATTTGTTCAAACATACCTATATATTTCATTATAATGTTATAACTAAGATTTAATGACTAACAATATTGCCCTTTTATATCGTTTGAGCTCATATGCAATTGTTATTTACTTTTTTATTAGTTTCTTTATTTGGTCTATGTTTATAAGTACTTCAGATGGGACGGAAAGGAAGGATTATCCTATCCTATCGTTATAACGATTTTAATGTATAATCTATCCATGTTTATATAGTTGGATTATCCATCGTAATCATATAAATATGGCGGTCACCTGTGGTGTACTGGTATGAATATCAACCTTCTATGCCCTACATTGTAGCATGACAGGAAGCCTAAGATTCTTTGAAAGGAGTAATCCTCGGTTAAACTCCTCGGTTACGCCATCTTTTGTAAGGGATGTAAAATAAGCCTCGTGAACCGGTACGGTGTCAGGTATTCATTAAAGATTCCTATCATAACACCTGGATAGGCAAAATTTAGGACACCCACTAGAGCATCATCATAGTAGGATAAACTGGCATGAAATGAATAAACAACAACGTATAAAATGTGTGTGTGTATATATATTTTTTTATCACTTAGGATTACATTTGAACACGTCGAAAAATTTCAGCACTCTTCACTAAAGATAACTAAATAAACAGAATTCTCGATGTAGAATTGAAGATTATAAATAGTTGTTGTTTTTTTTATCTATACATTTCTTATATGAGATGAAAATAGTTGACTGGATGATCTAATGTAAAGGAGATAGTTGGGGGGTGCAGTCAGAAAGAACACTGAATAAGTAATACAATTATAATTATGTGCCGACGTTTCGACCTACTACCTTGTAATATTCGTTATCTTCCATCTTCATATCTGCCACTATTTTAAATTTCTACATTACTTGTCACCATATTATTGTTACTGTACATTTTTATAATTTTTGTTCTGTTTGTTTCTTTCTCATAGCCCTGAAGATGACCTACACTGTAGGTCGAAACGTCGGCACATAATTATAAGTGTATTACTTATTCAATGTTCTTTCTGACTGCACCCCCCAACTATCTCCTTTACATTATACATTTCTTAGTTCTCTCATTTTGCCCTGGAACTTAAAAATTATAATTTATAATACAATAACTATTTATTTATAACAATGACATAGAACTAACTGATTTGGTAATTGCTAACCAAAACTCTTTGAAAACCAATATTAATCTTTAGAATATTTCATTGTCTGTTCTATATTGTAGTAAAACATTCAAAACAAGATATATAGTATATACTAATAAATTTAAGCATCTATAATGATGTAATGTTATAGCAATTTCTTTTTAATAATTTGTTATTTTCACAGGGGTTCAAAATTTATCGTAATGAGCTGTCCTGGAACAACAGATGCGAGATTTGCCAGATTAGTAAGTATTGAGTATTTAAATTTTAATTCATTATAAAATGCTATTTTTGGATCATTTGGATTTAAAAAACAATCAAAGTGTTTATAAAATAAATAAATAATAAGTATAAAAAAAAAATTTATTGATATAGATGGCATTGTAAATACTAGGCATTGTTATATGAATTTTGTTATTTTTTAAAAACTTGCATAATCATTAATATGGAAGGGAACTCTGCATAATAAAACTTATCATGCAATGAAGCAAATAATTTGTGCGTATAAATATAAATATTATTATACATATTTCATGTATTAATTTTTATTTTTTTTTAGGCTGGAGTGCCAGCAGTAGGATTCTCCCCCTTTAATCATACACCTAGAAGACTTCATGCTGAAAATGAATGCATGAATAAAGATGTTTTCCTCAAAGGAATAACAATTTATGAACAACTAATAATGAATGTAGCAAATGTATAAGAAAAAAAGTTATTAAAATGGCATAAACTCATTTTAATATCATCATATAATGATAAAATCATTATTATCTGATTTTGTATTTTGAATTATTGTTGACCTCAAGAGATGTTATTTCTATCCCACGAAATATTTATGACAATGTATGAAATACATTGACTTATAAAAGGAAAGGTACAATGCCGGTTTTTTGTTGTTGTTTTTTTATAAATTTGGATGTTTAAAAAGAATTAAAATATAATTGTCTATTGTGTGCCCATTTGTTTTTCAGAATCCATTGTATCCAGTTTCAAAGGTGATGGTTTCAATAAATCCACATAGATGCTTTTTTATCTCAAAGACTGAACCACAGATTATGTTATTCTTTAATTAGTCCCAAACAAAATATTTTTTCCAATAAAATGTAATTATGCAATGACTGTTTTTTCCAATGTTTTCCGTACATTTTTAAAACTACATTACAGCAATTTGTTATTAGAAAAAAAATATGCATGAATTCGATCCTCTGGTTGTGACAATTTCAAAAATCAACTAAACAATAAATAATCTTAGACATCACGATGTTAATCTTTAGCATATGAAAACTGTTTTTAGAACTTCAAACCGTTAGAACGACAGTGACTGGGTAGTTTTGAGACAATTTGTGAAAATAAATTTAAAAAATTGTATTTCTGCTTGAATTACCGTAATAACTTCTTATATTTTTAATACCCGGTGTTTTTTCCGAAGTTATGAAACCAACAATTTAAAAAAAAAACAAAAACGAAAACTACTATTGTTTTCTTATACCAAATGCATTGGGAATATCATAAAATTACAAGTAAATCTACATATAATTTAAAAGTAGTCTTATATTTTATTTTTGGTAGGAAATAAAACGCGATCTTGTGAGACTTTTACGAAAACTATTGTAATATTTTAGAAAATGAAACTCATAAAATTTCTTCAGCAACCTACTGAGTTTGAATCCGGTTCGTCTAAAAATAATTTTATAATTGAATTTTATATTTAAACCTTCAGAATGAAAATATTACATCATTTCCAATATTTTGGTACGAAACGAGCTGAAAAGATTATTTCATGCCCATGGACGTAATTTGGAATTAGGCAATGGAAAACCTCAAAAGAGGATTAGCTAAAGTAAGCTACGATTAGATAAGGTTTGTATTTGAGTTCTGAATTTTTGACTCATATCTAGAAAAATACATTGGCCACCTCCACAATGTACGGATGTCCGAAATCAGGATTTTTAATGTCTATTCAAACAAATTATCAAAATAAAGATAAACGAACTTTTATCTTTATTTGCAGTTTTTTAATTTATTTATTTTCCTTTATTATTATTTTTTGTGTGAGATATCCTGAACAAAAACCACAGTACCGTTTTATCTCTTGCATAATCATAATTGTAATTATTATATTTCAGTTAGAAATTCAGAGGAATGTAGTCAACGGGTTTTTATTTAATAAAGAAAATTAAAACACTTAAAATTAGATAAAAATAAGTATTTTTTTATTGTCTTGAGATAATGAAAGCATTGAGAACCAATAAAAGTGGCTACTTTAAGATAAACCTAGAAATTGTTGTTCTGTATTCTGTGTGTCTTTTGAAATAATTTTATGTACCTAAGTATATTTTAATTTTTTATAATTATTGGTCATTTCTTATGAGTTATAAATATTTTTATTTTTTAAAGAGAAAAGATAGGCCCTCGACCGGGACTTGAACCCGGAACCTTTGTCTCACCGTGACATCACCCTGCCAATTGAGCTATCCAAGGCCCCTGCCGGTCGAGGACAAACCTTTTCTCTCATAGATCCTAAAGCCCCAGTGCTCCCGCCATTTTTGCTATGAATACACTAGAACGAAGTTCTTTGAACATTAATTTTAATTTAGGATCTCATTGACTTACGTCATATTACTATTTATAATTTGTTATAATTATTGGTCATTTTTTATGAGTTATAAATATTTTTATTTTTTAAAGAGAAAAGATAGGCCCTCGACCGGGATTTGAACCCGGAACCTTTGTCTCACCGTGACATCGCTCTGCCAATTGAGCTATCCAAGGCACCTGCCGGACGAGGACAAACCTTTTCTCTCATAGGTTTGTCCTCGACCGGCAGGAGCCTTGGATAGCTAAAAAAATATTTATAACTCATAAAAAATGACCAATAATTATAAAAAATTATAAATAATAATATGACGTAAGTCAATAAGATCCTAAATTAAAATTAATGTTCAAAGAACTTCGTCCTAGTGTATTCATCGCAAAAATGGCGGGAGCACTGGAGCTTTAGGATCTATGAGAGAAAAGGTTTGTCCTCGACCGGCAGAGGCCTTGGATAGCTCAATTGGGAGAGCGATGTCACGTTGAGACAAAGGTTCCGAGTTCAAATCCCGGTCGAGGGCCTATCTTTTCTCTTTAAAAAATAAAAATATTTATAACTCATAAAAAATGACCAATAATTATAAAAAAATATAAATAATAATATGATGTAAGTCAATGAGATCCTAAATTAAAATTAATGTTCAAAGAACTTCGTTCTAGTGTATTCATCGCAAAAATGGCGGGAGCACTGGGGCTTTAGGATCTATGAGAAAAAAGGTTTGTCCTCGACCGGCAGGGGCCTTGGATAGCTCAATTGGTAGAGCGATGTCACGGTGAGGCAAAGGTTCCGGGTTCAAATCCCGGTCGAGGGCCTATCTTTTCTCTTTAAAAAAAATAAAAAATAAAAATAAGGATATTTTTGTATGTTTTTAGCTAGATAAAAGTAAAAGTATTTCCTCAGTTGCATGATAATTCAAATTTCTGTTAGAATGATTTACACTTACAGATTGTATATTATCTTTAAAAAAAAATGAGACACATTCCAAGTTGTGTTTTGAAATAATTTGAGCTCAAAGTCCTATACGGTGTTTTGAACGAACAGCTCATTTTCCAGTTATGACTCAAATAACTCAAATTGGAAAACTAAAATTACATATGTATAAAAAATAAAGCATATCCTGTTTTATTATCCTCTAACTGCGCCTGGTGTTCTATAATAATAATATGTGTGATGTATTATAATAATAATAATAATGTCTTTATTTATTCTGGGACAAGTCCCTTTAGAATAACAATACAGGTGTTGTAAGCTATTAAGTATGCCTCAGAGTATAAAAATAATTACAATTAATTAATTATCACAACAAATTTAGTAAGTGTGTAAGAATAAAAAACAAAAATAAATAAATAATAATAATGAAAAAAAAATGCAAATTATCTCTAATAACAAAATTTTAAAAATCAGATTAGAAAAAGAGAAAGAAAAAATTAAAATAAGTTAACACTAATTTTATAAGAGACAAAATTAATAGATACATATATATATATATATATATATATATATATATATATATATATATATATATATATATATATAAAACACTATCAGTGATTTACACTTATTTCTCCTTCTTTAAAATGTTCATCTAGATGATACAATAAATGTGTACGTGGTTTATATCCCACATATATATATATATATATATATATATACCCATACCTAATCAGAAATTCAAGAGTACATTAAACAACATCATTCATTCATCGAATGAGAAAATTTTATCTCAAAACTGATCCTACTATTTCCGATTTTTTGGGAATTTTAGGTATATTAGGTGATGGAATATACGGGATTTAAAGGTTGGAAGATAATTAGAACGATAAATGAAAGAAGGTATAGAGTTCCAAAGGGAGGAGGACCGGATAAGGAATGCTCTTTCAAAAGCTGCTGTTCGGTGGAATGCTGTATATAGATCAGAGAGCCGAGAACGGGTGTTACGGGAGAGGACTGTAGTTTCGAATTGAAGGAGATCGAAAATGTATGATGGTCGGCGAGATTGGACAACTTGGTAAAGAAAGGATGCAAGGAAGTACTTACGACGATAGGAAGGGTAAAGCCACTTCCGCTTTTCCTAAAATCGGTTGACCGGGGCATCCCTCGAGATCCCAAAGATGAATCGAACGAAGCAATTAAGCAACCGTTTTAATTTTGCCTCGAGACCCCCAGAGATACCCCCATACACTGTACACTAATAGTCTAAATGAGGGAAAATCAAGGAACTAACTAGAAGTCTACGGGTTTCAAAAGGGAACTGGTGAAGAAGATAATTCAGACGCTTTTAGGTGGAGAAGGTGCGACGGTAAATTTCAGAGATATGTTTTTCTAGGAGAGGTCAAATATAATTCCAAGGTTTTTGACGGTTGGGAAGAATTTGATAGGATTATTGTTTAGAAAGAGGATTGGATTATGGGGAATAGTTATAAGGAAGTAGTTAGACCCTATTACTATTGCCTTGGTTTTTTCCACGTTCAACATTAGCTTATTATCCATTGCCCATCTACTTATTCGATTCAGATCATCCTGGAGTTTTCTTTGGTTAGTCATAAATCGAAAGGGGAAAAGGATAGGTATATTTGGAAATCATCAGCGTAGGCATGATACTGGGAATGTTGGTTAAGGAATGGAAGGTCGTTTATGTAAATTGCAAACAGGGTGGGGGGTAGTGATGAACCTTGAGGGACACCACAGGATAGCGGAAGTGTTATTGAAGCAGGTTGACCACGGAACAGAACATATTGGAGCGATCTGAGAGGAAAGACTTGCACCATCCTAGAGCACTGTTGGATGAAGGTAAGTTACGAAGCTTAGCGAGGAGGATATTGTGGTCTACTGTGTCAAAGGCTTTGGAAAAATCCAGAAGGATCAGAATTGATAATTTTTGTTGTTCAATTGCAGTATGGAGATCATGGGTGAATTTGAGGAGAGCGGATTTAGTTGAATATCCTGGTCGAAAGCCGGATTGGAGAGGTTCTTCTAGAAAATTTGAAATTTGGTTTTCAACTAGGCGTTCCAATGGTTTTGAGAGGTTAAAGAGAAGGGAGATAGGACAGAAGTCATTTGGAGAGGAGGGATTTTCAATTTTATTTAGCGGGCACACTAACGCGGTTTTCCAAGCAGGGGGAAATACGGAGTTTTGTAAGGAGAAATTATAAATATGATGTAATTCAAGCATTATAACAGGAAGACAGGATTTTAGTAGCTTTAAAGGAATATTGTCGGGACCATAGTCTTTGGTGCGGGATTTCAGAATGATGTTTAATAGTTCATCACATGATACATGGGAGAAAAAGATGTTATCAGGGTTAAAATTTATATGATCAATGTCGGTAGCGGATGAGGATATAGGAGATGTATTGGGCACGAAGTGGTTATTGAGATCGTCTGGCGTGATTGGAAAGGAACAGAGTTTACTGGATACTGTTGGTGATAATTGTCGGATTATTTTCCATTTGGATTTGGAATCAGTTGCATTGGAGAGGATGAAATGGATGTGATTTGATTTTGCACGACTTTTTGCATATTGGGTTTCATTGCGAAGTAGTTTGAAGCATGGTCAACTGATAGACGTGTGCGATGAAATTTTCTCCTTGCTGCTTCTCTTTTCTTCATTATTTCTTTTATTTCAGGAGTTAGCCAACGTGCAGTTGGACTGCGTAAGGCTCGGGTTTTGAAGGAACATGGATGTCTAATATGGATTGCAGATTGGAAGTCAAGGTGGAAACCATCTGATCGATAGAACTACAGAAGGAGTAAATGACCTCCCAGTTGATGGAACTTAAGTCGGAAAGAAGAGATTCGAAGGAAAGGAGGTCCAAATTGCGATAGGAAATCGTTTTGGGAGTAAAGGATTT
Organism: Arma custos; assembly: GCA_037127475.1. NCBI lineage: Eukaryota > Metazoa > Arthropoda > Insecta > Hemiptera > Pentatomidae > Arma > Arma custos. Next base: position 93,500,605 of record CM073764.1, read on the forward strand.
GACTGGTAGGTGGTATGAAATTTGGATGAGATCATGTGATGAAAGAAACGGAAAAGGATGTTGGGATGAGGAGAGGATTTTAAGAGGTGAATCTGAGATATAAAGGTCCAACCAGGTATCCGAAAATTGGGTGTGATGGGTAGGAGGATAGGGAACAAGGTAAAGGTTGAGAGAGAATATTAGGTCTGTGAAAAAGGATTTATTTCTGAACTTCGAAAGCATATTAATGTTAAAGTCACCACATATAATTTATATTGGTGTAGTTAGAGACTAGTTGGAAATGGGAGGATTCGAAGTGGTTGTCGAATGGAACATGAGGAGGTCGATATACTACAGCATATAGAAGAGAAGATAATAAAGTTAAGATTTCAACAAATATGTGTTCGAGGTGAAGAAAGCTGGAGTAGGAGATTGAAGGATTTTAGCTTTAAGATTTTCATGGATATAAATACCAACTCCACCTTCCCTGTGGTCACATCTGCCTTGACTTATGAAAGAATAGTTAGTAAGGGCCAATTGAGAGGAAAGAATAGTAGGCTTGAGCCAAGTTTCGGAGACAGCTATGACAAGGTAAAAATTATCTAGTAAATATTTGTGAAACTTATCAAAATGAGCAATAAGCTATTGAGCGTTAATGTGACAACAATTTAGTATAGGTATTAGTCATTACTGAGGACGAGAGAAAAAAATGACAGGAAAACGGAATACAGATTAAGGTATAGGAAATGGAATTTTTTCGGGTAAAGAATAAATTGAATAGTGATCATAATGAGTGAATGATGCGATGATAGTTTTGAGTTTTATGAAAATTGAACTTTCAGAGGAAAATAAAATTAAAGAAATTCGTAAAAATAAACAATCGTTGTAAAAATAAAGGAAACTGTAGGTATAGATAAAAAATAAGTTTCAAATATAACAGCACTTCTTCTGGACCTAGAAATGAATTAAAATCTATATAAAAAAATAAAAGTGAAAAGTTAAGGTAACTATTAGACAACATACATAGAAAACGTCTAGGTCACTAGGCTATCTCATTGTCATTGCTTCGCTGACGCTCATCATCACTCCAGCCTATGTAATGAGTCAAAAAATTCCTTTTTATTTTTCTCTGCCGAACCAATTCATCCCTAAGGGTTGGACGCAAGAATCTAACGATGATGGGGCCAGGGGTTTATTCTTGTCTTTCCCTGATCCGTACGGCGTAGTCCTGATCTTCGGGCACAGTTTAACGCCCAACCCTGCCCCGACGCTTAGTATTAAGACCTGCTTTTCTTGGAAGTTCCTTATTTCAAGGGTATTTTTTTACTGGTATTGCTCGGTGTGGCGACCTTCTAGATCTGACATTTTTTTCTTTAAAAATTTGTTCTCTAGCATTACTTTTTCGAGCTGTTTGTTTTGCTCCTCTAGAAGGTTTTCGATTTTTAGTAGTCTATCATTGTTTTCTATTGATAGCGCTGACTGCTTTTGCATTGTCCCCTTTATTTCTTTTAATTCTTCTAGAGATTTCATTTTGGCCTTCATTTCTTTGAGCTCCTCGGTAAGTGTTCTTAGCATATTCAAAATTAAATTAGGTTCAGATACAGGCAATGTATTAGGCGCTGGTATACACTCTGGACACTTCCATATTTTAGCAGTTTCAGAGTCAAGAGATTTTTGCACGCTTGATATGGTAAGACTATAGACAAGTAACGCAGGCGATTCTTTCCTTCTCACCCCGGCCTATTGGTTTGTTACAAATTTTGCAAGCAACCATTTTAAGAATGTAGGATTTGAAAAAAAAATGAATAAATAAATTTAAAAGGAAATGGTGAGAAGTAGATTAGAATAATTCCAATCTGAGTGTTTACTTACTGGAAGACTAGTAGGACTAGCGCCAGTAACAACGCTCACTGCTTCAACTCTATTAAACTTGTTTATAAAATTTTAAAGTCACTATAACTCTTTAACACTTAACCTGTAATCAATAAAACAATAATGGGTAGTTACTTTCCACTAAGAAGTTTATAATGAGAAATAGAGAGGAAAACTGATAAGAGGAAACACTAGAAGCTCTGCACTCGACGAGAGATACTCTAGTATAGAGATTGGTTACAAGAGTCCAGATAGTATTGCACATTAATGAATGGTGTTTGCTTCCAGCCTAAGTAGGTGGAATAAGTACACACACGATGGATGTTCATCTACAGAACTGCATTTGATATTCATAGGGTTACCATTAGAGCTGAGGAGAATAGAGGCACAATCCGAAAGGGGTTTGCCTCCGGATCTGAACCCATGAATAATTATACGATAAGAAAGCCAAAAATAAATGATAATAGTGGATAACCATATTAAACTACCACTGGCTCAATTTTAAAAGACAGAATGGATACTTGACAAATCTGGCCACAGACTATCCAGGTTATTTACGAACACAACGAGTTTGTATATTTTATTATTGTTTTGACTGAAATAAATACGTTTCACTATCTTGTCTTTATTGACGAAAAATATCATTATGATAATAAAAAAATAAGAATGCTGTCAACAATAAGTAATCGTTTTGTATGACCGGTGATTTGTGGTTATACCCTAGCGCTACCTAGTCAACGATGAGCAAATTAAGTGGTTCTTCCTCGGTGCAGTCATGGTTCCGGTTTGTCCGTTTTTATTGATGGCAAAAAAATGTTTAATGTCCATAACTGCTTCAAAGTCACTCTTTTTAATGGTGAATATTATGCTTTCATTATCAAAATCGTAACCTATTTAACTGTAACTATTGTGTTAATGGAAACAACTTACAACTTATCATTCCAAATATAATCGTACACATCGCCCTCTCACTTAACATGAAAAGTTAAAACATCTTGTTTCTGTGAAAACCGGTTGCGAAACTGAACGACATACCAAAAACGATCGGATAGTTTTAGCGCAGCAATTAGTAGTCTCTTAGGTCATCATTGATAAGTAATCATGACAATCGGACGAATTTTCCAACTTTCAGAAAATGAAAGGTTTTGAGTGCTCACAATAATTAGTGAGGAAGAATACCAGCCATCCTAAACATATTACGTAATCTACTTATCATTTTAAAGAAGATAGCAGCGGTAATAAAAGAAACCAACAAACATATGAAATTTGATAAAACACACCATTCACCTTCAGGATGGTCGAAAATGTGATAGAAACTTTTAGAGAATATTTAAGGATCCGCTCTATTCACCCCGAACCCGATTATGGTAAAACTTTATGTATCAGCATAGTTTTATTTTATTAATATATTTAATTTGTTTTAACACAATTTGGTTTTCTAGACGGATGTGTCAACTTTATCAAAAAGAAAGCAGATGAATATGGATTCAAGACACAAATTTTCCGCTTAGATGAAAAGCGGCCTGTGCTTATTATAACTCTTGAGGGTGCAGAACCAACTCTTCCTTCAATTCTGCTCAATTCCCACACTGATGTGGTACCAGTATTCCAAGTGAGGTTTCATTGCATTTATTTTACAACTACTGCATATGAAGCTGGATATTAATTATTATTCTTCAAAACAATAAATTCCAAATTCAATGAAAAATGACATTACTAGAGAAAAATATTCAAACATGAATATATGTAATTGATATAAATATAAATATGGAAAATCATTTTAAATTTCACGAAAGTATGGTCTTACCAAAGCTAGATATAATAAAATTTGATTTAACTAAAAAAATGTGTAAAAAAAGCAAGACATTTATCTGTTTTTTAAAATTTAAAAGAGATAAATAATTCAATCATCATTATATAACAAGGAAAAATGGACTTATGATGCTTTTGGAGCAGAAATGGATGAAGAAGGAAACATATATGCAAGAGGTTCACAGGATATGAAGTGTGTCACCATCGCCCAACTAGAAGCTCTGAGGAGGATAAAAGATTCTCAGGTGAAGCTAAAGAGGACAGTCCATATGACACTACTTCCAGGTAAGTGAACTGTTTAATGGCAGTCTGCTTATGGGATAGTAACCAAAGTGTGAGTAAATGGATTGTTGATTGAGTATGGCTAAAAGCTCCTTTCCATTTAGTACCATGGGTTAAATACTCAGGTATTTGTCATTCCTTAGACAGTTATGAACAATAGTTCTATTGGAAAAAAGCCATATAGTATGGCCGTAGGATTGTACCTTAGTTGAGGAATTAGATACACTTTTCCAAAATGTTAAAGTAAGTTTTTACTTACTCCAATGGTTTTGTCTATTGAAGTACAATTATTCGATTGTCCTAGTCAGCCAATCATGTCTATAGCAATTCAAACTGGTTTTGAATTTGTGTGTTTAATGGTTTATAGGTTCACCAAGACTTATGAATTACAGGTGGACAGGAGAACTATATTATTGAAAATATACATGAAAGGTTCCATGTCCTTTCCTGTTGTTGATAACATCATCTGCTCTTTCATTTAAATACTTATTGGTTATTGTTAATTCATTTAACGTTAATTTTATGATACTATTGCTAATAGAACAATACTATGGTGGAAGCCCTAAATTTTGCATATCCAGATATAATTAGGATAGGGATCTTAGTAACCAGTACCTGACCCCACACAGGCTCAGGACTTTCATTTTAATCCCTCTGAGGATAACCAATGATTGTTTACTCACTTAAAAAATCCTAAGGCCATCTGCCAGTCTGTGAACCCACAATCTGGGCATAGATGGCTGTTATACTAACCACAACACTACAGGTGACCCTAATTTGTATTTATTAAGTTTATTATATTTTAATAATAAAATTGGATTATCCATGATCTTTGAAATTTAAGGAATCTCATTAGTTCACAATATATTACTGGTTCTCAAGAGGCTACATTATTTCAAGATCAGTAAGTTTTTTTTAATTAATCGAGCAATGAATATTATGGATGATTCAATAATTTATTGCTGTGATTATTTTGATACACACTACCTGTTAGTAAAATATTTAAGACTATGCTCAATATAGGATTATATTGAAAATATATATATTTTTAAATTCTATTAAAATGAATCATCACTGGAGAAAATCCATATTTAACATTGACCAGTGATTTTTAAAATATAGATATAAAGGTGTTTATCATTCTCTACAGTTGGCATTGATTTGTTGTTAATCAAATAAAAATATTCGGTAAAGCTTTTAAATTTCAGATGAAGAAATTGGGAGTATTAAAGGTATGGCAAAATTTGTTCATACAAAAACATTTAAGGATCTGAATGTTGGCTTTGATATTGATGAAGGGCTCCCCACTCCAGATGAAAAATTTGTGATCTTCTATACAGAAAGGTGTAAATGGGGTGAGTTACTAAAATTTTATTAAATTCACAAAGATAGTCTTATTATATATATAAAAAAAATTTGATTTTTTTTTAATTTTATTTTTCTGTCTTAATGCAACTCATATCTACACATAAAGTAATATGGTGCATAAAGGTTTCACAATTTTGGAAGAATAACTGTTAAGCATCATATCTTACAAAGTAAACATACAATTTTTATATAGTTATATAAATGATTTCACAATATCTTTATCTACAATTATCATAATTAAAATTACTCTTTTTTTATTCTTAGAAGATAGTAATATTGAGAAAATCTTGTGAGATAGATTACATTTGTTTTCAAGGTGAAATATTAAAACCTAAATTAGAAGTAATAAAAGTAATGTTATTGGTACTGTTACCTGCTGGGGCAAAGGGCTGGGAGAGGACAGGGTATGATCGAGGACACATAAGGAAACTGAGAGAAGAAATAAACCCCAAAGCATTTATCTATCAACAATCAAACACTAGTATATTGAAATAAAAATTACATTCAGCAAAATGAAAATAAAACTCTAATTTATCATCTATAGCAATAATCATATATCATATCCATCATCCATAACAACAAGCATATACCCTAATAATAATTACAACTTAAACATTCCCCATCAGTACTCATTATCTTATAACCATTAATAATTTCCAATTAAAACTCGATCCATCGTCTATATCAATAATCTATATCTTTTATTTTATTGTCAGATGTTATAATTTTTTAAATATTTTATTTGAAAAGAAAAGATATGACCAGGACCAGGACTCCAAACCGCGTCTCCCACGTGTCCGTCGTGGTGCTTAGCCGAGTCCCGGTCCTGGTCATATCTTTTCTTTTCAAATAAAATATATAACAATAACCATTTCCATCATCTATAACAATAATCATATGCACTAATAATAATTACAACTTAATCATTCACTATCCATACTCATTATCTCATAACCATTAATGAAATTAATAATTTCCAAACAAAACTCGATTTGTCATCTACAACAATAATCATATGCACTAATAATAATTAAAACTTAACCATTCACCATCTGTATTCATTATCTCACAACTGCTAATAAAAACAATAATGTTATTAGAAAACATTTTCCATAATTCCATATGTACCAATGACAATTACAACTCAAATATTCACCATCAGTAATCCTTATCTCATAACCTTACTTTCCTTATATAAATATAAAATCGCTATCATTTTTAGCATTGAACTAAAACCTGTAATTAATGCACATTATCTAAATATATATATTTAAATAAAATTTTCCTCAGCCCTTTACAGTACTAATAATAATAACCTGAGATACTTGTGCATATAATTTTTTATAAATTGAAGTTTCAGCAAAAACCAATATAATGTCCACTATAGAGGTTCTAAATAGAATGTTCAAACAATTTATTTTTTAAAAACTAACATTTAGTGTATTTAAGATTTATTGGTATAAGAATGTAATTGTTGCTGGTTGCAGGTCAAATATTTAACATAAAAAATATTTAAACTAAAAAATATTTAAACACTATACAAGTTTTCATTTTGTAAATGCTAATCCTTTATATTCCTATGTTTTAAGGGAATAAATATGTTTAGTTATTTCTTTTAAATTTTGGGGTGTCATAAGTAATGACTCAACTTATTATTTCTTTTAATGTCCTAACTTTACTTTGAATTGGATTATTTTCCAGCGGTTAGTTGTCAGTTTATCAACTTACAATCAGTGAATTGAAAACCTTATCAATGTCTCAGGTCTGCTTATTAGGTGTCTGACTATGGGATAAGATACACCCAACATATTTTAACGAAAATCAAAATTTTATATAATGGCTATTGGAACTATCATCTTCCATAAAGAAAAAATTGTATTGACCCGGATTCGAATCCCGGCCAAGAAAAATCTTTTCTGTTCAAAATAAAAATAATCATCAAAAGAACAATAAATAGAAAATACTTATAAAACATGAAATATTCTAATGGACTTTTAAAGTAAAAAACCTTACAAATCAAACAAATTAAAATATGTTCATTTAAAACTAAGTATCAATAGAATTAGATATTTTATGTACACGATCTCTATTTGAAACTATTTGGGAGAAAAACATTTAGCTAGACATGCCAAACTAGAAATAACAATAAATGCATTGTTTTATTATTATGGTGGTTTTAATTGTTCTGAAGTAATTAAGGTTATTCGTGACCTTCTTCATAGCATTTGGATTACCAAGACTATGCCTGAAGAATGGTACTTAGGACCCTGCTTGAAAGAACACTATTCATGTAACATGTAACATCACCACTCACCACCTCTTTATTGATTTCAGCAGTGCATACGATAGTGTCATAAGTGAGAAGCTGTACTCAGCTATGGTGACAATGAACATCCCCCTTGAACTGATCCATCTTACAGAGCTGCTGATGATAGGATCAAGTTGTCAAGTCAGAATACAGGGAGACCTGTATGAGAGACTTTCACAACCACAAGAGGCCTGAGACAGGGAGAGAGGCCTATCATGCTTGTTGTTTAACCTAGAACTAGAGAAGGTGATAAGGGACTCCAAAGTGCAAAGAAACGGCACGATTCTAACCAAGTCAGTCCAAATTCTAGCCTACCCAGATGATATAGACGTCATAGCAAAGATCACAAAGGGACTTGGTAGGCCTTCTTGGCTATAGAGGCAGCAGGGCGTCAACCAAGACCAAATGCATGGTTGCTAATTCTCTAAGGCCACCACCACCCACTCTTAGGCTGGAAGTATACACCTTTGAAAGCGTGAATAGTTTTGTGTATCTAGGTTCCCTAGTGTGTGCAGACAATATGCCCTGTCAGGAGGTTCAGAGATGAATAACGACAGCAAACAGATGTTATTTTGGCCTAGCCAAAATACTAAGAAGTCATTTGCTGGCAAGAAAATCTAAGATCTAAGAAAATTCTGAGAAGAATGTTTGGTCCTGTATAGGATGGCCCCCAGTACAGGCAGAAATACAATGTAGAGTTGTACCAGATTTCCCAGGAGCCTGATTGGTACAATTTATAAGCTTGGCAGAGCCTGGCACAAGACAGAGATGAGTGGAGGCTTCGTCTTGGTGCGGTGAAGACCCGTACTGGGTTGTAGTGCCAGTAATGATGATGATGAAGAGATGTTTAAAAGTTACAAGTATCTAGCAAATTTGAAACTTGAAAGAAAATTTTGGCTGAGTAGTAATGGAATAGTAGGTGAAAATTTAGTATAGTAGACTAAATCTGTATGATACTACCATTCATTTAATAGGCCAACGGTTTAATAAGTAAAAGATCAATTCTTATTAGAACTATAATAATTGTTTAAATATTAAATGATTTTGCTTAAAATGATTGTGAAAATAAAAACATTAGAATTTACTATAACTAATTATAATCCAGCTACAGTTCTTACCTTGAAGAAAAGAAAAATTCTAATATTATTTTTTGTTGATAGGAGTATTAATTCACTGCACTGGTACAACTGGACACGGCTCACTTCTTCATGAGAATACAGCTGGAGAAAAATTAAGAGTAGTACTTGACAGTTTCATGGATTTCAGAAAAAAAGAAGCTGCTAAATTTAAAACAATGCTAAATTTAGGAGACATAACAACTGTAAATTTAACTCAGCTTCAGGTACAAAATCATTTTAATTATGATTCCTTTTACGCTTGCATTTGAAGGATTTTAACTCTTTTAGATAAAGAAGACCATAACTACCACTTCAAGTTTATTCACACTAACAAGAACAATTTACTTCTTACTTACTTAATTACGTCATACTTGTGATCCAAATTACAAGCCTTAAGGAAGACTTGCAATGTTTCATGTTAGTTCATTTCTCTTTTTTATAGGGTGGAGTTCAGAATAATGTAGTGCCACCAGAAATAATAGCTGGATTTGATTTGAGAATAGAAGCAGATGGAGACCATGAAGAAATAGAAAAATGGATAAATGTAATTTGCCAAAATCTTACAAATAATTTTTGTGATGTAAAATTTAACAGTTGCTAAAACCAATTCTAATGAAATGGCTTAGTAAATCTTTAAAGATTGATTTTCCATGAAGGGAGACTAAATTGATTTATGTTTGTTAAAAATTGATTTTATCAATGATTTACTTATAAATAAATATGTGAAATAAATTCTTCTGTAATTAGATAATAAGCATGGATCAAAACTGAAATACTTTAATTTTTTAGGATGTTTGTCAAAAAGCAGGTGAAGGAGTGTACCCGGAATACATTCAAAAAGATATCAAAGTTCCAGCAACTATTTTAAACAGTGAAAATTTATTTTGGACATCTATGGAATCTACTCTAAAATCTCTGTAAGTATATACCTATAAGTATAATACCTTTTGTTTAACAATTTCCAGTAAAATATTCAATGAAATCTTTTACCCTAACTACCTAAACAATAATATACATTTTTATTTTGAAGACATTACATTTTTATCTTTTCTCTTCAAAATAAAAATATTTAAAAATTAAAAAAATTATAAATAATATAAGGACGTTAGTCAACAAGGTCCTAATTAGAGTAATGTTCAATGAACATTCTTCCTCGTGTATATATCGCAAAATTGTGAGAACACGGGGATATAGGATTGGTGAAGAGAACGGATTTGTCCTGACTGTGAGGGGACTCCTGGTAGCTCACAGTATCACCTGGTGAGAGCGCTGCCAAGGAGAGGCAGACAACCAGGGTTCGAATCCCGGCCAGGGCAAATCCTTTCTCTTCAAAATAAAAATATTTAAAAATTAAAACAATAAATAAAAAATTATAAATAATATACATTTTTGGAAGTTTTCATGCATAGCCAAAATTATAATAATTTTTTGTATACTGTTACATTTATGATGCTCCATATACTGTGGACAGTGTATTACTAAAATAAACTATCAATAATTTTATTTTTAATTAATATTAATGAAATGTTATAGTGGTTTGAAGTACATCGTACAAAGCATGTTCGGAGCAACAGATGCTAGATTCGCACGAGGAGTAAGTTTAAAACAATTAACATTTTAACTTTATAATTAAATTTTAAAAAAAAGTCAAAACAATCTTATCTTTCACTGTTAAAAAAAAATTAAACTGACATAAGTTAATTTTTAATGCAAACATTTTATATTTATAATAATCATGATTTTCCTTGCACAAAGCTCATTACCACATTGGGGAGTTTCCTGAAGTCCCATAGATTTGCTGATCAACAAAGAGAGGGTGCTATAAGTTTAGAATCCCCTACTCACATAGTTTTTAGTTCATAAAATACTACAAATGGCCATGGATTCTCTGATGTGAAACACTCATTATCTGGCGGTAAACTAGTCCTTCGTTTAGGTCTCTGCATAGAGGCAGCTTCATGGAATGAAGAAGTTTGAAATTAAAAATACATAACAATCTAAAGAAATGGTCACTAGAAGGAACAGTGATGATTTTGGTGATGTTTATATAAGTGCGAATAAGGTTGAACATGTAGAGAAATTTAGGTACTTAGTTTTTATAATTAGACAAAATTAAATTCAAAAGGAAATGTAGGTGGGAAACACTTAGTTTTTCAATCTCAGCGGAACTTAGCTCATGTTCTGGGGTCCCAAAATTTTAAAATTAAAATTTATTAAAGTATTAACCTCCCAAATGATTTTTATGTAAGTGAAACATGGCTGCTAGTTGAAGGAAGAACTATATCTTAAGGCATTTGAAAATTACATGGATTAATTGGTTTGAAAAAAGATGAGTACATTGAGAATTCAGGAGATTACACAATGCAGAAATGTAGTGAATGCACTCTGTTAATTTAATTGAAGTGATATCATCATGTAATGTAATTACATAGGTTCTGTAATGTTGTTGTGCTTAGTAATGAACAAATCCCAAAAAAGTTAATATGTGAGTAGACTTTACTAAGTCATCAGCTGAGGCAACTGCTAACATTTATAGAACATGGAAGGATTTCCTTAAAGATGGCTTGGAGGAATTATGTATGAGCAGTGATCCATGAACAGAGGTTTTTCCTGAGACTGGAGGTGCCTGCATCAAACATTTATTGCTATCCTATTACAATTGCAATAGTTTTGAATTTTTTTAAAATTAATGTTAATTATAATTTTGTAGGATTCACAATTTATTTAGAAAAATATTATCAAAGGTTAAAAGGACATACAAAGCTATGCTGAATCAATCTCTAAAGTTCACAGATCTCAACAAAAATGCTTTAAATAAAAAATATTTATTTAGAGCACCTGCTTCTACTCAATACATATTGATTAGCCATTGTCAATGAGTAATTTAGTTAAATTTAAAGTAAAAATAATAATTATGTTGCAGGTTGGAGTTCCTGCTGTAGGGTTTTCACCTTTTAATCATACACCAACAAGACTCCACGATAACGATGAATATATGAACAAAAATATTTTCTTTAATGCAGTTTCAATTTATGAAGAATTAATAAAAAATGTTGCAAACGTATAAAAAGGGAGAACACAATGAAAAATTTAATAAACTAATATTTTTAAAAACTGTGTATTCAGGTTCTTTTTTTCACTGCATCAATTGCATATGTCTCTTGTCATAATTAATCATTGTTTTGAATTAATTATATAGTTTAAAATTAATCAAAAACAATGAACCAAAACCTTATTTTATTTTTCCTGTGATAATTTGTGCAGAGTCAGAGTTATTTGAAATGAATGAAACGATATTTTTCATGAAAACTATGCTAGAAATTAAGAATTAGATAGAACAATGAAAACACTATTTCTTGTCACAGAAATAGCTATAATGATTATCTTCTTGTTTTCTTCATCTTGTTTTGTTCTTTTTCTTAATTTTTCACTTATTATAAAAGTTCCCAATGGAAAGAAATAGACTTTAAAATTCCTATTTATCTAACCATAACTAAAGTTTCTTAATTTCTTTCCTAAATTAGGCCATGATTTAAGGGATCTGCTATTCGATATTGGCAAACCAGGCAACATCTAAGACTGAAAAATCTGAAGGGTGTAATGCTTTATATTTGTTTTTTAATGTATTGATCATCAGTGTTGTTCAAACCATACTGTATGTGATTGAAGTTACTGATAGGTATTATTGATATTCTAAAATGTAAAAAACTATTTCAACAATTTTCTTGTGTTTCACTGCCTCAGACTTACCTGACATTAGCAAATGTCAACAAAATTTGAAGTGAGGTATCAACAGATACAGCTTTGCCATTATTCAATGGCAATTTTTATTAAGGGATATTAGTATAATAAGAGGTTTCAACCTTCGATATGAAACTTAATTACTACAGTCTGGCATTTTGGTAAACAACCTTCCCAAAATGCTGGTTGCCCAAAGGAAAACCATGTCCTTTCCCTCTCTAGTTAGCTCACTTTACTGTGGTTAGTTTGCTGTTATCTTTGCATTCCGTTGGAGTTATTATTTTTGTTTCAAGTTAGACCAGGCTACCCTTGGACATCATTTTGAACTTGGTATTGCGTTTAGACTTCGATTTTTTTAGACCCTATTTCCAAGACCACTCTCCTATTCCAAGACTCTATTTTCCACCACACCTTTAAAGCCCATCTTCAATTCCACTGCAGGAAGTTGTCTAAATTGTCAGATTATGGGCAAGCAATGGACATAGTAGACAGAAATTCATTAGAAGTTCGTCCCAAATTTTGTGGAATCACTGATGATAAATCAGAATGCCACCCAATTCGTTCTGGAGGCTGTAACATATATTTGAAGGCCCTACGCACCTATGCTTTTTTACGAAATGTTTCAGATATCTCTAGATCTTCCTCAGGGTTAAAAATGTATCCCATTCGGATATCCGGTTGGGATACGAGATATAAGTTGACGAAAATAAATTTAGGTGTAGGGACATCTCAAAGAACGAAAAACACCTACTACTACAAAATAGAATAGGGGGTAGGGGTAGGTAAAGGGAAGAAAATTATTAGTAGAAAGAAAAAATCAAATAATGGACAAATGTCGGTCAAAGAATTCATTCGTGAAACAGACAGGAACGGGTTTTGGATATGGGTCGCCAATCTAAAATGAGAAGACCACATGAAAAGAAGTTAGGGATAGTTTCTGTTAAACTTTATTTAAACAAGGATTAAAGAAAAACATTAGGGGAGACTTGTTCTTGTCGGTTCTATAATTCCACGTGTCCAAAACCGACTGCAACGAGGGTGAGAAACGGTGTGGACGTTATGGCGACATTAATAATATGTAGTAGTATTAGGTTTGTCTGTGGTGTAGTAGTTAGCATAAAAACCTAAATTGCTTAAGATAACGGGTTCGCATGGTGGCAGGTGGCCTTGGTTTTTTCCTAATGAAGGAAAAACTCCTTAGATATACCTTGCGGAGGGGGTGTAAAATTGGCCTGTGCGATGGCTGGTACTGGTTAAAGAACTCTATCCTAATTATACCTGGATATGCAAACCTTATTACTCCCACTGTAGCATCGTCCGATTTGACATAGCAGCATAAAGTGATTCTAAACCAAACAAACATTACTAAAAGAAGTATCGAATCTTTATTGCGCTGCTCGAATTCTCATGACTGAACTGATTCAGGACTGCACGGGAAAAAATAAATATATTTATTAGGTACATATTCCTTGATTCTAAATAATTATTTACAGGAAATTCTAGAACAACCAATTTACTCTGCTATAAATAATTGATGTAAATTGATCTTGTTTCTTTTTAATGATTTAAAATTTAATTCGGAGACTATCATATTATTATCTGATAAAAAAAATTATTTTTGCTTCTTTATTCGTAATTCATAATATTGCAGTGAGAAATTTAGATTAGCAATCTTCAATCTTTTTTAGAACGTTGGAGTTCCAAACCTACATTGTTCGGTAACCTGGATAACCTCCTTTGTTTTGAATTATGGTTTCCATTTAAGTTGCATTTATTTAAAAAGTTTTAGCTTTGTTTGCATTTAAAACAACTTAAACTTTTTTTTTAATAATTCAAGTATCATTTTATTTGCATATTACTGCAGGCTAAAAATACTTTGATAATGTGACCCCATTTATAGCATAAACAAGATGTTAATGCCTCAAAACTATGAATCAGGCATTCAAATGTGTTCTCAAGAATTAAACTTCAGTTCAGAAGAAAGGACAAGAGCTGATTCTTTTAGTTTGGAATTTGCTACGTCTCAATGGCAAAGATTAGTCACTAATGCAGAGGGACTGTTTATGACATTGGTAAGGCAAGGTGTTGCAAATGATGCTCGAGAACAAATTGAGCAATGGCTTTACCTTAAGCAAGAATGTACAGATTGTTTCACGAATGATGGATCTATTATCAAAGATAAGGCATATTCTTTAGACAGGATTGATGAAGTTACTGAATCCGATGGGAAATCGTCTGCTAAAATAAGTGAATCTGAAACTGAATATAGTGATAGTGGTGCTGAAATTGATGATGCAGTTGACTTATCTCAAGTTGAATCAAAACGACAAGATTTCGCCGAAAAACTAGAATTTTTACTAAATAAGTTTTGTGATCAAACTGAAGCATTAGTTTCAAACTGTGTAGGCCCTGTGAAATCCCTTGATATCCCAGTTAGTCATGCAGTTGTGCATAAGCCAAACGTTCAATCAGCTAACAATAAAAGAAGAAAAAGTATACTGCCATCTAACCCAAGCGATTCTGAAAAATTTCCTCCAATACTTGAGAACACTAAAAAAGAATTTGATCTGCATGCCAGCTTAACTCAATCAAAGAAAAAGCTTAAGAAGTTTTTGAAACAACTGAGGAAAGAAGAAGAACAAAATAATTGTAAAACGGAAGAAAATAAAAGATCTAAGGAGAAATCAAAGAAGTCCGATAAATCGAGTGAAAATGAGGAACTTAAAAGTCTTAAAGAAAGTAAGAAACAAGCAATAAAACCACTTAATCAACTATCTTTAAAAGAAACTAAGAAAGAAAAATCCAATCGTAAATCATCATCAGCTAATATTCTGGTTGGAATAAATAATGGGTTTAGTGATAAGCAATTGAGAGATGAAATTACCAACCTAAGGATTACTAGAGACTTTCTCCTGGAACAGAGGAAGAAACTGGATACTAAATTGAATAGGGATAGAATATTTTCACCGTATGAGGAAAGGAGATTTCTGGAACTTGACGAAGCTATTGAAGCAGTAGATACTACAATAGAGTTTAAAAATGGTACGATTTGTGGGAGGAAAACCTTTGAAGAAAGTAATATTGATGAAGGTGAACAAATGTTATTAGATAGATTGATGAAACTTTCTGAACCTGAAATGAGGTATCTTTTATACAAATATTTCCAGAAAGCTATAGATCTTCGTGAGTTTGGAAGAAAAATGGAACAGCAGATTGCAGATTTGGATCATCAGATTGAAGCACAGGCATGGAAAATCCAAGCTCTTAGTAGCGCACTACAACAGGCTAATGCGGAAAATGAAAGAAGGCTAGTGATGGTTCATAGGGAGCATGAAGAAAAATTGCATCTCATGTTTAGGCATTACACAGGAACTAGTAGCAGTGCAGATACTAAAATAGATGAGCCAAGGGCAGTTCTTCCTCCCACATCTTCACAAAACGCAATACCACAATTGAGTTTACGTAAACTTCAAGGCACTTCTTCCCCACACACTACAAAAGTTACAAGACAGAAAAAGAAACTGATCATTCAACAACAAACAAAAAAGTAATGTAAATGTTTTATTTTAAAATGTTTGTATTTGCTCTTGTAAATAATTTGTAAATAATAAATATTTATATTAATTTTAATTATTTTATTTTATTCTTAACATTATCTTTAAAATCATTATTAACAATGATTAACATTGCCGTAAGCAATTATTGCAAGCTGAATTAAAGCATGAAGGTTTATTAAAATTCTTTTATAATAATTAAGTATGTTTGGACATGTTTCAGTTTAAACGAAAAGAAATGATAATAATCAATTTTGAATTTATATTTTATAGTGTAAAATCTTTATGACCCGTTGTATTTTCTCTTGTAAATAATGAGTAAATTACAAATATTTATATTTATTTTATTCTTAACATTTTCTTTGAAATCATAATTAACAATGATCAACATTGCCATAAGAAATTATTGCAAGCTGAATTAAAGTATGAAAGCTTATTAAAATTCTTATATATTAATTATGTATGATTACCTGTGTTACATTTTAGACAAAAATAAATGATAATAATTGATTTTCAATTTATATTTAAACTAGCTTTTGCCCACGACTTCACTCGCGTGGAATTTGGTCTGCCACATAAAGTTTTGTGAAAGATCATTTTAAATAAATAATTTAATTTTTTTTAACTAAAGTTACTCCTACATCCGAAATTTCAGATGTTTAACTTCAAAACTGATGGATTCCATACAATCTTTGAACCCCTATTATATTAAGTGGGAAACCCTTGGAGGTGGAATCGTCCAAATTCCTTTCTAAGTGCTAATTTAAGCTATACAAAGAACCTATCTGCGAATTTTAAGATGCTAAGTTCATCATGGCTTCTGCTGTTCGTTGACCGCTGGGTGTGTTAGTCAATCAGGTTACAGTTTTATATAAACTTCGCCTGTGTGGTGTGTTGATAGAAAGTAGCATATGCCCTTCCCCAGGCTTGAGGTTATCCATATCAAATTTTATCACAGACGAATCAGCACAGCCGTGAAACATACATTAACACTGAACAACAAACGGGACAGACAGAAGTTTACTGTTACTGAAAAGGATTACTTATTATAACCGTTTCACTTGTCGTACGGCAGCAGCGAGAAGTAAACTATCTAACTTGATTTGTTTTGTTCTGCAGAAATATGTAGATTTTGCCAGTAAGAAACATGTGAGCAAGCTTACAAACTTTGCCCCCCTTTTTCACCTCTTTAGGAGTGGAATTTTGGAAAATCCTTTCTTATCGGATGCCTATGTCATATAAAGAACACACCCTCCAAGTTTCAGGTCTCTATGATAAGCGGTTTAAGCTGTGTGTTGATCCCTCAGTCATTCAGAACAAAGCATTTTATATGTATAGATTATGTAAAATCTTTAAGACCCATGTGTATATTGTATATTCCACTGGAGGGACAGGTTGGCAGAAGATTCTCAAGCCCTGTTCGATGTGAGAATTTGAATATATGTGCTGGATAGGGAAGACTGGCAAAAGCATTTGAAAGAGGCTAAGGGTCTGTAAAGGACTGTAATGTCAGGTAATAATAATAATAATGTAAAATCTGGTGTATTTAGGTAAAGAGGTACAAGACATTTTTATTTGAAATCTGGGCCTGAAGTTAAGATTTTTATAATGAAATTGACCTTCAAGAAAAAATATATAAGCCAGTAAAATAGGCTATTATAAGTACATAAAATATTTCTTAAACCTTATCTTAATAAAAAATATCTTATTATGAAAAGTTATAGTTAATTGTACTAGCCAAAAAACTGAAGAAGAAACAAGGAATATCTGGGTGAATTGATTTATGCTATGATATCTTTTTCTTCTAACCAATGAAAATACATATAATACTATAAACCCCTATATCTAAAAATTTATTAGATTTACAATATTACAAACTGTAACATCTAATGAAATTGACACCTCATTACTTTCCTCTTCCTTTGTTACTAGATTTTCATAATAATTACCAAAAGTGTTTTCTATAAAGAAATTGAGTTTAATTATTCTAATAAGAAATTACACTATCATGAAAAGCATATAATTTTGTATTCAATACTAAAGGGTGCTCTCTGCTGGTATAATGGCAGATGACCAACTTCATTAGTTCCAATCATGTTATTTAAAAAAAAAAAATGAATTGAATTAAATCAAATTGGGTAGAAAATAAAATATTGAAAGTGATCCTCATCACTAAAAACTTTCTGTGAAATAGAGCCAAAAACTCAAAAAGAAACACTAATATTTATTATAATGCAATTGGGAAAAACCACAACATACGGTATGTTGAACGTCTTGGTGGCGGGGTGCTGTCTCATGTTTGGAGCCTGTATTCATTATCAACACAATTAAGTGTTTAGTAGTTTCTATCTAGTTGTACTTACTGGTATAAAATAAGGAAATCGTGAGAGGAGTCTGATTTATGGGCCCATGACTGAATTGATAGAACGGAAAATCAATTATCTACTGCTGCTAAATTATAACCTGGGTTCATGTTGATCTGTGCATTATATATTTTATAATCAAATTATTATAGACTTTTATGAGCTACGAATAATCTAAATTTCGTTATATCAAAGCTGCCCAAAGAATAATTTGCATACTTAAGATCATTTTCTTAATAATTCAATCCTCTAAGGGCTAATGCTTTTAATTATAACTTCTAAGTGTGCTTCCATAAAAACAGAACATCTGATTACTGATGAGAGAAATACAACAATTAATGCAGTTTTATATAAGTTAGAAATGAAATTACAAATATAAAATTTAATAAATATTTTATTTGAAAAGAAAAGATATGGCCAGGACCGGGACTCGAACCCGAGTATTTCACCTTTTCACCTCGGATAGGTGAAATACCCGGGTTCGAGTCCCGGTCTTGGCCATATCTTTTCTTTTCAAATAAAATATTTATAAAAAAAATTTTATCATACAACAATTAAATAAATTATAATAAAATTTAATAGTTTCTTGTGTTGCATGTTGATGTTGTTCCGCTCAACACTTGAAACATATGAAACTGGTTAAAAAAAAAAAAGTGGTTGGGAAAAATTTCAATTAGTAGAAGGAATATCTATTTGGCTGATAAACCCATGATTAGGTTGATTTTTATCTTAATGAATTTATATTGAATATCTAGAAATGGAAGAAAAACAAATAAGTCTCAGACTACATATTTTATTTCTTAATCAAATAAGGGCACTAATGACTTCAAAATGTACAATAAATACTAATATTAATAATATTTTTTAATAAATATTTAACAGCCTATTTTCTAGGTATATCCATAATACCAAAAATTGCTTATTCTTTTAATTTTTTTTCAATTCTAGAGCTAAGAATTAAACAATGCATTTTGTCATGTTTTCTTAGCCACATCATTATTGAATGTGTACATGAATATTTTTATAACATAACATCTAAAAGCTCTAAATACAAAAAATCACTATTTTTATATACAATATACATACATTCCATCTATGTGTAATTAAATGTACAATGTTTATCAAGACAATCATTCCATTCACTGGTCTAAAATATATAGGATTCTCTATTGATATGTCGACTATAGCTAGGATACAAATGTTTACATTTTTTTACCTCATGCAATGTACATTTTCAAAATCTCAAGTTAGCTTATTGTCAAATTGTGAACATATCAAAGCAGAGGTGTAATTAATAATCTATTATCGTGCTATTTTCAATAGTACTTTTTCATGTTTGAATAAAATTTACTATAAGACCCTTCATCAATATAAAAAAGCTATTTGGCTTTCCGTGTCTATACGTAATCCTGTAGGTTGAGCAACACAAGTTAAACACTTATCTACATTTAAAAAAATTTACAATTTTTTACATCGGCGTTTCACTCTTTTTTTTTTTAAATTTACATGTATGTCCATATTTTTTTCTTACATTTATTACAAAATAAAATCGTTGTTTTTCCAGTGCTTTCAGTTATGATAATACATTTTGTCTTGTTTTTAATTATTTTCAGTACATATTCAGAAGAAAGTAAGTTTCTTATTTTAGATTATACTTTAGAATAAAATATGGCAAATTAAGCTTATTCGTTATTAAAAGAGAGTAGCTTGTTGTTTATTATGTATGAATTACGGTTCAATGAAAATAGAGAAAAACTATCACAGACTGCCTAAATCACGCAGACATATTATTCATTAGTAAATAAAGTTCATTGGAAATTTCGTTGTTTTGCTAGCAATCATTGCATATTTTAGTCAAGAAAAACAAGTCTTCAAACATAGTAAAAGGACTGTTAAACATATAAATATCACCGACCCTGATTACATAAGGCAGGGGTTTATATTTTCACTAAATAAATATTGTTATATGCTATAAATATTTTAAAAAAAACTGAGTCATAATAAAAACATAGAAACATATCCTTTAAACTTAATTTTATACTTTTATTAGATTCTAAGAATTTACGATATCAACATAAACATTTCTTTTACTGAAAATAGTATTTTAACAAACAATATAGCCTCTATTCCATTTTAACCCCTGCTCATACCAACTTTTATATTATTATTCTTTATAAAATTAAAAATGATATAGTTGTTTTCTGGATGGATGAGCAAGAGTTTCGATTCCAGCATACTGATTTTCATTGGTGTTCACCAATTTAGAACTTAAAAAAAACATTCTAAAAAAATGCCTTAAGTGCATCCATATACAGGCATATTGTATCTACCACAAGGTTTATAATCATTTTTTTTATACCCCGAGAAATTTTTTTCTCTGTCTTAATAGGTGTATATAGGAGAGAGCATTTTAAAAACTTTTGGCCGGATTGAATTTGCTCTTTCCTTTAAGAAGTAAAACAATTTTTAAAAATGGTATTTGCAACATTTTGGCCCCATAATTATTTATAATACATTTCACGTAAGAGTGGCTGTTCATAGATGGTGTACCAATAAAATAATTATAAATTTTAAGGTAGTCTAAGGAAAAAAAATGAAATCTTAGTAAATTCTCTATTAAAAGATTATTAATTAAAAACAGCACCTACTATCACTGTCATTCAACCTGCAAATATCACAGTCTAATAAAATACTTTCATAGTTTTAATGAACGCCAGCATACTTTTGATAATGTTTATATTCTTTTTAAGTTAACCTTCAATGTAATAGAAAAAGCAGTGTATTTTTAGAAATAAATGTTTATTTAGTATTAAAATGTTTTATACATTTTACTACTTTACTTTTATGTTAAACAAATAATAGTTTGTTAGGAATTAGTCAGTGAAAAAATATTAATAAGAAACAACATAGTAAAGAAAAATAAACAACTTTTTATAATGTCAACAGCTAGAAATGGCTACAGTGAAATTGAAACTTAATATTAACCTAGCCAACCTGTGTTTTCCCTGAGTTCCTGTGGTACCATAACAAACTCAAGAACTTAGGGTTTGAAAATGAAAATTTTAGTTGTAGATTGTATAACACTTTCTGGGTGTGGTCATGAATGTTTAATTAATTTTATATGAAAATTTATGTCCTCCACATTGAATGTGTTAAATAAAAACAACTTATTTAGTTTGTTATTTTTCCAAATTCATATTTTCACATAATTGATCCCTAACAAAGTATTTGGAATTATCATCACAGACAAGCATACATCACTTCTAATTAAAATATTACGTTTTTATTTTCTAAAGTACTAGTTTTGATTTACATGAGTATGTTTACATATCAGCAAGAAGAAGTTACATTTAATAGTAAAGATAGAATTTTTAATTTATGATACCTATTTATTGTAAGGAAATGCATAAGCAAAAAAGATTTAATTTTAATGAAACTGCAGTATTGCACAAGAAAGTAACATTAATATTGTAATATTGGAAACAAATGGTTAACAAAAGAAAAGGCTAGTTTATTAATTAATTGATTGATATCAAATGAATAAGGATTAGTTGAGACTATTCAAAGGAGTAAAAACCATTCTAACTTTATTACTAAGGTAGACAAATAAAATAATTACTCTATTTAAGGACTAGAAGAAAAAATGAATCCAATATTAGATTTGAATGAATGATTATCTCTAAATTGTTGAATTTATTAGGATTGAAAACTAGTGCAACTATAAATTAAATAAATACCTTTTGAAAATTCTAAAGAAAAAGGATTATTTTGACTATTTCAAAACTTTTATGTATAAAAGCAAATAGAGTTGGTGAAAGTCACCTATATCGGACCATTACATTGCCTCAAGAGGTAATACTTATAAGTTTCTTTTACCATATCATTTTCATAAGTGATTATTATTATTTTTTTATAATTATAGATTTATTAACCAATTGTTTCAAACAATAAATTGATTTATCGGTTGGGAGGCATGTTTTTCAATTTGTCCAAGCTTTCTAAATCGAACCATAGGCTGTTTTCCTATATGCTCTGATCCAAATTAGGCTTCTGTAACTCAGATTTACTTATGTCTTAGTGAATTTCAGCCTGTGGGCTAAGTTTGACTACTTGTGATACAAATAATGGAGGTAGTTTTATAAATCAGGCCATTTACACACATATATATATATATATATATATATATATATATATATATATATATATATGTTTTTCTTCTTTTAATATCGTTTTATATACTGTTGGAAGTTTTTTATACATTTTTTCTTTCATTGTAAGTCATGATTCTCCAAAGATATATTTAAATTTGTACAATTGTTTTTAATTTGAGACTGGTCTATTGGTACAGCATTTTTATTTTGTGAATTGTAGCAAATTATGCAAGAAATAAATTTAAAAAATAAATAAAATATATCTTTTTATCCTATATAAGTACAATTTTATTTTTTATTATCAGTAGATTTTCATTAATAATACACTGATTGTATGGTATCACTAAAACCAAACTATGGGAAGCGGTTCAACATAGGTACCTTTCTACTCCATTATAGAATACCATTTCAATTTAGTTTGGGTTGCTAAAGAAAGAAGAAAAGAAAAGCATGAAATATGATTTTACATATTTTGAAGTGTAATTTTTAAACTAGCCTTGCTCTTCTTTAACCATTATGTATAGTTTTAATTTATAAAACAAAAAGGGTTAAATTTGTTTATCCAGCAAAATTAACCAACTGTTTAATCATATTTGAAAGTATACAAAACAGATTATTGAAGCTAGTTTATTCAAGACATTTTTCCAGCAATAAAAATTGGTTTATATTCAATTTACCTCATATTTTCAACACCCATTTTAAAAAATTATTTTTCAAGCTAATAAGTCTTAAAACTTGTTTTACTGATTATAGAAAACCATATCACTTTCACTTTATATTACTGATTGGATTTATGTTTGTTATTGTTTAGTAAAGAAAAGGATGATTTAAGAAACTGATTTTTATTTATAAGTCATTATTTTACTATAATACTGTTTGATAATGAACTTATTTTTCTCTATTACCTGTTTATGAGTTGGAAGGAAACTGTTTAAACAGTTGAGAATGCTCTTTTTGTTGGACCATGTAGTGTAACGGAAACATGATTCATATTTGATGAAATCGAACTCTCTCATATTATTTAAAACAACACATACATATCTTTATTGTAGATTTAAAAATACTTTTGACATTTAATGCATTTAAGTAAGAAATGTATGGTATATATTCAAACAAGGCTTATGATAAGAATATTTTACCACACATCCGCTTCTGTTACTATTAATACCGTTATACTGGAATATAGACCTTAATAAAAAAAGACAGAAAAACATACACATATAAATACCTATAAATAAATATATATATATATATATATATATATATATATATATATATATATATATATATATATATATATATATTATATACACTTAAGAAGAATATATTTAACAACAAGATATATTAAAGGATTTAAATGAGTATTACAAAATTTCAAAGGTATAAGTTTAAAGTAGTTTGTGTCCAAAATAGATTGCTGATCTTATGTATCAATATTAAAAAGAAAAAAAAGGAAAGAATGTTCTTGACTAATCTTACATAAGCCGGCATTTTTCCCGGATTTTCTTAGTTCCTTTGAGCTGACCTTTTTTCTCCAACTGGAGGGAGATGTTTCTGTTTTTCTCAAGATTCAACAGTTCTTGAAACAGTTCTTTTACATTGTGATTGGTTTTTGCAGAAGTTTCCATGAAGTGGCAACCCCAGTGTCCAGCTTCGGCTTCTCCTTCAGCAGTGGAAACTTCTCTTGTCTCCGATTCATCGCATTTATTACCAACCAACATGACTGGTATGGATGCCAGATCAGCTCCCTTTGTTTCTCTTATTACCTGAAATCAAATTATTAATTTATTAATATGTTCTAAAAATTATGATCTAATAAGAATTATTTAATACAATGTCTAAGCAGTTAGCTTAATTTCAAGTTAGTATTGCTAATATACTTTAGTATCTATAGTTGATCTATTAGTATCTGTATTTTTGTTTTACTTTTGAACTGATTCTAGCCATGGACAATTATATACTAATAAATAATGATACTAGTAATCAGTTTGAATTAAATCACAACTGTAAACTTATAAAAAAGTAAACAGTATAATCAACAGTTGGTACTTTTTAAGCTAATAAAGAATTATGAAGGATAAAATGTTCTAGAGGGTAATAAAACATGTTTTTCTTAGTAAAAAATATTTATTAAAATCGAATGTTCTAATCCACATTGCACGTTTTAATCAGAGATGAGAGTTCAGATTGTGGGTGTAAACTGGAGTAGAAATAAATTATTTTTATTTTTTTCAAAAAGAAATGTGCACATACAAACAATGTTTACATTGCTTACTCTCTGTTTCGTAAAACAATATTTTAAAGCAATTCTTTCGGTTCTTTAATATAATAACATCCTCTATAAAAATAACTGAAGGGTGATTCAAGTTACACTATTATCAAGATATAATAGTTTTCATGATATACCGGTGATAAATTTTGTATAATAATATAAGTATTATTTTTATCTTTTTATTACTAAGGTAATTCCAGAAAAATATATCCTTTTAGAATTTTCCAACTGTTTCTAAAATTTTTTTATTTGCTTCAAATTCTGGCAATACACACAAATAAATAAAAACATAAATACATATGCTTACATCCCATATTGGCCTGAGCTCTTCTAAACTCTGCCTGGAAGTGCAGGAATAAACAAGAATGAAGGCATGGCCTTTGGATATGGACAACCTCTGCATAGCAGGGAACTGGTGAGAACCTGTAGTATCTGTTATCTGAAGGGTGCATATATTCTTGTTGCAACTTATTACCTGAAAAAAATAGATTTATAAAAATGTATTACAATAGAGTAATAAAACATAGCTATACAGTAATGCAAACAGAAATATTGTTTTGAGGCTACATTAAAAGTTATTTTTTAATCACCCATTTGTGAGCAGAAGAAAACTGCTACCAGAATTTGACTGAGACTCGCTAAAGAAAATTTCAAAGATTTAACTGGTTACAGTTGATTCATTTGTACATTAAATAGTATAATATATTAAGACATTGAGGTGCTGAAGAGTACAATACATTCATTGAAAAATTAACGGTATGCCTCCCTAAAATGTTTTAGAATTATGTATCTGTTCTTCTCTACAATTTCTAAGAAGTCCTGTAGCCCAAGACAATTGCATAAGTGTGATTAGAAGAAAACTGTTAACCCTAATCACAGACTTACTTTTATTAAACATTTTGATAATTTGTTACCTTTAAAAAAAATAAAAAGAGCTGTTCCTTCTGTATTAATCCTTCCAACTTTCCAAATCTAAATATCAATTATTTGTAAAGCTTGAGTATCAGCTTTTATTTGTTAAAATATTTTTTTTAAATATAATTTATGCTGCATTATTGATGGGTTTGTAAGAAGTTAAGGAAATAAGTCTTAAAACAGAATCATTCCTAAGTTTATTTTTTCCATTCTGAACAAAATTATTTAATCATAATCTGATTATAGCATAAAAAAATCTTCAGAACAGTCTTACTTTAATGTAGGGTTAAAAAATAAAAAAATATTTGAAAATTTTAAAGGTGTGATAACCCTTAGTAAGTAGGAGTAAGTTATAGTACAAAAAATTGTCAACAAAAAAGTAACAGATTTGATGAAAAAGAGACACTTAAACCCATACATTGTAAATTACTAAATAATATTTCTTAAACATCATTTTGTTTTATACACAGAAAATCACAAAAACATTTTAGTTTATAATTACGTTTGATGATCTACAAAGAAGTTTTGCTACTTCATTATTTAAATCCTTAATGTTATGATCTTTAAATAGCAATTTAAAATTTCAATTTACCTGGCGATAAGTGTCCTCAATAGTAGGTATGTAACTTTCTCTGAATGTCCCTTTCACAAACCTTAAGACTAGAGAAGATTTGCCCACACCTCCGGCACCAAAAACGACTACCCGGTAGTCATTACTTTGCTCTGGCATCTTGAATTATCTAAAAAAAAACATATATTGATTAAACATAAATATAAAATTAAAACTCATGATATAATTAATCATAATCAAATCCAAATAAATATTTATAAACTTGTTATAGTTGCTCACCACTAATTACAAATGCTGTATAGGAGAGTGTTGTAAGGCACTATTTCCCCCTAGATTTGTGATATCATTTTTAATAAGTCTATTAACAAGCAAAAAGAACTAATAAAACGGTTATAGAAGAGGCTATTTCAATAGAACATCTGGAAATTGTACATGAAAGTATTGTAAAAGACTCTAAAAGCTGGAAGATGATATGTAAGGATAGCATAGTGAACAGGGCTGGGTTGAAAACTGCAATGTGCAGAACTAAATTATTATCTTTATTATTAAATGATCACGTTCTAATTTGATAAAAAATGATTATTAAATGGTCAATTTTTCTTCTAGATATGAATCTCATAAAGCATATTCAGTGTGCTCTAATTTTTATATGCATGGTTTTTAGTTTTTAAATTTAGATGAAAACTGTTATCAAAAGCCCAAAATATCAAAGGTATTAGAAATTTTTATTTCCATTTGTCTCAGCATTGACAAAGTTATTTTCAATATCTCTATGAACCCAACTTAAAAAAAAATTAATGACTTTACAACATCTAGAGTTTTTAATATCACTTTTTTAAATCACTACGTTGTTTAACCCAAATAAAATAGTAACTAATGAAATGGTGATGGGAAGACATCTTCTCAGTTCTTGAGACTCTAAAGCCCTTTAAAGTTTTTTCTATCAACGAAGGCACTTTGTTTAATGAAGATAATTCTTTAGAGTCTTTGAAAGCTAAAACAACGTAAAAACGAAACAACTGAATAACATTATGACTGAAAATATTCCATCTTAAAAACATTTGATACGATAATTTACAATATAGTGTTCTGGAGAATTTCGGAAGTTCAGATTTTTGGATTTCTATTACCATTTTCTATGAATTTTTGACCTGTTAATTTTTATGATTCTTTGGCAATCATCTTTCGACTAAACATCCGGTTATCGGTAAGAAAAAATGACTAAATATATTCCAAAATTCTTTACGGTCGCCAACCAATTTAGGGATCGTAATGCAAAAAAAAAAATATATATATAAATATATATATAATCGATGAAAAACTTCTCGGTGGAAGAAGTGAGCTCTTTGAAAAAAAATACTATTATTTTTTTCTTTGAACTCATGAACATTTTTATTTAAATTATTCTTAGTTGTGGTAGTCCTATTAAGAGTTGAGACAATTATCTTTATTGACCATAGTGCTACAATTGAAACGAAAATATATGGCAAGAATCTTATTATGTTAAGTATTTGATTTATTATTTCAATACCAATTGGAATTTTCGCTGGTGGGATAAATCATGTAACTATATAATTCCCATCTAATAATCCAGTTTCAAAGAATAACGTGACCTTTAGATACCTTTCTGATTTTAAACCAGTCGTGTCAAAGATACGGCCAGCGGGCCGCATCCGGCCCCTGGGCCGTATCAATACGGCCCGCGATCGCAATGTGTCACAGAAAGAAAAATCATGTTTCTTAGAGCTTATAGACTTCACTCGGTTCCTCTACGAAAGTTTGTAAGTAATTTCAAGGGCAACGCGTGCCTAGACAAGCGAGAGAGATGGACAGTAACGCCATCTCTTAGCGGACACACCCTATTATTTTTGTTGAGAACAATAGAATCTTCCACGCGCTTCGAGTCTAGACTAGAACCTTCCTTATCGATATAAAAGGAGTGAGTCAGTTGCGAAGTAGTAATTATGAAGGTATTGTTACGGTCAGAGAGAGAAAAAACGGGCGGAAGGGATTAAGTTCTTAAGTCCGTCCGCGGGAGTTATTAAGATTGGATTAGAACCATCTCGAAGATTCCAGAACGGTCTCCCCTCTACTTCCACCCTACGTCTAGAACATTCGAACTTGATATAAATAGCACCATGCGAGTGAGTCGCGAGTGCCGCGAGTGAGGCAGTCAGTAGTAAACCAGACGGTGTAATAAACCTGTGTGACAGTCTTATCTGATCATGGAATTCAACAATCGTTTTGAAGACTTCCACAAAATGAATGAAATGGAATTCCCAATTTTCAACAATCCGTTCAATTTTGAAGCTTCACAGGCTCCAGTTCATTTGCAAATGGAGGTGATAGATCTTCAATCGGACAGCACTTTGAAAGAAAAGCTTAAAGAGTTTAACGCTCTTACATTTTATACACAATATTTCAAGAGTTCTGAATTAAAAAAGCATGCAGCACGCATTCTGTGTATGTTTGGTAGCACCCACTTATGTGAGCAGATGTTTTCCGTCATGAAAATAAATAAGAACAATCATCGCACAAAACTTACAAATGAACGTCTCCAATCAATTCTTAAAATAATTACAACGAATATAATACCTGAAATCAACGAGCTTGTCAAAAACAAAAGAAGTCAGGTCTCTGGATCTTCGAGCTTAAAATAATTACCCTCTTTTATAACTTTGATATGATTTTTAACAACTGTTTATTATTTGAATCTGGCCCGCCTACACATTCTAAATTTAATACATGGCCCTCTGCAAAATTGAGTTTGACACCTCTGTTTTAAACATCAAGAGCGAACATTCTATCGCATCTAAATCTTATAAATAATAATCATGAAATGATGAAAGCCCAATAACAACTAGTTGTTTTAACATTTATTGTTTATTTAAATTTATTGTTATTATCCATGCTTCGCGCAAAATATCCTCCTACATTACATAGCTACAGTACTTAAAGGAGATATTCACCGATACTGTCTAAAATAGGACAATGGTGTTCCCTCTGTCACCATCAATTCAGATATGTCAATGTAGAACAATGGAAGCTTATGGCATGAAGTCAGAAATAGTAACATGATGTTAGTTGATATCTATTCACAATGAAATTTTGTAGAGTATCTTATTATTGGAATATACATAAATATCCTTTCATTTCTGAATTCAATTACATATTTTATGGAATAAAAATTTACTACCTAGAAATCTGAAGTTTATATTTTAAAGGACTAATGTCCAAAATGTTCCCTGATCCTTTTAAAATTTTA
The DNA here is from genome assembly GCA_037127475.1 of Arma custos. Taxonomy (NCBI): domain Eukaryota; kingdom Metazoa; phylum Arthropoda; class Insecta; order Hemiptera; family Pentatomidae; genus Arma; species Arma custos. Next base: position 93,530,176 of record CM073764.1, read on the forward strand.
TTCGGGTCACTTCTCCTCCGTACAGCAATAATAAAATGGGTTCTTAGTGTTAGACGAGAATACCAAGAGGGCTTTTACCATTGTTATTTAAAATATTGATTATTTATTTATCTATTCAACCTTTTCTGCCTTACGGCTACACGGGTTTTGTTAACGTTAATATATTACACAAAACGCGTCAAGATAAAATTGTTTGTAGTGTTACGGGCTTCTGGATGTAAAAATGAATTGAACTACTCCTAAATTCAAGATACTAATATTTATTAACAAAGTGACAAAAAGAGTACAATGAAGTTACAAACAATTAAATTATTAGACTAATACAAATTTACAATAACAATATTCTAAATATTTATTATAACCTAGGCCTAAATTCTATTTAATTATTAAAATATTATAAGATATTACTAATACTAAATAGCTTAACTATTTACATAAATTTGTATAAATAAACTAAAATTACACTACAATTTACAACTACTAATTAACACTTACAGTTCACTAATCAAAGTCCACCGACCGTAAGAATCTCCAAATATAACAAACTGACACACACTAATAAACAGAAACGGTTTATTACACCCGCGAGACTGTCACTGTTCACTGACACAAGTTTATCACACTGTCCTGTTTACTACGGACTGCCTCGCGCCGGGAATATTTAATAATATTTAAATAGGCAAAGACATTCTAGACACGGAGTGGGGGATTCTGGAACCTTCCAGAACAATCTCCTTAATCTTTTCCGACAAAGGGCTTAAGAGCGTCAAGCCCGTATTTCTCTCTGTGACCTTAACAGTAGTCTTCTTTTAGCCTTCTCACTCTGGGTCATTTTCTTAGTTTTCTTCTCGGTCGTCTTCCTGGCCAACCGAACCAATATCATATCAATATTAAATTTTTATTTTAATGATAAATAAATGATGTAGGTAATCATTACAAGATGACGGTAGGCAAAACATTTTAAATTTGTCTTATACTAGAGAACTTCCTGATAAAGACGGAAAGAGGAGCATACCTCTATTCATCACGAGTTCATCATGGCAGATGATCTGATTAATTTATCAAGTTTTCAATTTACCCAAAACAGTATGAAATTGGATATATCTTAAAATTCTTCCAAAAGTCTCATTTCAAGCAATTTATTATATCCAAAATAAGCATAAGCAATGTACAAAATAAGCATAAGCAATGTACAAAATAAGCATCTTAATCCTGATTTGGACAAGGAACATAAAAATAAAGTAAAACCATTCCGTTCTAGGCTTACAAAGTCTTAAACAAACTAAACTTAGCTAGAGCCTTTCTTACTTACTCAGTGTTCATTCGAGTGTACGAATTTATGTCCCATAGAGATTGTAAAAGTTTTTGTACGGTAGGAACTATCAGTGATAACCATGCAGTTTAAGCTTAAGCGTCTACGTATAAATTTGTTTACATATTTAGACTTCAATTCTAATCGTAAAAATCTATTTTGCTCGCGGTACCCATAACTGGAGTTGGTTGCTAGTTCCTACTAATTTGAAGTAATGACTTTTATGAGCATTGTCAGGGTTAGCTCTATTTAAAACAAAGATTTATAAATCTTTCATTAAAACCTTTTATCCAGTCAAAAATTTTTCTTTATTTTAAAAACGTTTCGACTTATTAAGTCATTTTCAATTTTCTTTTCATAAATATATTTTTATTACTTACTATTTGAATAATTATACTTATAAATCTGTAAATTATCAACATTTTTAATAGTTGTCAATTAAATAAAAATTTTTTTGTCCTGGAGTCTCATTTCTTATCTTGATTATGTAGAACATTTCAAACTCCAGACAAAATTTTTTTTATTTAATTGACAACTATTAAAAAGGTTGATAATTTACCGATTTATAAGTATAATTGTTCAAATATTAATGGACTTAGAAGTAGTAAAAATATATTTATGAAAAGAAAATTGAAAATGACTTAATAAGTCGAAACGTTTTTAAAATAAAGAAAATTTTTTGACTGGATGAAAGGTTTTTACTCACTTTAATGAAAGATTTACAAAATATTTACTCCAGTAACATCCACAAGAAAAATTAAAATGAACAAAGATTTATTATTCCTCAGTCAGTTCGATTTAATCTATTTTCTTCCTAGTTTGTGAAAAAAACTTTTCCGAGCTGCATTTAGATTTTTTTTTAAGAGATAAAACTATGCAGTAGATTCTTACCTTAACTGATGGTAAACTGACTTTTACATAAGATAAAAACAAAATTACAAATATGTTATGTGTGTATATAACGATTATATTTAGAAAAAAAAATGTTAGAATAATTCTAACATAGTGTTGCTGTATCGTAGTATTTTCTAACAGTTTTGGTTGATATCCAATGGCGTTCCATATTTTACGAGTAGGTTACTGGGCGAGACAAAGCTGCTCCCTTTGGACGAAACGGGGTTGGAGGGTGATGTTAACAATAGGGAGGGTCACGAATCCAGTTAATGGGCTTATAGAAAACCCTTTTAGAGTAGTGGGGTGTACCATTTCCTCAAATAGTTTGAAAATTCTGAGGCAAAATGAAAGCATTTTTAACAATTTTAAGCTTATAATTTACTATCAAAACTCAATTTTAAACCAATCACCTGTCACCTTTAAGGTTTGCTGTTTATTTTAGACAAAATATACTAGAAAATTTTAAAAGGACAAGAAAAAAGGAGTTCAGGTAGTTGTGTATTACATCCGAATAAATAATACCTACAGCTCTGCACCTTAATATCTGAAATGGAGTTGGAATATAAGCAATATATTCTTTTCAAGCCAATGTCTGACGGCTCCATATTTACAACGAGAATAACACGATTCCGCTCCCTTAAGTACAAGAAACTTAATTTGGGAGAAAATTCCTACTTAACCTACTTCAATATTCACAGGGGCTGTAGATATGTTATCAGTTTGTCTGAGTTATTAGATATATAAATGACAAGGTGGAGCTGAACTGGTTTTATCACATATAATTTTATAGATAGAGCAGTTTTGACGTATTAAATAACTATGTGGTCCTGTAAATTCTGCAACAGACCAGAAGTTCTGGTACTTTCGTCCTCCGGACCTTCGTTGGATTTGTGTATATTTTCTGTAAGTTTGCAGCATTTCATTATTTTTTGTTCAAAATTTATTTATGTATAACGTGGGATGCGGCTAACAGGCAGATTAGATGTTAGGATTAACTATGTAAACTGCAATTTTAATTCATATTTAAATTGAAATTATATTATTTAATTTTTGTTCCTAGCGCAGTGCCTCGTTGGAAAGATTCAATATCAACTATAACTCCGTCTTTACGTTAATAATAATTTATTTACGTTACACATAATTTATTGTTGATATTTAAGCTAAGAAAAACTTTGTCGTCAGCTCTCATGTTGTCAACTCACATTGACATCTTGATATCGCAACTTTTCGTATAATAGACAGTTGGCTAAGCTCACAGATGTGTCCAATATTTTTTAATAATATTTGAACTCTATTGCCATGAAAAATGTTCAAAGTATACACATGTCCAAACTTGTTTTAATAAGTTATTATAATGCAATTGGGAAAAACCACAATGCAAAGCCTTATGTTTCAAAAAATACACCTACTTACCAGTCGACGTTTCGCCTATTCAGGCATTATCAAGACACCAAAATCAAAAAGGGGTTAGAGTTGTATGTTGAACGTCTTGGTGGCGAGGTGCTGTCTCATGTTTGGGGGGGCTGTTGATCGTTGGGATGTTCTGCACCTTTTTCTTCGAGATGCGATTCACATAACCCCTTTTTGATTTTGGTGCCTTGATAATGCCTGAATAGGCGAAACGTCGACTGGTAAGTAGGTGTATTTTTTGAAACATAAGGCTTTGCATTGTGGTTTTTCCCAATTGCATTATAATAAATAATAGTGTTTCTTTTTGAGTTTTTGGCTCTATTTTAGTGATTTGTTTTAATAAGTTTACGTATTTAGTTTCTGTCTTAAATCTAATTTGGAGTTTTTCCTGAATAGCGAGTACATAAATTTGAGTTTGTGATATAGTGATTGGCGTTTCATCTTAACGTGAGAACCCCATGTCATCCTCCTATCAAATGTTAATCCAAGGTATTGCGCTTTGTCTCTTTGTGGGATGGGTGGGTGAGTTATTAAGGTAAATGGGAGAGCATGTTCTAATTTGTCACTGGGACTTGCAGTAAGAATAGATTTAGCTGAATGGAGTAATCGGTCAAGGAATATTGATCGAAGAAATTCATCTTGAACACTGGTTCCGGCATGTGATCTCATTTCCCGAAGAAGATGTTAGGGCTTTTTTCCCCCTAATTGTAGTTCGGTCCATCTTTTTTTTTGCTTTCCGTCCTTGAGTTTCCTCAAATTCATTAAGTAGCCGCTGTTTGAAGTCAAAATATAGAGTTTTTGAATGATCTTTTTCCATTTGGAAATTTGTTCGGCCACTTCTGCATCAAAGGAGCAGTAGCTTTAGGGCTTCCCAGACTTAAGCTGGAGGTAGGAGAAGAGGGCAGGCCTAAGAAAATTCCAAAAGAATCAAGATCTATTAATTTTTTTTAATCAGAAATGGTTCTTCTCCTATTCGGGTCCTCTCATGATTCGTATTGATAGGGAGGGGATATTTAGATACCTGATCGTGTCAGTTTTAACAATTATAACAAGTTTTTTTTACTTAATTATTGGGAGTAGTTTACTTAATCACTGGTCTTAAATAACCTTCCTCTAAGGTATATATGAACTTTAAATACGATCTATATAGTCATGAAATTCATTTTCTATGAAGGTCATTTCTGTCTATCCGACGAAAAAAAAAACACGTTGAACACACCGGTTCCCGTCAGATCACCGAAGTTAAGCAACGTCGGGCGTGGTTAGCACTTGGATGGGTGACCGCCTGGGCGAAACAGGCGGTAACCATCTGGGAAAAACCGCGTGCTGTTGGCAACTAACTTAACCGTTAAACAAATAAATACACGGCTGTATGGATGGAAATATCCAATGCCATAAATAAAAAATAAAAAAAACTTTTTTTTTGCAGTTCCTCTCTTAGCAAGCACACAGCAGTCTCTTTTGTCTCAAATTACCAGGTCACCTGTCAATAAGTGAACTAGAGATGTGGAATGGCTAAACTCCAGAAATTTAACGAGTTTTTCTTAATTTGAAATAAGTAATGCAGATCAGTACTATTTTACATGGGCATTTATTGTAATTGTAAAATTAGAATGGGTAAAATTTGTATAACGAAGAGGTGTGTTTTTAGTAAAATTTTAATAATTTTGAAGTTTTGAGCAATAAACAATGAGACAATAATAAAAGCAGATAGAATCCGAAGGCTTCTATTCTTTTTTATTGAATAAAAAGATGCCAATAATAGCAAAAATTGACTCTTTACTTGAAATAAGTTAATTTAATTAATAAGCAATTGTTTTATTTCTTAATATGAACAAAATATTAAAATGAAAAAACAGTATATGGATTTGTTATAACAAAAATGCCAACAAGCCTGATGACGTCACCAAGCCAAAATGAATTGTTTAAATCTTTGATTTAATAATCTTGGTTGAAAAATAATCTTTTAAACATAAAATAAACCTAAAAGAGAACAAAATAAACAAATATAGAAAACGAAAATTAAACTTAAGAATAAAAAGGAAGCCAAACCACAAGTTACTTTCCGTTCTACGGCTCTAATATAACTGATTGCATGAAAGATCACTGATTAATTAGAGCAACAAGTTGGAAAACTTGAGAAGGGACTTACCGGTGATGGAAGAATAATCAAATTACGAGGGCACTCTCGCGGAAAATTATATCTTCGACAAAGGAATGAGAATCAGATTGTGGGGCTAAGATAAAATTAGTGCCTATTGCATTAGTGTATTTTCCTTCTATTGGCTTAAAAGGATTGAAAAATGGCACAGAAGTCATAAAGGAAAACCCATTACAGTCGTTTTTTGTGCTTAAGGAATCAACGGAATAAAACAAGTGCAAAAGGAATGACAACTGACTGGTCTATTTGCTTATTTATTTAATGTCACTTTGTAACTTCCGCAAATCGGATAACGCTACAGCAGATGTAAATTTTTACTATCCAGGGATAGTTAAGGTATAAGATAGTTCAGATAGGTAAGGTATCTTAAAGAGTACCTAAAATCAAAACAGCTCAGGACCACTATTTTACTTCCTATAACCTATAACCATTTCAAAAACTCCTATAATCATCTGCCGGACTGCGAAATCACAACACCATAAGTGTCCCGAATTTGACTGGTTTAGGATTGATTAAAACATTAGGGTCTTTTGTCGGAAAGATCATTTTTATAACTTATACTTTTTAAAGAAATTCCACATTACTTTAACAGAAAATATGAGTATTTTAATGGATAACCTCAAACATTAAACAATAAATACATCTAAATGTGAGGACAAAATTGAGTGATGTGTTCCAATATATTTTGAAATGAGTACTCTTCTAAGAGTACAAAATTTCGCTCCTCAATATAAATTTCGCTCTGTATATACTTAAAATCACCATCATCGTTTCTTAGATGTTCACTTAACTGGAATACATTTATTGTTTTCGGGTACAATGCCACAATTAAATAATATTCCAATTAACTGGTATTGTAAGATATAAATGATACGTCTTTTCTACATAACCTGAATATTCAGCGATTTGTAAATTTAAAAATTAATAAAGTAGCCACATTAGCTTAGTGACACATATTAAGTTATAAAATAATATCCAGTCTAAAAATGTTGATATGACTGTAGAGGGAGGAATAAACAATATTAATCTAGCGGTCGAAGGTTCGCTACCATCTTTTTTCCCATATGAGGGTACATTGGCTTCAGAATCTCACGATCCAAAGCGTCCTCTGGATCTTGTTAATATATAAATATTAACCAAAAAATGCTTTGCTAGTTCTGGTGATAATCTTAGGAAGTTCCAGCAATAATTATCTAATCTCGACGGATTAGGTCTAAGCGCTATAACCCCCTTTGGATAATACCTTGCCGAATTCTTAAAATACTTTGAATTAAGATATTGGAAAATAACGAAAGTGCATAAAAGAAAACAAACTGCATAAAGAAATTTACTAAAAAAATTTACGGCCGTTGAATACGCACTTTTTACCTGTTTCATTCAATAAATATTTAATAGCGGTTATTAATCTTTTGAAAAATTCAATGTAGATCATAAAACGTAAATGTTAAACTTTATACTATTAACTAGAGCTTTAAGGAAGATGAACGTCATCCGAAGATTTTAGGCGCCATGCAATTTGAAACCAGAAACTAAAAAGTATATTCTATATTTATATGTGCCTACAATAACTGATCTATATTTTTCATAAAAAATTGGAAAAAAACCACTGTCCAGTGTGTATAAATTCTTAATTTATTAAAAATTATTAGACGTTTTGACAAATTGATGTCATTTTCAATCTTTTTAACAAATCTTCTGCATCAATTAACAATCATATATAACTTAAAAAAGCTATAAGTCACAAATCTGTAAAAAGTAACAATTAAAATGAGAAAAATACGTAATTCTTAACAATACGTCCCAAAAATCAGCAAAATCAAGCATAGATACCTCATAAAATGCATTTTTAATGCCAACATTTTTTTTTATATATATATTTTCTTGGGGATCAGCTACCTATCCTCCTTAGTCAATTGTTAATATTAAAATGATTTTAACTTTGATCTGTGAAGTAAAAGATGAGTTGTATATAATTGTGTATTTTATATTTCACTGTTAATTAAAAACTTTATGTATTAAAATATATTAAACAACACAAAAACAACTTTTACATTTTTTTTTATTTAATCAGTTTAATCAAAATATGTTATTTTACTAAAGAATAATATGGAAAAAAAGTCATATATATAAGATATCAGAAAACTATTGATTGGTTATTGGGTCAGGTTATATTATTCTTAATAGCTTTGTTTTTAAAGTTGAACTATCTTATGTAATATTGTTTTTTTTAATTTTAGAATAATAGATGAATATAGTTTACTTATTTCTCCTGCTTCCTATTTATCATTTACTATATTATTTATTTTATCATTTATGTATAGTGCCTCCAAATATTTTCTTTTAATTGTGTTATTTCCTCTATGTAATATTTTTGGTTTGTCAAAATTGAAGGTATGCAATTCATTTTTACAGTGTATTGATAATGCAGTGCTAGTTTTGGATTTAGGTTTCAAATTATTTTTATGTCAATTTCAAATTATTTAAAATCAGTTTTTTAAGTATGTGCTTGTTTGTCCAATATAATGTTTATTAGAGTTATTACAGCTAAGGTCATATATTAAATTTTTGTTGTCTTTTTTGACTATTTCTTATATTTTTAATTGGGTTTCTGGAATTGTTCACTAATTTTATTTCAGGGATGTCATAATGTTTATAAAATGTTCCAATTTTATCAGATAGTCCTTTAATATAGGTTATACTTTTATATTTTATTTCTACTAATTCTACTAATTATGTTTTAATTCTGTATTTAATGATTCGGTGACCTTGTGAATTGTGCTGTTGTTAATTTGCATATCTATATTATTAGTTTCTTTTTGAAAAAAATTTGTAATTTTAGTTTAAAGTGTTTAAAAAACTGGTTTACCAATGGGGGGAAGACCCTCCGTAAACTTATCTGGAATTCTACTAAATAATATTATTAAAAAAAATTAATTATCCGCTATTTTTATCTCAAAATACATAGATGTAGTGGCTATTGCCAAAGCATTCATTACACTTACAAAGCATTTATTACTTACAGTAATAAGTACAAGCACCATTACGATTAACACGGACTCATTCTCTGCTCTTCTCGCAATTTAAAATACTTTCTCAAGACTTCCACTAATAATTTTTTTTTAGATTAATTTATTGATATTTACAACTGTAATAATATTACAAGTAAATCTGCTGTATGAACAAATGACATGAAAAAAAACACTTGTGGAGAAACTACTAATTGATAGCACTCCAATAAAGTTCTATAGTAGAAGGTCTCGAGGACATCTTCTTTTCAGACGCCTAAGACGGAGGGTTATCAGGAATAGTATGGGAAGCAAGTTGAGAGACTAGCGGATTCAAGTGTGTATGGAGCTTTTCATGGAAGGATAGTTATCTAGTTTGGGGCAAATCAGTAAAAACAAAGCTATTAAGAATAATATAACCTGACCCAATAACATACCAATAGTTTTCTGATATCTTGACTTTTTTTCCATATAATTCTTTTGGAAAATATCATATTTTGATTTAACTGATTAAATAAAAAAATTGTACAAGTTGTTTTATATATTTTAAAATATTTTAATACATAAAGTTTTTAAATAACAGTGAAGTATTAAATACATAATTATGTTCAACTCATCTTTTAATTCACAGATCAAAGTTTAAATCATTTTTAATATTAACAATTGACCATGGAGGATAGCAGATTACTGCCTGGCATGCCTTTTGTTTAATTTAGCCATGGAGGGTGCAATCAGAAGGTCGGGAATACAAAGAGGAGGCACTATATTTAATAATACTTTGCAAATTCTTGGATTTGCTGATGATATAGACATCATAGGGAGAAGTTTCAATGCTATGAGGGATGGATTCCTGGCTCTAACTAATGCTGCCGCTAAAATAGGTCTCGTTGTCAACGAATCCAAAACAAAATAAAAGGCAAAGAAATGAGCAGAGGGAAATAACCATCAAAGTAGGGAACTACACCTTCCAAAACTTGAAAGAATTTGTATATCTAGGTACCCAGATAAATGCCAACAATGAAATGCAACCGGAAATCCAAAGAAGAATAATGGCGGCAAATAGATGCTTTTTTGGGTTGCAAAAGCACCTCAGAAGTAAAGCCTTATCCCGGACCACAAAGTTAAGAATATATAAAACTCTGATAAGGCCTGTCCTGACATATGCTTCGGAGTATTGGAATCTAACAAAGCCACAAAAGCTCGCTATCATGAGGTTTGAGCAAAAAATATTTCGGAGATACTATGGAGCAGTGTTTCATAATAACACGTGGAGGCAAAAGTCGAACTTAGAAATAGCTGGACTATACAAAGATACACATCGCACGTATGGGAACAGATGAAGTCCCTAAAAAATAACTTCAAGAAAAAGTGAATGGAACAAGCAGGGTTGGAAGACCGAGGCTCCGATGCATCGGCCATCGCGATGGGTGGTTGGTATGGCTGCGGAGGATCGAACCATCTTAAGCATCCGTCACTGGAGAGCAGCAGCTATGAAGAGAGATGACTGGCGGTTGATGTAGCAGGTGGCCTTGCCCCACGTGGGATGCAGAGCCATCTATGTATATTTGTATGGAGGATAGCTGATCCCCAAGAAAATATATATATAAAAAAAAATTTTAGACATTAAAAATGCATTTTCCGAGGCATCAATGGTTGATTTTGCTGATTGTTGTGACATTGGGACATATTGTTTACAATTATGTATTTTTCTCATTTTAATTGTTATTTTTTACAGATTTGTGACTTAAAGCTTTTTTATGTTATATATGATTGTTAATTGATGCAGAAGATTTGTTAAAAAGATTGAAAATTACATAAATTTGTCGAAAAGTCTAATAATTTTTAATAAATTAAGAATATATGCAGACTGGATAATGGGTTTTCCCCATTTTTTATGAAAAATTTAAGATTTAGGTATAGACCAGTATTTTACATCGTTTTTTTAAAATAACTGATTTCTCTACACTGTGTTTTTAATAAAAGTTGTAAATTTTACGTTTTTGTTACATTTCAACCTTGTTAGAAGTGCAGTGAAGATAATACATATATATCCTCTATTGTTTTCCTAATTAATTTTTCAAAGATATTTTTCGAATAGTGGTAAGTTGAATATTTTTTATGACCCATTGTAATATTTACCGAAAATAAAATATGTTATTCAAATTTGGTGTTTGAATTGTGTAAATTACCATCTAGTCTTAACATGCCTATTCCCTGCATTCACAAATCAAAATTTTAATACTGTATAGTTGAATCTCCAAGGAGACATAAAATGTATGTTTAGACATTAGTGGAAGAATTCCAATCAAATAACTTCAAGTATCTAAACTAAAAATAGCAATCAAAAGTAACTGCCATTATTTCCATAATCTGGAATCTTCAGCACATATAGAGAATAATAAGAAAGGGGAAACGAATAAAACATCCTACCTTCAAAATGCACCAAGACATTAACCAGAAGAAAGATCCCTTACCTCTGAGGCCCAAATGCAACCACTGAATCATAATAGTTACCAGACTAGAGCTTGAAAAGGTTAGCTAAAAAAAGCTGATAAATACTAAATAGAAAATGCAAAATACTCTCGCCAAACTTCTAAAAGCACAACTGGAAAAACAATAAAATAATAATAATAAATAACACAAAAACAGAAGACAAGAAACCATATAAAAAAAGAGAATAAAAATGCAAGAGAAAAATACATGGCCTATGGTAAAAAACATATTAAGTACCCATATTAACATATTATTATTTTTTATTTTATTTATTGTTTTTAGTTGTAGTGCTTTTTGAAGTTGGGTGAGCTTATTTTGCATTTTCCCGCTGAGGTCTAATACCCTTCCTTATGTTTCAGTAGTTGCATTTAAGCTTTGGAGTTGGTGGGGTGTTTCCTCTGGTTAGTACCTAGATGAATTTTGATGCATCACAAATGGTTTATTCGTTTTTTTCCTCTGCTATTATTCTCTTTTTGTCCCGAATATACCTGAATAGGCAAAATAAAGACAGTTTTCGTATCCTGTTTTAGATTAGAGACTTTAGACTTTTTTGTTGGAATTTTTACACTGTTTTAAAATTTGATGTTTTGAGTAGTAATTAAAACGTTTTTCGATTTTTTTAAAAAAATATTTAATGTGTTTTTATTTGTTGAATTATCGCTTATTTTTATTAATTTTGCAAAGAACGAGAATTATGATGTTTATTTAACAATTAATAAATGCGTAAACAGTTTAACTGGTGTCGCCTATGTACTGTACTGTTTTGGACCCAACTCAACGTTTATAGTTAATCCGCAGAAAATTGTTTTGAACCAGTAAATATGGAGTGCCACTTTTCCATGTGTTTTAGGAAGTAGAATCGATTAGTGTCATCACTAGTAACTTATTTCCGCAAAAAGTGGGCCGATAGAGGTCTCAATTTTCCGTGTTTCCCATTATCTATAGCACCACGCTGAAGTAGTAGTTAGTGTACCGATGAATGTTTGATAGCTCGAGTTACTCACAGGATTTCCGTAAACGTTTCCAATCGTTAGATATAAATAAAAATTAAACAATCTATATTAACTATATTTTAGAGCTTCTCATTGTAACAATGGAAATTTATTTCGAGACGAATAAATTTATCTGGTTAGGTTTGGTTGGAAATCTGTAATGGTAAACTGTTCATTGTAGTACTCATATTCTAAAAAATAATACTCAACAATATTTTAAAAAATCAAATAAAAATAAAACGCTTTTCGCTTTTTTTGAAATCGTTGAAAATAAATATAGTATTTCCACAGTTAGGGCTTAAAAAGGAATTATCTATTTAGTTACTCCATATTCGCTCCTTGAACATATTTTCAACGTATTTCGGTGAAGAAATTGGTCTGGGTGGCGGTAAAAACTTAAATTTCTTAATTCGTGATAACATATTAAATCTACGATAAACTATTCAGTAAATAAATCACCCAGACCATTTTTTCACCATATTTAAGCGGTCTAATGTTTATTAAAGTTATTTTATGTTTCTCTTGTTATAGAAGATTTTATTCAATATATTTTAATTTTTTATATACAATATATTTTCAACTTTGCGATTGATATTGTTAGGTTAAATTTTAGTATGAAGGAAAAAAAAGGAATGCTCAGAAATCTTACACGTAACGAAATAAATAATAAAATATAATTGTGGGAAACTTTAAATGTAAATTGATGTTAACTGATGTGGAATAATGTAAAGAAAAAAACCAAGCTTCAAGGAAAAATTATGTAAAACAGAGTACTATACATATTTAATACATTTGACTAACTTATGCAAAATACCCAATTCCTCAATTAATTTTACTGAATAAATTGTAGCTAATATCAAATAAACGATTCTAAACATAACCCCAGCGGCATCAGATCGATTCTGTCCTATAAAGGTCAACATTTGTCCTGTTGAACCCATGGAATAAATCTAGACTTAACAACTATGTTTCGAATTTATGCTTGTATTACCAACTTTTATTTCTTTATTTTTTCTGTACCACAACAACCTGTGGGTTTGTAAGCCATGGTCTTCGGTTCAGTATATGCCAGGGTCTGTACTGTTTCTAAGATAATGGTTGTGCTGGTAAATGACTTGTCCGAGATCACGTTTAACATTTATGTTATGTTGCCATAGTGACCTATAAATGGAAAAGTGAATATATACTTTCCAATAGTATATATTCCTGTTAACCAATAATTTATCAGTTTCTGAAATTTTATGAGAAAGAACTATGATTATTTATGGGTTGAAATGATTGTATGTTGTATTGTAGAAAGTATATATTTAGATGAAAATGAAGGACTTGTTAATGTCGATGACTGTACTATACAGACAGTTTTTTTAATAGCATAGAAAATTGTCAATGGTATGCATTTTAAAAAAAAATTGTAATAGTAATAGTAATTTTAATTCCCATTATATTATATGACATGCGGGAGTAGGGTAGATTAGTATGTAGAGTTCTGAGTTAAATGAGTGCTAAAGATCTCGTGTTTGAATCCAGCTGGGACAGATTAATTATTTAATCTCTTAACGGTCAAAGAGGCACATTTTTCAATTAAAAAATTAGAGTAAATAAAAAAATTAATTAGTAAATGTATTTATTAAAGATATCTTTAACCTTAAATGTTATTTCAATGCTAAACATTTTATATTTTTTAATTAAGTATTTTTTAAATATTAAAAGCGATGATTTTTGGATTATGTCTAAAAATAAACTGAAAGTAGTAACACATTCAATCAATATTTCTTTACATGGTCGTTTATTTTTCAATCGTGGATTCGTTGTATAAATTCAATGAAGTTTTCCTTACCCAAAATGTTAAATTTTAAACATCAAATTAATCAAAGGTAAGTCAAAAATAAATAAAATAATTAATTAACCTCTCTATTTTACCTTATTTGTCAAATACAATTCAGGCGCTTAAACAGGAATGGTGTTTCTTTTTTGTCAAAAAATTATTTTGGACAAAATATTTAAAATACCATCCTCGGACCCTTCTGTTTTAATCATATCACTTTAAACGAAACAATTCGTAATCATAGATGCAACACATTAAAGTGTTTTTTACTCGTACGAAATTTCTCATCAAAAGCTTCTCCTACAATTCTTTACTATTGGAAATATTTCACTATTACTTAAATTATAAATGCGATATTCTCTAAATAAAATATATATAAATTAAATGATCAATGTGTGAAATCCAAACAAAGATCTTTTTCTATCATACCTTTTTTGGTATTGGATGAACTTTTTAATTACGTTATTACGTTTACGTTATTTGAGCAATTTAAATTTTTTGAGCCTCATTTAATTGGAAATATATAGGTAACTAATATATTTAATATATAGAAGCTCCAATTTCATAGAAAGAACACCAATTTCATAGATTCTTAAACAACAGAAACTGACAATCATAAATCCAATTTAAGAATTAATAGAGAAATAGTTTATACTGTTTCATATGGTTTTCTTCGTGTTAATGATCGTATGAAATTTCCACTTTCTTATAAAATTAACTACTAAAATAAAACTAGAAAATAAGAAGTAATACCAGAAATAGAAAAATAGTGTATAATGTTGTTTTAAACACATTTAAAACAGATACCTTGATTTAAAATTTAAATAGCAACTTAAAATCAAGCACCAATATTACTTGTGAAGTTGAAATTCATTCGTGAAGGTAGAGTTGGTTTTGTAGTGAGCTAATAGATGGATTGGTTTCTAATATTTTTTTTATTCTGTGCATACATTTTTCTGTTTTAGGCATTTTGCCGAATAACTTTACAGTGTTATTATAACTTTCCATCTTAATGATTTTCCTTTTAAACAAAACATTTTGGATAAAAACATCAACTAGATGGATGAAACCGAATCCTCAATGGTGACCATACATCTTAACGATGTTTTAGCTATATTTCTATATTTCTTCATCTATATTTCTCGAATTAGTGAGGGCTTTCGAAAGCCTCTGGATTCCATTGTAGACCCCATAATTTTTTTAAGATATACAACTTTATAAAGATGTCTTAAACAAGCAAGAGTCAAAATTGTCACACTTCTACTCTTATAATCACCAACTTTAGAGTTTTAAAATCATGTATTTATATGAACAGTTATCAGGGAAGTGTACAGAGTGCTATGCTGAAGGTTTCGGGATCAAATCAGACTGTGGCAGATAAATTATTTATTCTACTAACAACCGCGGATTGGATCCTGTGGGATCTTCAGACCTTCCTGCGGTTCGCCCAGCACCTATAAAATGGTTATCCTAAATTGGGAAAAACTGGTGGTTGATCGTCATCTCGAATAAATCACTTTTCTGCTCATCCGTTGTTTTAGAACCAGTATAGTCTCTACCCAATACTGGAATCAAAGCTCTTCATGTGTTGTACTGGTACGGATTTCTCATATATTTATTCTTTGACAACATTAAAATACTTCTCATAAACGTCACTTCCATATTAGGACATGCGTATTTTATTTAGATTTACATATTTCACTTTTACTGATTTCTTGAGTGATAGGAATAAGCCTATTAAAATTCCTGACGTTAGTTAACGTTAATTTATTCGGGGCGGGCAGTAAGTTTCAATGTTTTGATATTCACGGTCTGAGTGAGTAACACCTCTGGAAAAACTAGTCCTGCGAAGCTGTTTTGATTTCAGATTGAAAGCCAAATAATAAAAAGCTACTTCGAAATTATTTTATCGGTAATATCCAGATTCTTTTAAGGCCTTACTGAGTCCGGCAAAGCCCACTAAGCAACCGAGAATGATTATAGATTTTAATTGGTATTTCCATATATTTATTCTTTGACAAAGCAACAATCGTAAAATACATCTCATAAATGTCACTTCCATCGCTTGAAATGTCCACTATATTAAATAATTAACTTCGGAAATGGAGCAAGAAAGTTACAAGAAATACCATCACAACGATTTACTTTCCCCAAAGAAGCCCAAAGTTTAAAGTTATTCAAGTAGTTTAAAAAATCCTAACATCTAGATGAATCATTTACACAATTATATTCAGATCATAATGAAGAGATTAAGACATCTTCCCAGTAAAAGGACAATGATTTTGTGGGAAAATTTACAACGACTAATTTAAAAGACTAATAAAAAGTTTAGAATTGTCCATTTAAGCCAGATATATTTCTTTAGACATCTGTGTAAAATAAGCCAAACTATCAATGGTTTTCTCACGTGTCGGAGTTAATTGTAAAGTGAAATATACTTTTGTTAATTAATTAAAAAAGGTAAAAATTCGTCTTATTTATAAAGTATATGTATATATTGAGTGACTAATCTGTTTCAATCGTGTTATATTATTAACATAATACGATATAATATTATATTATTAATAATATTATTAATTATAATGGAAGGAATGTATTCAGAAGTATAAAGCTACATGTTTAAGTGCATTAATAAGAAAAACTATAAAAAATGTTTGTATGAGATGAAAATAGTTGACTGGATGATCTAATGTAAAGGAGATAGTTGGGGGGTGCAGTCAATAAGTACACAGAATAAGTGATGAACTTATTCTGTGTACTTATTGACTGCACCCCCCAACTATCTCCTTTACATATAAAAAATGTTCTTCTTTCCAATAATTTAGTATTTATTAGATAATAAGTGTTCAATGTAGTGATATTTATTTGTGATAAAAAACTTTTTATTTTTGTTTATCTGCGTTTAAACGTGAAACTTAAAGCACCCCCACAGAAGCCATGGTAGTGCCTGCCTGAGGGCCATGGTGGTGTAAGATATTTTTAATATTGCGCGTCATAGCAAAATTATTTAAATAAGAAACACATCTATAAATAAATAAATGAATTAGAGTAGATATTTATTTAAAAAACTAAAAAATATTATTGTTATTCAGTTCAAGATGTAGTTTTAATTTTTAATTGTTTTACTTCATCGAGAAGAAAATGGTACGGGAGAAGGTAAACAAATAATTATTTAATTAAAAAAATAATTATCATGTAAAGAATAATTAACTATTTATTAGAAAAACGCAATTTCGACCCACATTGCAGGTCTTCTTCAGGGTTTTTACTGTAGTTCTTAAATATGGGGGTGTATCTAAATACTTACCAACAAAAACATTGTATTACGTTTAACATTTCCCATGGATACAAAATATATGTTTTATTTTATTTTCTACATTTCTTTTTTCATCCTGTTTATTTCATTTTTATTTATTCCAATTATTTTAGTTCTATATATATATTTTTTTTTTGTATCTTGTCAATTCATCCTCGAAGAAGTTATGCATTGTGGTTCGGGACGGTTTCTATTAGGATTCATTCATTAGTGTTTTTGAGTTCCACCAGAACCATTTTCTTTTCTGTTTATATACATCATTATGAATTTTATTTTATAGATTTCCAATTTTTTCAGTTATATTTCAGGAGGTAGTCCGAAAATAACTATATCATTTTAATAAAATGGAATTATTCTAATAACAATCAAACCTTGTTTGGAAAAATACAACTTGGAACGCTAAATAGGCGAAGAAAACGTTTATTCCTGTTAAATTTTTAATCGAATGCAATATCTCTTTATTTTCATGCCATTAATATCATTACAGTATTAAATCATATTCAAATTATATCTTTATGGAAATTCATAAATCATTTACCATTTTTAGGAGAAGAAAATCGATTCCTATCGCATATATTTTAAATGGAATTTAAATTTAGAAAATGAGTAAGGTTTCCAATAAGTTTATTTTTACATATTAGATGTCACAAGTGGGATCAATTTTACGATAAAAAACTATTCATTCTACTTGTCGCCTTAATGTCAGCAAGAAGTATCTACAAAATATTTTTGAGATATGTGTGGCATGTAACACTATTTTTCATACCTTATCTATTTTAGATATTATGTCTGCGTTGCCTGTATATAAGTTTATTTTTTACCTGTAACTACGTGAAATTATAAAACAAGTAATAGCAATTCATTCTCCTCTGAAAAATGTTAATTTTGCAGATTCGTTATTGAGCCACTAAGGCGACGTACTGAAGATACAGGTTTAGTTCTGTTTCTTCATCTAGGAAAAGCTTCTTTTTTTGTCTATATTTTTTAAGCTTCCATTACTTCCATTAATGCTAGTACTCGAATTCTTTTTTGATGGAATAGTAAAAAACTGGTCCAATTTATAACGAACCCAAAATGCTTCTGTATATAACAGCTTAATGAGATGCCTATTAACCGTTCATATGATTGAAGTAAATAATTTTGATTATTAAAAAACGAAAACAACTCGGCCAGTTACTTTGTTTCTCTTTTAAACGTTTAAAAATAAAAATTATAAACGAGAAAATTAGGCTATAAACATGTATTTGCAATTTTGGGTGCTATCATACACTGAGACTAACATTCCATTTTAAAATCGGAAAATTCATAAAGCAAACCAGAAGTAGAAGTGTTAAGCTCAAAAAAATTTGTTTTTGTTATTGCTTGATGAAAAATCATTGAAAAGTTAGTCCTGTGCATAAAAGAATCCGCCGTGTTTCCTCCAACACATGTTGCTGGCCACTGTTGTAGGTATTTGAAGAATGACTGCTTGAGATGACAAGGTCGAGACTATTAAAATTCCTGACCTTAGTTAACTTTAATTTATACTCTTTTAGTTTTGGTGGGTAGTATGTTTCAATATTTTGCTGTTTTGAGCCTGACTGAGTCGGAATTGACAAGATTCTCTTAAGGGACTTATTGAGTCCGGAAAAGCTCACATAAACAACCGATAATGATTATTGATTTTTATTGTTATAAGCTAATCATGCCCTTTTAAGCCATTAGTAGCACTACATCTTGTGATATAAATGATAGTTTTCTATGTTTTTTAAATGTTTATGTTTTTGTGAAACGACAGCTTTCAAGTGTCATCACTGTATTCTGTCAACGATCAGAGATTTTATTTCTCCTGTTTGGCTTCCGAGTGTTAAAACCTTTTGTATACTGCAAGCAGCTGTTGAAAGTTCGCTAACGAACTAACTGACGAAAACGTTTTTAATTATTCATCTTTTAATTTATTAAACGGGTATATGCATATACAGATTGTTTACAATAAACAATGTGAATATAGAAACAATCAATTAAGAAAATATGAAAATTTCTAGTAATTTTAATCCTAATTTTGATAGTGCTTAGCAATTTGCATGAAAAAAATCCCAAAGAAAGGGTTCTATGAAAGCAGCATCCGCAAGAGAGAGGGGGTAATGGCGTGGGACTCCGTTTGATACGTTTTCCGACAGTTTAAAAATATAATGTTTAAAACTAAAAATTTTTAGTTGATAGAACTGAGCTATATGTTATCTTACTTAATATTTATTATTTTACATGACGTCAAATATAAATTTTTCCATAAAAGAACAAATATTTGAGAAAAAAAATAATATATTTATGATTGCTCGTAGCGTTCTATTGCATATAAATATGGATGAATAGATGCCGTGAAGTTAAAGTGTGAGTCAGACTGAAAAGTATTATGAGCGTCTTTTTAATGAGACATTGAGTAATTTATGAATGAACGATTGGTGAAAGTGAAAGCACATTCATGATTTGGTGCCTTTAACACTTACTCTATTATGTATTTGTAAATCTCCTTTTTAATATTTTTTTAATGAACGAATCGGAGGCATTGTTACGTGTATCTTGTTTAGTATTATCTCTTCAAGGTGTTCATTAATTTTATTATTATTACTAAAGAAAACAACAACACGCCAAACACTGAAGACATATCGCATACAACGAATACACATATATTTACTTAAATGTTTCCTCCACATCAATTTGGAGTCTTAGAACCGTAATGTAAATAAACAATAATTCTTTTAAAAAGCTTTATATTATTCTTATTGCCTAATATTATCAGTTTATGTTATTTTTAAGTTGATATTGTAATGAAATTTGTGCTTCTAATTAAAAAAACCTTAGTAGGAATTTTACGGGAAGAAAAATAGTCCACTTTCAAAGCATTGGCGAAGAGTACCTTTATCCTTGTCGGTTCAATATTATATACAATTCTTCTTATATTTAATAATGCAATGGCTAACATTCATGCTTTAATTTTTTTTCATTCCGACCGAATGTTAATTAAATTGATCTTTAATATATTTTCATGTTAACCATAAGCTATTATGAATTGTATCACAACTAAGATTATTAATAAGTAATTATGTTTTCAGAGAAAGCATTAAATCTAGTATTATTTAAAAAAATAAATCACACAATATCAATTGACGCAGCATGTTTTGCATGTTTTTACACGTAGTGTTTCCATTCAGTTACATATGAATTTAAGTGTTCGATATGGAAACTTCCTTCATTATATTGTTATCAATCAAGAGGCTTTATGTGCAATTATAAATGTAAACATATTGCATTGTAAGTCCACGTCTTCTAAGATTTTTATTTATAAATATGGTAAAGTGAATCGTAACAATACTCTTTTATATTATGATAATATCTAATAATTGTTCAAATTTGATAACTGGTCGATGAAATGCAAAGTTCGATGAAAAACACAAAGTTTTTGTTTTCGATCTATAACGAGTGCTTTATGGTTGGTAATTGATATAAAATTCACATAGAGTCATATATAAGGCATTAACAAGGTATAATGTACATAGTTATAATAAGCTTGACGATACGCACTGATTCTGAAAGAGACTTGAAACTGTTTTTCGCCCTCTTAAAAATGGTGTTTTTCACACTTTGGATTTGTATCGACATCAGTGGAAATGCTTTATAACTTACTTGATACTTATATACTTATGATCATTAGTTCGATTTTAGATAGTTACCTTGTATAAGCTTCCAGTAGAGGACTCCACATTATACTGGGACGAGAAACATAGCTCCCTCAACGACGGCTGCTACAGTACTGCCCCCACCTCGCCGCCCCCACTTGGCCGCCCCCAGTGCTGCCAACCTGCCCCCGGGCAACCACTAGATCCCTCTTGACCTCGTGAAATTTACCCCTGGTCAACACAATGGCCATCACAAATGAAAGGGTGTCATAATCTTCTCTCTGTATCTGCCCCGGACAATGGCACCCTCAATTAAATCCTTTATTTCCAACAAGACTTTAACTCTCAGTGGCAGGCAAGCGGATCAAGATAATGTGTTAAAGACTGCGATTAGATCTAGGTTTTGGATTTAAATAAATGAAGCAAAAAAAAAAAAATGTTCCCAACTAAAATAATTTATTACACACAATTTATCAAATTTCAAAACATATTCATATCCGCATTACAACCAGATTTACCTTTTTTAAATTAAAAAAAATGAATACAACAGAAAAAACGTGAGATTGTAACTTAGAAGATTTGATTGCTGGTTTCTTGGGCATTTTCTTATGAGAAAAAGATTCTTAGAAGAGTACGTGATCCCAGAAAAGAAGGAAATCGTTTTCGTAAAAAAAACAATAAAAAACTTATGGACCTATATGGGGAACCTGACATAGTGTTTTTTATTTGAAGAAGAGCCTGTCTGTGCCACCCACATCGAATATATAGAAGAAGTAGATCTTGGAGGAACAGTCAGAGGGAGAAAGAGGAGATAGGCCAAGTCTGCGATGGCTGGACGAAGTGGAGGCAGACCCTGCGCTCCTGATGAGTGAGAACAAGGAGATAAGTACCTATGGATTGTTTGGAATGGAGGAAAATTGTCGAGGAGACCAAGGTCCTCCATGGATCATAGTGCCGAAAATAATATTAACAAATAAATATATATATATGGAAACGGCTTTGCGCCGCGGTCCAGGAACCTCAATTCATCCAATCCCAAATCTGCTAGATCTCTGTTGACGCATTCTTTCCACCGAAGACTCAGCGTTAATAAGGTGAAATGATTTTAGGGGTGTTGATTTGACACTGCAACAGAGTATCTACATCATGGTTTGGCCTTATTGAGGTCGAGTAAAACTGCACGAAAATGTATTAATAAGAAAAGTAAATGATTGAAAAAATAATTTGTTTACTCTTCTCTAGGAAATCTGTTACAATCCTGTCCTTATTTGTTAAAACTAACAAAGATCATTGCAGATATGGTATCTTCAAGCAACATAGGCTCTTTAAAATTAAATATGAAATATAAAACTGAAAATATTCAAAGGAAATGGCCCTGAAGAAACAATAAACAAATTAAGTAGTTATTTAGAAGTTCTAAAAACTAGCAGAAGAAGTAGAATATTGCTCGCGGAGACTTCTGGTCCTCACTAGTGAATAGAGTGAGGGAGATCACCTAAGGGACTATTAAAGGAAACTTAGTTGCGAGTTAAAGAAGGGCTGAGTGAAATTTAAGTGGAGATGCGCTACATGTTCCCAGCCAACTTCTGAGTGCTAAGTTAGCTCCCCTACTCTTCAAGGTTGGCAGCCTGTTATTGAGTTGTGAAGAGCGCATAGCAGTGCTTCTTCATTGTCTGATTTCTTGCAACTTTTGTTTTAAGTTTTTTTTTGCAAAATATTGCAATATATCCAATAGATATATTTAAATTAAAACAACTGTTTCAAGAACGTTTTGTATCATACACTGAATGAAATGTTACTGAAACATAGTCCAACATACTCACTGATTCAACACTCTATATATATACAGTTCTACAATTTATAGTTCCATTTTATCACTATTTTAGAACTGCTGAGAAATCCACAATAAATAACTACTACTTAATATATCTGGTTTTATTTAAAAATGACATTTTAGTAATTTTTTTCAAAAGTCTAATGTTCTAGGAGCCAGAACAGAAAATACCTGGAAATCATAGTGGTGAAATACATTGCTTTTATAAAATATATTTTATTTTTTTATTTGATTTTTTTTAGCATATGGAACGTAAAAATGATTTGACAGGTTGTAACAATGGTACGAGCTACAAAAATAATATTTTCTTTGTAAAAAATAAGCCTTTTGTTTAGTTGATTTCTTACTATTCGTTTCCTCGCTGCATCAATATTGCAGAGGTTAGCTTCATTTATAGTTTTAGTTTAGTCAGTTCAGTGTGAAATATAAGATAATGGGGAAGTGTGGGAAGTCTAATGGATATTAACGAAATCAATGGAGAAGGAATTAGTGGTATATGGGATGCAATCACTGAGAGCAAAAGAAACACTAAGAATCTAAATGAATCTAAAAAATATCAGTTGTACGTATCTTTGGTATATTGAAGATCTGTTATCCAGAAATGTGGTAATTGTCCGCATGCAGTCCTATTCTATAAGTAAAAGAATTGCACCATGGCCTTGGTAGTGGTGGGATGCTGTCACTGGCTGGTTTAGAAATATTAGATTACAGATATAGAACTTGTCTGTATGTTAATTTAACAAAAAAAAAAATTATATTCTAGATTTTTCTTAAAATAAATATTCCTGAATAAGATTAGCAACTAATCTTTCTTAAATAAATTTATTATAGATAGAATCTAATACATAATTTATAAGAAATTCAAGGGGGTTGAGTTGGCAGCACTGGCGATCCCTACTGGGTCAGGGGTCATAATCCAACCCCTGCCTCCCATTCAACCCCTTTTTATCAATGGAACATTGCCAAAGTGGAGTTTCTTCAGTATTTTTTTTAGTTAAAAGTTATTTAAACATTCATGTTACAATATAAAATAGTATTGTTTAACGGCAGGTTTATGAAGTATTATTACGATTAGTAACTAAAATGTATTTATATTCCAAATGCTCCCGAAAGTATGTTTATTTAAGAATACTGAAACTAAAATAAATAGATGATTTCTGAATATTCAAAATGATTCTATATTATTATATTGCTATGTACTAAATAAATAACTCTTCGGAATAAATCTTAGGGTGTTTTTTGGAGTACTTTTTATTATAGTAGTAGATAATTTTTTTATTAGTGATGAAGTAAATACGCGAAACCAGAATACAAATACGGTTTTTGCTTACAATGTAGTGATTAGGGGAAGCATTCAAAGAGAATGGAGAATCAACTAAAAAAAAAGTAATAGTAAGTAAAATGTGACATATAAATGATTTAATCTGTTAACAGCCACGGATAGATCCTATGCAATCAACAGATCATTCTGGGGCTCACCCAGCCTCGATAAAATGAGTATCTTTTATTGGGGAAAACCCGGCGGTTGAGCTTGATCTCGGAATTATCACCTCTGCCATGTACTGTACTCTTCATGGGGTATTACAAAATTCAGCAGATTTTTACAATGTCGGCCATTGCCAACTTTGGGTCGCCAATGATTCCAAAAATGCTTGTTAACTCTCAATTTTCTTTTTTCATCTTGTATTAAATCAGCCACATTTTCGGAGGGTACAATAGACAAGGGTGATTTCGGTGTTATTGGCCTGTATTTTTGTACAGAAGGGTATAAAGTACATTTCGAACACCTAAACAACAATTTATTAGCTCAGCTTTACTCACAAATATACAGGATCATATCAGGACTCAACAACATAGATTTGTCTGCAGGAAAAGGACAAATATCTAACAGTAACTATGGAAATAACATAGCCAGTTATTTTTAACACATGACGAAATATTTTAATGTATATTCATCGAACTATTATTCATTTTATTATTTTTTGAATCGGCCCAAATTATAATTAATTGCATCAATTAGTTAAATTACATGTTGAGGAATCAGACGATTAGAACTTTCGACGGAACTAGAATTATTTAATTTCCTTTTTATTGTATTTAATTCCTTTGTATTGTGTTGTTTGTAGAATTATTTAATTTTCAGTGTTTAAACATTATAAAACAGGATGCTGTTTAAGAATAACTGGCATCTGTTCCGCAGGTTGCTGCTTCGAGTTGATTTACAAGTTTTAACTGTTTATTCGTTTAATTTTTAATATTTTCCAAAAATACAATTAATCATGAGCTTTAATATGGAAAAGAGAATGTAATCAAGAGTAATGAGTAAATTTTGGTAATTATTCCATCAAGAAATAAAAGTTTCAACTCACATTACGAAGTATGGATGATATTTGTTTGTTGGCAAATTCATTTCTAGATGAAATGATTACTGAAGTAAACAAATTTTCCTGAATTACATTCTTTTTTCTATACCAAAGCTCAGGATAACTTTTATATTTGGAAAATATTAAAAGGGAAACGAATGAAAAGTTATTGTGAACTTGAAGAGCCAAACTGTAGAATAATTAATTTACTATTGTTACGGGCTACTGGATATTAAAATGAATTAAACAATTCCTTAATTAAAGAAACTAATATTTATTAACAAAATGATAAAAAGGATACAATTAAACTATTAACAATTAAATTATTGAACTAATATAAATTTATAATAACAATATTCTAAATATTATCATCTAGGCCTAACTCCTATTTAATTATTACAATAATATAAGATTTTACTAATTCTAGATAGCTTAACTAGTTACAATAGTTTCTATGAATATTATAAAATTACACTACAATTTATAACTAATAATTAACACTTACAGTTCACTAGTCCACCGACCGTAAGATTCTTCAAGTATCACAAACTGACACACAGTAACAAACAGAAACAGTTTATTACACTCGCGAGACTGTCACAGTTCACTGATACACTTATTACACGGGCCGGTTCAACACTGACTAGTTTATCACACTGACACTCACTTATTACACTTATCACAGATCTTCACTGGTCTACTCTCAGGCTAAGACTGACTGCCTCGAGTTGAGGGGAAGTATTTAAAGAGGCAAAGCCGAACATTCTAGAACACGAAAGGGCCAGACAATTCCGGAATCTTCTTAATCCTTTTCCGAAAAAAGAAGACGATCTAGAACAGTCCTAATCCTATTTAAACGTCTCACGCTGACGGAGTTAAGCCGCTAATCCCCCGCTTCCGCCTTCCTTTGTACGCCCGTAACACTATATTAATATTAATTCACTATATTATGGAATAACTATTATAATAAAAATAAACCTATTTTAGTGCCTTTAATATAACGATGCATAGCTTACTATTTTAGGTAAGATCAAATTTATCCACAAAAGGATTTAAATGGTTCGAAATGGCTGTTCACTGCAGAGCTTATGATACCGTTCACGCAACGCTTAGCGGTCTTGCAGGCAAACTAGTTTGTATTGTCGTGTTTGGAATTAATACACTTTATTATTTACATGAATTATATTCACCATGACTTTATTTCTTTACAGGAACTTAAAATATATGGTATTAATTTTCACCGTAGATACATGAGTTTTAAAAAAGTTAAAAACTGGTACACAGTGTTTAAAAGAAAGCTAAAATAGTTTGCTGCCATAAACAATATTGAAATTATAATGAAATAAATAATTGGTAATTTCAATTACTAGTCAATTTATAAATAATATCTTTTGTTCCGAATTTCACTTTTTGTGTTTTTCTTGATCGTAATAAATATTTTGTTTCTTAATATCTGGAGTAGATGAGAAATAATCCAGTACACCTTGGGAGAGCTTATTTTTTAAGTTTATGGTAAATTCTCATAAATGTATCATCAGAGTTGTGTAGCGTGTAGGTCAATAACTAGGAATATGTAAAAACAGCGGAATTCTGACATTTACAGCGGAATACTTGTTTACCTATCGATGAAACAATGGCTAAAACATTCAAAATCATTTCCTGAAATATTGAGTTTGTTGCTAAATCCACAGTCTTTTCACATATTTCTATATTCGAACTCAATCAGGAGCTTCCCTATGATATTCTTTGACAATGGATTTCTCTTAATATTCTCTCCGATTTTCAAGAGCTTTCCCGGGGTTGAGAAATTCATTATTTCTGTACCATACAATATCCATTGGCCTTACTACTACATTGTAATGCCTTATATTAGACACCTTTCCTTGTATTGTGAAATCCTTATAATTCACGACCAAAGATGATTAAATAAAAAAAAAACTATTAAAGTCTCGTGGATAAAGATTATTAGTAACATTTAAAAGGGAAAGGTAAAAAGAGACCTTACATAAATGTTAAGACCGTGGAAAAATTCCAACGAAAAGCCCTTAAGTCTCCAACCTAAAACAGAAATTGAAAATATCTGTCCAATATTTCGCCTACTGAGGCAACCTCAGGGTAGAAGGAGAATAACAGCAAAGCAAAACATGAATAATGCACCTAAGAAACACCCCACCACCTACAAGGCTCAAATGCAACTAATGAATCATAAAGAAGGTTGCTCGACCCCAGCTGGATAAGGTTACATAAAAACAGCTGATAAATACTTCAGCAATTGAAAATTCAATATACACTCACCAAGCTTCAAAAAGCACAACAGGAAATAAATAAATAAATAATAGTAATAAACAACACAAAAACATAAAACAAAAGACCATATAAAAATGAAAGTAAAAGTGCAAGAAAAACGAACATTATCAAGAAACCAGTTGACTTATGGCTATTTCACAAAATATACTGATATTGAGGAGGGAAAGGTAAAAAAAGACCTAACATAAATGCTAAGATCGAGGAACAATTCCAACGAAAAGACCATGTTTTGCTGTTATTCTCTTTCTACCCTGAGGATGCCTGAATAGGTGAAATAGTGGACATATATATTCACATTCTGTTTTAGTTTGGAGACGTAAGGGCTTTTGGTTGGAATTTTTCCACGGTCTTATTATTAGTTACATTTTTCAAGTTGTGATAAAAATGAATAAAAAGGATCATCTTTATTCATTATGTTGTAACTTGGAACCATAAATAACTCAGTTTCGTTGGAAATCTTTGCTCATGAGAAAAGACTATGGAGAAACTTTCTCTAACAAGGTGGAATTAATCTTGATGACGTTAATGTATTTAGTTTATTAAACGTGATACATTTTCGTCATAATGAGAGAAGTGAAATTGAAACGTGGGTGTACTAACTTGCGGCTTGAATAAACCAAACAAGATGGCGGGACGCAGATAGCTCGACCTTTAGCCCACACGAAACCCACGACTACCGCAACCAATTTCGCGAATGGCCATCCAAATGAAGAATCTCGCTGATGATGGATTAGCATTATAATTGGATCTCATAATTTTAAAAAGGAGAATGAGATCAGGACTTGATTACACTGAAAAGGCGTCGACAATGTTACGATAATTTATAACTCATTACTTCCATTGCAGTTCTTATAAAACTTCTAGGTAGTAAATAGTAACTGCATTATGACATTTTAATACTATTATAGAAGCCGGAAACTAGCAGTGAACACCGGCAAGTGGACCGGTTCAACCATTAGGGCCTTAATGTTGAAACACACGCCAGAGGGTGCACGCTACAGATATTAGTTAAATATCTAAGTTATCATGGATCAGTTAAGAGAAGTCTATGCTTTAATAAGTTATTTTATTATGTGATAACTTTAAAATCTTCACCTTAATGACTATTTTACGGGGGTAATCCCGAGCGATGAAAAAACAAAGATATCTTTTTAATACCATGGAAAATATCTAAAAATTCATAGTAAATAAAGCGTTACGTATGAGGACATTTTATTATAGTTTTAGAATCTGCAGTCATTGTGTAAACAATTATAAATAAAACTAATAAATATGTAATCAGTGTAACCCTAATAAGGGCTTTACGTATCCGGAAGGTTTAATTTCCCTAATTGAATTTAGTAGTTTTTTTTTTTATTTATTTTATTTTTACCAGATCGGCCTTTACATGGTTGTTATAATATTAATTATTTATTGTTTATATCAATTGATTATGGGGGGGTATAGTCCGTACAATAGACACTCCTAACTAAATACATCGTTATAACTATTGGATAAGAGTAAAACAGTGGATTGTGTTATATAAAAAAATATACATATATAAAATAGCTGTTAAATAAATTTAAGGTAGTAATGTCACTAGAATACATATTTACACAGCTCATAATAAGATGTCCTGCAGTAACCTGGGCTTTAGTCTTCGCGATGATGTCTGCTTTCCTACGTTGTAATTTATTGCTCCTTTAACTGCTGGTAGTTGGGCATGAAATTTTCTGAATTTTTTTTTTATGTGGTCGTCTATTGTTTCTATTTGTAGTTCTCGGTGTAGTTGACTGTTTCTGATGAGCCAGGGGGCATCCACTGCGATTCTTAAGACCTTGTTTTGAAAAGTTTGCAATCTTTTTCTTTTTGTAATGGATGCTGCTCCCCAGACTTCACAGCCGTACATCAGTAATGGCCTTAGGATTGTTTTGTAAATGAGAATTGTTATCTCTGGTTTTAATTTTGATTTTCTATTCACGATAGGATAGAGCATTGACAATCTTGCGTAGGTTTGAGTTAATTTACTATTGATATGGGTATTCCAGGTTAGGCGGCGGTCCAGGTGAACTCCAAGGTATCGTATAGCTTCGCTGGCAGGATTCCATTTCACTCTTTTACCTACGAGGGTTAGCTCAGGTGGGTCTGGTGGGCGTCTAAGGGTAAAAACTTTAGAGGTACATTTTTCGATGTTGAAAGTAATCCTCCATTTAGTAAAGTATTGCTCGAGATCATCCAGGTGGCTCTGTAAAGTATTTCTGGCTATTATTATGTCATTGTGTTGGGAAAAAACGGCTGTATCGTCGGCGAACATAGCTATGGAGGTATGTGTAGTCTGGATGATATCGTGAAGATAAAAATTGAATAAAATGGGAGAAAGTACTGAACCTTGTGGAGTACCTGCATGGATTTGTCTCACAGTTGAACATGTGTTATTAATTCTAACAGAGAATGTTCGACCGCTCAGGAATGAGCTCAGAATAACGTGTAAGTATTTCGGGGTATCTACTTTCTTAAGTTTGTAGAGTAGACCTCGGTGCCAAACCTTATCAAACGCTTGTTGGAAGTCCAAGAACGTTACTAGCGTATGTTTCTTCATTTCGAATCCGTTTATTATGAATTCTGATAGTCGGGCTAGTTGATGTGAGGTGGAATGACTATGCTGAAAACCAAATTGAAAATCCGGGATAATGTCATTATTGTTAAAAAATGAAGAAAGATGCTTTTTTATAATTGTTTCCAATAATTGGTAATAAGCTGATAGGTCTATAGCTGCTGACTTGTTTCGCGTTTTTACCAGGTTTGTGGATGACTAAGAGTTCGGCTTTTTCCCATGTATTGGGGAAATATCCAATTCTGAGACAGCTATTAAATATGGACGAAATGAAAACCACAGCTTTCCTGGGCAACTTCTTTATTGCTATGACTGGAATCAAATCATGGCCAGGACTTTTGGGGTCATGAATTTGGGTGGAAGCTGCACTGTTGCAACGGGGTGGTTTAAATAATCGTCGACGTCATTAGCGATATGCGGACTTCTTTCGCATTCTGTGTTAGAGAACGTTTTCTCGAAGTAATCCGCGAACATTTCAGCCTTTTCTACATCGCTGGTGATGAATTCATCGTTGTCTACAAATTTTGTCATGTTTATTCATCAGACGTCGCGTAGCCTTCCATAACGATTGGTCCTTAGGGTCTAAATCACCTACATAAGTCTGATATTTTGCATATGTCCATTCATCTAGTTCCTTTTTAATGGCGTGTTTTAGGTGGTTCCATCTCCTTTTATAAGCAGGGTTTCTATTACGCATCCACTGCCTCCTTACATGATTTTTTTCTTTAATTTTTAAAAGAATTGAATTTGGACATTTACTCGAGAATGTTTTTCTCCTAAACTGGAAAGATTGTATAGTTGCTTCATGCAGGCTATGTGAGATATGATCGTTGAAGTTGTGTATGTTTGTATCAATTTCTATTGCGGTAGGATAATTATTCTTTATGTTTATTTTCTCGTCGATTAGAATTTTGTACACTTCCCAGTCGATTATTCCATTAATGAGGGATTTCCTCTTCGTTTCTATGTGTATTTGTACTGAGAAGTTAATTAAAACTGGGATGTGGTCCGAGTTTAGAGCTGTGATCACGTGGGATGAGAGAGGAAGCCTAAAATTTTTGGTTAGTGCTATGTCGAGGATGTCTGGTTTACAGCCTGATCTGTAGAATGTTGGTTCATTTGGTGCATGAATTTGTATATTGTGCCTTGAACAGATTTCTAACAAGGCGTTACCGCTAGAATTCGATTTACGACATCCCCAGTAAATATTTTTACAGTTCATGTCACCTAAAACTAGCGTATGGTCAGCTGGTGGTAGAAGTTTAAAACTTTCTTCTTGAAGCAATTTTTTGGTTGGTGGTTTATAAGCTGCTGTGACAACTGTAGGAGGAGACGAATGTAATCGAACCGATATGACCTCTAGGTTAGATATATTAAAAATAATATTTTCGGAGAAACTAATATTATTTTTAATTATCAAGGCAACACCACCTGAAGGAGCCGAACACACTCTATCATTTCGTAATATTTTGTATCCTGAGATTTTGAATTTGATGTTTTGAGATAGATGAGTCTCGGTTATGCAGGCTATATCAATGGAATTTGATTCAAGGAAAATTTTAAGTTCATTTCTTTGAGAGGATATACCATGTGCATTCCAGTTTAACAATTTTAATTGTCTGAGTTCAGTAACCATAATTGAAGAAATGATATAAGGGAGTTAATTTATAATACGTGGACTGGAAGAAAGCGCAGTTTGTTGTGAGAGAATTGGTAATATCAGATAAGCTCTTGTTTACATTATGGCCCATTCGTAAAGGAGGCAGGCTATTTACGATGAGAGAGCATACGAGGGGTGATCAAAAAGTTCCAGGACTGATTTTTTATTAATTTATTTAAAAAATCTACAGGCTATTGGACGTCGTCCCCTTCAAAGTACTCTCCTTGGGAAGCTATACATTTTTCCCAACGATGTTTCCACTGTGTGAAGGACTTTGAGAAATCATCTTGTGAAATGGTGTGTAGCTGCTCCAGCGATTTTTTTTTAATGTCATCTACGGACTCAAATCTCTTTCCCTTCATGGGTCTCTTAAGTGTTGGAAACAAGAAAAAGTCTGCAGGGGCAAGGTCAGGTGAATATGGAGGCTGGGGAATGACCGTCATTCCATTTTTGGTGCAGTAGTCACGAATGAGCAGTGCGGAATGAACAGGCGCATTGTCATGATGCAGCACCCACTCACCGCTCCGCCACAACTCTGGTCTCTTCCTCCTTCTTGCCTAGCGCAAATTTCTCAGGGTTTGAAGATAACGAAAGCGGTTAATGGTCTCACCTCGTGGAAGAAATTCATGGTAAACAACACCCTTCCAGTCGAAAAAAACAGTAAGCATGACCTTGACGTTTGATTTGACCTGACGTGCTTTTTTGGGGGTTGGGGAGGATTTTGTCTTCCATTGTGATGACTGGACCTTCGTTTCCACGTCGTAGCCATAAACCCACGTTTCATCTCCAGTAATGACTTGTTTTAAGAAGTTTTCATTGGCATTTGCCATTTCAAGAAGTTCCTGACAAACTTGAACTCTGTGTTCTTTCTGCTGCTCAGTCAACAGTCTCGGAACAAACTTTGCAGCCACCCTTCTCATCTGCAAATTTTCTGTTAAAATCTGTTGACACGAACCAAATGAAATGTTCAATTCTTCAGCCATCTCACGAATGGTTAGTCGACGATTAGAACGCACGAGACTGTTCAATCTTGCAACATGATCGTCGTCAGTCGAAGTTGATGGGCGCCCTGAACGAGAATCATCTTCACACGATGTCCGGCCTTCCTTGAACCTTTTGTACCACTCATGACACCTTGACCGACTCAGACATTCATCACCGAAAGCCACTTGCAACATTTGAAAAGTTTCAGTAAACATTTTACCCAACTTCACACAAAACTTTACGCAAACGCGTTGCTCTTCCTTTACATTCATTTCACAAAATCGCCGAACACAAAAAACTTTTTTTTACGAAAACAGCAGTAACTTTGCAATGAAGAAGGTTATCAACAAACTGAATAAACAGCTGAGCTCAGGAAGAGTCACGCTAAACAATGCTGCCAACCGCACTGCTCTATGACACTCCATTGCCGCGCAATCTCAACAGTCCTGGAACTTTTTGATCACCCCTCGTATGTCGTAAGCATTCCAATATAATAGTTTTATATTTCTCAATTCAGACGTCTGGGTACAAATAAATATAGTACCATTTAGGAAAAAATAAGAAAAATGGAAAAAATAAATATAACGAACATAACATGCCGAGAAGGAATTAGTAGCTATAGATAACTTAATGTTTACACTAGGGTCCATTTGTAAACAAGGAGGTAACTAGTGAACTTAACTGTTGCATAATTTGTGGTAAATACGGTTTAATCGCTTCTAAGATTACTTTTGTTATAGTAGATAAAATGTTGTCCGTGTTTGATTCTGTAGTAACTGTTTGTTGTTGCGTTGAGTGTGCCGAACGAGCCGCATCTGAAAATTTGAATTTCGTCGAGACATTCCTAGTTTGTTTATACGTAGTTTCTGCAGTCGTACTGCTATTATGTATTTCACTTTGTCCAGGTGAGTTTATTTTGTTTTTTATTGTTTGATAGTGGGGGCAGCCTCTGTAGCTAGCCGCGTGTGCTTGTTTACAATTGACGCAATACGGCTTATCCGTGTATTTTAAAGGACATTTAGAAAAATGGTGATTTTCCTTGCACTTAACACATCTAGGCTCCAAATGACAATAATTTTTTGTGTGTCCATACCTTTGACAGTTGGTACACATTGGGATATTATTAGTTTTGTGTTTTGGCTCAACAGATACGATAGCATAAAATAAATTGTAAACCTTGAAAATGTTGCTAGCCTGGTCATTATTCACCAGTGATACAGAATAAAGGGGAGTGGGCTTTTTATCTTTA
Organism: Arma custos; assembly: GCA_037127475.1. Taxonomy (NCBI): domain Eukaryota; kingdom Metazoa; phylum Arthropoda; class Insecta; order Hemiptera; family Pentatomidae; genus Arma; species Arma custos. The sequence continues at coordinate 93,564,230 of CM073764.1, forward strand.
TTTAATATCCTGGAGACATGTGTAACTTCGAATTTTTGACTATTTAATTCAGCCTTTAGTTCTACGTCAGTTACTGTGTAAGGAACCCCTCTAATTATAACATTTAGATGTTTATTTTTTTCAGTAGAAATAGTATGATATTCTATTTTTTCTTCGTCGTAATAATTAGTCATTCTCCTGTAATCTTCAATAGTTGTTAACATTATTTTTGTTTTGTTGCCGATTAATTTGGTGGTAAAAGGTCCTAAACATAATCCTTTTAAATCATTTAATAGGAGTTGATAATTTTTTGCTTTGTGGAGGAAAATTGGGGGAATTTTTGTAGAATTTTCAGTACTATTTTGTTCATTGTTATAAGTCTGGTCTGAAGCACCCGGATTATTAGGTGAAAGTTCAGTCTCAGTTAGTATATTAAATCAAGGTGCAATTTCCTGATAGTATTTACCCATCTTTTTAACAGGCGATTGGTTTAGTGGTGAACCCTCGTAATTTCGCTTCTTAGAATTTATATTTTCTTCATCAGAAAATTCTTTGGTAGCCGAAGTGGGTTGGTGTGGGTTAGATGCACCTGGCAAGTTAACTATATCCCCCGTTCTCATTAATTAACAATGTTAATTAATAAAAACAAAATAAGATAAATAAAGAAAAATGTCAAAAGAAATACACTAATTTTTTCACTATTCGACACAGTACTACCGCACTCTATGAAAGTCAGAGGCCAACTGTAGTAGTTATTTAAACAAAATAATGCCACACTATTACTGTTATCAAGATTGCGATTGTGTTGCTGCCACATGAGGTTACAGATATATTAATGCTCAGATATATTCTTTTTATAACCCTAAACTCTATCTAGAAATTATTCATCATTGTAAAATAAATATTAAGAGCCAGTTGAATTAATTTTCACCATAAATTATAAAGGAATTATAATCACATATAAAGAAAAATAAAAAATATCCCAAAGGTGAAAATTTAGGTATCAAGTTAGCTGAAATATGAACCATATTGGATTTGAAATTGGAAGAATTTCTAATTATTGGAGTTTACTTCTTAAGAAACGATCTTCATATTTAGCCCGCGGTATGAAAATTTTAGGAGTAGTAAAATCGAATTTAGCTAAAAGTAGAGAGTAACGCTACATTCTCGATCATATTGTATTATTTGTTTTACAAAATAAATGGAAATTAAAAGTTAAATTCCCGGACTAATCGGGAAGAGATATACTTTTGGTACCTATGGTAACAGTGTACTCTATTACTTTATTCTCGAAGTGTTGAAATGCGATATTTTTTGTGTAGGAGCATTTTTAAAGACATCTATCCAAACAAACACTATCACTACTCTTATTTAGATTCCGCCTTAAGATGTTGGGGACCATTTATATTACTTGGATACAATCTCAACAGACGACAGGGCAGGAAATTGACAAGCTATCTAGAAAGGCTGTGCAGTGACTATTAATTGTGTACAGTGTGTAGTGTGTAGTGCTACTAGGACAGGAGATTGGTGTAAGTGGAGAGGCAGTGATCATGCTGAGCTTAAATTGGCCTCTACCGTACACAGAAGATGAGGCTACCATAAATAAAATAAAGACAGGGTAGAAATCGGCCAAGAAGAAGACAAGAAAAGCAGAAGAAGCGCTACCGGTAGTGACATCGAACAGCTTTATCGCTCTAGCTAATTTACCACCAACTGAGGAATCTACGGTGAAGAAGATTCCTCCGTTTATAATGGACCTAGAAAACTTCACGTTAAATGAGGTGAGTGATTTCATGAACAAAATTAATATTAATCGATAGTTTATCAAACCTCCAATCAGAGACCGACCCATTAGAAAAATTTAATCAAATAAATGAATTCACAATATTTAATTTCAACTGTTAAATATGCATATATATATATATATATATATATATATATATATATATATATATGTGTGTATGTGTCTGTGTGTGTGTGTGAGTGTGAGTTCAGTTGACAGTTTTAGTGTTGTAACAAGTCACTGCACCCCGGAGATCATTGAAATATAGCTAAACAAATCAACACAATATGTTCCTTAATATACACTATGATTGAAATGGACAGCTTTATTGTTAAATTTTTTAATCAATTAAATCACAACTATTTTTCCTTTCTGAATGAACCAAATTGTTTTCTTTTTAATACTCGAACATAAAATAAATGTGTATATTGTGGTGATCATTTCGTGAAGAAATGAACATTTCAAAAACATTTCGAAGTATTGATGATGACATAAACAGTATGTGTAAGTAGTTTATGTAATCTAAATACTGACAGTAATAGTTACTATATACAGTCAGTAATTATTAATCTCTCTATATATATTTAATATAACTTAAAATATAGGCTGTATTTTATTTCGATTAACGACCGCGAAATATTTTTTTGGAAATTGTATTTTTTTTCTAACCTGCTGCAATTTTTATATGTTTTAAGGGAGTAGTGTAAATCCAAGTTTGCATCCGAAAAACGGATGGTGAAACTTTTGGCGGCTGAAAAACCGAGAAATTTTCGGAGTTATTTCGGTGTTAGGCCTGTATCTCCTAATCGGTGCGTTTTTGGAAAAAAGGTAATGGACCATTTTTAAAGACGATTTAATTTGCTACAATTTGAGCACAACCGCAGCTCTGTAGGTCTAATAGAGTCTGAGTTCAGTCCTATCATGTATACAATAACCGGATTCTTATCTATATATTTATAAAAATCTCCTGTCACGATGTTTGTCCGGGCTAATCTCCGAAACTACTGGACTGATTATAATGATATTTCGCAAAGATATATAATATTGTCCAACTTAAAATGTAGGCTATATTTTTTTCGATTTTCGACCGCGATTATTTTATTGCAAAACTGTATTGTTTTCTAACCTGCTGCATTTTAGATATGTTGTAACAGCAAGTCTGAGTAGTGTAAATCCGAATTTGCATCCGAAAAAACGGATATAACATACCTCATTCATTAAACTAATGTTTATATTTTATCAATTAAGAATTCAGTATATTATTTATTTATTATATACTATAGTTAGATATAAGATGAATGAAATGTAAAATCAATTTAATTCATTTTTTCATTCATTCATTATTTCTTTAAAATTCAAATTTTAACGTAATATTTTTTAAAACTATTATAACAGCCACAGCAACGCGTGACCGGGTCAGCTAGTAAATATATATATATATATATATATATATATATATATATATATATATATATATACATATAAAGAGTTTTTCCTGACTGAAAAGACCATCGCAGAGCCAAAACGGCATAAGCTACAGACTCAGTTTGCCCATATTTCAAGGTATTGAAATACAAAAATGAAGGAAATGGATTGTGTTGCCTGAATGGAAATGGATTGGTTTCAGAAACTGGAAGGGATTCCATATATTTCCTTACAAACACATACATAAACAGCTGCTTACAAATAACTTTTTTGGGGGCAACAGATATACTTGGCAACAATTTCATGCCGATTTTTAAGGTCAAGACTTCCTTTGTTTATTTCTTTTTATGTTTTTGTGCAAAAATAAAACTTCTGTTCAATTTGCTGATACAAGGCCAAATGTATCATAAAGCACGTTCGCTGTTCCCGGTGACAGATGACGACTATAAATTCCTGATAATGGAATAAATGGGCAATACACCAGAAGAAATTGATCAGCGTTGTGAAAATAACAGTTCAGTGAGGAGGTCTATTGTAGAACAATTACAAACTTTGTTTCATAAACAAAACAATTGATTTCATTGTTTAAAACTACACTGGGTCTTATGCTATCTGGTAATCATAAAATTGTAATCAGAGCTGATAAAACTCCTGTAGGAAAATATGCGAGATGTTTTAATGCACAAACAATCGATGAAGTTACCAATGTAATGGTTGGAGAAAATTAGAAATATAATAGGGCAACAACGTCTGCCGGGGCAGCTAGTATATTTATAATTTTAATTAATTTCATTTATAGTTTCCATTAATTTAAAATAATTTACAAATTAAAAAAAAAATAATCGATGATAAGTATCAGTAGAGAGGGATTAATTGGCAAGAACACATTTAAAATTCATTAGAAACGGAAAGGGATAAACTCCAGTCTCGTGTCGGAGCAGCCACACACACTTTTTTTACTTCCTATGAGAAACGCAATACCTTTCAATATATTACAAAGTATTCAATATATAGGTATATCAAAAACTGTAAGTTGTAATGAATTAAAAATTTCAATGGGAAATTGGAAATCATTCATAAACAAATAAAGTTTCTTGTGACTTGAATATTTGTAATTAAACTACAATAAACCATTTATTTTATTACCTTTGCAGTATTATAAAGTTCCCTGTTTGGAATTGGCGTGTAAGGAAACACGACGCGCCGGTCAGTCCGCAGGTCGTTGACACGCCAAGTTAGTTCGTTAAAAATTAATGGAAATATTTTCGATCGATGAGTACGACAACTCGTGGGACGACAACATACTTTCGCAGTTTCTTTTTCCTAACAATAGAGAAAACACGAAAATAATTTTTTTTATGTGATATTGAAGGTATAATTCTTATAAAGATTAGTATTAGAATCAGAATGCTGCTGATGGAAAAAACATTAAACATCTGCCTTAAGCTTAGAATTTAAGGAAAATCCTTTAACTTGTAGTAGGAGAATGTCCTAATGGAGGTCTAAAAATAGATAATGTAGTAATAACGCGGCATAAATATTTGTGCCTAAGTTTTGGACCCACACATAGGTCTTCGTTTCTACAAGGCCTCCAATGTTAGTCGAAACGCACCAAAAAAAATAAATAGTCATATTCCCGACCACCAACCAGACCTTAATGATTATGGTTGATTAATAATATACAGAAAATATATTTACAAAAACAAAAATGGTAATGAAGCTCAGACTTTTCCAATCCCAATTGAAATCGTATTGTATTTTTTCTTATACTATCTCTTAAATGGAAATCCAATTGATAATCAAACATACAATTAACATTGAATAAACATAAAATGAGCGTCATTAAACCAACTGAACATATCATTTGGAATACTACTTATAAATCATGCAGAAATTAGTAGGTAAAATTGTTTTCAAATTGTTACTATAGACAATTAAGCCTTAATTTAAATTATTTTAGTGTGTGAATAAATTGTTAAAATATTTGGTCATTGGCATATCGTTAGGAGCTTTACACAATAAAATCTGCAAATTAGTAACTTATTAGTTTTGTTTGATTATCATTAATTTTTAATTACTAACTGGCTATTTTGTTTTTTTTTTATTAATATCTGTAAAGTATGTATATTAAACAGAATTAAACAAGAAAATATTTCATCGGCCACTTTCTATCTAGACAGACTAATCTCCAAATATATATAGAACCCTGATTCGTCCTTTTCTGCTAGGTGGATCGAAACCTTTGACCTGACAAAAGAAAATGAACAAGATCTCCTTATCTTTGAACGAAGAACCTTCCGAAGAATATCTGGAGGAGTGTTCGCAAGGACGCGTAACCGGGTTGTAGCGCAACAATAATAAAAATGTAGGCTATGATCTATATTAAATTTTCAAGTTCTATACGTGTTATGGTCAGATTTTTACACATTCTTCATTTTTTAAAGAAATCAGCAATAGAAACATATTAGAAAATAATTGTATGTTTTAGATAATATCTGTCTGAGGTTAAGGATAAAAAAAAGTTGTGATGCAACGAAATTAAAATAATGACTAAACCGTAAAACAATTTTTTTTTTATATCAGTAAATATTTCCAATTATGAAAATAATTTTAAATTGAGTAAAATATAGTAACAAATTACTCTAATTAATATTGAAAAATTAATAGAGTATAATTATAAGCAATTTTTCAAATTAATTTTAGTTTGCATTTGTAAGCAAACATATATATTTTCTTAGAGCCGGAAGGCAGATGAATTTAGAATGTACTTCCTTCTAGCAGCAGTAAACGTTTGACATTTTTTCAAATCTATTTCGATGCATAATAATATTTTACTATATTTAAAACATCACTAGGCTATTTATAATTTTATACGTTTCTAAACGGCTCCTTTCATTCCAAATATACCATTTTCTTCTTGGTGCCAGTCTTGGAAAACCCAGATCAAATCATATCAAGGCACATATTTTGATAAGCAGGTTTGTCATAACAACATATTACTTTTTAGTTACTACTCTACGAAAATTGTTTTAATGATTCTCGTTTGGTAACAGTGACAAACTATTGCAAATACATTAACAGGATCATATTATCTAGGGATTAATGGGAATTTTTCAATCTTTACTACAATAGCAGTGATTATCGTTGTATATACAGTTGTAATTTTATATTGTAATTATTTATAAATATAATTTTGGAGGATGAGTTATCTGGCGAAATATGTTTCGGTAGTGACTCGTGTACGGAAGTTTGTAAGTAGAGATTGGTGAAAGCCCTCGGTTTTTCTGAGGTTTATTATTATTATTTTATTATTGTTAGAAAAAAACTGGGGAAAAAGAGGCCAATAAAAGATTCTAAAATTGTATATATATAGTTTGGAAGCAGCTTACAATAAAACTAGAAAATTATTTTTTTTCAAATACTATAACTGACAAGGACTAACCTATAAAGTATGATTTATTTCGGAGGTCATCAAAAAAGCATTTATAAACGTCCTGAAATAGATTGAACCATCTGGAATCGAAGATTAGTCACTTTTATATATAATCGATTTTTAAAAACCTGTACCGCTAAAACCCATGAAGGGTCTTGGGTTCAGCACGTGGTCTTATAGGAAAACAGTTGTGCAGGGAGATGATTAGTCTTCAATTACGCTGAGCCGACAGGTTTTCCTCAAATGAAGGGTACCCACTTTAAAGGCTGGGTGAGTTTCTGGAAGGTCCCCAGGATCCCGCATGGTTTATCCTCATTAACAAATTAAATAAATTATCTACCAGCCGGATTTGAACCTGACCCTGAGCTACCTCGCTCCCATATATAATAAATTTATATATAAATGTTAATAATTATATATACTAAATACTTGATTGATCTGTTATAATGTTACAATATTGGTAATGGTAAAGTAAGGTTTCAGTCTTACTATGTACGTACGTAGTACTGCATCCATTGTAAATCATATAATTAAATATAGAGGATGAGAAAAAATATATGTACTAAATTATTAGGTCAGTTTGATTTCCCCCACCCCATGATTATAGTCGAAATAGAATGATACATAATGATCAATATCATGATACTCTATAATCAATATCTTCAATGCAGTAAACTCAGATTTCAAAATTATAAGGTGACCTTTCATCTTCTTCTAAAAATGGAACTTCAATGAAAACGTTAAGCTCCCCAAGCCATTGTGAACAAGGTTCGATCTATTGATGACAGAATAAGGAGTCTGTTGCGAGGTGTAAAACAATGGAAGCCATTTCAGCTCCCGCCCACTGTGAACAAAGGAAACTGAAAAGGGCGATTATATCCTCCACTTAGTCGGAAAGCTGACTTTTCCGGCTCTAACACTGGCGAAGTGTGTAACAGCTGTGAGGAAAATCAAATGAAAAACGTGCTATTGCGAAAGAAAATGTTTTATCATTATAGTCCTTATAATAAAATATTGAAATAATATACAACAGTTTTGTAGACAGAAAAATAATGATATATGTAATGTAGACAAAAGCTAACATTTTAAAATAATAGAACAGAAATTAAAAAAAGTAACATGAGATGTATATGAAATAATAAGATTACATGAGAAATAAATTTACAATCAATAACATATGACGTACAAGTAAGGCTAAAATTAATTACAGTTGAAATGAAAGAGGAGGAAGATATAACTATATCATCAATCAAAAATAATGTAATAATGTAATAGCCAAGGAGGCAGCCAACAGCGAGCTCTTGCCTTCTTACAGTGAGTTTCCAATATCTTACCTCAAGAAACAGCTGACAGAAGAAACAAAAAATGGAACACTACATGGACTTCATCAACAAAATCACCCAGCCTACACAGATACATTCCTCGCATAATACTCGAAAATTACAAACAATTAATTACACAGTTCAGACTTCAAATTAACATATTTTTTAACAGAACAAGGAAACACAAAACAGTATTTGAAACGATTTAACATTATAAGAACAGACGCGTGTGATGAAGATGGTTCAGACACATACTGTATGACTGTTCACGATACGACCGACAAAGAATTAAATTGATAAAAAATATAATACTCAAACGAGGGACTTGGTCAGCGACAGAATACTTAATTTTCTCTAAATTTAAAACAGACTTACTATCACCTATAGAAGACATTGATTTTGATCAACTCTAAGACATAATAAGGGCAATTCACTAGTTATATAGTTTTTCATTTTTTAATTGTAACTTTTTGTGTATACATTTTTATTAATAACTGTCACTAATATGAATGTAATGTATTTATAACTTATTGATTGATGGTTTTAACCTTCTTGCTGTGCTCTAAATAGTAATTTTGTTTCATTTTTGTTTATTTTTATAATTGCTAAAATTTATTTTATTTTTTTAATTATATGATTTATGATTACAAATTGAATTTTAATTTTTATTCTCTATATATAAACGACTTTATTTTACAACAAAGCGTCATATGTCGTAGCCTAATTCATACAAGCCCTGTCGCTATTTCTTTTTATCATAACATTTATGATATTATTCATTATAATATCTTTATTTATAACAATCTTCCTCTCTAAGTCCTCTTACCGCTATTTCCTACGGGATCCCTTCTATCCACCTCTTTTCTGGCCGACCTCTCTTCCTCCTTTACGATGGTACACAGTTCAGTACCCTTTTAGGCCATCGGTCGTCTGCCATCCATAACATGACCAAACCAACTCAGTTTTTTCGTTTCAACTGAGTACAGGATGTTGAGTGGTCTGTTTGCTGCTTCCCTAATTCTACCATTCGGAACGTGTTGTAGTCTTTATGTCCTATAACTACGCCTCCAAACATCCATCTCCATTGAAAACAGTTTTCTTGTCGAGTCAGTAGAAACAGACCGGGTTTCTGAGGCATACAGGGAGAAATGAATTGTCTCTTCTTCTATCATGCCAGCCTTATTCCACAGAACAGAATTCCTAATTACTTTTGTGCCTCTTATTACTTTTTCATCGATATCTTTTTTCTGCTGCTCCCCTACGAAAGCCACCAGCCTAAACATTTACATTGTTCAGATGGGGTCAAATTCCATTCCCCAATATTTAGTGAGGAGTTTCCACTATTATTTAATGCCATGCACTCGCTTTTTGTTTTACTGATTTTCAGGCCTCCTGCCTTATAGGCTTTCAGCAGTTTTTATTCTCACATGTAAATTATCAATTTATTCAAACTATAAATTTTTAATTTCTTTTATTGTTAACTTATACTAAAATGTATTCTAATGTAATTCTATAAACTGATTTGTAATTATTAAAATCATATGTAATGACATATAAAATGCTTATTTTATGGAGGAGTCCTGGTTGGTGGATAATGGAGAATAAGGACAAATGCTGAAATAAATGCCATTCTCGGGAAAGAAGACGTCAAGTTTATGAAGTCCCGGAGAATTAGTTGGCTAGGGGATTTGTCTGTTGTTATTTATGAATGATGATGAAATGCCGAAAAATATGATCCATGATAGGATTCATTCCAAAAGAAGGAAATACGACCTCGTAAACGCTAGCTTCAAGATGTGGAAGATGATTTAATAAAGATGGACATAAGAGACTGGTAAACAAAAGCTTTGAATCGAAAGGACTGAAGGAGGATTGTAGAGGACGCCAAAGTCCATCCTGGACTGTAGAGCTGTTTAAAAAAAAAAATGTTTGCCATTTTCATCTTTCCCTTCCACTTGAGTGTTGGTCTTCCTCCCCCTCTCTGGCCCTGTTGCACTATATGCACATTTTGCGATGCGGGTTGGCTCCATACGTAACAGATCTTCCAGCCAGTTCAGCTCTTTTTTTAGGTGACTGTAACTATCTCGAGACGCATCATCATTGTTTTGTTGCATATTCGGTCTCTTCTGGTCTTTCATTCCACGTTCCTAAGAATACTACCTTCTCTAAGCGCACTTTATGCTCAAGGGAAGATATTCCCTCAAGGGGAAGCTCATTTTCCCTTAGGGGGCAGCTCCCTGACTAACTTAGGATGAGGCAGTGAATAGGAAACTTTCTAATACATTTCTTTCCTATCCACTTCAAAGCATTCTAATTTACTCACGTTCATAACAAGCTATTCAACTTAATTCTAATTTACTTCCTTTCAATACACCTTCAATAAACCAGTAGGTAATTATATAATCCATTTGTACACTAATTCCCGAATTTCCTTTAACATTGGATTTAATAAATAAGTTTTGGAAATATAGGTATGTTAAGGTGTTGCATTATTGAATCTTATATATGGAATGTTTCTGATTAAGGTTTAACATGTTATTACAACTTAAATGTTCTATTTTAATAAAAAATAGTCCGAACTCTACTATTGTGAACATTTAAATGACTTACCATTATTAAATTGAGAAATGATTAATTAATAAAAATGCTATGTAGAAAAAGCTATTGGAAGTTCCAATTTGGAACAATATAAAATATTTGTACAAAGTGGCTTTCAGACATGACCTAAATGCGTAGATTTATTAATTAAGGTCTAACATTAAAACTTAGGGACTACTCTAGAACTAACTTAGTGACTACTCTCTTTACAAACTATAGTCTATCCATACCATATCCTTTTTTATATCTATTCTGTATAATATTTTAATATTTTAGAGCTCGTATATATGCATATAAAAGAAGAGAGGTGAAGGAAGTTACATTGTAACGAGCCCAACAATGACCTTAACAGATCATCAACTTATAATCTTATCAATTACAATTAATATATACAATTATGATCTTTTAACTATACGTATGTCATACTGTGTGAGAGGTACCCGCTTTATTATTTTGTCTCTTGTCTAGGGCTAACATTGGTCTTTCTCTAGAGTTCCAGGTTTGATTGTAGGTCTTTTCAAAGCAATTTATTAGAAGAAAAGTCTGGAATTAGTTAGACCCTCATTAGTACAGACGAGAACCAACTTTAATTAAGTAATTAATCCTGCTAGAAAGTAGAATTTAGTTTAACTGAAGTACAGAATAAACAGACTACCCTAGGAAGTGTAGTACACCATAGGATAGGATAATCTTTTAGACATTAGCGAGGAAGACTCCTGATGGAGGACATAGGGCGAGGAGAGCAGAGAGCAGGACTGAGGATATCGAGCGATGTCGTCAGGTCGCCATGGTAGCGGCACTCTATTGATCTCCCCCTCTGGTATATATAGCTACCGTCTATTTCCGCATCCCGTCTTATTATCTATCATCATCTCCGATTTCCTTCTTCTTCTTTTCCATTTCGATCCTCAGGGTTCTGTTTCCCCTCAGCACCGGTGTGAATCAACTGCAGTTGACGGGTTGGACGCCGAACCTAAACAGTCCTCAAGTCAACATGAGGCCACAGATTGTATGGTGTACCACCGCTATCATGCCTACCCTATCCTACTGTTATAATCCTTATTTATACTTGACTGAGTAACAATGAGGAATAAAAAAAATTAAAAAAACAAAAGAAAAAAACATTTTTTTATTTGTATCATTAAAAAAAATATTTGTTAAGAATTTTCAATAGAAAAATAAAAAAAATTACTCACATTTTGCACGATTTTAAAGATGCATAAAAAATAACTAACAGCATTTCTAAAGTAAACAGTTTCAGGGCCTCATCACCCTACGGATAAATTCTAAATAATGCGTTGGTAGTCCTACTATTATCAGAGCATCGCTGCCCTATCGTCTCTTGAGGTTGTATCCAAGTAATATGAATGGACCCCGACAGCTTAAGGCGGAATCTAAATAAGAGTAGTAATAGTGTTTGTTTGGATAGGTGTCTTTAAAACGGCTCCTACACAAAACATTATCGTATTTCAACACTTCGAGAATAAAGAAACAGAATACACTGTTACCATAAATACTACACGTATCGCTTCGCGATTAGTCCGGGAATTTGACTTTTAATTTCCATTTATTATGTTAAACAAATAATACATAATTATCGATAATTTAGCGTTACTCGCCACTTTTAGCTCGATTTTACTAATCATACAATTTTCATACCGGGGCTAAATATGAAAATCGTTTCTTAAGGAGTAAACTCGAAATAAAAAAACATTTATTTTTATTTATGTTATTAAACAGATTGCTCTAAGGTATTGCCCATGAGAAATAGAAAAATAAACAGCTGACATTCTGGACCAATTTATGCGTATATTTTAAGTCTGATTTTTTTTTCTTTTTCATCAAGAATACTCAGCAGCAATGAGGAGTATAAAAACATACAAGAAAATAAAACATACATTTATTTTTATATTTGTCATTTAACGAATTGCTGTTCTGCCCATGGGAAATAAAAAATAGCTGACATTCTAGACCAATTTGTGGGTTTATTTCAAAACTCGTTAAAAAATAATAACCAGGATTTCTGAAGTAAACACATTCGAGGCCTCATCATCCTACAGAGAAATTTCTTTAAAATGGAAGAACGGAGCTGGTGTTGTCCGTTGTAGAGAAGTGTCCGCAGGTAGGGTTTACCCGTTTTTAAATTAATGAATACACTAAAGCATTTAAAAAATATATTAAGAAGTTTATAGATAACTTTTTGAACTAATTTCGCTGATATTTTATTTATTTATTGATAGGTATTGTATTGTAATAGACTGAGGAAAATTTTATTCAAATATATATTTAGTTAATCTGCATTAATTACAGCTTTTAGTTCAATGTTAAAAATGTTAGCGAATTTATATTTATATAAGAAAAGTAATCTGCGTTAAGAAATTGTGCTCTCATCTTTGTGACCAAAAGGAATTATGTTATCATTTGAAGTCAAAAATTTATTTTTAGTTTTACGTATTGTAGAGAATGATTAGCATTTATTTGCTTCTTCTCATTAATATGTTTTAAAAAGACTTTATGTTGTAAGAATTTTGTACATTAATATGTATGTATACGTTATCCTAGGCCAAATAAGATTTGCTAAGGTTATTTCTTTTTGTGAATAATTAAATAATTTTTCTTTGTATATGGTTTTGGTTAAAGGCATTGTAGGTATTTAACATTTAGTTTTGATGTATTTTATTAAATGTGAATTATTGTTTAAAAAAACTCATGCCACGATTTGTGGCCCCGTCAGCAGTTCATAGGTCCAATTCAAAAATGAGGTCGGAACTGACTTAGTAGTTTCCACCGTAAATCCTCGACCCTATTCGAATATTTAGAAAAGTTAAATACAATTCGTGAATTGGTGAGGATAATGATGACCACCAGGGGCAGGATCTGTCAAACCAAGGAGCAAGAATGATTACGCCAGCCAGGATAAGCCTTCAAATACCCAACCGTTTTCCTCTCGAGGTCCGAGAAGTTGAGAACAACTGCTGACGGCAGGCGGGAATCTCCTGACCGGAAATTGGGGCTGAAGATGAGCTGAACGCGAGTACTACCGAGAAGCCTTGGTTCCGGATCAGAGGAAAGATATTAGGAAGAAATCAGAGGAAGCTATTGGATTTTCTATTTACTGTAGTCGGACTAGGCTTCCTAGGGTGAGGTCAGTGGTGTTCAGTTGAAGATAGAGCCAGTTAATACAGTTAGGAATCTTTTCTTTGTGTATTATTGCACACAGAAATATGATTGGAGAAGATAGAAGTGGATTTAAAGGGGATTTATTATGCTATTAGGGGTTATGAGATAAGGATTACTGATGGTGGATGTTTGAGTTGTAATTGTCATTGGTGTATATGGAATTATGGAAAATGTTTTACAGTAAAATTGTATGTTTTGTATAAAATTGTGAATGTTTAAGTTGTAATTATTATTAGTGCATATGATTATTGTTAGAGATGATGGAAATGATTATTGTTATAAATGCTGGCTCGAGTTTTAATAGGAAATTAGTAATTTTATTAATGGTTATGAGATAATGAGTACTGATGGGGAATGTTTAAGTTGTAATTATTATTAGAGCATATGATTGTTGTTATGAATGATGGATATGATTATTGTTATAGATGATAAATAAGAGTTTTATTTTCATTTTGATGACTGTAGTTTTTATTTCAATATACTAGCGTTTGATTGTTGATAAATAACTATTACCTTCGCTGGCGATACAGCTATTCTTATAGCTCTCCTGAAGCCCCTATTTAATTTAGAAATGTAGGTCCACAAATGGACAATAATATTAGGAAATAAATTCATCCTAGCCGATATTTACGCATAGAAATCCAGAAATAATACTAAATAAAGTAACAGATACAGAGATCAAAAAAATATACACAGACGGAAAAGGAGGAAAGCCTGTGTTTGGCAACTCTAGGACATGAATGAGAAAATAGTATGTTCCATTTACAGACTAGGCGCCACATATTCCTACAGCCAATATGTAAAGTACTTCATAACTGACTTACATAGAGACTTCATACATACAGAAAACATGATCGTATTGCGATCAGTTGTAAAAACAAACATAGGTTACGATCTCACAGAAAAATATCAGAAGGGCCGCCTGTGATTGGCACAACAACCTTCTGTACCGAAGATCATCGGTTCGCCACCTGGCGGGTGTTAGTGAAGGGAGTAAAAAATCTTTGGTTATGCCATCAATCGAAGGGGACATAAAATGTCCTTCAGTGCATATGCGGTATCAGGTACTTGATAAAGATCAAACATGGTAATTATACCTAGGACTCTCACTGTAGCATCGCTCGATTAGCCATAGCAGCATAAAGTTACGTTAAATAAATAAAAAATGCCAGTGACAACTTCTATAAGTTAGAGCTCCAAACTTTCACAATAAAAAAAAATGGGTCAAAGGTCGCTCCGGGAAAGAGAGGAATGTGAAGGCTCATAAATTAGGTGAAGAGGCAGAGATTTAACACAGAGTTTTGATTTGATAAATCTCAACATGATTTATTCCCATCCATTTCCGAAACTTTTTTTTTTGTAAAGGAACAGCAGTTTATAGCTTAAACGAGCTTAAATACTATACTGTTTCTTGGACAACGGTTGTGCAGGGAGGTGATTTGTTCTCTAAGATAAATATATGACAAAAAGTGATCTATCACGCTCAACCGCCAGATCCCCCTTTATTTTGGATATCCACTTTATAAAACTAGGTGAGCCCCAGTTGGGCCCTAGATTCCATAGGATCCATCTCCGACCGCTAACCGCCAGTCATTTATTAATAAGCTACCTGTACCACAATAACCCATAAAGGGTCTGGGGTTCAGTACATGGTTGGGACTGTAGACTTTTTTTTTGTTAAACACAATTCTATTTGATTGGGATTAGAGAGTAGCCATAAACTTCTCCAAACCATTAATACGCAAGCTTCTAAGAGCAAACTAAAACTAAGAGAAGCTCGAAAGCCGATTTTCGACTGGCCAGCTTTGGTTGTTCTGCGGATTGGAGTTGTTAAGAGGTTTGAGCATGACATAGTTGAGGACCGATAAAGCGACTTGTCTAACCTTTGGAAAAACAAAAAAATATTTGCCAGCCGAAATTTTGAATCCAGTTCAAATGGTTTAAACGCATTGGACTGGGCTAACAATAAATGTTAGGTAACATTTCAACAATTTATTATTCAATTATAATTATTAATAGTGTAGCTACATAAAATAAATAATATGTACAATATTAGTTAAAAAAAAAAGGAACAGATTTTACTTTATAGGAAAGAATTGAATCCATTAATTTATCAATTAATGGGGAAGACCGTTCATTTGTTTGTTTTTTTTAGATCCATAATCTGCCTTCGGTCTACCGTATTGTTTTGGGTGGGCTGCAGTGATCTTTCCTAAGATGCAATTTTTCGCAACCAGCAAATTTGATCTCAGTGTTTTGTTATGCTTTTCTTCTTGATTCGCAGAAATTTGAAGTTTTTGAACTCACTAATACTTTCTGAGCAGGTCTCTAGGCCATTGTACATTAAATTTTCTCATAGAAAATCCATGTAAAAAAGAATATAATTGATACTAAAATAAGTGTTAGTGTAATTGATAAAAAGATCCTATAAAACGCCTGTCTATTCAGAAATTTCGGTTATAAAAGTAAATTTTTTAAAAACGATTCTCATTTAATAATTGAGGTAGGCGTTGAGTGAGATCTTTTATTACTACTCGAGAATATCTTGAGATAAGTGAGATAAAAAAAATCATCGTAAATAGACTGATAATCTATAGAGTATATTTTTGCTTAATAGTTGCCTTTTCTGTTGGATTTCATGGAAACGATACACAATAGGCGGTTTTTAATTGCTTCCACATGGGCTGGAGACTAAGATTTAATTGTTGGATAAATATGTTTGATACAAATCCTCATACAGTGACAATCAGAGCACATCGGTGAGTGTTTATCGGTAAATATTGTGGATGTATATAGCTACAATAATTCAATGATTTATGACTCATTTTACATTTTTATGTGCTATATGCTTTTAAACATTTATTTAGTATATGCTTACTAGTGCAACTTGTTACTACTAGGGTTGCATTTTATCTCAATCGTAATAGATGCCTCGCGTTTTCCTCCTCGAATACCTGAAACCCAGCACTCCGCTACATTTCATGAGATACGAATATTGGATTCCGGGCAGATGGCATTCTTCACTCACGGCCTGAGCGGGTGTAATGTTTGAGCAGCGTTGCCTGATAAGAATGTAGCCTTCGAAATGTATTGTGCATGCTCGATTAAACAATGACACTGTCACAATATCGCAATATTTGAGAGTTTATGTTTATCTGCTCAAAGAGCTTTCCCAACACCAGCATGTCACGTTCCAAACTTTGTTAAGTTTTCTAAGTTCTTCTCCCTCGTCTTCCTTGGCTTTTAATATCAAAGACGCGTGTGGGTGCACTAAAGTTACACATATTGTTCAACCTGTAAAATAATAACTATTTTCATTTCTTGTAGGAATATGCTATAATTCTCATTTAAGCACAACACTCGGTACAAAATTTACCTAAAACGTAATAAAATATCATTCAATAGTTTATTGTAGACAATATTTCCTTGTTTGTAAAGATTATTGATTGAATGCCTTAAACAGTATGAAGTTGGGAACACAAGTGTCTAAGTGCATTTATAATGACATATCAGGATACAGACACTAAAAATGATGTTTGGATTATACATGGTGTTTCGGAATTGCACTGCACTATTTTAGGGATGTGTTCTCTAACACAAAATAAACAAAAAAGTTCATATTAAAATATATCTCAAACACATTTATTAAACATATATCAAAGTTTAAAGCTTTATTATTTATTTACTACATTAAGACTGACTATACAAAGTTTAGCCTGTTTAATACTATAACAGGTTTTAATCACCTGATAAACAAATGAGCGATAAGCAATGGCAGTAGTTGCTCATCTGTTTCTCTAGTTTTATTGTGAGTGAATACTGTGTGACAGTTCAATTTATGATTATCATGGGATGATTATCAGCTGTTCAGTTATCTCCTACTACTAGTACCAGAGGATTGTCACGTCGTTTCGGTGTGTCCTCTACCAGCGTATGGCAAACTTCACGCAAGCAACAATTGTATCCATTTCACGTATTGAGTAGGCAAGATTTATTATCACAAGATGTGTGGTCTTCTAGGCGACATCATCGGTCCCTTCTTTTTGCCACCTAGGCTGTCAGGTATATCTTACTTTGCATTTTTTGCAAAATAATCTCCATGAACTCCTAAAAGATATTCCGCTAGGCATTAGGCAAAGGCTGTGGTTTATGCATGACGGTGCTGCAGCTCACTTTTCTCATAGTGACACTGATTATTTAAATGCAACTTATAGAGACCGATGGGTTGGTCGAAACGGGCCTGTTAAATGGCCACCACAATCTCCGGATTTAACGCCATTAGTTTATTTTGTGAGGGGCTAGATGAAGTCTATGGTTTATTATGCGGTAGTTGGCACGCAAGAAGAACTAAGAAATCGGATCGTGGAAGCCGCAGTAACTATCAAGCACCATCCTGATGCTATACGAAGAGCCAGAGAAGCATGGATTCGTCGTGCTGAATGTTGCATTCAGTGGATGCATTGAGTGGGAGGCAAGAGGTCTTAGCAGCAGTAGATAGATCTAAACGTTATGCAAAACCATAAGGCACCGCCCTTAATCCTTAGAGGAAGGGAGTAACAGAGGGGGTATAATTTTACCCCAAAAAAGGTTTATGGTCTCTAATGTCTTTTTTTATAACGTACAGGTTCATTTTCCTTTGATACCCATCTGCTTCCTAATCACTTATGGCAACCGACATTATTTAGACCAATCAACCTGCAATGCGGATTAGGCTTGCATGTACGTCATTGGCAGGTGACGACAAATATCACGAATTATACTCGTAGTAGACCTAGGCATAGTAAACATTTTTAACGATTTTAAGTAGTATAGAGAAAATAATAAGGTCCTTTATATGAAATTGAACACCAAAATAATTTTAATGGTACATAGATATGATTCACAAAGTTATTACAAATATGTGGGAAACTGATGAGCGGGTTAATTCAGTGTGTTGATTGCTGAGTTGCTATAGTGAAGAGGTTCCGGGTTCAAATCCGGCGGTGGTAGGTTAATTACTTAATTTATTAAGAGCCACGGATGTGCGGTGACTGATACAAACCCTCCGGAGGTTCTAAAAGTGCGTACCCTCGGATCGGACAAATCACCTCTCTGCAGTCCTTTTCGTAAAAACAGTATATTATGTACTAGATGTAAGAACTTTCGTAGATTGGGGTGGTACATTTTCTTCTTCTTTTTTTGATGTGGGAAACTGATGTCATGGTTTCAAATAGTAAAGTTTTAATAAAGTTCATTTGTTAATAACACGAGTATAAGTAGATCATAGGGCTATTTAATACGCTTTTATTTATAAAAAAAAAATATTACACCATAAACCCAAAAAATACCCAGGTTCTCTACTTCATAAGGAAACAGTGCATGAAAAGGAATGTGAGGGCGCGGGGTAGCTGATTGTCAGAGTGCTGAGTTGCTATGTTGAAGGTCCCGGGGTCGTATCCAGTGGCTGATATATTACTTTAATCTTTTTACACCTTCGGATGGACTCTGTGGGTAATACAGACCCTCCTGGGGTTCACCCAGTCTCTATAAATTGGGAGGTTGAACGCGATCTATAAAAAAACAGCTCCCTGCACAAAACTGTCCTAGGAACAGTAATTTTTTGCCAGGTACTGCAACCAGTTCCCTTCATAAGTTGTAGTGGTACAGATTTTTTTTTGTGATTCCCTTTGACTTGTGTAATACGTAAATATTAGTAAGTAACCGACAATTTAGTCATCCACCGAGAAAAACTAACAGAGAATGAGGGGAGAAATTAATATTAAACTTTTTAGGCGTTGTAGATCCTCTATATAAAAAAAGAAGGCAACATGCGGGAGACTGAAATTGCCAACGAGAAGCTTAAACCCTCCTCCCTCGGTTTTTTGCTATCGGAGGGGGGGAGAGGTGACCTACATACGATATGTATCAACAACTAAAATTCTCCATCGCAATATCTTGAGATATTTCCATGATTTGAGAATTATCTTGGGCAATAAGGAAAATCCTGCACTAAGATCATACCTTAATTTCCAATTGGAAAAGAAAGATTTTTAATATTTCTATTAAACGTATTTTCAATTTACGTCATCGTGGTAAACTGAACGAAAAAAAATAACTAGGTTAGTAAAAAATAGCAATTCTTATTTCAGAATAAAACAATCTGTTTATTCAGATATAACTTAAAAGCACATAGTGCTTGATGCGCTTTGAATTTTGAGCATACTTAGAGTAGGAATTTTTTTATTTTTTTTTAGAATAATTTATTGATATTTACAACTGTATTTATATTACATCAAGTAAATCTGCTGTATGAACAAAGGACATATAAAAAAAAAACACTTGTGGAGAAACTATCCATTGATAGCACTCCGATAAAGTTCTATAGTAGAAGGTCTCGAGGCAATCTTCTTTTCAGACGCCTCGGAGGGTTATCAGGAATATGATGGGAAGCAAGTTGAGAGACTAGCGGGTTCAAGTGTGTATGGAGCTTGTCATGGAAGGATGGGTATCTAATTTGGGCCAAATCAGCAATATATGGGATATTAAGATCATGATGGATGAGTTTGTTTGTGTTTGTGTTGAGGATTTTACGAAGGATTTTGGATTGTAAGGATTGAAAAAGAGATGAATTGGATTGTTTAGTAGAGCCCCAAAGCTCAACTCCGTATTTCCAAATAGGTCTGATAACTGTCATGTAAATGAGTCTTTTGTAATTAGGGAGCTTTGAACATTTGTCCAGTAAATTTTGGAATAGGCGAAAACGTCGAGCAGTTTCTTGTCTTTTCAGTCTTGTATAGTAGGAAATTTAGATTGGGTATCAATGATAAATCAATTTATAGCACAGAGATCAAAATCTGTTATAGAAGACCTTAATAATTAAAATGTGGATGAATAGAAGAAAAAACCCGTCACTTGACTAACAAGAAAATCCTACACAGTAGTAACTTAAATAAATAACTTATGTATTTAAATGATTTAATTAATTTGCTTTTTTATAAACCATAATATCAGATAGACGATAATCTCCATCGGAAATCAATAGATCTGATAGTGAAGCAACAGTATCAGAAAATGAGCAATGTTTTTAAAATATTGTTAAAATCAAAGAATCTGAACACTATCGATTATCACGTCAATTTATCGATTCAGAAATGATGTGATTTTCATACAGCCTCATTAAAAACCAACTAAGTATGGCAATCACTCCGAAGCAATTCCTGAAAACGCCAGAAGAAATCAATCTCTGAGAATTATGAAAATAAGATTTCTTTACAATTCGCGCCCAAATTGGTTCAGTTTTGAAAGTGATCCTCATGAAAGCTGAGGTCTTTATTAAAAAAGTCTGTGTTATAAGTCCTGACCAGGAGTTATGTAGTGGCGGAACAGGTGCTTGTCTTGGACCGCACTTTTGGGAAAACGGTCTGGACAGATTAGGAATAAATCTGTAAGAAAAAACAACATTAAATTATAGAAAAACGGATAAAAAAAAACAGTTCTCATCAAGTAGTTTTTTAGCTCAGGGTTATTGCCATGCCTTGGATAAGCACTGGAACTAATCTTTGAAGAAATCAAGTGCAGTAAAATACTTCCGAAATCACATTATACGACCACTGCATGAAGCAAAAATTATGAATTCGTTTTTTGAAGATGTTCTATGCTGTGATATACTAATTCAATCAACCGATAACAAGATAGTATATCGGATATGTTTCAATAGCAGCAATATATTGACACTAAGATATAGAATTGCACAGGCATACGCTTAGATGGGATTGGGAGACAAACAAAAAAAATATTTTCATTTTCTGAAAATATAAGGTTTGTGTTTTGTTGTACTTTAAATTAAAATCAAATCAAGTATAAGAAGAAATCTCTCTCAATGAATGCGAAATTCAAACATTATGGTTCTTTAGTTAAACCTGAAGGAATTTATGATAGTGAAACACTAATTGGGTTGAACACCAAATCAACCACAGATAAACTACAAAACATAAAGGGAAGAATCATGAGGACAATCACCAATAAATAATATTACAATCAACAGTAAATGTACGGGCAATGGAAGTTCCTAATGAAGTGAACAATGGAGTCTAATGAAGTTGTCAATCAATAGTACATAAAATGCACAAAAGAAGAATTGTCTTTTTCAGTCACATTTCAATATTACCAGAGATCAGATTAGTAAAACAATTATTCAACTACTTTTGGAAAAATAAAACGAAGAAGAACTGGTTCATTGAGGTCCAGGATGATTTATGGTATAAGAGTTAAATTTAGCAATGCGACAAATTGCAGGCAGGAAAGAGAAGATGATGCACGGAAACAATACACCATTACGAATGAAAAAGGGCCAGCTAGTTTTGAATGAATGAAGATGAAGAAGAGAAGGAAACAAATGCATCACAGCTAATATTTTAAAGACTATAACGTACATGGATTGATTCAAGTGCCCCGATGTGGACGTAAACTATGTAAAAAAAAATCAAATAATGTATCCCAAAATGAATGTATAAATCATATTCCGCAATTACTAACACTTGATACCAAAGATTACAACTTGCCTTATCCTTATCAAACTCCGCTTAATGAATTCTGCTCACGCCACTGCTGTCTTCAGTACAGTATGTAAGTATCAATGTCTTCCGTATTCTTTAAAGTTCAACTTCTACCTATTTGATGGACGAGGTTTGGTTTTTTGAATAAACGATGGAAGGAGGCCATTATTGAATTTTGCCGGACAAATAGTGAAGTGAAGTGGGAGAGAGGCGGTAGGGGTACTCCCGAAATAGCTTAGTGCGGGCGTAGCCCTAGAGCGGACATGTGCTGGCTCCGAGGATGATGTTCACCGGGTCCCACGGCAGGAGGCGGGGGGCGAGGACCAGGAGCCTAGTCACCGACCACAGGCCCAATGGAGTGAGTCCTCTCATCTCTATCTTGCTAACACTCGTCACCTCCCTTCATCACTACCACTCACCAATACCTCTCGTCCCGATAACGCCCAGTTACATCATACATAACCTCAATCTGGAGTAGGGGCCTCTCGTCCGACTGATATCAACACTAGATCTTTGCGTAATGTTTGTTGAATGGCCCACGTTTTTTTCGCGATAAACATCGGAAAAAGTAAAACAATACGGTGGTAGGGGGGCGTAAACAAAAGCTGCTATGATCAGTTTCAAAACAATATAGCCAAATCGTTGACATTGTTTTAATTGCTCGTTTACTATATTTTACAATACTCTATAAGTCAATACAATACCAATGATCATACAGAAGATCTACAACAAGTATATTGATGCACTGAGATCTGATGCATCAATGCTCTACTAAACCACATTTCTTCCATTAATACTATTCCCTTCATTCATTCAACCACCCTTAACCACCACTTATTCAAAAAATTTAAATATATCCTAGACCAGAGAAACACCTGTAATCATGAAACATCATTCATAATATAACCTCAACTAATTTAACCAAACTTTTTTGAGGTTATAAAAACAATCAATTTTTTCTTATTTGCCGTAATAATGTTTACAATATGAATCCATTTCCTGCCAAGTATTATTTATTTCAATATCTCAATATTCAATAATATTTTAAAATATTAATAAAATCTTTCAACACTTAGGCTTCGAGAATTTTATTTTCATAAAACTAAAATATAAAGAGTAAAACTGCTTTATCGTGAATAGTATTGAGACGTAGAAACATTAATTAGAATTTTGTTTATAATTTTAAACATTCTCTGATAAATTTCGTATTCTAACAATTATAAGCATACTGAATTAATGTAGTATAAACAATTAAATAAGAATGATCTACTAAGGTTGCAACATTCACTGTTATTTGTCTGATCGTATATTTGCCATAACGGTTATAAACTTAGAAAACATAGTTCTTTTTATGCACGATGTTAGAAAATACCACCAGATTGACTGTTATACAACGAAAATTTGTGAGGGAAATATTTCAGACGAAAGGTCGAAGAAGAGATATAATCCCGACTATTTAAAGTTATCATCCGGCGAGCCCTACATTCCAGATCGCTCGCGTATAAACAAACAGATACATACTACGGGGTAAAAGCTCAATCTCGCTTAAATAGAACAGGCTTTTCAGTTTACATTTTCTTGTTTTCCTCCTTGAAATAACCATTGATTCAATCAGATCCTAGATGTTTCTAGTAGTAATCGCAGTTTTGATCATCATGGTTGAAAAAACATATTGTTTTTTAATTTTATTCATATTTAAACTTTAATAATCGAATTATATTTGCAGTAAAATGCATTGTATAGATAATTATATAATAACGATAGATAGTGATGATAATCTAAACTTAACATAATATAATGGAATTTGTGTCAGATTAAATAAGCACAAAAAAAAAATTGGTGTCTTAAATTATTGGTCTTGAAATTTTATATATTCTAAATATTTTAATAGTTAACATGTGTATGTTTGAAGGTTCCATCATGTTTTTTTAAAATGAAAACAATCAGTACTACTATTACTATATGTTTTCTTACTAGCTGCATAGCCATTTATACATATTAAATGATATATAATATTAAATGATCTATTGAAAGCATTCAACATTTATAAATTAATTTAAGTATAATTTGAGTACTATCATGGGTAGTTTCTTTAATTGCCTTTATTCAGGTCAGTGGGTATCATTCATTCCATTTACTTGTTGTACGAGTACAACACAGTTGTAAATTTCAATAAATAAATTTAAAACAAAAATTAGGTATATACGACAAACCCAAAAGATGAAATGGGTAGGAGAAAATCCTTGAAGGAGTATAAATAAATCATAAAATAGAAATTAAAACAATATTTTAAAAAATATATAAATAGATCGAAACGTGCCATGTAGTTGTTAAAAGAATTTTTTTGAATTTCATCATTTTCCTCACAGTTATTCAAAATAGTCTTCTAAATAACAGAAGAATATCCAATGCCGAATTCCGCTTAGGTTCTAGATAAGAAATATTTGGTTTATAAATAGAGGAGGAAATATTTCGTGGGAAAACTGACGATTCACAACCCACGTAAAGCAATAACTGTCGATGATGAATCTGTCAAATTAACTAAAATACTAATTGATGTATTTTTAAGATTCCACGAAGACGTGATAAAACATGATGAGTCAGAGACGACTGAAATATTTGAAAAGGTTCCATGCTCCCCGCCCATGAATCTCCTCAATGGAATTCCTTCTACGCAGATTAATGGCGAAAGCACTTAATCCTGTTCCAATTATAAGCATCGACGCCTCTACTTGGAACAATAAGCTTATAAAACCCTAAGCTTTAGAACAAACCGCGGAATTAGCTCGTTTCATTGTTATATAACATGTAATTTAACAATGGAATACCTTATTTATAAATATATTCATAGATTTATAAATAACAGCAAATTTTATTTATTAACTGTCGATTTATTAACTAATGATTTTTCTCTATATGCGGTACATTGAAAAGTAAAATTTCCTTAACGATAGGTGAAAAACACAAGTTTTAATTATTGTGGCAATGAGTCGCTTGAAAATGAAATGTATATAACAAAAAATTTAATTCAATGTAATGCAAGAGTGTGGTAGAGATTAACTAATTTAAATAACATTCTTAATAATTAATTTGTTATATAATGGTATTAAGTATGTTTCTTCTTCTTTTTCTTTTTTTCTCCCTCTGGCTCTCAGCGTAGAGGTCCATCCTCCACCTTATGTAGTGTTTAATTATTAGTAAATAATTCTAAAAAAATATTCTAATTCCACTCATTATTTTCTTTATTAGACAACGATATCTTTCACTCATTAGTCGCCCTAAAAACCAAATCGAGTCATTACAAATCCTACCCAATTAAACCATCTTAAGTAACAAATATCATCATAAGTTTAAAAAATACTACTTTTTAGCACACTTATAATTTTCAGTTAGATGAAAATGAGCGAACGAATTTAATTTTACACATCTGATGACAAATAAGTGTATCTAGAGAAATGAATCATTAGTAGTGGAATATAAATTCATTTTTTAACTAATACTTACTGGATCATAATCATATACAGTCTTGATAAATTATTGATTTTTTTATGATTAAAGTTAGTAATAGCAATAAGTGTTTTTTATTTATTAATTGTTATTTACAACTGTATCAATAATACAACAAGTAAATAAGCTAAGTGATACATAATGACATAAGATAATGACAAGTAGAGAAACTACCCACTGGTAGTACTCAAACCACAAGTTCAACTAAGAAGGTCACGAACATTCTTTTACTAAAAACGTCAAGTCTTTCAACACGAAAAGCAATCTTGTCTTAATCAGAAATCTTTTACCTAAATAATAATTACTGATTTCTCCGTATTAAATAGTGTACTACCCTTCCGTTAATGAAACCTACCGTCGTCAGCGAACCTCTTGCTATGCAAGGATACCTAAACTGTAACCCTTAATCCCGTTTGCAACCTCTTTTGCCACCTATCTATAGTTAACTTCATACGTCCCTCATCTCTATACCTAAATCTATAATTTTCAATGAAGTCCTGAAATATTTCTTACATGCAACTATTAATGAGCATATTACTGTTAGTATTATATTGTGAACTAACGAATAAGTGAGTAGGGCGCTTAAACCTACGTAACACCTTCCTGCAAGCCTAGAATAGAGACTACTCCTATTGTTGATATCTTTCACATCCACAACTCGTAGGACGTTCCTCTACATTAAAACAAGATCAGCGAGTGAAAAAAAAAAGTATTATTACTTGTATAAATAATAGATTTTCATAATATATATAAAAAAGAGACACTGACTTAAAAGTATCACAATCATAGCTATCAAGCCATATGTCAAAACACATTTGTTGTTATCTGTCTTATAAACCCTTCCCTGCAAGTGTGAGCCATCATCACGATAGCGTTTTTTTGTTGTTGTTTACAATCATTCGTTATGCTTCTTTTTTGTTCGTATTGGTCTACTAAGGACCACGCCATTTCAACTGTCTTTTTCTTCAGGACATTTGCCCACTAGTCTCTCATTCGTCGCTGGTGTTGATCCCTTCTTTCTTCTGTAAATCACTTTCCCGTCTTCAATTTTGGATTTTCTTGAAAGCTCATTCGGTTATCTAGTTTCATCCTGAGACGATTGCTTCCCAAAACATCCTTGCAGGTAATCCCCATCTCCTGTAAACGTTCATTATGCTATTTATAGTTTATTTATAATTAAATACAATAATTAACTAATTTATTCTAAATAGAATACTGTTTGATAATTTTCAAACACTCCAAGTAAAGTGGCTATGAATGTTCAAGGTTTATTAAATAAGGAAATATAATAAGGGGCTACTATTATGATTGGCTCTATTCCAAGACTTCTTCAGTTGGTATTTGTTTACTCGAAGGCTATTATGTGCCATTTGGAAGAAACTATCGACCAGAAGCACCCGGACACTAGTAAGAATTTATAAATAGGTTTAAAATAGATTTAGTTTAAACCAGGAAAGGGTAAATAGATAAATATCAAAAGTAATAAATAAATCATCTCAGCAACTACATTAACGATGCCATGAAACATACTGTATTATCACACAAATCGGTTGTCAAATGATGAAAAAAATATAAATAAATAATACATTTTAAAAATTACAACAAGCAATAACTATTCTAAATTCCAGCACCTTAGATTCAATTACTTCCCCTTAGGAATGGCTTGTGTTTCCCGCCTGTAAGATTAATTAAGTTAGTATAGTAATTTATTTTCATGAAATTATTTTTACAAAGCAAATAAACTAAAATTTGCTAGAAAAGTAGTAAAATTAATAAATTTTAGGTCAAAGTAAAATTTTAAGTATTTTGCTCCATTTTAGAATAATCCATCAAACCATTTAGTTTTATAAATTGACATCTGCTATGGGTATGATCATATTGATAAAATATTAATATACTTGGAAAACAATTTAAGCTTTAATTTTGTATTTTTTAAAATTTTATTGTGGTTATTTAAATATTTTTAAAGCTATATATATGTATATATTCAATATATTTAAAATATTAAAGAGAAAAGATTCGTCCTGGCCGGGATTCGAACCCGGTTCTCCCGCAACTCTAGCGCGGTACTTTACCTACTAAGCTACCAGGCCAGGCAAATCCATTATCTTCACAGATCCTGTAGCCTCAGTACTCACAATTTTTGCGATGTATATATGGAGAAGAATATTCATTGAGCATTACTTTAATTAGGATCTGGTTGACGTTCGTCAATTTTATATTTATATTTATATATTTTTTTAATTTTTAATTTTATTTTATTGTGATTATTTAAATATTTTTATTTTGAAGAGAAAAGGTTTGTCCTGGCCAGGATACGAACCGGGGTCTCCAGCAACTCTAGCGCGGTACTCTACCAACTTAGCTACCAGGCTCTAAAACAGGTCAGACAAATCCCGGCCAGAACAAATTTTTTCTCTTCAAAATAAAAATATTTAAATAATCACGATAAAATTTAAAAAAATATAAATATAAAATTGACGTACGTCAACCAGATCCTAATTAAAGTAATGTTCAATGAACATTCTTCCTCATATATACATAGAAATTTTGGGATATTTTACTTGGGAGAATTGACGTTCCTTCCAAATTAGATCATCCATGAAGCTATGATCATTCTGAAAGTAACATCTTATATAAAAGACGTACCACATTTCGCTCTTATAATTTCTATCACTACAAATCCAATTGTTTAATCACTTCTCACTCTCGGAAACCGGACATCGTAAGCCAAAAAGAAAGTGGTACGGAAATCACTTGTGCTTCACTGATAATATAAATTTCAAATCAAGGCGAGCTACCGAGGAATTTGGAAAAAAAAAACATCAACAGATCGCAAAGGTGCGTAATAACGCTATTGGAAATCATTGTTGTAGAAGTAAAACCTTTCTATAGAAAACAAAATTGATTTTGCAGGAAAAACGATTCACTATGTCCATTTGGAACTAAAAAAATCGTTTATTATTTTAAATGGCTTTAATGATTTTATTTCGTAATAAAATTTAAAAGGTGTATAGAGTTTAAAACGTCACTCTTTGTTCAGTGCTAAGTGATAAAATCATTTGGTCCTTTGCCCATATCTTTAAAATGATTCTAATGGAAACCTTAAGATATCGCAAATATGAAAAATAGACTTACCACTTTCAAATATAATAGCCAAATATAGTTTTATATAGCTATATGTATTTTATTTATATAGCTAAATAAAAATAAATACATTGAATCAGACCAGTAATTTACTATGGTCCGGCTTTCGATAATGTAAACAATATATGGAGAATTTGGACTAATGTCCAGATGCATTCATTGTACAATGATGGCCATGTGGTCCAATTCATCAAGGCACGCCGTATAGAATGTTAGGATATATAATCAGAATACCTTACAGAAGAGAAGCGATGCAGCAGGGGGTGAACTTGTGAAAACTTAATAAATTCATAATATTTAGATAATGTAAATTTCTTGTGATAACTTTTGAGCATCCAATTATCACTAACAATAGGATAATTCATTTTTAGAATTTTGAATCACGTTAAGAATTCTTAACAACGTTTCTTTTTACTAAAACTTGGCAGTCTTGTTTCTAATTAAGTCAATACGGCATAACAGATATTTGATCATGGCGGAACGATGAATAATTCCTAAAGTTCAAATAAACTAAAAAGTTATAAAAACTATAAACTTCAATCCCTCAAAGACCTCATTTAAAACTTTCGAGATGAAAAAAGAAAATTTGTTTACTGTATTACTAAGAGCCCCCATTTGCTTGACCACTAACCATATTTCTGTTAATTAATTAAAATACCTAAAAGCCACGAACTTGAATGTTTTGGCTGCCGATAGCGGTCTTCTCTATTTTGATAAAGGAAGGTAATTATAATTTATACTTCAAAAAAGAAATCACTTCTTTTCAAGGCTGAGCCTTATCAGGTCAAAATACTTCTTTCAAAACCAATAATGATGTATTTTCAGGTCTGCCTCTTTTACAGTAGAACTAGATCAATGATGTTGACCAGCTTAAAGAAGTACGTTTGAACGAAATTAATTTCACTAACTTATGGGTTAAACTGTCATTTAAAATAATAATATATTATATTTATATGTACCTACATAAAAAAAATATCACAATTACTTTTGTAAAAAAATATTGAAAATACATTAATTAGGGCTTGCAAAGTTACTGGGCTTAGTTACTGAAGAAAAAAGTAACCGTCCTAAGGATTGCTTAGATTGTAGGAGGGTTTGGGTCTGGGCGGCATCAGCACCGAACCTATGGGTTCGCTAAGCCTTGTTATTATTATATTAATTGAAGAGATATGATCCCAAAACGTCGAAATTGTAATTATATGTAAGTGAATTACTGATCTATTGTATAAATGGAAATCCTGTTTACTAGGAAACATAGAAACTCGTTTTCTTTATAATAATCAATTATTTAATTTAAAATATATGTTTAAAAACAGTTAATCATAATAGCATCCTTAAGAATGATCGACAATCGGCGAAATTATACTGGCAGTATGGAAGTATGTTTGGTTATTTCTCTTATGTCATTTCTTCAACTTCTTGATTTAAATAGAAGTTATTTGTCCTGGTAAGACCGAGTAGACTTCATTTCACTGAAAGAAAAGTATGAATGTTTTCGAGAACAGAAACAAAAGCTGAATGGCTCGTAGCCAGGCGGCGCAAACATTTTACGACTTGGTCCATTCAAGAGAATATGAAAAGGATTAGGAAAACGTGGTAAGATCATGCGACCGGGTTCACTTCTTCTTTTAATACATCGTCGTTTTCCCGAAGAGCTGAAAATAGTCTTTAAAAGAACCCTTTACCAATATAATCCAAGAAAGGTATTGGGTTCAATAGAATAGAAAAGTTCAAAGGGCGTAATAACCCAGTTGTTGATCGCCCGATGAAAAAAAAACATAATAATCTAAACAATAGAATAGAATAGAATAGAAAAATAATTTTATTCTGAGACCAGGTCTCTTAAGAATGACAGAAATGAACAAAATTTAATAAATATATATCTGGCCAAAGGACTACATTATTACAATAAAACAATATTTACATAATATCTTGAAAGTAAATAACTAACAGGCATGTTTTGGTAGAGAATCAGAAGATGTAGTACAAAAATAAGATAAAAAAACAGACATATTTATAATAACAAGAAATAGGCTTATAGAAAAATTAGTGAATAAATAATAGTATCTAATAATATAAAAAAAAATATATCATTATGAGTGGAGAATATTTACAGCAATTCATCAATTGATTAAGTTGATTATATCTATACATTATTTATTGATTATAGAGCATTTGTTTGGGAATTTAGAAGATGTAGGAAAAGTTGGGATTTAAATGACGTTAACGAAGACGCATGTCGGGTATCCAGTGGAAGTGAGTTCCAAAGAGAGATAGAACGGACGAGAAAGGAACGCTCAAAAGTTTTGGTTCTATGGGAACGGATATAAAGATCGGAAGGGCGAGATCTTGTGCCCTGTGATTGGATAGAGGAATTGAATTGTAGGAGACTATAGATATAAGATGGATGTTGTGAGTTGTTGGTCTGATATAAGTAAGAACCTTTACGGTTAGAAGGGAAGAGCGACTTTAACTCAACGTAAAGGTGGGACACATGAGACCTCCTCGGGGCGTCGAAGACAAATCGAACCGAACAATTCATAATTCGCCTCAACCTCTCCTCGAGCCAGTACGAGAGGCCACAATATGCCACACAACCATAGTCAAAGTGTGGAAAAATGAAAGAAGTGATGAAGAATAAAAGATAAAAGAAGGTAGTGTTAAAAGGTGCATGGAACGGTGGAATAACTTTAGAGAGCTTATTACTCGGCGGAATATTTGGGTAATGTGGGATTTCCATGAGAGGGATTGGTCGGAAATGATTTCGAGGTTTCTAACGGAGGAACTGGAGGCAATAGGGTGATCATTTAAGGTTAATTGGGGAAGTGAGTTGATAGATTCAAGAAGATACATGGTATAGACTTTACCGATTTCATGTCAAAGATTGAAAAAGGTATTGATTTTGTCGAGATAACGCTCAACAGGCAGGCTTTTACCCCAATTAAGGGTACCCACTTTATAGATAGTGGATAAGCCGTGACAGGGTCTGTAGGTCCCACAGAGTCGACCCAAGGTAAAATGAGTAAACCAGCGGTTCCCAGCTTTTTATCAGTACGGACCACCAATTTTGAAAGGAAACTTTCGAGGCCCACTAACTAAACACTTTCATATACTGTGTCATGTAGTTAAAGAAGAAATATAATAATAGTAAAAGTAACGATATAATATAATAAAACTAAAAGTATAATATAACTAACGATGATTTATCTAAGACTGTATCAATGTGCATCTGTTGCTACGACTGTATCAAATGATTTCACAAATAATGAACGGAGACTGCATAAGTATAAAGAAAAAATTATAACGTCTTAGAAGAATTCTTATTACATTTGCAATTCCTCTCATATATATTGCGATGTTTATTCACTGCTTTTCCTTCCTTTTTCTTACTTTGGTTTTCACAGTTAAAACACAGTGTTTCCCAAATTAGATAAAAATGGCTTATCATTAGGCAGAGGCTGTTTGCCAAATCAAAACTTAATTCTGTTATTTTCCAGGATAGTTTATGTCTGTTTACAAAAGAAGAAAAAAACTGGATTATCTCAAATCATACTTTATATTTTTGAACAGTTCATAGGCTATAATAACAATTCAACTAACAAATTTATATTATATTAATTTCAACGAGATTGAAAAACTATGCATACAAAGTAAACACAACTAAACAAACTTGATACTCGCAGCTATATTTGACTATGGCCAAATTTTTTCTTAAATATTTTTATTTATATTTAGTTTTATAATATCTTATATAAAATATTACAAATTTATATAATATTTTATAAGTTTCTCCGTTGATAAATATCCGGCATATGTTTTTTTTCTGCCACCTCATAGCGACATCGTATTGGTATCTTTGTTATATTAATCATTGTCTCTTTTACATAAATAATAAATCACACAAACATTTGGACTTACCACTCCTGACTGAAGCAGTCAAGAAATACTACAAAAAATTTCATGACTCACTTACTGGTACAAACGTTATTGACAGATACATTACCACAGAATCCTATAATGTGACTGAAATGTCTCTGGAGCAGGGGTCTACAAAAGACGTTTCTCCGTGCTCGGATTCCACATGAATCCTGTAAGTGAGGTTTTAAAAGAAGATTATTGATACAATATGTGCCAAATGGCACTGGTATAAATTCTCTAACAAATATTTATTATTATTATATTATTATCTGTTTTCAGGTGCATCGACCAGGAGGTCACAGGCCACATACCAGCCCCACAGCATTCCATAGGCCTTACACTAGCTTCTGTGACAGAGAGCGACTATTGCGTAAGTTTGACATATTCCAAAATTTTCAATATTAAAATGATATATAGGCAATAAAACATTTTTGGAAACTCGTTCATATTAATGTCTTAAAAAGCAAATAATTTGATTATCTCATCAAGCAAATACAATAGTTTATATGAAATTGATTTGTTTTCAGCATCAGATGGAGACAGTGTAGTAGAAGGTCTCGCTCATCGGAGAGGAGCAGTTAAGCATCAGAAAGTCCACCAAGTTCGTGGTCATCGGTTCCTCGCAAAATTTTTCAGGCAGCCCACAGTCTGTACATTCTGTAAAGACTTCCTATGGTTTGTATTTATAAGAATTCTAAGAAAACACGTCTTATCCATTGTTGAAGTGCCAACGATTGCGGATTCTCTTTTAAGTAAAAAAAAAAATTTAAATATCTTCCGACTCAGTAAAAAATTTAGATTGCACTATTATATGAAATGAAAATTTATTATATGTTATCTTTGATTAGGAAACAATTTTGTTTGTTGAAATTCCCAAATGACACATCATCTGTTTTACATCTCATCGGGCAAATTTTTTTTATATTTTAACTATATTTTTATAAATTATTATGCATATTTATTGAAATCAAATTGAAAGGAGGATAAATACATTTAAAGAAATATTTATTGGAAAAACTAATTTATTATCTTTTAAGAGATGAAAATGGTTGACTGGATGACCATCTCCATCTCCTTTACATATTATCTTTTAAAGTTATTTTTAAACCTTTATTACTAAATATTTTTCAAAAAGGAAAAAACTTCGAAAAGCAGATGAAATCAATTTGCTACTTAAAACATGAAACAATAAATGGTCTAAACAAATGTTGTTATTTATTTAATGCAAGAGGTTTGTCATTGTATCAATCGTGTATGGTTCGAATTAAATCCTAAATTTGCTCCACTATACTTTAAACTACCAGGGGGGATGGTTATCAACCAACATGTACTTAACTGCGTATTCCTACCATATTCCCACTCACTCCTCTAATACTTTTGAGACTAGTAATAGTGTAAATGGCCTGTAGTATTGTAAAATGATAAATTAACTCATTAGCTATGAGATCAGCCCAAGGATCCAAGTCCATAGTGGTTTTAAGTAAAAATTTTGTGCTATGTGAAAGAATAGAGGATTGATTTATTTAATTTAATTATATTAGGCAAAATGGGATTGACTGCTAATGCAGATTTGATGATAATCTACTCCATTCTATCCAAAAAAGTATGGAGATAACAGAGTGATGAATTATCACTCGATATTGCTTGTTATAAGAAGATGAATGGAAAAAATCTATTCAATCAATTGACTCTTTCTAAAAGCATATTTATTACAGCAAGATGTTATTGCATTTTTATAATTTAATAGAAAACAATGGTATTAAGGTATTATATATGTCATTTATATCAATAACTAAAATTTAAGAGGCCAATTTTACAACAGATTAAAAAATACATAAGTCATGAAAGCTAGAGAAGGGAACATCAGTTCGTGAAAGAAAATATTTACTTTAAAGATGTTCGGAGTTATAATTTTTTTACTGTACAAAATTGTGTTTTTATCTCTTTCTCCCCCAAATAGAAGCTCTTTTTAAATAAAATGATTTGTCTTAATTTTAAAAATTTATAAGACAACATTTTTCTAAATCGTTATTTAAACGTAACAAGAATATTTATGATAAGTTTATAGTTTATAGATTGAAGTACAACACACCACTTGCTTGATGATTGCTTTTTAAATTAAATTTCCGTACCAACTTTATTAGGGTAGCATTATTGGCTTAATATTAAAGTGCATCCGAGCAAATGTTACTTTTAAGACACTGTTATCTTATGAACCAAATTGCTCACTAATACTGCTAGAAAATGTAAATACTGTTGGACTCAGTTTAAACCTATTAGGGAGCTGGACATATTTACAGTTTAAACCTATTAGTGGACTCAACATTTCTATAAGTAGCCCTGTTGATGTTTCTTTGGCAGATTCTAATAAAAAAATATTCTATAAATGGATTGACACAGAGAAAAAGTAGGGGAGGGGAATTAGGAGCCTATAGTTCACATGAGGGAGGACTCACTTTACTGTGTTTCACAATAGTAAAAATTACTTACATTACTCTTCAAAGGTTTATGTAGCCTATGTAAATTTTAAACTGATAAATTAAAGATAATCGTAGAAACAATAAAAACTAGTAGTGATTACATTTCCAATTTAATTACTATGTAATATAAATATAACAAATTGTTTATACTAACTTTAAGGATTGCTATGTAATATAAATTTAACACATGATTCAACTCTAATTATGACTGTATATTAAACATTAATGTATCAAATTTGATTTTCAGGGGATTCGGCAAACAAGGATATCAATGTAAAAGTGAGTATTTTCAAGATATTATAAATTAGATACAGTATTGGCCTGTTCACATGGAGGAGATTGGTATGAGAGATATTTATCTAATGCTTTATGCAAGGAGAGAAGATTTAGAGTTTATTCATATTTTCAATTTTTATGAATATTAAAAAAAAAAAAATCTCCCAATACCGATTGAGGTCAAGGAATCTCTCATAAGGAGTACTGAAATGAAGTCTATTCAGTCTCATACGAATTTCCAGAAAATCTCTTTATGTGAACGACTCATACCACTCTCCTCAGTGAAAAAGTGGCCTGTATTGTTAATCCAAGGTTTTCCTAGAACAAAAGAAAGTTCCTTCAGTATTAATTTCTAGCCCCCACTCTTATTTCCCCATAAAATCCTTTGACCATATCTGCAGCCCTG
Source organism: Arma custos (assembly GCA_037127475.1). Lineage (NCBI taxonomy): Eukaryota > Metazoa > Arthropoda > Insecta > Hemiptera > Pentatomidae > Arma > Arma custos. The sequence continues at coordinate 93,600,221 of CM073764.1, forward strand.
CTCAATAAGTGGTAAAGTCATTTCTTTTCCATGAGTTGTTGTTAAAGAAGTGAATCATTTCATTCTTGTAGTGCTAAAGCGGATACGTGGCCTGAAATGCAGCTACTGCTTGTATTATAACTCTATTTCGAGCCAAATATTAAGAGAATGACATGATTACACTTCCTTCTGTACAATTAACTAATTTTGTTAAAAATTTACTTTATCACTTATTCACCAGAGATGCAGATATAAATTCAGTAGACAGTTAATCAAGTGTATAAATAGACATCATGTGATAGATATCTTACTGAACCTATCTTGTATGATATTTATATTTCAATGATGCATTTTGCAACAGAATGCATAGACCAAAAATTGAAGACATACAAATAAAAATACACTGCAGACCAAAAAAGTAGCAACTATGACCTTTAACAAAGAAGGTAAGCCCTTGGAAAAATTCCAACAAAAAGCCCTTAGGTATCCAAACTAAAACAGAAATTGAAATTATCTGTCCATTCATCAAATTTACGAAATATTACGTCATTCTCGTAATATTTGGCTCGAAATGGAGTTATAATACAAGCAGTACCTGAATTTCAGACCAAGGCCTGAAGTATACGCTTATGCACTACACGAATGAAATGATTCGCTTCCCTAACTACATCTCATTTTGTAAAAAAATTGACTTTACCTCTTATTCAGCAGGGCTGCAGATATGGTCAAAGGATTTTATGGGGAAATAAGAGTGGGGACTAGAAATTATTACTGAAGGAACTCTCTTTTGTTCTAGAAAAACCTTGGATTTACAATACAGGCCACTTTTTCACTGAGGAGAATGGTATGAGTCATTAGCATAAAGAGATTTTCTGGAAATCTCCTCAAATGAGACTGAAAATACTTCATTTCAGAAGTACTCCTTACAAGAGATTCCTTGACCCCAATCGGTATTTTTCCAAGGTCTTAACATTTATCTAAGGTCTCCTTTTACTTTTCAATTTTAACAAAGAAGTTAATAAGATTTCTCAAAAAAAGTAAACTATAAAGTAAAACTTAGTATGATATATTTCCTATTATGATGAAAAAAAGAATAGAGATGGATTAGACTTGTTAAAATCAGGATGAACATTAATCCGAGAGGTAAAAGAGTCTTCTTGTATTTATTAACAAAATGTTAAGAGAGTCTAGATCTTTCACGCATAATATATCTTTATATTCCAAAAGGCATTTGTTAAGGGCTTCACATGATGCAATCTTCCAAAACCATAGAATTCCTAACACAGAATTTCGTACTAAATACTGACTTTTTTTTTTAATCCACCCTCTTTTCTCTTCTGTAGAATTTACTGTGTCCATCGAGAGACAGTGCTACAGTGGGGGTCCTAAATTTTTCGTATTCAGGTAAAATTAGGATAGGGCTCTTTAGCGAATACATGACTATGATTGCACATTACCCATGATAAATGTCTGAACTTTACTTGTAACAGTTTATAAATTAGAATTAGTTATAATTTTAAAAAATCGGCTGTGTATATGACAAGGGTTAAAGCAAATAATTTATTTTTTCAGGTTGTCAAACTGCAGTGCACAAAAAATGTCACGAAAAATTACTGACAAAATGCCCTGGTTCTGGAATAGATTCAGAAAGTACAATAGTGAGTAATATTATAAAATAGTATATTATAAATTGGTGTATTATTTAACGTGTTTTATTGGAAAATGAAATGAGGTTGAAAATAACAAGTTAGGCTCCAAAACATTGGAAAATTTAATTTATTATCAAGCTATTAGTTCCTCAAATTTGATTAGGAAAGGAATATTAACAGGCATAAAAAATTATATGATAAATATATAATTAATAGTTAGATGATTCTTAGGAGAGAAAGATTCTTAGAAGAGAATATGGCCCAACCAAAGAAGGAAATCGTTTCAGTACCAAAATGAATGAAGAAGTTAAGAACCTATATGGGAAACCTGACATAGTGTCTTGTATTAAAAAATAAAGAATAAGATATTGTTGAGCCTTGTACATCTTATGGATAGAAAAAGGCTACCAAGGCAGATTTTGGTAAAACGTCCAGATGGAGGAGGAAGAGGCAGGGCTAAAATGCAATGTCTAGACAATGTAGAGGCAGACCTTCAGCTCCTGGGGGTGAGAGCCTATAGAAGAGCCATGGAGAATTGTTCATGGTAGAGGAAAATTGTCGAGGAGGTCAAGGCCCTTCATGGACCATAGTGCAGTGTGAAGAAGAAGAACCGTAATTCTCAGTTCCAGGTAGGGAGAGACTCCTGAGCATCCCCTGTCACTATAAAACAGGTACATAGTTCTTCATTAGGTGAGAAAACAAACTTGTTGCTTGGGCTCAGAATCTACATTATTTACTTTTATCAACTATTCCTTTTCACAAATTCTTGAACGGTGCGACCATGATTGTTTAGTTTATATTTGATTACAATATTCCTTTCTTTTCTGTGAAGAGGCTGCAAATAAAATAGGGCTAAAAAATATAAGGAAAGCAGGACTGATCGATCTCTTATTTATGGAGCATATAGCTTCAAAAAAATTTAATGCTACTTGGCTCGCAAGAAAATCTAAATATATCCCAAGAGATCAAAGTGCAAGTATATATTGACTATATAAGACCATTCTCCGACCAGTAGTGAGGTACACTTGTGATGCGTGGACCCTTAAAAAGTGAGAAAAGAGTTTCATGAATGCTTGGGAGAGGAAAATCCTTAATAAAATAAATGGCTCAACCAAAGTCGAAAATATATGCAAGATAAAAACCAATAAAGAACTTAGAGACTTATATAAAAATTTAGTTTCATACATTAAAAAAGGGGGAACAAGATGGTTGGGTCATGTGCATCGAATGGGCCGGGAAAGATTACCAAGGAAGATAATGGAGGGAAACCCAGACAGTAGAAGAGGAAGAGGTGGATCCAGGCTATGGTTGTTTGATCGAAGCTGGCCTGTGGCTTTTGGGAGTCAGAAGATGGAGAAGAGCTGCAGAGGATCGCTCTGAGTGGAGGAGAGTTTTTGAGGAAGCCAGGGTTCTTCATGGGCCATAGCTCCATCAGTGATAGATAGATAGATGCATTTCTTTGGGCTTTTGAATTTCTCACCCAGCTATTTTGAATATATAGGAGATTTTAAATAGATAGACCAACTAAAACTTCATACCAACTCATGTTAACTAGATTGTATATTAATTATTTTTGTTTAAGATAATTTAAGAAAAGACTAAAATATTATTAATATTATTTTTCTAGTACCTCAGGGAGCGCTTCAAGCTAGACGTACCACACAGGTTCAGACAACACACCTTTATGTCACCTACATTCTGTTCCCACTGTGGATCACTCTTGTACGGCCTTTTTCGACAAGGGCTGAAATGTGAAGGTATTCAAAAAATCTGTTAGTTGGTTTATATTATATTAAATTCCTTATAGTTCAATAATAAGTTTTACATGTTACATCAGTGGTTAATAAATTATTAATTTACAAATATTTATGATACAGAACATGTAAAGCAATGGTTCTTGTATTAAGAATGATTATTTGCATTTAAACATAAAATAATGTATACATATTATATAAATACAAGTAACAATACCTAATTCTTAACATTACCAAAGAAATTTGATTAAAGATTTTATGCTACTGATTGAGCAACGGACGGAAGAAATGCGTGATTAGTGGATTCTCAAAATATTTCGTTAAACAAGAAATCACTCTGTACAATCAGCAAATCAGAAACCAAATCTAAATCAATCCCCAAAAAAAACCTAGACTTCGTTATATGAAATTTTGGTAAATAAAAGTAAAGGTTTCCTTAGAAGTGAGGCCACTTTAGGCCAATAGGGAGCAGAGAAAATTATTCAAAAGTAAAGAATAATAAAAAAATATTTTTGTTATCAATCCTCCTGAAAGACTCCTACCAATAGATTTTTGCCAAACTGTATTCCTTAATATAAATGAAGCCTTTATACTTTACAATATTGCAATTGGTAGTTAATTATATTGAAAATTTTTAAGTGTCTTTTGAATAAGTAGCATAACTTATTCAACTGCAACAAAATTGTTCCTGTGGATCCATATTTCAATTCTTCAAAGAAAAGCAGAAATTTAAGTTTTAGATTTTCATAAGGTCACTAGACCTTACGTATCTCCACGTATTTCTTGATATTTTTAGAGCTTCGTATAAAGAGCTAACCTGGAAATTGAGATTTCCTGTTAATTTTTTATAATATTTTAACCTGAAATCAATAGTAAGTTAGGTTGGCTGAAACATCCATGAGAGTGGTTTCATTCGATTTTAAATAATAAAATCTAAAAAAAAATATCTTTCTCGGCTAATTGTGTTTTTTTTTAATCTCTGGTCTCTATTTTGATCTCCAAAATGAGGGTTTTGGATATTTTTTACCTTAAAGATTTGAGTAATCTCTGCAGATCTTGATTCCTCTAACCAAGATTGGCAAGATCATTACGTCATGTCATACTTATATAAAAACTTACAAATGTTGTATAATATTGTCCATTTGGGCTTATTTAATTGTTAAAACACCATCAGTTCTAACAAAAACTCCATAGTAATAACTCAAATAGCTAACAAGTAAATTCAATAGCATTTTTTGATAATAACTGATGCTATCGAACAGCTTTTGCCCAATAAACAATAAAATACTATTTGAATCATAACCACTTGATTGAAGCAATAACTTATTCATTCAAAACCATCACACATATTTCTTTAGAAAACTTTTCAGCTCCTTAGTGTAAGATTGAAAGTGTTACTTAGTGTAAGATGAAAGTAAGTCATTTACCTATAAATCTAATTATCATGTTCTAATGTTATTTTAAAGTTCGATAAATAATTTTCTTTTTCTGAATGCCTTGCTGAATAGTAGTGCCTAACATTAAGCATAATTGATAAGATTGTACTATTGTCAATATGTATGAGTAACACTAGTCTGGTAATCAGTTAGAAAATTTTGTTCAGTCATTTACATTAGTGAAGTAACAGAACTTTCCAACTATCTCTCTTTGCCAACAAAAGATTTATCCAGCGTAATTAGTGTAAGAAAAGCTTTCACATTCAGTTTCATATTCGAACTACATAACATAGATGATAAATCAAATAACTGGCAATATTTTGGTTCCTATATTCTTTCTATCTATTAATATTATTGCCAGTCGATCTATTTGATTTAGAATTAAAAAAAAAAAAATGTTATCAGCTTTTATGTAATCACAGAAATGTGTTATTTTATAGTGGTTTTATGATCTAAAAATATGGACTCATTCTTATCTTCGAAGAAAGGAAATAAATAAAAAGACTCGATTTGATACATAATATTAAAGATATATTGAAATTATGTAATAAAAGCATCTACACGAAAAATATGACATATTGGTTAAAAAAATAAAAATTACGTAAACAAAATCTGGTGCATGCCTCACTTACCTATCCCTAAGTGCTAATTTAAGTAAATTTTAAAACTTTAAATTTAATTTCAAGAGATTTTGGTTTTAATTTTCATTAAAGCATTTAAATTTCATTGAGTAATATAGCAATAGAAATGATTCTATACAACATTCACTTCAATTTGTTTTGTTTCTACTCTCTATTACTCTCCATAGAGCTCTCTATTCCTACCTGCAGAAATTCAGCAGATTAGATTTTTTCTACATTTTATAACTGTTTCTACATTTAAGCTTTCCAATGGTATATTATGCATCTACGTTACTACTCACTGCTTACTATTATTCAGGAAAAATGGGAAAATAATTATCCTTTTTTTCTCTTCAAGTTGATTATCCAATTCCTCTATGGTTTAAATCAATATATGTTTTATTAACAATAAGAGATGTTTAATAATTTTAAATAGACAATATTAATGATATTTCAGGGGGAGGAGTTTCGAATATTTAAGCTCTGTAAGAATATTTTAATGAGAATGAAGCCTAGATAATAAAAATATGATCAAAGTTGCATTTAGTAGCTATAAGAGAATTAACAGTCATAATTAACACTGACTTTTAAATTGCATAGTTTTCGTGGAATGTAAGAAACCAAAGTGTTTACTGAAACAAATGTTACCATTCATTCAAAACTAATACAATTCATTTTACCTATAAAACAATATTAAATGGTCTCAGAAAATAGTAAATTACCTGGAGTATCAGCTTTTGCACTAATTTGTTTGTTATTCATATTGTTTAGATAACAAGCATCATTTATTACTAAAATGCGAACCAGTCTTTTCCAAAAACTGTTCCACTGGAAAATACTTTATTTATATTACTACTTTTATTATACTTATATATAGTGAATATGCTTCTAATTACAGATGATTTAAATTGTACAAAAAGGGCAATTAGTTTCAATAGTGCCTCAATCCACTGATTTAAAGTATGCTACTTTATTTTTCACAAGATCTCAACACAGTATACATGAAAAAGTAAAGCCCTAATGACATAAAGCATTTCAATCCATTAAAAAACGAAAGAGTCCCAAAAAGCATTTCTCTAACAAGACCTCAGCTCAATTCACATACTAATTTCCTACTTGGAGAGTAACATCATAACTAATGACAAGTAAAACCATAAACTACTTGTCAATGGCCTAACAATAATGGCCGATGCTTGAAACATGCCTTCAACAATATTCTTCCTAGAAAAATACACACATGTGTATGTATTGTAGATGCAGTTAATTTCCTAATCGATTTGGGCGTATTTTGGATCCTTTCTTAATTAAATAACGCATTCAAATTTGTATTTTCGGCATTGCAAATGGGATTTTTAGAAAATACAGAAATTTACAGGTACACTACTTTGTAATGTGCCCAACAAACCTAGTGGGAAATAGACGAATCTATAGTCTCTATAGCGAGCCTGTTATAAATGCAATAATCAAAGCGGAAAGATTAAGGTAGGCAAGACACCTCGTGCGGATGCCTGATGAGTCAATTCCGAAGAAAATAAATAACGGAACAGCTATTAGAACGGCGCGGAGTTGAGAGACCCAGGGTTGGTCCAGTGATTGGAGTTGATCGCTGGTGATTTGAGAATTAGCCTAAATAGGAGTAAGATACTAACTTATGATGAAAACGTCTCAGCTATGCTATACCGCATAAGGAACTTAAGAATGTATAACTAAAAAAAGCTGATCATTGCAAGTATGTAATAATACTTACTGTATTACACTAAGTATGTTGACTTAGTGTAATGCAATAAGTCAATTAGATGACAATAATCTTAACATAACACTGGACGAAAATAAGACAAATAAAACAAAAACGGAGGTTTAGAACTCCTGTTAAAGACTAATCTGATGTTCTTAACTTATCTTGTCAAGTAACAGCCTAAACTTCTTAACATCAACTGAAAGGATAACATCATTGTTAGTTAAGATTACAGATACTAACTAAAAATCGATACTAACTTCGCATTTGAATGGGGGGTTTCTAAAATAACTCCTTAATGGAAAATTGGCAGCTGTTGGAAGGAGCTGCTGTTTTGCCGTCAATTATATTTAATATGGCGCCTAAATAAGTATAAATACTTTCTTTTTTATTATTCGGTCTTGAACGAGATACAAGGTTGTTGTGGAACAGGTCTGGATGGGGTTTACAGATCTAGTGTTCTAGAACATGTCAAGTAGATTAACAGTCGTGCCACTTTCTGTACTATCATCGGTTTTAAGCATTTTAAGCAAGAAGGGCAAAATTCATTACAAGACAAAGCAGAGCAATCTTCATCTGCGTGTTAAAGATTCAATTGCATAAAAACATCTATAAAAACCGTTATAACGAAATGAATTTTTTAAATATGAGGTTCAGTGCAAAGATAGTGATTATTGTCTTTTTTGTGCCGTTGGCCACATTCCATTCTCGATTTCCGATCAAAATAACTATTTAGCCAAAAAAATGATCTTTGCTTGAACTGGTGCCAACTTGGGACAGGTAAAACTATGGTAACAATAGACCTGCTGGCTACTCATGCGGACATCAGGTGGGGGCAGGTGCTGGAGAGCCCGAGTGGGGGGTGGAGTAGCGGCCAGTCTGCGGCGCGATGCCTTACTACCCGGAACTGGGCTACTATCTGCCGATGCCGACCTTCCTCTGGCCGGCCAGGCCGATTAGGATGGACACGGCAGACATCGACGTCAGCAAGCCGAGGAGGATCTTCCACAACAGGCCGGAGCAGTCTCTGAGGAGGGGAAGGTCTGTGGTCCGGATCAGGACGATGCGGCGGCAGCCCCGCCCGTCACCCGGCGCCCTTCTCGTCGAGAAGTTCATAATCAAGGAAAAGAAGCCGGATTTTGAAAAACCCGCCATCAGAGCGCACCAAGCGGATTTTATTGGAAGTCGGGCCAGGTCAGATCTAGCACGAGTAGAGAGTGAAGTGCGCGGGCGGGCTGAAATAGATAAATTATCCGGAGTGTGTGATATCAGCGGGTCCTCGTCGTCGTCCTTTGAGGCTGTGAGAGAAGCTGGAAAGCATGATATCCACCATGGAATCGGAACTGCAAATAATGATGACGTAAGTGAGGAGATACAAATTAATAAATCGGATACATGTATACCGAACAAACTAGAAAACAAAACCCAACTAACTGAGATTTATGAAAACGAGGAAGATGATGATTCCCCAGTTGCAATTTTGAATACCGTAGAAGAAGAAAACAGAAGCCAGACAGATATCGCGAATCAAAACAACAGTGAAAATTCTACTGTAGTAGAACCTGAACTGCATTCGAATTCAGATACAAATACATTGGATAAATTGAAGTGTAATACTGAAAGTACTAATGTAAACTCCCAAAATAAAGTTTCTCAAGAAAATGGTACTACTGACTGCGATAGTCAGGTAAACGTTAAGAAACGAAAAATAAAAAACAAACCACCTAAATCGAAAATATCAGAAAACGAATATAAATCTGATAATAGTTCACTGCTTAAGAAGTGTGAACTACATGAAAATTACGATTCAAATCATGCGAATTCATTAGAAGATAGTTCTGTTTCCAAATCAATAATTTTAAAGCCATGTTCTCCTCAAAATGAAAGTTTACGTACTAAAGAGTATAATTCCAATAAAGTTGATCAAAAGAGCTTAGTGAAAAACTCCGACGAAATATCAAACGATACACCATCAGCCACAGTTACTTTAAATATAAAAAGCTCTAAAGTCAAGAAAGATATTACAAGTGACGATATATGCAAAATCGAAGATAAAAAAGTTAGTACTAAGGAAAGTGATGATATTACTTCAACAGAAATCATAAAAATAAAAATAAATGGTAACAAAAAAGATGGAAACCAAAGTTTAACTGGGGTCAGTCCTTTAACCAAAATCAACGAAGCAAAGAACACTAATAAAGGTTCTGAAACGACTATTTCAGTGACAACAAAAGCAGCGGAAACGAAACAAAAAAGCGATACAACAACTGGTAAAGAAAAAGTGCAAAAACCGATTAAAGTAAGCAAGGAAAAAAATACATCAAAATTATTAAATGAAAAGGGGTTAGGAACCGGGGATAAAGTGAATAGTATCAACCTTGAAACTGACGCCAAAATAAGAAGTGGCCCAGCCAATAATAACTCCACGTCTGATCAAAAGACACCACCAAAACCTTGCCAAATTGAATCGGACGGGACGTTATTCCCAACAAAACAGGAAAAACTTCCTGAAATAAACAAACAATGTATAGTGGTGAAAGATACTGATCATGAAGCCACTGTCGGTGACATAAACCTTTCAAAAAACATCAACGAATGTTTAGAGCAAGGTGAAAAGGAAGACCTAAGCCCATCTGAAGAACATATTCCATCCAAGTGTGAAATAACAATTACAGACTGTGATTTACCAAAATCAGGGATCGAAAAATTTCATATTGACAAGAACAATAATTCAGAACTTATTAGTGTTAGCAATAAAGATAAGGGCTACGAAAGTGGTTCAGAGCTATCCTTAGAAGAAGAAGACGAAGAAGAAATAATGGAAGAATCCGGTATAAAGAAAAAGAAGAAAAAAATGATCGTCAAGAAGAAAGTCAACAAACTCGACGGAAAGCCACCGAATGGGAAAAAACAAGATGAAGCCAAAGAAGCAAAAACCGGTAATATAAAACGGCAGGAAAAAAGGGTAAGTCTAGTCGACGAACAACTAGGAATACCCTCTACGGAGAGGAAGAGGTCGATAATTGACGAAATTATCGAACAAGAAGCGGCTTATTTAGACAGCATGATCCAGGAAGAAATGAAGGATACCAGTCGTCGAAAATCCTCCTTAGGATTTCCAGCAATCACATCGATTCTGGAAGAAGAAGGTGGTCGCAATGGCGAACAGGAAAAGGGGCCAAAATTGGAGCAACTTGAGGAACACAGTACTGAAGAAGACATGAAATCTGATAAAAAGAGTAGCCTAGTGGTTAAGAAAAAGAACAAGGTGAAAAACAAGTCTTCAGACACCACTTCAGGAGAAGAAAGTGGCAAGGACGTCAAAGACAAGAGGAGGGACATTTGGAGAGCCAAAATGGCCCAACGCTCTGGCAAAACACTTGGAAAGTTCTTTAAGGGGAAGGTCAAGAAGGAATCTTCATCTTCTGACGAAGGTAAACAGCTACAGGCATTTGCAAAGTAATAAGCCATTATGATACCTATTGGCATCAAGTTATAAGTAAGTATTCTACCCAGGATGCATGGTTTTCTGTTTTGAAAAATATAGAGCGGTAGAAAGAGGGAAAAACTTACCATCTCTAAACCTGAGGTAAGAATTCGTCTCACTATACTCAAATTACTTGTTGGAAGGATCTATAGGATCATTATTATATTCTAGAAAAATTAATCCAGAACAAAGTAAAATGATTCGATAAATATTTTATTTTCATGCGAGAATTTATGTGGATTAATGTTTATGTAGATCTAATATAATATAAATATAAAGAATCGTAAAATATTTTAAAAAATCTGTATCAATGTAGCTATAATAAATCTATGTTTTTCTGAACTGAACTGAATTAAGTTTCTTAAATATATATGCTAGCTCGTTATTAAATTTTAATTAGTTGACAAAAGCTCCACAAATGGACCTGTGGCGTAAAATAAGTAATATCTCAAAGGCGATTAAAGAATATCAAGAAAATGTGCCAAATATTCTATATTAAACTTCACAAAATCTAAAAACCTTTATTTTGCCAATTTTTTTTCTTTCACTTTTTATAGAGCCAAAAACTTTACAAAAATAGATTCATTATGTCTATTTGATCAGAGATGTAATGGATTTATTAAATATATATTTTTTTTATATATTCTAAAAGCATTAGTAATTTTTAAAAAATAGTATAGTTAATTTAATTTTATAATATACAGACAAGGTTTGGATCATCTATATGATATTAATTATTTAATTAATTAGCGTTACTTTTAGGAAAGAAGTAAAAAGCACTGCCTTTCACGGTACTTCCTCTTGAATTTCGTTATTACGAGTTTCAATTTACCACAAATTACTAAATTCCTTTATTCTAACAATAGATCTTGTATTAATATCACAAAAATCGCAAGCACGACGTTTTGGTTTCCGGCCATTTTGAGTTCTACTTCTTTAAGAGATCTTCAACATGTTGCTTTATGCTTCCACTTTTTCAGCGGCTTTCATCAACGCTGAGTTAAATATTAAAGTTGACCCTCCGGATGCTTTTTATTTGCACGACTATTTGATCTACTGTATTCAAAACCTTTTTGATAAATATCACTCTTCTAATTACCCACTCTGTTTCCAAATTAAACGTGACCAATTGAAGAGTATCCCTTTGTTTTTTATGCGAGCTAAAAAAATTAATAATCACCTATTACAAATTTATTAAATGTTTTGGTTACATTTACTAGATAGATATACTGATTTTCTGTTTATTAAAATTTTGTTTGTGCCTCTGACGGTGGACGTAATCTTAAACCTTTTTACAACAATACAAAGCTCCGTTGTATTCAAATGGTCTCTATATTTAAAATTTTGTATTTAGGATAGTCTATTTTCTCAACTGTTAACAATTTATCGTTTCCTTATTTAAGGTTCGGAAGTTGGCAGTATTCTTTTTCATAGGATTATTTACAGCTTTCGGTTTGGCGGATTTTCTTTTTTCGCAAAAGGTTAGACATTAGCTATTGTGTATGTTCCTTTTACCATCTTATGTTTATTCCAAGACCTAACTTAGCGACATTATTAGCATTATTCCTATTATTTACTCTAGCTTGTCTACATCTTTGCGTTCCTCGTCTTTGTATTATTCCTAACCTGAAAATATTTTTAAACTTCGATTCTATTAAGGATTTTTAATTAATTTTTTTTTTTAATATTTTGGTTTTGAAGAGAAAATATTTGCCTTGGCCGGCCTTCAAACCCGGGTCGTCTGCGTCTCCGCCGCAGTGCTCTAAGCCACTGAGCCACCAGGGGTCATATCCAAGTCAGGCAAATCCGTTCTCAACGTTAATTAAATGTTTTTTGTTTTAAATGTAACAACATTTTTTAAAGAAATGCGATTTTTCCTTATATTTTTTTATAATTAAGTTTTTTTTTTTAGTTTCATAATAAATTCATGTTCTGAGCCACATTTAACACCGCGTTAAGATCTTCCGTTTATTGAGTATCGGCATTAGTTATCTCGCGCCTTTAGTTTAGAAACTTATAAGTGAGAATTTGCAAAACTATAAATCCTCTTGCTTTGTTTAGGTGTGTGGAACTTGTCCGCTAACTTGTAAGGAAGAACCGTTTTAACAACTGCAGCATTAGGCCCAAAGTAGGATGAGTCCGTTGATTTATGATGCTACACTACTCAATATTGCTGAACATACACCCTAATTGTATAATTAAATTATAAATATCGCAGTGTTACGTATTTTCGATTAGAAAGGAACGAATCCTTAAAACGATAATAAACTCTTAGGGAATAGGTAAATGTCCGAAGGGTAGACAGGAAAATTGTTTTAGGGGTTTGATGATTTTACGGATTTGAGTTTAAGTGCTCGAGAGACACAGTTTGTAAATAGGCGTGAAATTGTATTAGAATCGAAACTCAAGGTTCGTTAGGTTTTTTACTAATATTGTTATTCAATTAAACGGTGCTTTTTGTTTAAGCATGCCCCGTTTCCCTTTGGACCAACATACAGCGTTTTCCCTGCAATGAGAATAACATTGGATATTTTATGCCAATTGCAAGGCCAACTGACGTTGATTCTGGAAAATGTGAAAATATACGGTCAGTCCAAATGTTCGTGCGCATTAGTAGAATTATGGGATTAGCGATGACACGTTACAAGCGATAAGATTCTGAACCTGTCGAAACCTGTCACTGCTTCACTGATTTATTCGTCAGTTTGTCATTAAATTTCTTAAAAATCAGACGCATATTAGAAACGATAAAAATGAATGTGGATAACGCATATAAACGTGCTGTGTTTTTTTTATATGCGTTTTTTTCATTATAAACGTTGCAAAAAAATAATGAAATGAATTGACAGCTTTTTCCGTATCCTGCATACTCCCCGGATATTGTCCCGAGTGATTTTCAGTTATTTCGTGCTTTACAAAAATTTTTCCAAGGCAAAAAGTTCAATTCTAAACAGGATATACAAAATGAACTCAGAAGTTTTTTTGATTCAAAACCAGAATCTTTTTACACCAATGGAATAAAAAATATACCAGAAAGATGGCGAGATATTGTAGATAGCGGAGGAAAATATATCATAGATTAAAATGTTAAATTGTGTTTTTTAAATTTACACCACTCAAAAATTAGGAGGTATGGTGTACTCCTGCGTCAGGAAGTCAGCACTACAATAAAGCAATTTAAAAATTTCGCCAAAATGCGCACGAACATTTGGACTGACGTGATATTTATCACATCTGGAACAGTTAAGGCTGTCATCCCACTTACATTTTAAATAAGTTTGGGCGTACGCTTAAATGTCGAAAATAAATACATATCATTGCCAAGGCCAATGTCTGTCTTTTGTTTTAGTATTCTTTTTCCGCAAGTTAAAATAGAAGCATCAAGGCAAAGGGCCTATTGTACGAGTTGGGAATGGATTCAGAATAATTTTTCCTAAATATATTACAATTTAAATCATGTGTATTACAGATAGACTCGTCGAATTGCGTATTTTTATTATAATGTTTTATCCTTTCTGGCCACACCATGACGCAGTAAATTCCGATTTATTTATTGGAAATAGGCCAAAGAGTCATTTATATTTAAAGATTCGGTATATTTTATGAAGTAATTTTTCGTGGGACTTAATGTGTTATATCTTTCATTTGAGTGGTCATCTTTACATTCGTACAGAATTAGCCACCACTGTGTTTAAAATAAAAAGTAACCTATCTTGACTACCAGAAAAACAAATTTAATTTTTTTGAATATAAATATCTTGGTAGAGTACGACAACGACTGATGTCCCTCATGACGAAAATTGTTTTTTAGATAGCTATAAAATTGGAACGTTAACAGCGTTTTGACTAATCGGAAGTGTTTTATATTATGGTTTTTATATTTTTTAATATTTTTCTGGACAGCGACTGAAAGAATTTTGAAACTCGTTAAGTCAATATATGAATTAAATAATTCCAGCTATGTCTTATGGTATTCAAATTTTATTTTAAATATTAAATCTTACAGAACATGTAGAGGCACTACCCAATGGCAGCACTATGATAGAATGCCCTGAGGCCATCTTCTCTTCAGGCACCTAGGAGGATTGTCCGGGATGGAAAATAGTGGATTTGGATGGGCCTGGAGTTTATTATGGAATGATAGGTATCTGGAATGAACTAAATCGGTAACATATGGAACCTTAAGGTTATCATGGATGGTTTTATTTATGACAAAATAAGGAGTGTTTAGGATTTTGCGAAGGATTTTGGATTGCAAGGATTGAATACGAAAGGAATTCGATAGTTTGGTGGAACCCCATAGTTCAATTCCGTAAGTCTATATGGATCTTATAACAGTCACATAAATAAGTCTTTTGTAATTGATCTGAAGCTTTTATTGTTTGTCTAGTATGTGTTGAAGTAGTCGGAAGCGTCTAGCTGTTTCTTGCCTTTTCGGTCTTGTGTGAGGGTTCCAAGTAAGACATTTGTCTAAGTTGAGTCCTAGGTAGCGAATCTGTTCAACAGGGATAAGTGGAGTACTATTAAAGGATACAGTGGGATAGGAAGTCATGGGTTTTCGGCGAAGGGTAAAGGTAATTTGATGGGACTAGCTGGAATTGATTTTAATTCTCCAATTCCGACACCGTTGTTCGAGGTTTGACAAATGAGATTGAAGGGATTGGGATGCAATATATGGGCGTTATTAATTGATAACACACATGTGTCATCAGCATACCTGAAGATGAAGGTGTTAGGTTGGGTTGGAATGTCAGCTGTATATACTCTGTAGAGGATAGTGCCGAGGATGCTACCTTGAGGAACACCAGCAGACTGGGAATAGAGGGACGAGTAGGAACCATTATGACTTACTTTAAATGTTATGCCAGTTAGGAAGGAGCGAATGATTAAAAAGTATGCAGGAGGAAGGAATTGTCGGATTTTGTAAAGGAGAACTGGGTGCCAGACGCGATCAAAAGCCCTAACAGAACGTAATTTCCAGATTTTAAAGTCAATACTTTTAAATTTATTTATTTGAAATAATTAACCATCTCTCATTTTAATTAGTGATAAAAAATTAGTTATTATAAAATATTGAAAGAATTTAATTAGTAACTAAAGGAAAAATAAATGAGAAATATTAAAAACTATATGTTGGAAATATGAGTAGTAACATAGGTATATAATATATTATTGTTCTTTTTAATGAAGCTATAACAAGTACTATTGTAATACTACAGATTTTTATAAATATTATCTTCTATGTAAAATTTGAACATGATGAAAAAAATCTTAAAGTTTAATCATTTCATTTTATATGTTGTTTCCGTACAAGCTTAATGAAATCTTCATAGGAAATTAATTTAGACTTTGAATGTTGCTTCGTGTATGTAGCAATGTTGTAAAGATACAGTTAAATGAGAATCAAAACTTTTTCCCGAGAAGTTCGAGGTCCGCACATGTTTAAAACAAAGAGATTCGTTTTCACTTGTTAATATTGAGTGATAAAAATTGAACTCGAGCAGATGAGTAGATGAAAACTTTTCGGGTTACCCCCCGAATGATCGAAGAATTGAACGAATTCCTAAGGATTTAATAACCGTTGAGTCAATTGGTAAAGGACTGATGGGTAGACATACACGTAGGATTATGTTCAGGGCGATGTTATGGATTCGGGTTCGGCCGGTGAAAGTTCGTAAACAGTGATTAGTGGTATCGGTATCCAAGTATCATTATTAATAACTAGTCATATCAGTAAAAAGTATATAAATTTATCCACTAAGGTGAGTCATAGTAACATCCCCAAAAAATAAAAATGTCAACAAGTGCCACCCATTTACTAGCTAATGAAGTAGATCAGAGTAGACAATTTATTTTATTTTGTGACCAAGTCGCTTAAGAAAAACAATAATAAAATAATATATATCTGGCTAAGAGTTTACATAAAAAGAATCATTTGATGTATTATTTACAGAAGCACTTAACAAATACATATAAGACAAAAAATAAGTTCTTGTGGTAAAAAAAAAACAATATAAAATAACAAGAATTTATCAAACAAATAAGTAATAAATAAATAAAAAACAAATATATATTAAATAATAAAGTTATAATCGAAGAAAATAAACAATAAGTCATTAGTCACTTCTGATGTATGAACTAATAATTCTAAATGAGTCGATAGCATCAGTTTGAGAAATAAGATGTTGGAAAACCAGGGGTTTGATGAGGATAGGGAAGAAGCTTGGCGGATATTAGAAAGGTGTGATCTTCATGCAGTGAAGGAACGACGAGAAAGCAACGCTCTTATATTTTGGTTCTGTGGGGACGAGCTTAAAGGTCGGGAAAGAAGATCTTGTTTCCTAGGATAGAATAGAAAATTCGAATTTTAAGAGACTGTAGATGTACGAGGGATATTGAGAGTTGATGGATTGGTATAACAATGTACCTAGGAAATACTGTATACGGATCGAGGGGAAGAGCCACTTTAACTCGTCACCGCTTTAAACCCTCTGACCCGTTTTATTTGCAGTCTATAACTTCCAATAGATAAGTCTATTTTCTAGAGTTGCGTTCGCATTTACGAAAATATTTACAAGCCATACTTTTCCGATTTCAAGGTCTAAGATGTAAACAATATCGGATCCAAATCGGACCAATCTGGATTGTGGCCAAATTTACAATGGAGCATGAAGATCTAATTTTTGCTCCGACCTAGAAAATTCCTCATTACTTACCCAATAACCTTACCTGAAACTATTATTGCTTATATTTAACCATCCATAAGTAGTTCAATATAACTGGGTCACTGGGCTTACCTTACGATCTTTCTGCCAAATGGGTTGAGCTAACATTGTGAAGGGCGTTACGAAATGACTGCTACAGGCCGTGGTGGAGATGAGCGAGATGATCCCACATGGTGAGACCACTTTAGTTATGTTTTAAATAATAAACTATCTAATTTGACTTAAAGCCATCAATATTTATATTCACTATATATCAATATCATTTTACTTACAAATACAGGATGTTATTAGTAGGAAATGTCGCGGTTTTTCCTCCACATTAGCTATGATCTGATTGGAGATATGAAAATAATTACATCAATTTAAAATTTGTAAAGTAATAATGTTTTATTCAATTAATCATTCGCTGAATAACAGTTTTGAAAACTAAAGATACTAAATAATATTTTGTGAAATCTTAAGGCTATAATGTCAATAGCTCAAAAGTGATACCTGGTAAATGTCAAAAAATAGATTTTATGTTTTGACGTTATTAATATGTGATAGTTGTTATATTAATTTTGTATAAAACACAGGCTTTCGAAAGGTGATGTGTAAATTATATCATATGACATTTTTTTTTTACATTTTTTTCTAGTAATCACTCGTATAATCACTGACAAAGAACAGTCGAAATTCCTTTAGAAAATTATACCTTTGAGTGTTGGAAAAAATATATAAACCAAATGTGTTTATTATGTGTTTTCAAACATTTTCTGCTCTTAATGTAATATAGTCGCATTGTCAGTGATGTCGGAAAGCCGAGCTAAAATTGCAATTTAAGCCACTCTTCTCCAAAGTAGTTCTTGCATACTACTATTAAATATTAAATACATATTCTGTCAGTTCTAAAACGTTCTTCTAAAGCATTGTGTCAAAAGTAAAATTACCTGAAGGATTTTGCGTGTAGTGATGACATTAAATTTAAACTGTAAAAATACATTCACACTACAATATACATAGTTAAGAAAAAACAATTAAATTAAAAATAAATGAAAATAGCAAAAACTTGATAATTAAAAATAAATAGATAAAAATAAGAATAAAATAAATACAAAATAATTAAAATAAAAAACAATAATTCAATAATTAAAAATAATTAAATATTCGTAAATGGGCAAAACTATTAAGTATTAAATCGCAGCTTTTAAAAATATCTTTTGTATGTGTATAAAACCTTGTGTATAATACCGTTGGCTTACATGTGGATATGTTGTGATTGTATATACAGCTCATAATATACTGTTAACTGTAATTGTTTATTAATACTTTTTTTTTTAATTGTTTATTATAAATTTCGGAGAATGAAAAAAAAATTAAAAATATCTTTTGCAGACATTTATGTATATCTTTCTTCTTTGCCTAACCTCTTTCTTCTAAACTAAGGACCTCTGGCTCAAATATTGACCCTTAATCAAATTAAAACTTACG
Organism: Arma custos; assembly: GCA_037127475.1. Classification (NCBI taxonomy): domain Eukaryota; kingdom Metazoa; phylum Arthropoda; class Insecta; order Hemiptera; family Pentatomidae; genus Arma; species Arma custos. Next base: position 93,619,076 of record CM073764.1, read on the forward strand.
TTTAGCTTTTGTAAATATCATTAAATTATATAACACCACATAATACGGAATCCCACCAAAATATATATTTTAAACAATTGTACGATTATTAAAGTTGGACAAATCTATCCAAAACAAAGTTGGATAGATTCGTTGGATAGGGCGCGATTCTTACAAGTCGCTTATCATGCGAAGGAATTTGTTTGTTTAAAGATAATTATTATTAAAATTAAATATGCTACAGTGCTACAGTTTAGTATTTTATTTCCATCCATTAATATAAAAGTCATAAATAATTTTTTTTTAATTTATAGGATTTATGTTTAAAAAAGTGGTCCATGCACTTTTTATAGTTCTAAATAAAATACAACTTCCAATTTTGCAATTTTTTTTCAAAATCTAGAATTTTACTTATAGTGTATTATTAACAGTTTTACATTAGTCTAAAATAAAAATGTTGAGAACCTTGCGTTATATTTTAGTTCTTGCAGCATCCTCGATTTTAAGCGAAGTATAAGCCTGAAAAGTCACGGACGAAAATGGATTAAACCTTTCGGAGTTTTCCTTTTTTCTTTTTCTTTTTTTTTTTATATCGTCGAGTTAGCTAAATAAGGTAAAACTTGAAAATTGTAGATAATTAAATTTCCCCTGAATTTTGTGGTTTCAGATTTGTCCTAAAATGGTGACGCACCTAGGATTGACTCTATTAACCTAACAACAACTAAAAATGCGATTTCATTGCCAGCATTGTGATTGGCACAGGGTGTACTCTCGAGTATTCTTTCCACCTGAAGTTCAACCCTTCACACCGTCTGAAAATATATATCTTTCACACACATCATAGACAAACACATTTTCATGACTTTTTAGATAATATTCACACCTTTTTAATTCTTTTAACTTCTATGTGATATTGAAAGCTTTTATATAGTAATATGTGAAACGTTCTAGATCTGGGCTTGAATAGTACAAAAACCGATAATAGCATCTTATTTGTAGCTCTAATAGTTTTTACAACCTTTTTTTTAAATATACAATTGATTTTTATTTTTAATTTTATATTTAAGATTTTTATGTAAATCGAATATATCAAGCAATTCAAAAATGAATTTAATTATATAACTAATTGTATCTAGAATAACAATTTAAACTAAAAATTTGAATATAGTTGATAAACTAGAAGTGGTAAATTACTTGAAATTCTTCTATTTTCATCACGATATACGATTCAAGAAGTTACAGTGCTAAAATAATCTAGGAAGGTTTAAGTAAAAGTTCCTTCTACTTTTTGTATGTTTTACTGTATTCTTCATAAAATAATTAGTTTATAATTATAATTTAATAACATTCGATACAGTACCCGTAAATTTGTTTAAATTTTAGATAGGATCACCATTCAATCTATTTATAGTTTAATTGGCGTATACTCAACGCCAGGGCAGATATTTTAAGACTATTATAATTTATGAAGTATAGTTGAAGGGTTGTACTTCTTAGTGGACAATTTTTTTTTATTGATTGCATTCCCAACTAATTTCTACATATTTATGTTTAAGTTACACCATTACACTCATTAAACCATTTGTGATCGTGTTTATTTATATTATTATTTATAAAATATTTACAAATATTTTTACTGACCAAATCTCCTCTATTCACTTGTCTACCACTCAGAAAATCATTTATTACGAAATAAGTATTTTTTTCTTCTAAGAATAATGACACCATTTCGGACGAATCGTGAAAAACATTAATAAATGAACAGTACGTTTAAAACGAAATAGAAAATAGTTTAAGAATAGCAGTAAAGTATAACAAGGCCAAGGCCCTGTTAAAACTGTAATACAAATTAAAATAACTGTGTCAGACTGGGAAGAAGATACAGTTGAAATATGGTGTGCGGAGTAGGCTAAAAATAAGTTCCTGAAGAAATAATAAATGTAACTATTGAGAAAATAGCATTCCTTGAAAAAATATTTATTTAAATAAAAGAAAAATACAAACATTTTTAAAGAAAAGGAACGATTCGTTTTGAATATAAAGTTTTATAGTATATATTTTTTTTGTATCTTATAAGCCATTTTGCAAACTTGGTAACTAAATTTGGTTTACTAATGTTTGAACTCCTGTGCGTTGAGAATATTACCTGTATGTATAATGATTGTAAGACAAAGCATTCAGTGTAGAAAAGGATAGAGGTGTTGTGCTTCTATTTGAAAAAAAAAATAATAAAAAACATACATATTCGGAGATAAATGTTTTATTAATTGATGGGGTAGAATATTGAAATAGAGTAAGATTTTTATGACCATATGAAGATAGCTTATTTATATTTAAAAGGTTTTTAGGGTTTTGCCATATAAAAATAGTGTGAAAAATTGAGGCATTCAGGATCAAAAGCGGATAAATCCAAAATTTCCAAAATTGGTTTTTCTTCATTTTTTTTTTAGTTTAGTCGAGCAATTTTGTTAAACAGTACATTTTATTTGTCTGCGTTTTAGTCCCGTTCTGAACGTGAAATTTCTGATACATAAAGCCTTGGTTTGACTAAACCAATGGTTTCCACACTTTTTTTCTCATAGACCACTTTCAAAATTTAGCTGATTCCGTTGGTAGCTACCCCCTGTAGCTACATTTCTACCATATTCCCAAAACTCGACAAAAATGTGAAGATTTAGTAATCATAAGGCTGTCTTACTCAACAAGATATGGCTATTTTAACAGAATAGGATTACCTAATTAATTATTGCAATGAAATAAACCAAGTACCGACGGCAAACTGATTATAATTATTACGAGTAAAACCATTTTTTTCTCACGCCCCGTCGAGTCTGCCAACGTCGAAATCCTCGGGATCCACCTGGACCACTTTGGGAACTAAGGGACTAAACGCAAGAAAAGTTTGTAAAAGTAAACTTTTGAAATTTGGAGTTTTCAGCTTTTGAGACTCAACGCCTCAATTATTCTGTGAATTGTGCTGAAGGTAGGCTTTTGGGATCTCAACATTTTGTAAAACGGTATGTTCAGTATCACACATTTTAAAAAAATAACAACTTAGTGTATGGGATATTTCACGGGTAAAATAATTCCAACCCTAGAGTGGATAAATGGAAGGTGGCCAAGTGTTGTAGGTATTTTCTGCCAGGGGACCAAACGCTGTCCCTTGTAGCTAAGAGATATTTCAGAAGCGGTGCCTTTCTCGACTATTGCGGCGGACATGTCTACGATTTACCTCAAACAGGATATCCGTGTTTCTGATATACTCCGCGATGGTATTGAGGTGTCAGTTCCTTGTCGGTAGAATTGAATATCAGAATCCGGCTCGTGAATATAAATGCAACTTGAGATAATCTTGGCAATTTTCCCCAATGAGTTCCCTTGGCGGGGATAGATTACTTAAACGTAGCCCTAAATCAACCCCAACTTTATGTCAGCGTAATAGCTCTACTGGATGAAGTATCTGTTTAAAACTCGGCATTTTTCAAAGGGAAAATCAGACTTAATAAATCTTCTGAGCTAAATAACTGGATACATTCTTGACATTACAAAAAGACTACATACTTTTCAATCAAAAATACTTAGACTTATTACAAAAGTATCATGGCATGTTAATAACAAAACTTTGCCTGACTTAAAAATACCACCATACTACAAACGTCTCCAAGAAAAATTACACGGACACCCAAACCTACTGTTAGAACAAATTACGACGAATCTGATGTCTATGGAAACAAGAAGACTAAAAAGAACGTGGATCTGTTATAATAAGAATATTAAATCCAGCCGTAGGAAAGGTACCGCTAGTTACTGTTATTTTTCATGCCTTTCATGCGATTTTGCATTTTTATTTACACAAAATCTGCTTATTTGTTGTACTTGATATGTGCGGATAACTAAATAAAGATAAAAAAGATTATTAATCAATAATTGAAGTTCAGTTGAAGTGCTTTTTATAGTCATGTATAATTAAAATCATTCCAATCTTCATTTATAACTTAATAACAAATACTATATTGGCTCCATAAAAAGTTATAAAGCCAAAAATGTAATCCACTTGGAGATAAAACAATAACATTATTCACCAAAACATTTACTTTATCATGGGAACTGATAAGAAATTGGGAGCAGATACTACAATAATTTATATACATTATTTACATACTATCATCTCAAATATCATTAGCTGTCACTACGATGTCGATAGGAAGTCTTTACTATTTTATTTATATATCAGCATTAAAGAATAGACTATCTTTTTTTTTTTTTTATTACCCCGGGTTCACAATTACCCTACCAGAACATACTTATGTACGAGCACTCGCTAATATAATAATACGATTTCTTCAATAACAAGTGCTGAATATTTGTAGTTTTAAGTGCTAACAGATAATATTAATATTTATATTATTATAATAAAAAAGAGATAAATAAGTGAGAGAAGTGGTAGTGTGATGTGATAAGTGTGGTGCCTAACACAGAGTGCGATGTCAACTGCCACTGGAAGTGTCGGACGTTGATGCCAAACCTGTGCGGAGTGAACCAGAAGCTCATCGTGGAAGCCTTGGCCATCGTGAAGCGAGGTAGGTCGGTCAGGGAGTCAAAGGAATCTCTCTTCAAGCTTCTCAGTGAGTACAATCGTTTATTTATATTAATAATAAGTTTTTAAATATCGTCGGTACATATGCAAAGTATTGAAAGTGAAAAATACCGCTTCTCAGGAAAATGCGATTAACTGTTACAAGGTTCATTCAAAATTAGTGCTCATCGTCAAATTGATGTAATATACTTTACATATTTTACATCAATTATTAATCCCAATGCAATCACTATAAATTAAATACGAAAAATGTGTTGTTTTTTTCAAAATTGATATATTGCATTTGTATCGACGACATGTTATGATGAGTGGTTGAAAAGCTAAGGGGTACAATTGTTTTGTTTTTTTGGAAGATACACTTAATTAAATTAGTTACTTAGTTCATACACAAAGCGTTTGAGTGGATATACGTGATTTAATGGTGGTTAGGGGTGTTTTGAGCCATGATTAAGAATGATATAAACTTAAACATTTTAGTGTTTGTCAAAATGATTTAATAAAACTCTAAAATAGTTTCTGGTATACCTTGGCTTCTCATCCTCTTATATAATAAATATCAAGAAAGGGTAAAAATAAAATAAATTAATGAAGTATTAACTTTTAACAAGTATTAAGTTTCTTGAATCGATTAGAAAGTTAATGTTGTACAAAATATTGACCAGAAAGATACAAATGAATTTAAAATTAACACCCATTTATACATTACTTTATTATTTAATTGTTTAAAAAATATAAATAAATAAATTATAAAACTGGTATTATTCATGTTAATCTTTGAACAAAAATAATTTACATTTTTTATAAATTTTATTATTTTAAATTCCTTTTTGTTTGAGGTAAATCTAAATAATATTTTGATAAATGGAAATATCCAAAAGGTAAATATAAATATTCGATTAGTCCTTCACTTAAGCTAGAACTATATTTTTAATTGATTTATTATTACCTCAGAATCTGTTACCAAAAGTTGCTTGCATATATAAAACCCATCAAATATACAAAATATTGTCTATAATTATTTGTAAATAATATCGAATTTCTAAATATTTCCCTGTTTTTACTAATCCCCAAAACATCTTATTTGGAATATTAACAAACACGATTAAGCTGAATTTAATAGTTCCTATTAAATATTTATTAGGCATACAGAATATAAATAGGACGTTGTGACATTTCATTCACTTAATAATTTTATAAATGAGCTGTCATCTGAATTTTACTTTGATTTTTTCTCCATGTGGCCAGCATTTCCTTCTCCCTTTGAAGTTCAATAATCATAGCCATAATATAAAATAAAGGCAATATAATAAAATATTAATTTTGTTAAATATTTAAATATTAATCCTATGGCAAGATAGGAAAAAGTGCACTCTTTTTTTTTTGTCACCACTCCGGCATGCAATTTGAATTTTGGATGGAACACACTAATCACCATACATATCTTTTGTTCCTGTCCCACAGTTTTCGGCCACTTTCTTTTCATTTTTTGTCATTAGATGTAATACTTCCTCATTTAGGGAAGTTTCAGGTTAAGAGGTAATCAGGTAATATAGTTAGGAAGTAGAAATGTTTTACTATTTTTCATATGTTCATTATTATGATAACAATTATTTTCAATAAAAGTGAGCAAAAATTCAAAAAGAGATATAAAATATAAATTAAACTTCAATAGGAAAAAATCACATGACAGACAAAGTGCAGCACATCTCACATCAACAATCTAAACAGACTCATTAAATAGAAACAGCAACCATGGCCTAAGACGACTACCCTACACGATTACGACTACGACGACCCACTAACAACTCGTGTGTACTGTTTATAAACAGTTTGTGGGACGTCTTGGAGCATGGTTGCTGATACTTTTTATATTCTGTTGTTGTTAATGAGACTGTTAGGACTGTTGGCGTGAGATATTCTTCACTTTGTCTTCTTTGATGAGATTTTTTTTGGCCTGTGTCCTGATGAATTGACGAAGCGTAGGCTTGTTAGTTTTTCATGTCTTTCCTACTATTCATACATCAGGTCACCCTTAGATACTAAGTGTGTTTCTCCTTCAGGAAGTTGTTAAGGAGTTTTTCCCTTTCAGTAAACAAATTTGCAAAAATATTCGACTTTGACTATCGAAAAACCTAGCCAGCTAATAAGCACTCGATTTAGAGAATGGATTGAATAGTTGGTTAGTCTAGCAATAATATTTTCCATGTGTATACTATTTTTTTTCACTCAATAATTCCTCATGTTGAAAAGTCGTGACGTATTAATGAAATAGTACAATTATACTTATTTTATGTATTATACTTTAAATTACATTTGGTACATGAACCGTAAAGTAAATTTGAAATTCAAAACATTTTAAAATGAAAATAAATTCTTAGTTCAATCAAGTCTTTGCGACCTTGGCCTTGGTTTTCGTCAATAGACCATTGAGTAATTGTTTATCTTCCAAGACCAAAACGCGTTTGGGCAATGTTCAGATTAAAAATTTCAAACAACATACGAAATTACTATTTCGTTAAGGTAGTAATGAAACATGAAGTAATGTAATAATATATTAAATATATCTAAGATTTCTTTAAACGCAATTCAGTAAAAGTAAAGTATTAAATTACACGTAAATTCAACACCAAGTTAAGGCTAACACTTGAACATAATCAATGAAGAAGGTTTTTAAGATAAATAATAACACAATGATGATTGAAAGATGAATAATACAGATAAACACAAACAAAGATAAACACAGATGATTGAAGGTTTACATATCATCGCTGCCTAAATAATACCGCTTATCTACACTTTAGGCGATTTTACAGGAGTGAAAAAAAAACGCACCAAACGTAGACTTGGCAATTTTTTTTCAGAACTATTGAAGAGAAGTATCAATAAATCATACTTTGCCATGTTACGAACCTTAATACGGGCCTTATTAGTGTGTCATTCAACCTCAGAATGCGTTATCGTTACTAACTCATTTCCATAAAAAGTTTTAGATAGGCGCTATTGTTTTGACAGCGACGATACATAATATTAAAAGACTATTTATTTCAAGTTTTGGTTACCTTTTGTGAACAAGGTAATTAAGATATGTTAGTCCCATTGTTAAATGAAATCAGGTTATACTCTTAATAATTAATAAAATACTATGAATTAATAAAGTACTAGGAAATATACTATGATAATTAATAAAACTTTTTTTGAAATATGCCTTGTAGTTACCAATCACAAAAGATATACATAGATAATTTATCATTTTACCCTTTCTTGATATTGCATATTATCTAAGAGAGAAAATTCACTATTTCTTTTATAGTTTCTTATATATTCTTGTATTTATATTACCAGCAGTTCTCTTTTATTTTCACCGTCGGTCGTATTAACTAAGTAGTGCCTTCTTCTGACTTAACCTTCCCCATTTTATATATATCCACAAATACAATGTTATTCTATAATATGAAAACATTGAAAACTCGATTCCAAGAAAATATTAGGCAACTTCCCGAATTTATTAATAAACATAACAAGCAACTGAATAAACTGTTATTATTCTATTTGATGAGTCAAACGTGTTATTAATTTGTGATTAAAAAATAATTAAATTATATATATAAAATATATATTGATCTACTAATATGTATATACATCCGCCTAAAATAAATGCGATAATAAGCTATTGTATTTACGATATATTATATTCTTAGCATGAAAGGTGCAGGTAGTACAGACAGGATCTCTTTCCTGTCTTGAATCAGTCCTTTGATTCTGGAATTAATAAATTAAATCTGGAACACTAAAACCAAGGCATTATGTTTATCTTTGAGTATAAAATTTAAATTTTCCCGCACTATTCTTTATTACTCTAAAATAATGTAATTGATGATAAATAATATTTTTATAATTTTATATTGGTTCTGAAGTAGCCCACTGTTGAATAATCCAATGCCTTGCGTCTAATTGAATACTGAAAAATAAATAATCAATACTTCCAGAATATTTTCTCAGCGCTTGCGCAGTGTTAACTAAAGTTTAATGTATCAGATTCTTCGGAAGATAGCTCGGAGAGCAGCACGAGCCAAGAGAAGGGGCGGGTGACTCCTCCTGCGACAACACTCCCCAGGTTCAGAACCTACAACATCAACGACTTCCAGTTCCTCAAAGTCCTTGGAAAAGGCAGTTTCGGCAAGGTAAGTTACTTAACACCAAAGTTTAAATTAATCAATAGCAAATTATAAATGCAATGAAGTAAATATTTTAAAGGGGCAATATACATCTATTGACCCACCCTATCAAAAGGCGACAATAACTAAGGAATTACCTTTAATAATAATAATAATAACCTTAGTGAGCCCAAAGGCTCGATGCCGATACCACAAATCTCTACTACCCAACCCAATTCCGCCAGATCACTCTTAACGCTATCTTCCCACCTACACTTCGGTCTACCACTCAGACACTTCCCAGTTGGCACAACGCTATTAACTTTTTAGGAATTCGTTCGTTACTAAGCCCGACAACATTACAAGCCATCTTAATCTGTGTGACGCTATTAATTGACTAATATTAACCGGGTGCATACTTCGTAATTCCGTGTTGCGTAATCTCCTAAATTCTTTTTTGGACCGAGTATTCTACGCAACACCTTATTTTCGAATACTTTGTTTATACTTCAGCGTTAGCGGCATTAGCGGTTAGATTCGTAGGCGTAAATAAGAGTTGGAATAATGATGGTAGTATGAATTCTGATGTTAGATTTCGGAACAAAAGGCGCGAGCTTAATAATGTCGAGACCGAATACATAATAATAAGTATTTCCTGTCCTTAATCACACCTTTATTTCCTCTTGAATTTCGTAAGGACTTACTTATTACTTACGAAGTTCAAGATTATTATTACTTACTAATTACTTTTAGTGAAAATAATAACTAGGCAAATTTGTCTACAACTAAAAATTTCTAATAGTTCCTTTCATATGAAATGTCCTTATTCAAAGGAAATTCTATTTAGTAAAACAGCAAAACATTTGCTCATTTTCTACACATTTTTCCCAGCTTTTTATCAAATTTTCAATTCCAGAACTGAAAAATTCAGTGTTTTGAGATCAAATAAAGTCTTAAATAGCGTTTTTGATTTGAGTATCAAGACGACAAACTCAAAATATTATTTTTAACTGTTCCTTTGTCCAGTGAATTTGGAACTTATAACGATGATCTCCGGTTACACATAAAACTATATTTATAATATTTTTGTTTAGAAGACAAAAGATTTAAAATTATGACAATTAATAAAAAAAATAAAATTATATAAATATTGAAAAATAAAAAGAGACCTTACATATATGTTAAGACCGTGAAAAAATTCCAACGAAAAGCCCTTAGTCTCCAAACTAAAACAGAAATAGAAATTATCTGTCCAATATTTCGCCCATTCAGGCATCCTCAGGGTAGATAGAGAAAAAAAAAACAACTACAAAAAAAACAAAAGAACAAAAACAAAACAAAACATGAATTATGCACCCAAGAATCATCCCACCACCTCCAAGGCTCAAATGCAACTCATGGAGTTGGATTCTTGGGTGCATTATTCATGTTTTGTTTTGTTTTTGTTCTTTTGTTATTTTGTTGTTGTTGTTTTTTTCTCTATCTACCCTGAGGATGCCTGAATGGGCGAAATATTGGACAGATAAATTCTATTTCTGTTTTAGTTTGAGGGTTATAAAATTATTTATTTATAATGCATTTTTTATAAGCTCACTCATATATTTTTTTATTAGAAACAATAGAGCGTACTATTTTTTGTCAATTTTTTTGTTTCTGCGATTTTTATGTGTTGCGAATATAAACTTTGAATGAATTCCAAGAACGTCAATGCCAAATACCATAGAACTATTTGAAATTCGCTTTCTTCAAGAAACTTTTAAATATAACTGGATTTAAATAAACTGAAACTTATTTAGGAATTATATTGGCATTTCTTAAATGAAATAGTTTTCTTACCAAAACTTTCTCCAAGCTCAATCATACCATAATCATATATAATCAAGTTAATAAAATAATATATATATATATATATATATATATATATATATATATATATATATATATATATATATATATATATATATATATATATGTCTCTTTCCTATCCATTTTTGTTTTAATGTAATCTATTATTTTCGTTCTCGTGTGTTTATTTATACAGAAAACATTATTATAACGAAAAATTGCAGTAACTCCTATCATGATTGGCTTATGATCAATTCTGAAATAAATATCAATTAATAAATAAATAACCTCCTGGATAAGAGACATATGTATTTTTTTTAATAATTATTTTAAAACATTTTATTATTATTTTAAATTTATTGTTTTAAAATAATTATTTTGAACCAATAACAGCAAAATAAATAAATTTTATTGTTTAGATTATTTCTTTGTTCATTTAACGTCACTTTGTGCTGCGATGGCTAATCGGACGATGCTACAGTGGGAATCCTAAATTTTGCCTATCCAGGTTTTATTAGGAAAGGGATTTTTAACGAGTACCTGACATCGTATAGACCCCCTTTTAACGTCCCTACCGAAGCACGGCCTAACCAAGGAATTTTTACTCCCTTTAAAAAATCCTAGTACCACCTGCCGGGCTACGAACCCGCGATGTTGGGTTTAGTAGTTGGTTATGCTAACCACTAACCCACAGCTCGTCCCCGTTTTTGTTAAAAAAATAAGATAAATAAAATTCTCAGCTTACCTTCCCTTCTCAGATACAAACAATTTCTTTTATTTGAGTTTTGCAACTCCTATTTCATGTTTTTATCTTACTTAACCAGAGAACTTTTGTAGTATAATAATATGCAGGAACATGAATATCCCTTCTCCAACTTTTTCTCAGCATATTTTGTAATAAATGAAATGCCCTTGAAATTTATTGATAATGTAAACTTTAAGGAAATAATATACCGAATATTTCTGAGAGTCACCAGTTATAGAAGTTGACTCTATACCTAATGCTTTTAATATTTCAAAGAGATATTATTTGAAAGAGATTGAATTTTTTTCCGGATTCTTGCTTACAGTTAAAATAATAGCTACTATTATAAGTTTTTTTTCATCACTAACGCTTTATTGTTAAAAAAGGTTTCATTAATACTTAGATAAATTTGTTTTTGTTACATTCGAAATTTTAATTCCAAGAATCTTAAAACAATATGTGCACTGTATATATACATTAAGCTTATGGAAATTATAAATTCTTACTAAAAATATTGGAATAATAACTATTTTGAGAAACCTTTAGAAATAATTTGTGTTTGATTGGGAAATAAATATATGATGGCCGAGACTATTTTGAAAGAAAAAATATTTCGAAGATCTTTCAGAATTAATTGGCATTTCATGTTTGCTTACATTTATTTTCATAACTTTCCTTAATAACTAGTATATTTAATTAATATTTAACGCGAAATAATGATGACGGCAGTTTACGCAACGGGAAGCTATTAGCGACCGATTTATGAGATTCTGCTCTGGGTCTATTCGGAGAGGAACTGGACGCAATCCAACATTCTTCATCCATCTTTACTCACTCTCAAGTCTGACGGGGAAGAAGATAAACGTTTTTGGAGTAAACTGGTTAATTGATAGTAACCGCCTGATTTGGCATATATGTCCCGTTGTAAACTTGACAAGGGGCACTATCTATAGACTCGGGAGGGAAGGGTGTGTCGGATTGTGTACAAGTGCCCATCGCCAATTACAATAATAGCTATTTGATTCACAGGTTAAAAACAGCAATACAAACTTGGGCTTTAAAAGAATATAAATTATACAACAATCCTCGTGTTTTTATTTTATGAAGATTCTCATCAAAAAGGTAAAAAAATTTACGGTATACGATGCTCAAATGTGCATTAAAACAATTCAGAAAATGTGTAAATTTGGAATGAGATAAAATCTGAAAATGCGTTTTACTTGAGAATAATCCATTATAAAATATTTTACCCTTAAGGAAATTGTCCGAATTTCTGAAAAGATGGAAATCTGTTGGAAATAAGCCTGACGAGTAAGGTGTGTGCGTGGAAGAACTTCGTACCCGACCTTGTTTAGTTTCTTCACTGTCTATCCTGAAACATGAGGTCTGGCGTTTAGAGTAAGAGTTTAGGCCCCTTCTGATTAATCAGGTTGTTTTTTTGATAAGTTTTTGTTGCATTGTGTCAATATTTCTGCAGTACGATGTGGTTGGGATGGTTTCACCTCTGGGCAGAAAGGAGAAATGAATTATTTATGGACTAATTTGTGTAACGACCTGATATCTTCTCAAACCAAAGGCGAATGGTCCGTTCGTTACAACGCCCTTCCCTGAATGTGGTAATGTTTCTCGCGAGAGTCTTTTTGAATTTTAGAAATAATTAAAACGAATATTTCAAATGACTCAATAATTAAAGTAAAAAAAGAGTATCATTATATTTAGATGCTTGTTTTTTTGCATAACAAACAACAATAAAAATTTATTTGTTTACATCTATCTTGGAATAATGTAGTTATACATAGAATAGTGCGGAATTGAAAAATTGTCTAAATAAAGCTCAACAGTCATTATAATATTAACAAGAATCCAAATAAGAATGAAATTTATTCAATATTTTTTTTATACATGTTATCAACCAATGTAGCAGTTCTTTGTCATTTCTAGCTGCTCAGCAAAGGATAAAAAAAGGTACCTCGTTTATTCAAGTTTATATTTATGTTTCATCAATATTATTTAAAATTAAAAATATATAATCATTATCAACTTTTAACCTTATATTTATGTAAACATATTTGCATAGTTTCTGTCGTCCAACAAAAGTTTATATTATTTTTTCTTAATCAACTCCTCTAGGGTTTATTATTTCAAACGTTCTATTCGGTCGCTTTATGCGTAAATATGTACTTTTTATATCGGTTATCATGATAATTTCTTATGAATATCTATTAATGAAAGATTACATTTAATAAATATTTTTCTCATGTGAATTATTATAAATGATGATAATAATAAATAATACCTCACAGGTACTCCTCGCCGAGCTGAAAGGCTCAAACTGTTACTACGCTGTGAAGGCGCTCAAGAAGGATGTCGTGTTGGAAGACGATGACGTTGAGTGCACGATGATTGAGAGAAAAGTATTGACGCTTGGGACGGGGCATCCCTACTTCTGCCACCTCTTCTGTACATTCCAAACCGAGGTAATGCACTTAATTCTTTATACATGTACGTATTATGTATGTATTTTATTTATGAACATTCAGGTAAGGCAAACTTTTTATTGAGTTTTTTACATATATAATAATAATAGCTTTTTTATCATAAGCTATTTATCATCCCAAAATAAATAAATATGACGTATTTAGCAACTGTAGATACAAGTATTTACATACGAGCCGTTCAGGACCAAAAGCAGATAGTTCTAAAATTCAAATATACACATTTTTCGAACGTTTATTCGAACTACTATGTTTCAAACGACAGTTTGCCGTCTTATTTCTCACGATTTCAGTCCGGTTAGGAACCTAAAGTTTCAGGAGCGTAAAATTGCTCGACTAAATTTGACTACAAGTACTTCAAAGGAAAAAGGGAATATGCGGAATAAACCAAGCAGGGGGAATTTAGAAAATAAAGACAAACGAGGAGATAGACTGTTTGTTGAAAAATGAAAATTTAGTAGACTTTATAAGAGAAAATGAATTAAGATGGATTAGTTATAAGACACGTCGTAAGAATGAAAAGGATCGACTGCAAAAGAAGCTACTGGAAACAAAAATGTCTGGAAAAAGAGATGAAGGGGGATGCATGAAGTCTAAGGGAGTATGAAGTGTCTAAGGACGCCTTGATACTAGATATCAGAAATCGGAAAAGAGAACCAATGAATAGAGAAGGAAAATGCAGAGAACCGAGGGCCATGCAGATCTGTAGCGCCGAGTAGTAAGTAAATTGACTACACTAGCGCTACCAGTGAATAACTTTATTTTTGGGATTGCTGAGTTATCTGCTTTCGATTCTGAAAGCATGATATTAAATCCCGACAAAACACATTTTTTACTTACCTGCAAAAACTTTACAAGCTCCACTCAACATTGATCATAAAATTAATTTTGATTAATGTATTGTATATTTTCTAGTACCGTTTTTCACACATATCAGTGATTTTATATATATATATATATATATATATATATATATATATATATATATATATATATATATATAGCTCGGTATATTAGGCACTAAGTTATCCATCTTAAGTCCAAGGCCATCTATTTAAAAGTTATATGTTTAAATAATATTATAGAAGATCCGCAATAAAAAGTATGACGGTCGGTAACAAGAAATGGGGCGAACTACATGAACAGCATGCTCTTAAATAACATTGTAGGCATAAATTTGAGCACTCGATATTTCCTATTCCTAGGATTCCTTAAGGCACAACTTAAAAATAACGTGGGCAGAGCAATGCGGATTTCCCAAGTTCTTCAAATACCACCATCTTGTAAATTCATCAAATAAATTCCACATGCCTTCTATACATTAGCGATTCCATGTTGTGTTTTGGATGCAATTTGATAAAAGAATTTAATTAACTGGTGTTTTGCTTTATCAAAATAACAACTAAGGTGTATCTCGGTAACTTTGCACAATTATATTTATTTTTTAATCCCAATCACAGAAAAAACTATGAAGTGACAGAATATATGAAAAATTTTTTGAATCAGTATGAAGAAGGGAATACACTGACAAAGGCATAATTGGCTTATCAAAAATATATTCAAAGAAAGCATGCAGGTCTAATTATAGTTTAGAACGCGTAAAATCCTCATACAAGACTGAAAAGACAAGAAACTGCTCGACGTTTTCGCCTACTTCAACATTTACTGGACAAACATTCAAAGCTCCCAATTAATTACAAAAGACTCATTTACGTGACAGTTATCAGACCTATTTGGACATACGGAGTTGAGATTTGGGGCTGTACTAAACCATCCAATTCATCTCGTATCCAATCCTTACCATCCAAAATCCTTCGTAAACTTCTCAATGCTCCTTATTATGTCACAAACAAACCCATCCATCATGATCTTAATATCCCATATTTTGCTTATCTGGCCCAAACTAGATACCTATCCTTCCATGAAAATCTCCATACACACTTGAATCCGCTAGTCTCTCAACTTGCTTCCCATACTATTCCTGATAACCCTCCGAGGCGTCTGAAAAGAAGATGGCCTCGAGACCTTCTACTATAGAACTTTATTGGAGTGCTATCAATGGATAGTTTCTCCACAAGTGTTTTTTTTTCATGTCCTTTGGTCATGCAGCAGATTTACTTGATTTAATATAATTACAGTTGTAAATATCAATAAATTATTCTATTCTCTAAAAGAAAGCGTAAAAATAAGAAAATTCAGTTGAGGATCAGTTGATGGCTAAATGAAATCAAACATATGCCATCAACAAACGTCAAGCGCTGTGCCAATAGTAAAAGTGGCAACCTTCCAGAATCTGCTATTCCTAAAAACAATACACATCAGAACAGCTGTTAGAATTTCGACTTAAGTGTATAAAGTGTTGAGACAAAACAAACCGTAATTTGAAATTCGTGTGCAGTATGATATTGTCGACACGGGGCAGCCAATTTTAGAGCCCTTCCGCTAAAATTAGAAGAAGTGAATCTTAGTTATTATTAGAATAAAATGTATTATTTAATTAAAGGCTTTTGGTTTATATAGAAGCATTTTCAGAAATTTCTTTAAATTTGTATTAATATTGCAAATAAAATATTTGGACGATGAAAAAAAAAAAATATTTAATATAATATAATATACTATTTTTATAAGAACGGAAAAATACTTATTTTAGGTTTGGGTACTACTAGGATCACGTTTTTCGTCCAGAAATTTAAAAATTACATAAATAAAACTACCATCCTTCCAACTGTGGATAGATATGAAACATGGCCTTAAACGTTGGAGGTTCAACAGTGTCTTAATGTGTTCGAAAATAATCTATTAAGGAGAATATTATATTCGGTCCGAAAAAGGATGATATGGTATCATTAGAAAATTTAGGAGATATCAAAACGCGGAATTTCAGAACATGCGCCCGTTTAATATGAACTGATAGCGCCGTGAAAGTTGAGACGAGCTTGTAAAACTGTTGTAGTTAGTAACGAACGAATTACAAAAAGTTAATAAGCGCTTAGCCGACTGATAAACGTCTAAATGTGAGTCGGTTAGAAATCTGTGGACGGAAGTTTGTAAGGAGATTTTGGTAGTATCGGCATCGAACTTTCGGGTTGTCTAAGCCTTACTATTATGGTTATAAAGACCAGTTCGGCCTTTTTAACCGCATCCCCCTCCAATGTCCGTTCCTACGGGTGTAGATCACGTTGGGATTTATTACAATAGACTCATAATCTTCTTACGTAGGATTTAGTGAGAATAATCAATAAATGGTGAAATAGACCTTAGTTATATAAATACGGGGAATCTGGTATAATGGGTTGTTCACTAGAAGAACACAAACTGAGGATAAATAAATATATATTTGTGTGTGCGTGTGTGTGCTACTTACATGTTTTAGGGAGGTTTGACCTTAGCAACGGAGTTCTATTGCTCAAGATTTTTTTTCTGTTTTACTTCACAAGTTTAAAAGAAGAGTTTATGTAGTTTAAAAACATTTTTACTTAGCATCGTTTGATACGAACAGCATCGCCCTTCCTTTAAATCGTTAAATAACAATACATGTAATATACATTATTATACAAGGTGTCCCGAATTTAAATGGCAAAACTTCAGGAACTTATAGGGGACCGAAAAACTAAGACAAAAAGTCCTTTAGAGATTTGCTCGTTTTTGCTGTGTTTTAGAGATAATCGCAAAAAAATAAACAAAACAAGTTTTCACTTTTATATTTCTTTATTTACATTTATATTTATGTTATGTTCTTTTTAATGTAAATATTGCTCAAAATGTTGTCCTCTTGCACCGATGCAAGCATTACATCTAGCACTCACTTGATAAATTTCAGCTAAACATAGTTGTGATGATATTTGGTGCACTGCATCTATGATTCGGTCTCTTAATTGCTCTCTTGAGTTGATTGACACCAAATAAACTTTCTGTTTCAAGATTTCCCATACGAAGAAATTCATGGGTGTCATATCAGGTGATCTGGGAGGCCAAGGTACTCCTCCACGTCCAATCCATCGTTGTGGATAATTTATATCCAGCCAAGCTCGAGCAACTCTGCTATAATTAGCTGGACATCCATCGAGTTGGAACCACATTTCAATTCGCTGTTGTTAGGGAATGTCACCTAAATAATTAGAAAAGTCGTTCTCCAAAAAATGTGTAAATGTGATGCCATTCAATCTTAAAAAATATGGTCTCACCAGTAATCCGTTCCAAATTCCAAGCCAAACGTTAATAGCAAATTCATGCTGAGACCTATTCTCCCTAATAGCTCTGGGATTTTCAAGAGCCCATACATGATAATTTCTTTGATTAACAATTCCTCCTCTTGTAAAGGTAGCTTCATCAGTCCATATAATTTTTAATGGAAATAAATTATCATCGCGATTTTTTTCAAGAAACCAGTTACTAAAATTCAATATCTTGAGGTAATAAATTCTGAACTTTTTGAAGGTGGTATGGGTAGCGATTATCACCTTTCAAAGTTCGCCATATTGCTTGCCGCGAAATTGCTAATGCAGTAGATGCTCTTCGGATGCTAGTCTCAGGATTGTTATCGAAGTGGCGTTGGACACAATTTCTTCTCTGATAATCTGCTCTTACTGCTGCCTGGAATTGGTCGCCTTCATTACATATTAAGAATGACCCAGTCTCTCGAAGTCTATTAAAAGTTAACTGTTATGTCTAAATTGGTACTCATTTAGGAATATAACTACTTATAACACACACAAATAGTTATAACACCATTTATTCAATAAGACTGTACACACTGTAACATTGTTGTTGTCGATAACACACTAGAGGAGGTACTACCCAAAAGGGCGGGACCTGAGACTCGATCACAGATAATCGATAGATCGATTGATACACAACATTAACGATAAGACTCGTCGATTAGGCACTCTTCTATTTGGAAATCAGTGCGCATACTCCCGCTCCGCTTCTAAAGCATTAGGGTAAATGACCCGAAAGCTGACATGACTCCTAAAGTTGACACTTCAAATTCAGTTTTGAAAAA
The DNA here is from genome assembly GCA_037127475.1 of Arma custos. Lineage (NCBI taxonomy): Eukaryota > Metazoa > Arthropoda > Insecta > Hemiptera > Pentatomidae > Arma > Arma custos. The sequence continues at coordinate 93,637,893 of CM073764.1, forward strand.
TAAGAATTTTAACGGAAAAGAATGGTTTAAATCTGTCACAAATTGAAAAAGGGAAGTTAGAAAAATAATGTTGGCCAGCCTGGCCAACCTGAGCTCTTTTAACAACAAATGCCACCATGTCAGTTACAAACATCATAAAACGAGGCACCTATTGTTTTCTTCCCTAGGCAATCTGATAAGAAGGTAATATCTTTTCTTAAGATTTTCATTGGGTAATGCTTGCACTAAATTTTTTATTCTCGTCACTAAAAACCTAATTACACTTGAATTTAATCATGTAGAAGTAGAAAATCAATAATAATAAACAAATGTGTGAGATTAAGGGAATGTCAACATTGGGAACACAATTAACATGCTTGCCCCTTTTCTTGACACAAATGTCAACATTAGGGAAATTATTGAAAGTCATGCTTTTGGAATAATCGAGTTAAGATCTCCATAAGGAATCTATGTGTAGCGAATTTATTCATTTTTAAAGACTGAAACCCTAAGTTGACAGCATGTTTTCCCAATGTTGACATTCGGTTCCTAAAGTTGACATCAACTTTTCTTTTAATTGTATTTTTTAAACTGTCACCATAAAGTAAAAACTTGTATAGAAAACGTTATTTTATCAAATACATTAGGTAGGTAGTTATTGTTGTGGGAATGGAACCTGTTTGTTTTTAGACCCATACCTACCAAGTACCTATTAGGTAGGTACCTACCAGGTTTTTTAAATTACGTTGGAATTCTTACACTTTACAGATTGACTGAAACTATGCCTCCCAATAAAAATGGAATGTGGAAGTACACAACTCAGCAAATGGCAGATGCTGTGAAAGACGTACAGCTCGGCACAGCAGCAAAACGCCATGGCGTTCCACGTATCACTCTGCTGTACAAGGTGAGAGGGAAAACTCCTCTTGAAAGAAGAATAGGGCGTTTCTCAGTGCTGTCAGAAAATGAAGAACAGATTTTGGTTGACTGGATCAAAACAACATCAATGGCTGGCTTTCCAGTCACAGCGACCCAGGTATGTGACAGTGTAAAGGAATTAGTACAGAAGTTGGGGAGAGAAAATACCTTCAAAAACGGGCGGCCTGGGAGAAAGTGGATGGCTGGATTTCTAAAACGAAACCCAACAGTATCTATTAGAACCGCCGAAAATCTAACAATTACTAGAGCATCATTAACAAAGGAACAGCTGTCGTCTTGGTATAATGAGGTGGAGACTTTTTTGAAGAATAAGGGTTTGATGGGCATTTTAGATGACCCCCAGCGGGTGTTCAATGGAGACGAGACGGCCTTTTTTTTAAATCCCAAAGGGAATAAGGTTTTGGCACAGAAAGGTTCAAAAAACGTTTACCTCACTGTCAATTCAGATGAAAAGGAATGCCTGACTGTCCTCGTAACAGCAAACGCGGCTGGTATGTTAGCACCACCACTGATCATTTTCAAGTACGTCACTAACAGTGTGCCAGCTGGTTGGGGAATAGGACGCTCTGAAAGTGGCTGGATGACTGGTGCTACGTTCTACGAGTTCATAGGCAATGTATTTTACCCATGGCTACTACAAAATGATATCAGATTGCCCATTATATTTTTCTTGGATGGACATGTTTCACATTTAACTTTACACTTGAGTGATTTATGTCGGGAAAAAGGTATAATACTGATAGCATTGCCACCAAATGCCACACATGTGATTCAGCCGATGGATGTGGCTGTATTCCGCGCGCTTAAAGAAAATTGGAGGACTAAAGTTCACGAGTGGAGACTACAAAATGCAGATAATCCTATTTTAAAGAAGCATCAATTTTGTAGTTTGCTTCAAAAGGTGCTTGAGGAGAAAATAACACCTTCTATTGTTGGCAATGGCTTCCGGAAGTGTGGTCTCCTGCCATGGAACCCTCAAGCAATTTCATTTGAGCACAACATAGAAAACCCCTCTGGACAAGAACACCCTCATCACAGCCATCCCAAAAGCAAAGAACATTCCTCGGACAAGACGAAGTATCACACTTGTGTATCAGTGATTCGAGAAATAATCGGAGAAGAAAGATACAAAACATTTTGTGATTCATTGAACCCAAGCGAGGTTGCAGATTCCTCCTTGTATGAATTTTGGAAGGAAGTACAAAGTCGCATACAAATGCATGGCAAACATAGATTGCAAGATGAATATCCCAACAATGATGAGTTGGCGATCGAATCTGTTGATAACATCAATGATGGATCCCGGGAAAATACTGGGAAAGTTTGTGCCGCACCAATTGGAGACATCGAGAGGAGTACTCCCGAAAATATAAAAAATGACAGTGACCCACTTGCAGTGCTTCACAATGAGTATCCAGAAGGTGGTACGAATACTAGTACAAGACATGTAAGTTCCGAAGCTCCTGAGAATGGTCATTCACATGCTCACATTACACTGCCAAGTCCCTTCAAGAATTGTTTACTTTGGCCGGAGGGGAAAAACTGTCACCAACAGTTGAAAAAACGGCGGCAGGAAAAAGTGCCAAGCGTTGTAACATCGGATAGTTTTCGAAATTATCATGACAGAAAACAGAGGAAAAAGATGGAAGCAGAAGCTGCTAAGATTGAAAAGTCTCGGGAACGTATGAAGAAGAAAGAAGAAAGAGCCCAACAACTCCAGAAAAAAAGAGACGATACAAGAAAAAGAAAAGAAGAGATGAAGCGCCAGAAAGAAGAAATGAAGAAGAAGAAAGAAGAGCTGAAAGTTAAGAAGTCACGGCCGATCAAGAAAAGTAAAAACAGCGTAGGTTACTCATCACCATCAGAGAGTTCAAGTGAATCAGAGGAGTGGGCCCCATCGATTGACACCGAGGACGATATACAGTTATTTGATATTTTCAGTGACATAGATGAAGACAGGGATGTAGAGCCGGTGGAGGAACCGCTGAAAGAAGGTGAGCTGATATCATTACCAGCAGGGACCAGCGAACAAAGCCTACCTTCAAATAGTGTAGTCGACCAGGCAAAGCAAAGTCCACAACACTGTGTTGCTGAGAATACCACCACCGTGGAAGAAATAGGACGTTGTGCCGTGACGAGGAAGAGTGGTGACGAGGAAGAAGTTGGACGAATCAATGAAGGAGACATGGTTGTGGCTGTGTTGCCTAACAAAAAACGTGAAACGGAATGTGTTTGCCTGGTTGTCAAAATTGATTCTGAAGATAATGCTGAAGTAACACCACTTCTTCCCTGCAACAGACTGAGGACGGTTTTTAAGCCTTCGAGCAACGAGAATCATCTCCTATCGGTCAGCAACGTACAATATAAACTGCCCAAGCCCATATATTACAAGGGCAATCCCGATAAATTTGTGTTCCCTGTTTCTGTGTCTGTTCCTCTTTAATTTAATTAGGTAGGTTTGCAAAATATTTACTTACCTTCTTTTCTGAAATGTCACATACCTTCTTGAAATATATTTTACCATGTTCTGAATGTCTTTTGTTCATTTATGCCTTGAGTAATAACTTCAGGAAAGTGAAGGGTCAATATTTATTTTTGTGTCAACATTAGAAACTGCAAATGTCAACATATGGAATTTTCACAGACAAATGTGTCAACATTGGGTGAAAAAAGCCGTGTTTGAAAAAATTCGTTTGTGATAATAAAAAAACTATTTTGGTAAGTCCAATACATACAAACTGATCACAAGGAAGTCACAATTCATAATAACTACCTAAAAGTTTTATTTTCTTGAACACTTTTGTAGAACCCGGAATTGAATGATTTGTCTTTCTTGTAGTGTCAACAATTGGTGCTTTTACCCTACCGTTACAGAAACCATACACATAAATCATATCAGCGTATTCAACATTAGAATATGTATGCGGCATTGTGGCTGATGCTATTCACACAAAAATATCTGAGTAACTGACTGAAGACTGATTTAGGAATTATAATCCAAGAAGGAAGCCAACATGTAAACAAATAAAAGAATGTAAAGGATAACATTAAGTGTTTACATATATCACTGCCTAGCCTGACGAACTTGATAATCACTAGCTGTAACATTTTTGTTTTGTTTCTTTTTTTGCGATTTTCTCTAAAACTAAGAAAAACGAGCAAATCTCTAAAGGACTTTTTGTCTTAGTTTTTCGGTCCCTTATAAGTTCCTGAAGTTTTGCCATTTAAATTCGGGACACCCTGTATATGTAAGTATTAAGTTCTGTAGGCAATCTAAGTATTATTTGATTGCTTTGAATGAACTAGTTGTGATGAAGAATACACTCCGCTTTAAACTTAGCCTTAATCATAATATCTTATAGTTATTCTTTCTTATAATTAATAATAATAATAACGTTATATTTTCGCAGTCGCACCTTTTCTTCGTGATGGAATACCTGAACGGAGGAGACCTCATGTTCCACATCCAGGAGTCCGGTCGCTTCGACGAGGGCAGGGCCAGGTTCTACGCTGCTGAGATCGTCTCCGGCCTCAAGTTCCTACACAAGTGGGGAATAGTTTACAGGTAGCCAGGCAATTTTTTATTTTTATGATTTATGTAAAATCGTTATCACGAAGTGGTGCTGTCATTCACCAGATGAAAAAGTATTGAATTTTGTCTTGTAGGATGTGATAGATGGCTAATGAGAATCCTCCCGAATTCTTAGCGGCTCCGAAATCTCCTACCCTGTCGAGGAAGGAGTTCCCCAAGGCAGTGCCTTGGGTCATGTCCTCCTCACGCTCTGCAATGCAGATATTCCCACTACTCTCTCCAGATTCCTATCAACCTATGCATATACACGGCTATCATTTCATTCCACCATGATCCAACAACCACCACATCCAATCTCCAAATACACCTCTCTCTCAACCTCAATGCTGCAGGCTATGGAGGATAAAAGTCTACGAATCGAAATGCAATCACGTAATTTTTATATTTCACCTCAGCTCGTGTCCACTAATAACATTTCTTTTCCTATGTCCAACAAAGTGATATACCTCGATTTCACCTTAGACAGAAGACTCAGATGGAACCAACATAAGAATCAGTCAATTATACAGAACACTAAGAAGTACTTCTCAACTCTCAATCGAAAACTAACTACTAATTTAAAAGACTATCCTCAATATAAAAGACCTTTTATAAATATGCCATTGGAGTTCTGACAGTGGCCAACTTCTCCATTCAAGTCCTCAGCGTCTGCGGTTCTAGTTCTCTCAGTCAGTCTCCATTGGTCTCAACAGTGAAGCGGCTGGGAAAGAAGCGCTGAGATCACCTGTGGCCCACTTTGCTCTCCACACGTAGAGGGTGGAGTTAGGGCGAGGATATCCTATTGACAGTTTGTAAATAAGTATGTAGTTTGAATGTGCTCATAGATTATGCATGAGCATCATTAATGCCCTTTATGTGGCAGAATGTATTTAAAAGATACTTTGAAAAAATGATATAGCTTTCGAAATCGAAAGACCTCCACTATAAAATGTAAAAAATGCAAAATTTTCAGATTTGAGTTGATTTTCATAGTTTTGCTTCGCCGGTGATAAAATTATTAAAAGAATGCTGAGCGGATAATTTAATCACACAATAAGTCAAAAACAAGTACTAGTATTATTTTTATTCAAGACTATATTGGTAGTTCTCCGGAATTTATTTCTCGAGTGTAGAAACGCCAATCTTTACCCCGATAACAGAATACCCTGAGCATGTATTTATAGCTTGAACCAGCAGAGAATCCACGTTTTATCGGAGATGGCAAGGATGCCAGAGATGAAGAAAGATGTGAGCGAGATTCTAAGAATGTACCAAGTGTCGTGGAATCTAAACATACAAATAAATAATCCAGTTTTAGAAAACTTAATATATAAATAATAAACGTGATGTATTCAATGAAATATTACTTTAAAAAAATAAAACAACATTAGCACTTAAGACTAATGTATGAAATACAAATTATTACATTACAAATGAATCAATAGATGAAAAACATCGTACATTTCATTAAATGTTGTTATATAAAGAAATATTTCACGATATATTCTCTTAGTATTTCAAAACTAGCGTCTTGATTGTTTTAACTTGTTTTTAAAAAGAAAATTTAATGTTTTTATCAACAATATAGATAAGATATATTTGTATTCCATAGTGAAATATTTATAGCATTTGATGGTTATAATAAATAGAAACGTATATTTCATAAAAATGACTTCAAGGTGTAATAGTTGGCAGTGATGAAGGTACAATCCACGTGAGGATTTGAGGCGGGAAGATATTGGTGAGATACCAAGAGATACTGGCATAAAAAATATGGCATGTCGCTAATTTTGTACATCACGAGTTTCATAATTTTTTAATTATAATTGGTCAATCAAAAAAAGTTAGAGGATTACAAGCATTGATTTTAGGATGTCCTCTCATGTTGTTTCCAATATATCAGAGAACAACGGAAATATCCATTTGGGACATGAATCGTTTTTGATAAGTTTCGCCGTAATGTCAGTTCCTACGTTTATATTCCTCACTAGCTGACCCGACCACGCGTTGCTGTGGCTGTTGTAATATTTAAAAAATATTATGTTAAAATTTGAATTTTAAAAAAATAATGAATGAATGAAAAATTTAATTAAATTGATTTTTGATTATACTTTTCATTAATATTATATCTAACTATAGTATATAATAAATAATATACTAAATTCTTAACTGATAAAATATAGCATTAGTTTAATGAATGAGCAATGTAATATCCGTTTTAGGGATGCAAATTCGGATTTACACTACTCAGACATGCTGTTACAACATATCAAAAATGCAGCAGATTAGAAAACAATATAGTATTGCAATAAAAATATCGCGGCCAAAAATCGAAAAAAATGTAGCCTACATTTTAAGTTGGACAATGTTACATATCTTTGCGAAATTTCATTATAATCAGTCCAGAAGTTTCGGAGATTAGTCCGGACAAAAAACGCGATAGGATATTTTTATTTATACAGTTATATAAGATTCCAGTTACTTGCTAAATGATAGGGATTGAACTCAGAATCTATTAGACCTACAGAGCTGCCGTTGTGCTCAAATTGTAATACATTCAATCTACTTTAAAAATAGTTAATTTTTTTTTTTCAAAAACGCACCGATTGGGAGATACAGTTAATTATTACACGATAGGGACCGAACTTGGAATCTATTTGACACACAGAGCTGCGGTTGAGCTCAAATTGTAGCAAATTTAATCTTCTTTAAAAATGGATGCCTATGTTCTTTTTTCAAAAACACACCGATTAGGAGATACAAGCCAAAAAGTGAAAAAAACTCTTTCAAGGTTTTTCGGCCACTGAAGGTTTCCCTTGTCATTTTCCGGGTTTTCTCTCCATAAGAACCTTCTATGCGCCTTAGCAAAAATAAGAAAAAAAATTAGCCGAATTGGTCGAGCCGTTCTCGATTTTAGCGGTTAGCAAGGAATTTGGCGATTCATTTTTATTATATAGATAAATCAAAAATAAATTAAATTTTTGTTCAGCATTTCTAATAATTATATTGTGCACCCTTTGCCACTACATTATCATTTTACGTGAAGATCGTAATTAAAAATTATATTAGAATAAAATGTAAAGCTTAGTTTTACAAGTATTTAACATAATAAATCGACAAATCGAAATTGATACTTTACTTAACATGCTAAGCCAATTATTTTTAAATTTAGTATTTTAGTAAATTAATTTAGTATTAGTAACTTATTTAATTTTAAACAATTATTAGTTTACCACTAAGATATGTAGAGGAAAATGGTCCGGGTGGAAGGCAAACAAATAATTCCTTAAATTGTGAAACTCTTTAGCAGTAAACCGACGTTGCAGGTCTTCTTCAGGATTTCATGACATGGAAGTCTTATTAAATTTTACTTCCAAACGATGATAACTTGGGTATAGCATAATACCTTTAGTTATATATCAGTTATTCATTCCAACTCCAAATTACAGGTCAATCGATATATTAAATCCAAGAGCCAGTAGTACGTGATTAAAACAATAGAATCACTATTTGCATTAAAAAAATACTGTTTCAGAGATCTGAAACTGGACAATGTCCTCTTAGACTTTGATGGTCATGTGAGGATAGCAGACTTTGGTATGTGCAAGCTACAGATTTACCTGGACAAAACCACCGATACATTCTGCGGAACACCAGATTACATGGCTCCAGAGGTATAAATATATTAAACAATTTTATTGGTATATTAAATAAAAATCGCATGAATTAAAATTTTAAATTGCATGAGTTCAATTTGACATCTTGATAATATTGTATTTTAACTCATTCGAGATACAGAAATTATGTACTTTTAATTTTTGAAGTTTCAAAAATATATGTCCCGATCTCGAACTAAATGTTAACTGAGTTTATAAATACGAAAAAGGCGGTTTCAATTGTCCTTGTAACACTAATTACTGTGTTTATTTGATTTTCTCCGTTGAAGCCTTGTTATACCTTACAGTCTATTACATAGATCTGTAAAACTTCTGAAAAACTTTATCCTACACAGATCATCAAAGGGCTGAAGTACAACCAGTGCGTGGATTGGTGGTCCTTCGGAGTCCTCCTCTACGAGATGCTGGTCGGGCAGTCCCCGTTCTCCGGCTGCGATGAAGATGATCTCTTCTGGAGTATATGCAACGAAAGACCTCAGATGCACAGATACCTGTCTCCGCCGGCCAAATCTATATTATATGCCGTAAGTAAACATTTTATTTGAATATTTCATATTGTATTATATATAATCTTGCTACATTGATTATAATAACACTCTACTTGGCTTGGACATTTGGAATGACATGTTCTTATATTACGCTGAAGTTAATCCACCGAGAAGGGTGAATTAACTACATAATTCGATAGCTTGCTTAAGGGGTAAAGAAAACACAGGATTGTGTGAAGTCCCATATACTGATTGCAGTATACGTATAGGCATCGGATATTTCCTTAACCTCGAAAAATGTATTCCCAATTTAAATTAGTGAACATGAAATTTTGTTAATTAACCTTCTTTGGATGGTTATTATTCCATTCCTCACAGGACGGAATTTCTTTGGAATCCATTTCTGTAGAATTGGATGAAAGGAACTAACTTTAAGGATACCGTTTCGTCTGATTGATAAAAAATCTACTTAAGCTTTACGGTAATAATGAGAGTCGTGAATTCGTCAATATTGACGGTTCATGAAATGCGGTTGTGCACTAATATGACCACCTAGGAACTTTTACTAAATATTTAATTGATTTTGTTGTAGTAAGAAATATGTAAGCATTCGGACAATGATTAACTAAAGGTTTTCAAGATTTATCCCGTGACATGGAGAATTTCGATCATTTGAGGCTTGAATCTTTTGAGGGTTAGAAGAAAAATTAATGTGACATTTTTAAAAAAAATGGTGCATATTTCAGAACAAGAGAATACCCCTCTTTTTTTTTTTTTTTTAGGGGGTTCTTGAATGGAAAGCAGATCGTCTCTTATTTACAACTCCATTTTTATGTGATTTTAGCTTTTGTCATAATGCCAACAGGCTCCAGCACGGTCGACGACCCGAACTTTGGAGTGCATCCAAACAATATATCATCGTCCTTAGTCATAGGGATCGGTAAATTATGAATAAAGTTTCGAAATACGAAAACTTTCACCATTATTCTAAATTTATTGAGAGCATTCGAGGATGTTCGAAAATTCAATTAATATAAAAGTGGAATAAATTATGAGGCATAATGGTAAATAGGCGCAAAACAATAAATTTCGTCAAAACCTTTCGATATGTTCAGGGAAAAAAGCAGAATACATTAAAAATAAAATTTTATAATAAAAAAATGGGTTATTCGATAATTTAGGTGAACTATCTAATAACTCTTCGGACACCCTAGCAACAAAAGGATTTTTGAAATTCGCAAACATGAAATAATTTTTTCATGTCTTGGTACAACACAGACGATGAAATAATGTAAAGCATTTCCAAGTCTATTTGAACCTTTTCCAAGTCAACTGTTGCCTTTTACAAATCAAATGCTACCCTTTCTAAATGAGTTAAAACCCTTTTCAAAGCAAATCCCTTTGCATCCCTGAACATATCGAAAGGGTATTTGAAGTTATCATTTGATTTGTAAATTGTACAGTTGACTTGGAAAAGGTTCAAACAGACTTGGAAATGCTATAATTAATATATCACTTTATCCTGGGGAAGATCATGAATTATCAATCGCGAAACTTCGACAAAAACCTGAAAATCTAAACAGATAGTAGAAAACCTCCAATTAAAAAACAAATAATTGCCGCTTTGAATATGCAGAGTACAAAAGGTAATTTTCAACGTATTTTGCTTTTTTTATCTGCGAAAACGATGTCTTCCATCACAACTCGGATGCATCGTGTATAGCCCGGACCTTGTTCCGTTCCAGTACAATTTTTTCAATATCTGCAGAACTCCCTTAATGGTGTGAAGTTGGCTTCAGTTTTTCGCCTGGAAACCTCAAAAGTTAAACATAGGTGGAATTATGGTTTTCCAGATAAGTGAAAAAGGTTATGAATCAAAACGCGCACATATATCATTGATTAGCGTTAGATATTTGAGTAAATTATCAATTTTTCTTTTTAAAAAACATGAAAAACTTAAAATACTTTTTACCCAACCATATTTACTATTATTGATTTTAGTTGATGGAGAAAGACTGGACGAAACGATTAGGATATGGTCAGAACGGAGCCAATGACGTCATGGGCCACGATTTCTTCCAAGGGCTCAATTGGAGCCTACTTGAGCGCCGCCAATTGGAACCTCCCTTCAAACCAACGGTCGTAAGTTTAAGTTATATTAAAATATAATCAATTTCCGGGAAATAGTGAAGGATTTTTCTTTGAAATACCCCTCCAAATAGTTAACTGTTTATATTTTTTGGGCTTTTGACTTTTATAAATGTAAATCCTTATTAATCCTCTTTCAAACAAAAATGCTTGTTTATCTCTGTAACATTTTGCAACTTAAAAATAATTAAGTCTTCAATAAGATGTCAAAGCATTATTTCATTATTATGTTTCTGTTCATATTACCGGTTCAAACTCGGGATGAACGGGACTTAATGAACAGAAATATCAACGAAGGCAGGTCAAAGGTAGTGAGTGCAGTGGCGTAACTAGAGTTGACTCATGGGGGAGGGTTTACCCCTACCAGTCAACCACTCCAACATATTACTCCCTTCAAAAAAGATGTCTCGTAATGTAGGTATATATATTATACTATAATCATGAAGCTTCAAATTAAATAAATAGATTATAATTTTTTATAACTGTTTTTTCGTTATAAATGTTATTTTTGGAATGGCAATCAAGAAATAGCCTTTAAATATAAGTAAGTATTTATTGGTTACAATAACTTGCAACACTTAATAAACAATAAATTAAGACTAAAGGCCGCTACACACGGTCAGTTCGGTGTGAACACACCAAACTTAAGAACTTATCATGAAAATAAAACAAAATTACATTATCAAACAAGAAAAAAAAATTCTTAAATATAAAATAAATAAGTAAAAAATTGCGATCGTTCCCCACTCTACAGAAGTTTATATATAGTCACTCAGGACAGTCTAAATTCAAGTCGGGGAGGTGTTTTTGCATCTCTAAATAACTGTTTTTGCACTTTCTTTGTAGTGTTTTTGGCATTATTGACCTTTACTTCTGTAATCCCACAATAATAAATTTGAAAAAGCAAAATCCTTTAAATTTTTATTCTTTTTAAATTTCTTTAAAGAAATGGGGAGTTACATCCCCAATAGCCCCCCTTCATTACGCCTATGAGTGAGTGCACTGTTCAACGGTGGATTTCAAGAGGGAGAATCCAGGCAGAAGTTCTGACTTTGATGAGGATGTTCTCTGAGCTTTGGTGAAAGAAAATTTCATTACAACTGTTTGAGAACTGACAGGGAAACTCTTCTTCCACGGCCTTTTTTGCCTTCAAGGCTCAAGCCTTCCTCTCGAAATCTCTGGAACTACCGTTGAACAGTGCACTAACTTATACTGCTTTTGCTCCAGACATCGTAGATAGTTCTGGACGTTAGTCCCCGTTCCAGCCTAGTTTGAACTCCTAAAACAAAATCATGCAAAAATCACGCTTTGACATCTACGTAAAGACTGAATGCTTTCAAAGTAGCAAAAGGTAACATTGGTAAACAAACATTTTTGTTTGAAGAATGATTAATAAGTTTTTACATTCATAAAAGTCAAAAGTCCAACAATCTTAAACAGATAACTATTTGTAGGGGTATTTTAAAAAATATATAGAATCGTTTATTATTTAAGGACAATCCAATCGTATTATATATATATATATATATATATATATATATATATATATATATATATATATTGTTAAGAATTTTAGTTTTATTACAAAATGTATTTATTATAAGAGCAAAACAAAACTGAGATCTTTAATCTCCGTGGGCCAATGATAATTACAGTTTGGGATTTGTTGTAACAATTTAAATTAAAACACAATTTTTATATAATAACCACTCACATTTATCTCATCCAATAGTCTTCAAACTTCTTCACCCATAACAGTGACGCCGAATGACACCGATGCTTCTCTTGAACACTTGTAAACTGATCCTTACAGCAGACTGTCAGTGGTAAACTAGCTTGTAGAGATTCTATCTTCAGGACATCCAATCTTAAAGTCATGTAACTTAAGTCCTCACTCAGGGCGTTCTTGAAGAGAGCTCACAAACCTGGGAAGGTCCTATCCTAAGGACCCCACGCTGCAGAATGCTCGAAAGATGGCGGGAGCTTTGCATTGTCCGTAGTGTGCGGCAATGCCATTTGTATGATTTGCAAATCAGTTTTACTTATAAAAATTGTGTTTTTCATTGAACAAACCAAATATTACTTTAATAGAGAAAAAATATGTCATAAGTTTTGGAATTATTTTTATTTACTTAAATAAACTAATCATAAATCTATGTCAACTTTACGGTAGTCCGATTGATAAGCAAACTATTGATAGTTTTATTTTTATTTATTTCTAACATATTTTGAACATTAGCCTGTCTTATAAAAAAATAATAATAAAAAAAATGTTTATTTTCCGGATTCTTTATGAATTATTAAATTTACATTAATTTTGGGTTTTATATATAATAATTATTAGTTTTATTAGATTTAGTAGCAGGAGTGAACAAATTTAAACAAAGATTTTATTGCGATTTAGTCATTCTGTAATCCTATAAAGTTCCTTAAATTCCAACCGGTGTTGAAAATGAACATTTTTCCTTCACCTTTCCCCGCAAATAGTTTCGGATGTCTGCAGCTCTTTTCCAAGATTTTATCCCAATATAATATTTACTGGTTGTTTGCTTGGTTTTTCTTTGTAAATTATTTCTCTTGGCTTTGTCCTTTCTTTCTTTGTTTTTCTTTTTGGAATGGTCAAAATTTTCTTCCACCTCATGATTACTAATTTTTATTTGGCCTTCATCAGAAGATACTTCGGCATCATAAATATCACTGTCTAAATACTTATTTTTCACGGTAGTATTGGGCTCATCAATATTATCTTCATTTGTTTTGTTTGGTTTATCAATTCCCCAAACATCAACTGCATCATAACAATTGTCATTGGTAGCTTTCTTATTACCATCATCAAATTCATAATCACACATAGGTTGGTTTTTTATCAAACTCTTCTCCAAATTACTTTTAAGTTCATCCTCTGATAAAAAATCATTAAATTCCATTTTCTCATTACAACACTGGTTATCTCTGGTTTCATCTTCAATTACAATTTTTTTAATTGTTGAATTATCATCATCATCTCCATCATTTGAAAAAGTTAGTTTGGATTTCTTCTTCTCTTTAATAGTTGTTTTCTCATCAATTTCTTCTTCATCATTGACAAAAAGTTCATTTGCATTTTTATTAATATCATCGATAGTATAAGCTTCTTCTTCATTAATTTCAAAAGGAATAATAACATTTTCCGTATTTTTTATATTGGTATCAAGTTGAGCAAAACATAATTCATTTTGTTGATCCACAGTATTTGTTAAGTTTGTAACCTTCTCTTCTTTATGACTCGTTAATCTAACCTCCAAACTCGAAATTCCATCGTCAAATACTTGTTTAATCGAATTAATTATTTCTGTTTTTAACCCAGAAATTTCTGTTCTAAGCATTTCCTGACCTTTATCCATGTTATCCATTTTCTTATTATTCTCTTTCATCATTTTATATAACTCGAACATCATGCTTGCTTCAGACGTTTCTACCGCGCTTTCTTTGCTGGCCGCGTGTTGCCCGTTTCCGGCGAATTCCTGACCGGTTTTTAATTCTATGACGCTTTGACTTCCGACGGCGGTCTGTGATTCCCTGACAATTGTTGACTTATTTTCCACTACTTTATGGCACTCTTCTAACATTTTAATTTGACTATTATTCTCCCCTATATCTTCACTCCCATCACCATTTTCAGACATCTTGAATTTAAATTAATACTTTAGACACTAATTAGTTAATCAACAGAATATAATTAATAAAACCTTTATTTTTATTATTTTTACCGGTTCTACTGTTATTAATAAGTGAATCTTATTCGGATTTGTACACGAAACTTAAGGTATAGGTTACGTTGCCGCTGACGCAATTTTATATATAAAAAAATGTTTATTTACTTATTAATTCTGATTATTATCCCTAATTATCATTGCCTATACGTTGGGCGCCAAATGTTAAGAATTTTAATTTTATTACAAAATGTATTTATTATAAGAGCAAAACAATATTTAATTGAACTGAGATCTTTAATCCTCGTGGGCCAATGATAATTTTTTGGATTGGTTGTAACAATTTAAATTAAAACACAATTTTTATATAATAACCACTCACATTTATCTCATCCAATTGTCTTCAAACTTCTTCACCAATAACAGTGACGCCGAATGACACCGATGCTTCTCTTGAACACTTAAAAAACTGATCCTTACAGCAGACTCTCAATGGTAGAATAACTTGTAGAGATTCTATCTTCAGGACATAAAATATTCAAGTCATGTGACTTAAGTCCTCACTCAGGGCGTTCTTGAAGAGTGCTGACAAAAAACTGTGAAGGTCCTATCCTCAGGAACCCACGCTGCAGAATCTTGAAAGATGGCGGGAGCTTTGCATTGTCCGTAGTGTGCGGCAATGCCATTTGTATGATTTGAAAATCAGTTTTACTTATAAAAATTGTGTTTTTCATTGAACAAACCAAATATTAATTTTAATAAAAAAAATATTTTATAAGTTTTGGAATTATTTTTATTTACTTAAATAAACTAATCATAAATCTATGTCAACTTTACGGTAGTCCGATTGATAAGCAAACTATTGATAGTTTTATTTTTACTTATTTCTAACATATTTTGAACCTCAACAATATATATATATATATATATATATATATATATATATATATATATATATATATAATTATTATTATTATTATAAAAAGAATACATTGATTAAGAAGATTTTTTGAAAAATGCCTTTTTTCGGATCGAATAATTCCACTAAATTATTCTCTTTTCTATGAAGGGATATCAGTACATTAAATAAAGATATTTAGTATCCCTTTAATATTCAGATCTGAAGTTGATTCTTTCCTCTTAGATTACAGTTTCTTTCAAAATGGCCAGGAACCATACATTCATTCCTCTGTCATCCATGAAGATAGAGTAAGAAATGAATGGAGTAAAAATATATATTTTTTTTTATCATCATTACAAAAATACAAAAGGTTTTTTTTAAAATTATTGTTACAACTACATCATTAAAATTCATTATAACATTTTAAAAATACAATTAATTTTTTTTTTTTTTATTTAAAGCTGTATATGTTGGGGAATAAAAAGATCATAATGTGATAATTTGCGATTTTTTTTTTATCTATTTATAAGCACCTATATTTCTCCAATGGCTGATTTAGATTTCAATGTTTATATTACCATGAATATATGAATGAATGAATAAAGCCTTTATTACAAAAAATTAACAGGAATTATTAAAATAATAAAAATTAAAACAATTTTACTCTAAATATCTTGTTTTTGTAACTGGAGTGCATCTTTATTTTAATAACAATAATAATAAAAAACAGTCCAAAGTACAAATTACAAAAATTAGTAGTTGACCATGGAGTACATTATAACTCTAAGCTTTATTTTTAAATTATATGACAATTAACCAAAAAGGTATCTATATCTTATTCAGTATTTTTGGGACATGTTTTTTGTATATAAAATAATGTATTTATTTTGATTTGCCTTTTAAATTTTTAATTTTTAGGTTGAAAATGTACAAAAAATTTTTTAGAAAATATTTTTAAAATTAAATAGTGTTGAAAGATTTTAAAAAAAATGATGTAAATTGAAAATGACAAGGAATTGTCGAAACGTTTTTTAGAATAAAGAAAAATAATAATGACTGGAAAAGGTTTTTAATTTACTCATGTGAATGATTGACTAACAATTTTACTACATATACTATATACAATTTTTGCTTGTTAATTTCTTGTAGGCCTTCCCCTTAGGGAGTGATGGTCTAACTTCCCTGGAGACCAATTCCTACTGGAAAGTGGGGTTAGTTGTTTCTCTCCATAGTTGACTCCATGCCTCTTTGTCTCTGGCTGTCCTCATCCAGTTTGGCCCTGCAATGGCTCTTATGTAGTCATTCCATCTCCTTCTTTGCCTTCCCCGTTTTCTTTTCCAGTCATAAGGAGTCCATTGTGTTGTCGATAAGGACCACCTTCCGTCCGTATTTCTAGCCAGATGGCCTGCCCATCTCCATTTTATTTCTTTTACAAAAAGATTTATGTTTTTAAAATCTTTTCGTCTCTTTATGTCTATGATTTTGGTGTGGTCCTTTTTCTTAATGTTTAGCACACTCCTTTCAATAGAATTTTGCCAGACTATTAATTTATTTTCTAATTTTTTTGTTAGAGACCAAGTTTGACAACCATAGCTTACACATGGCATTATGCAACTTTCAAAAATAATCTTTTTGCTGGTAATTTCAAAGTTTCCTTTCATAATAGGCTTGAGGACTTAGTCAGATTATAAAATTCCTTAGGAAAACAAAAATAAGACTTTAACATTTAAACTATCATAGTTTACTGGCAAAATAGGACTTTGAAATTAAGTCTTAAAGCCATAATAAAAAAAAAAAAAAAAAAAAAAAAAAAAAAAAAAATAGGCTTGAGGGTCCAATATTTTTGCCATCCTAAAGTTGTTCTCCTCTGGATCTCTTTTGACATCCTTTTAGAGAAAGAAATGAGTTGACCTAAATAAATGTACTCTTCTACATAATTTAATACTGTATTGCTCCAACTGATTTCAGTTTTTTCACTGTTCGTCATCATAACTGCCTTGTCGTAATTAGGGGTCAGGCCTACCTCTATGCAGCATGTTTCCAATTTTCTCAGCATCCTGGTTATTTCATCAGCTTTATCAGAAATCAGAATTACGTCATCAGCGTACTTTAAGTTATTTAATTTAGATCCGTTTATGTTTAGTCCCATATTTTCGATGTCTGCCTTTTGAAATATCCTTTCCAACAAGGCTTATATTACCATAAATATCATTAAATGCTATCATAATTATTTGTTTGATAAGGCTGCACTATTCAAAACGAGAAAAAACGCTCTTAGACAATATTAGAAACTATAATAGATTATAATAAAGTGTTTATGAACAAGAGAAAAAGGAAATTTAAATAAACAAATATTAATTAATTTTATATATGTATTTTATACATTATTGTTTGTTTTAGAAACATCCATTGGACACTAAGTATTTCGATAAAGTTTTTACACAAGAAAAGCCACGATTAACTCCAGTAGAGAGAAGGATATTGGAGTCGATGGACCAATCACAATTTGATGGATTCAGCTATACAAACCCAAACGCAACACAATAGTGATTTACTGAGTGAATTTCACTATTTTAAAGTAATTTTGTAAATAATTATTGACTTTAAACAGTTTAAAACCTACAGCCAAATAAAAATTAGTATAAGAAGGTAAAGGAAAAACATTTGTGGTGAAATGTGATTTAATAGGATTTGCTCAAAGACAGTTGAAGTCTAGAGCAAAACTTTGGAGACCTTCCCCATAATTTAATGTGATTTGCAATAAACCTGATGACTAGTCAATATATGATTGTTGTAACCCATGTTTTTATCTTTGTCCTGTACAATAAATAATATAATGTCAGTTTTAATACTTAAGTAAATGCAGATAAGAAACATTTTATTTTCAGCATAAAGTGGTCAAGTACCCAAAAGAAAACTAACCATTCATTGTTGTAATAAGTTTAAAAAAATGTAGTTTTTTTTTTGTATTTTGTTATCAACAAATATTTCATTACTATAGAAGTGATAAGTCTATAAATAATATAAGTTTTTGTTTAATTTGAATAATACAATTATAATAATTTTGTAAACTGTTGCAAGATAGCATTAATGACCTAATAACAATTTTAGTAAAAGGCACATTAGGTAGCATTATACAAATGGCTGGAAGAAACTATATTCTAAATTATTACACAACTTTTATTTTAATCACTGAACATATCTTTAGATCAATGCAAATATAGATGTCGAAATAATCAAATAATGGATACGAAACTATCAATATTATAAGAAAGGAATAATTATCTATATTTTTTTGAAGGTTTATTTCATTATATATATATATATATATATATATATATATATAGGTAAAACTCCAACACACTGATAGGTACGGGACTATCCGCGTCTTTTGAAGATTTCCACCTGCCCATGTAAGAAACCCCCCACCCCCACACACACACACACATATATATATGTATATGTATATTTCATGGATTTATATCTATAATGAATTTGGTTGCTGTTGTATTAGGACCAGATTTACTATGTATTTGTAATAAATAATTTAAAAAATGAACTATAGGTAACCAGTAATTATTAACAGGCACATTGGCCATCATATTAGATAAATTGTAGTCAATAAATGCCTTAGACATACATATTAAATATATATCAAAGTTGAAAAGCCTATGTTAATTGCTCTTCCAGTCATGTACAAATCATTATAAGGCTTCTGTTTTTGTCGTGAGATATTGGCATTAGGGTTTATTCAAAATCATTGCAGTTCATTAAAGAACACTGATTTAAGAAGAATATGTTTCCATCATGATAAGTTCCTTCTGCATTAATTGATTTTTTAATTTTTGTTTGTAACAATGAGATGCATTGTTCAGTGACTGAAGACTGTTGAAGTAAAATTATAGGATTAGATTATAATCAGGCTGTAGTTAGACTAACTACATTTTATTTATATGTAAAGTTTTTTGTTGCTTTTTTTTAATAAATTAATAAGATCTCAAAAAACAAAAAAATCAATCCATAAATTACATTTTTAATCTATGATCTAATATTTTTATATCTATAATTGCTGTACTAAGAAATGCAAACAATTAATGTGGTTGTTATACCTTCTTTATATGTTGTTTGATTATTTGTAAATAAAGTAGTCAATTTTTAGACAATGATTTATTACCTACAATATTTTAATGTGATGCTTAAAATAATATTATTTTATTTTTATTTATGGATTAGGATTTAAAATATAGAAATAACTAGTCTTAGGTGTTCAATTAAATTTCGAAAACTGTTTTATTTGTTGAGAAACAAAATAAAAATATTCCGATTAAAAAAAAAACTTTTCATCAGATACTAATGCTGTATATTAATAATAAAAGACTAAGCGAATCTGAATTGATTCTTTTATCACCAATAGATGTTTATAAGCTCGTATACAAGGATTATTGCCCAAATCCAAATCTTTTTGATGAGTAATCCTTTGGAGTTTGCCAATCAGCACAGGCACAGCACATATTTTTGGGATTCGTTTGTTGATAAGCACCACAACTGTACAAGAACATATTTACCTTAGTTTTGCTACCACTTCAATTATAATATCTGGGTACAAACATATCCTCTCAGTACAGAGTAATCTAAATTTCCAACCATTTTCAAGCAGACTATTCTAGGAAATAGCTTGTTTTTCAATACCTCCTGGCATTATTTGTCCTTAAATTTTACAGTCACATTTCACATACATATCAATATCTTTTTAAATAATTAAAATAATGTTTCTCAGTTTTAATTACTAAAAGTTACAAAAAAAGATATATCATTATTGTCACTAAAGCGATTAAGTATCTGCTGTGTGCAATAAATAAAAGAAAAATTCCAAGTCTAAATCTTGTAAAATACTTGTTAACCTTGTAGCAACTTAGGATTGGAGCAGCTATCTCCAGAGCCCTCTCCCTAGTAGCTGTACAATGATTGAAAATGATTAGGACAACAAATTGATTGGAATAATTCTGAATAAAAGACAGAATATATATACAACTTCTAAAGTACTCACCGTTAATAGAAAATAAAAACAACATGAAATGGACAAAATTATTATAAATTTATTCTAAACCATTAACAATTACATATCATGAAAAACATATGTACAGTACAAAAAAGTAAATAATAAAAACAAAAATCACTTAATAAAATACTGTAAAAAATAAATAAAAATTAAACTGATTACAAATTAGCATGTAATATATCACAAGGCTCCTTTGTGACTAGTAATTGTCACATAACCACCATCAGTCACATAACTTAAAGTTTTAAAATTTAGAAATGGTTGAGATGTTAAATATTATTTCTTTGGATACCTCAGAGGTAAGCCATTTTAAGGGCATAGTTCCTAACTAGTTACAGAGCTGTACCTAATTGAATATCAATATACAGTTAACATCCAAAAAGGAAGCTGTGAGTTGTAAAATGTAAAGTGTAAAGGAAAATACACTTTGTATCTCAATTATAATGTTTTGTTCTTCAGGTGAAGGTATAAGTTTTCAAAAATAAAAGTCTTAGTTCTTTGTCTTCTTTTAAAAATATCCATTAAACAATAAAAGTATCATTAAAAATAAAACACGTTTCACAAAAAAAAATCTAATAAAAGTAAATTAAATCAGTAGATGTTTTTTTCAGTTCATACAAAAATTCAAATTTAATATCAGCTACAACCAATAAATAACAATGTAATGGTGATATAAACGATATGAAATTGAGGGGTTACAGTAAAAAAAATAACTGAATACTAATGAGTGAACTTTAAAACAAAAAAACTTTTTTTTTGGTCTTTCGTCATTTTAAGCAGAAATATAATTTGTCATGTTGTGTATGCAATATTAACAGTCATGGTGAAATTTAATGTAATTGTATTATAGATAAACATATAACACAATCATATTAACTACAATGTTATATCAACAATAACTATAATTATTCTGGATGTTTAGTAAATAATAAAGAATTATTTACAAGATATGTTTAGTTTACAGAAAAAAAACAGAATAATTCTGAATAAGTATATCTTTAGAGGTAAAGTACGTAGAGCCACAAAAATAATTTTTCTCTCTCACTTTACGTCAGAATTTTTTATTTTGCTAACTTTTGTATTCTACTTTGATGAAGTCTGGTTATATCTGTGATCAAGCAAAAACTGAGGGTAAGAAAAATTCACGATTCAAAAATAAATGGGCCAGCCATACATACCTCCAAAGACAGAAATAATAAGTATCAGAAGACTTATTATTAGCAGTAAGGCATTCAGATAAAACAGACCAGAACTAATCTTCAGCTCATTTCAGCTAGTTTATGATAATGTAAATATGGTAACACTTATTTAATTTATTAACAATAGACAATTAAGTATCTTCCTACTTCTTTGAATTATGTTTATTATCTAGTATGTATAAAATCTAAAAAGTGGTGTTTACATTAAATAATTAAAAATCTTTGTTATAATAATATTTTATTCAATTACTAAAAATAATAAAAAAGTAGAAAAAAAATAGTAATGGTACAAATGTGATGAAATGCCACATAAACTAGAATGAAAATAATATGATAGTGTACTTGGGATGGTTTGAGACTGGACGAGAGGGATGGTGAGCTACTGTCTTAATGAGAATGGGCAATTGGATTCTTAACTGTGTAATATTTGAAAACAAACAACTGAATTTTTATGAAAAAAAAACTTTTTTTTTATGTAATAATTTTAAACTATACAACTTTTTTTCACCTCTGAGATGATTATGAAGTAACAAATGCAAAACCTATGAGGAATTCAAATCCGATCAAACCAGATGTTATGAAAAAATCATATTCGTGTCTGTCCTGTCAAAACCGCTAACCTTTATACAAACAAATGTTATATTTCTTTGGGAAAACAAACAATAGAAAACTGAAAAAACTAAAACGAATAATGGGGATATCATCCCCATCAACTAGCTTAATTAATTTAAAACATTTTATCTTAAAATGGATAATTAAAAAAATATATCCAAAATAAATTTACTACTTTTTTGTCAAGTTCTTAATTTATATTTCTTTTATACCAGAAATTTTACTTTGTAAATCCCTAGTGACAAAAACAGGCGTTAAAGAGCAAAATTAATTAATATAAGTAAGGGTAAAATAGAAGTGAATAAGTGAAAATATAGCATCAAAGATTTGAAATAAAAATTTATTTTCAAAAGAAAACAGACTAGCTCTGGTCTTGAGTTATTACTTATTAAGACATAACATAATAAATATATTTTTAGTAATCACATTTATTAATATTTGAGCACAATAATAACAATATGTTTTATTTATGTAAGGGACAATCATACGTTAAACTAAAAATAGTATTTTTTTAAATCATACAATACATATATATGAACATGAATGAACTTTTACTAAACAAAAAAAAAATGATGTTATATAATATTGAAGATTCAATGAGTATTTCATATAATTCATCAAATATTGGAAATAATGATTAAAACAAACTATTGGATGAGTGAAATAGTACTAAATGTATAAAAAACGCAAGTCCCAGGTATAAATAACTTACCACAGGAGGAATTATGAATCATAAAAAAAATATATATATTGATCTTTCTTGTATTCAGTGAAAATTTTATTAAGATCCAGACTTCATTCACATACATGCTTTTGATTGATTAGTTTTTTAATTGGAATCACATACAGCATTGAAGTAAGGAAAACATTAAACTAATAAGTATTAGTAAAAAATATTGAAAACTTAATTTGTAATAAAAACTCTCTAAAAATAGAATAAGCAACGAAAAATGACTACATTCAAAATACTTTTCTTCATGGTATGCTTCACTAATAAAATTGAATAATCGCACTTAGGAAATACTACAATATATTAGCTCCTTCATTTACTCAACAAATCGCCTACATCTTATGTTTTAGAATAAAATGAAGAAAGAACATATTGGAAAATAAAATAAAATAAATTATTGGCAGCCAAAAACGTCCCTATTTTTCTTTCCGGTAGTTGCTCTATATGAACACTGTTCATTCATTTGTGCATCTATGTGCACTTTATTTAAACCTTTTGACTGAAGGAATAATTACTACAAAAATTAACTAATAATGTTTTATCTGGTTAGTCGAAATATTTTAAAAAAAAAATATGCCAAACTGTTAATGATTATTTACATAATTAACATCATTATTAAATAACTCTTTGTTTGTAATAATGTAATTCTGATGCTCTAACAACATTTCAATATCTTGTACATCGAGGATGATAATATTTTAGTTCATATAATCCCATTGTTTATTCTATGAAAGAAAAAACTATTGCTATTAAATTTTAGGCTTCTTAGTGACTAAAATCAAACAACCATAATAACAATAAAAAAATTATTAGTGTTAAGGCATTTTATTAAATAAACCATATTTAAAATGATACAGAACAACATGTGTGTAAATGAAGACTAGATAATCAAATAATTCTTCTCACTATAGGTTGCTAACAGATAATAAAACTATGCTCTCCGCTGAAGACAAAATATAAAAAAAAATATATATAAAAAAAATATACATATAGTTTTGTTTTGACATGTCCGACAATAATTAAAAAATAGAAAATTCAATTATTCACAACCTTATAAAACAAAAAACAAACCTTCCTTTTGTTAAAAAAGAAATAAAATAATAATAAATACATATTACTTAATATCAACCTAACTTCAATTCATAAACAGGACATATTAGTTTTCAAATATAATGAAAACATACATTGTACATAATACATAAATAAATCAACAGATAGTAAACACTGAGCTTGTTTAATATTTCATTAAATGTAAATTGTATCAAGAACAAAAAAAATACTGTTAACAGAATGCTTATTAAGTTCAAATAAACCTGTTGATTCTGCCAAACTATGAAATCAAAACATTGTTTATTATTATAAATGATCAAATAAATGTTAATTGATTTAATTATAGAAAGGTATAGTTAGAATAAAATATTTAAACTGTTCTCCAGTTATTTTTATTGCTATTTAAAACCTAAATTACAGTCAATACTTGAAGTATTTATAGAAACATCACTCAAATAAAGAGAAACTTCATAATATACAGAGAGGAAAAATAATAATAATAAAATCTGTTGTGTAGAGTGGGTTCAATTTTTATCCACTGAATTGACTATTGGATGAGTTTTCAAGACAAAGGGATAAAAAACTTGATTAGAACTACTTTGAACACTGTCACAAAGAATATGAGAGTATTCCTCAGAACTCTACTATTCGTAACCACATCATGTAGGCCATATTAAATACAAGAGAAAATATCCTCTATAGTAGGTAATCTAAAATGGTACACAGTTTTTTTTTATTTCTTGTATTAATCAAACTTCCAATTTGTTATATATGACCCCTGTTATTTATTGAAAATATTAATTATTATTTGTAAGGAAAATGGAACAAATAGAAAGATGAATTTCATAATGGCAGGATGAACAAGCAAATGCTATAATAAATAAAAGTTATATACTAAAAGTAATATAAATTGTAAATACGCAGAAAGTGGAGTTAGAAAAAATATTTGAAATTAAATGTCAGTTAACAGATTCAAAGAAATAAAAACCTATACTTATTGTGAAATCACAGACATATTCTAACATTATCTTACTTAAGTCTTAATTTTATTTAGAACTGCAACAAACAACACATGGTTGATAATAATTTTCATTATATCTTAATGCAGATACAATGAAAAACCATAATGTTAAAGGTGTATTTGTTTCAAAGATTGTTGCAAAGTAAAAAATAGAAAGGAAAACAAAATCTTAACTAGACCTACATTTCTACTAAGTCTTCTTAAATAGATAAGATAATTAGTATTTGAAAGAAACAAAGAAATCAATACAGTGTTCAATGAAAGACAAATTATAATTAGAAGTGCTTAGAGTGAAAACAAAAACCACTTCTAATGTTTTGAATATTGCTTATCAAACTTAAAGGTAAATTTAGTAAAAACAATCTTAGCTAGTTTTTAAAAGATTAAATATACAAAAATCGATAAACCGGATTTAATCGAGAAAACAGTAATATGGATTAAAACGAAAACAAAAAAATGAATGTACACTTTTTCAATATTTAAACAAATAAATTAAAAAACTTAAAAAAAGAACTTTATATGAATATTTTGGCGATAAACCCCCACCACTTAGCCTGAATATAGATACCAAATTAAAACATTGTTTAAAAAATTTTTATTCCATGTACAACTCGAATCTATTTCAACCAGAATCATTCATAGTTTGCAATATTCAAAAAAAAACTTAGACAAACTATGTTAATCAATAACTTTAAGAATAGAAGACTTAACAATTTTAACTAAGCCCTAATAATAATTTCTTAAATTTTATATGCATTATTTTAATAAATATTTTTAAAAAATCACAAAGAAATTGGCGATAATTATTCAAAGTAAGATACACATCATAAAATATATATAAAAAAAAAATGAATATTTATATGTCAAGAGACCATCAGTCATGAAGTCACAACTACTACACAAACTTAGCTAACAGCATACTAAATAAAACTAACAAACCTAAATCAAATAATACATCTGTATAAAAATTGTAACATAGGAAAACTAGTTCTTGTTTGTTTTACCGATTTTCTCCTAACAGACCTGAGTTACAAAAAGCCTATCAACAGGGCTATTTACAAATGCTCTAAACATTTTAATGAGTGCAAATAATGGAAGGGGAAAAGGGGCAAGGTGATGTAGGAACTGTAGCGTTCATTTGATTAATTTTTTTTTCATTTTTAAATCTATTTTAAAAACTTTGATGCGTAGTTGAAGAAAACAGAGGTTAAGGGAGACGCCTGAATCCAATTAGATTTTCATGGTCTAGTATAAGATTCAGGGGAAGAACTAAAAAAGAAAAAATATACATAAATAACATTTAAAATAGCCTTTAAAATAAAATAACAAAGTATGTAATTAAGTTATTATGGTAAACTTCAATGCAGTCTCTAAAAATCACAAGCACACAGAAAAACGAACTTATGATGATTTCACCAATTTAGGCGTCATAGGATAAAAAACTCAGATTACTTAATCCAAGCCTTATATAATAATTAGTTCATAAACTAATTAAATAAATATGTAACTATCAATCACTATACAACATTCATTTAAATAATTATATAAATATCTGATTATACAAACTAAACAACTAAAAGTAGCAGATGTCAAGAGGTCAAAACAAAATTATTAAGCAGACATAAAAAAATAGGATGATATTTAACAATTAGAGAAATCATTGTCATACTAATAAAAAAAGTAATGATAAAAATAACATAATAAAAACATTATAACTGTTCATAATAAAAAAAAAACTGACAATGAATCATAATAAAGAAAAAGTGACTTGGAAATGTCTAAAAATTTTCAAAAAATTCTACACTACATTTCAACCCCTTCTGTACAGGTCAAATCAAAATACTTTCCAAGTATACTTCCAATATACTATAAAATATGATACATTTATTTTTTTCTGACTCTTATTTTTTTCTGTTAACTGGAATTTAAGATACTGTTACTTTAGCTTCTTTACTAAGCTTGTACATAATAATGTTGATAAAAATACCCCATAACTGAACACGAAAATCCTGCCTTTATTCAATTGTTTTACCTCAACTGAACAAGTGTTGTGATGGGTTCTTCAAATATCTGCAGACTCATCGTTTTATTTTACATAATTAATTTTAAAATAAAAAACTAGATTCTAATAGAATTTCTAAACAATAAAAACTGTTCATAAAATGAACAGATCATATCCTACCCAACAGCAATATTGCCTCATTTTCTTTATAAAAATAATCTCTCTTGGTTTATTGCTAATTGCTCAAAACATTCTTCATCTAATTTTTATTTCTCATATTTAAGGTAAATATTAACTTCCACCGACTTTATCATATCATTTGTTATGACTGCATCAGCATTTATATGAATAAAACATTTTTTATAGACAGCTTTCCCCCCATCAATAAGGTTTATCTCATGACTGAATGTCTGACAGTTTTTAATCATCGACCAGTATCAAAAACAATCTGGTAAAGTCAAGAGTAAACCCATAGCCTCACATAAATTTAGTCCAGGAAAATGCAATAGTATATAAATTTAATGTCAATGTACAATTAAAATTAAGAAAATAATAGTCTAACTTCTCTCAATATTAATAGGAAACAAAATTTTATAGTAAAAAATACTTCATGAACATTGATGTTAATGTCTGCAATATAGACCTTCATCAGAGCTATGAAGAAAAGGATGCAATGAAGATGGAAATCAAGATAAACAAAAAAAACATAGGAAAAAAAACAAAACAATCATACAAAAGAAAAGGATAAATTTTACTGAAACTAGATTTGATCAAATTAAGGAAATACACATAAGAAATAAATTACTCAATTTAAATTTGCTACTTTTCTTAGTTCTATATGAGTTTATTTTCAATATTCAGTTACTGCCATTAAGATGATAACTATAAAATGTGAACATTTTTATTAGTTATTTCATAGATGCTTTCTTTTTTATACGTCTTATGATTTTCATCTATATCAGGGGTGGCCAAACAGAAGTTCACCTTAAACATTTTTCCGACCCCCGAAGTTCATCACACTTCTACAAAACATATTTATTCTATAATGGTCAAAGTACAGAAAACCAATGTGTTGAAATATACATTATTTGTGTATTTATATATTCAAAAATTAATTGTCTAAATCAGGGGTTCCCAAACTTTTTGTACCACGCCCCCTTTTGTTGAAATGAAAGCTTCTCGCGCCCCCCCCCCCTTAGCAATAGATTCTGTGGGCCTAGGAACAAAACAAAAACAAATAAGTATTATATTGAAAACAAAACATTTATTTATACTGCCATAAGGTACAACAATATCAGTTTTCATAAAATAAAAAAAATATTAATAAGAGAAAAATAGATTAGGTTGGTTAGTGAGATGGATGGGCTTGCATTTTTCTTACTAGTATACCTATTCGTGGCAGAGCTTTATTAAGTGCACAACACAAGTCACTAGCAACATCAAGTTTATTCCGATACTTTGTTTTAATTGCCACAAGTGTTGAAAATGCCTTTTCGCACAAATAGGTGCTTGGAAAAGGCAAATATAAACGAAGAGCTTCCCGTGATACACTAGGATACACTTTGAAATATTTTAACCAAAATGAAGGTTTGTTTATTATATCAAAGTGGTCAATTTTCTAAACATCATGGTTAATTTAGAATTTTAGAAAGACTACTTAAATTTAATTTAATGTTCATCTTGTCTCGCTTTTTTTTTTTTCGCCCCCCCCCTGACATGTCCTCACGCCCCCCAGTTTGGGAACCGCTGGTCTAAATTATGATATGAATTATAATAAAAGTATTATAAAGTTTTAAATTTCCATTAAGTATCATCATTATCACATATCATTATCATTATCTATGTTTATGTTTACATGTAAGAAAATAGTTAACACAATAATAATAACTTATCATGTTTCAAGTTTTCATTCCAATAAAATCTCTAAATCTAATATGGGGATACAAAATTTTATACCTTTTTAAGTTACGATGTTTCCAAGTGGCCTGCAAGATAATTTGGATTGGCCACCCATGATCTAGACATTATATCTTGTTTCAGAATGAAATTTCATGAATATTTTTTTTCTGTTAATTTTGACTGTTATCCAGATCACTTTTTCATAGATTATTAATATGATAAATACATAATACTATTAAAAAGTTATAGAATTGCTTAGTGTTTCTTTATGATTGTTTTCGCAGCACATATTTTACATAAATAATATTTTCAAGTTTTTAAAATAAAATCTTTAGTAATAACTTGACGTTACAAGTAACACATGAACTAATTCAATCTGAATGATAATAATAAACTAAAAGGAAGGAATGTCAAAGGGATAGTTAAAATAAGAAAAAAAAATGAAAAAACCATTGATGCATCCTGATGCCTCGGACCCCTTCATAGACTTTATTCGGGATTATAATAGCCAAGAAATGTATCTTATAATAATAAAAGGTTGGGGAAAAAGAAATCCATTTTCTCGGTAGATGGCTGTACTGATCGATATCTCGTAAAGTATTGATCAAACAATTGCAAGTTTATGCTTATTGTTAAGGTGACATTTCACACTAAAAAAATATTTTGGCCGTTTTTTGTTTGTTCCATTCAGTTGTGAGTAACATGGTGTTAACAATGGAAGTCAACAAAGAGAAAATTTGGTACATTTTACAGTTTTTCTTTGCTAAAGAGGAAAATGTAAGCCAGGCCGCTGAAATTGTGAATAGTGTTTATGATGCCGATACTGTACCAGCTAATTATGTGCGATTTTGGTTTTTTTCGATCCCGTTCAGACATTTTTGATGTTAAAGATGCACCTCGCACAGGCAGACCTGTCATCGAAAATGTCAATAAAATCACAGAAATAATCGAAGTTGACCGGCATGTTAGTAGTCATAGCATCGCCCAGGAGCTGAAGATCAACCATAAACCATTTGCGCAAAGCTGGATTAAAAAAAAAAAGCTTGATGTTTCGGTGCTATACCAATTAAAACCAAAAAAACATGAAGGATCAAATTTCCATCTGCGAAGCCTTGGCCAAACGGAATGAAATCGACAAATTTCTTAAATGGATGGTGACTGGGGATGAGAAATCTACTACAATATTATGTGAAAACGATAGTGGTCAAAGCAGCTCAAATGGTGGCCAAACCACGACCAATGGCCAGGAAGGTTCTACTGTATATTTGGTGGGACTTGAAAGGAATCATATATTATGAGTTGCTTCCGTATGGCCAAACACTAAATTCAGATCTCTACTGTCAACAACTGGATCCTTTGAAGTTAGTGATTGACCAGAAACGGCCAGAATTGGCCACAGAAGAAGTGTTGTGTTCCATCAGGACAACGCAAGGCCACACAAGTCTGTAGTGACTCGCCAGAAACTCTGGTAGCTGAGAGGGTTGAGAAGTTTTAATGCATCCACCATATAGTTAGGATCTGGCATCAAGCGATTACTATCTTTTTCTAGCGTTGCAAAACTTTCAGAGTGATAAGAAATTGGGATCAAGAGAAGATTGTGAAAATCGATTACTAGAGTTTTTCACCAATAAGGACCAAGGCTTCTATGAGAGAGGCATTATGAAGCTAAGCTACCTTTAAAATGGCAACAAATTATACAACAAAATGGTGCATATTTGACGGACAATCCGAAACATCTTAAATTAAGTTTTGAATTTCATACAAAAGTAATGGATTTCTTTTACCCCGACCTTTTACTTATCAATAAATAATAATGAAAAACAGTAAAAAAAAGAATAAATTACATAACAGACACAGAAAGCTTAATACAAAAAGAGTCCAGATCTAACATCTGAAAATATTGAATACATGAATGCAACTAAAATATAAAACGATTAAGTAAAAAATACACTGAATACTAAATGTTAGGAGTAGTATCTGTATTAAAGAAATAAAACTAAAATTTAAATAATGTGACTATTCACAAACCTGGTATGCCTTCTTCTACTCTATGGATCACAGCTCTGACAGATGATGGAGGCTGGAAAGCCCTCCGAAGCTGGGAAGCAGCCATTGCAGCAGGGCCCCAGCTTCCCCACCGATAGCCTTCGAGGTGGACTTCACCACTGTGTGGAGACCAAACATACAAGCAACTAGCTTCATAGAAATTCCTTACAACCATAGGACCTCTGAAAAATTACATTTATATAAATGCCACAATGTAATAAGTCAAACTCAGAGGAAGGAGGGGAGATAGGTACAGTTAAATTATGTGTATATATATATATATATATATATATATATATATATATATATATATATATATATCCATACATAAATGAAAAATATTCTGGGACTTATAAAATAAGTATTTATTTATTTCACATACAAAATTATTCAGAGGTAATACAATTTTTATATGCAAGTTGACTTAAATATAATACAAATGGCATGGCCTCTCTATATGGGCTATGCACTTTCCCCATTTTGCACACCTCTTCTGTGTTGTTGGGCCTCAGAAGAAGATCTCCTGAGCGAGCCCGGTCTGAATGTATATACGTACTGGTTAATGGACCTGTTGCCAGCTTTCAAGAGAAATTAGTATTGTAGTGCGATTAAGGAAGCTTATTTTTTATGAAGAACGAGATCCAGTACAGACATTTGATGGCCATATATGTAAGTATTTATTTAAATCTTTATGCTATAAAAGTTGTGTGTATTGTTTGAATTTGCTTTTACTGTCGCGAATTAAAAATAGTTATCATTGAACCCACGGAAATTAAGGTTTCACACTCAATAAAATATTACATGTGATACATTACCATCGGTTTTGATTTGAGTATAAAGTTAAATTCAATACAATACGTATAATAAAACAAAGTTCTCGCCCACGTTTGTTTGTGGTAAACTCAATAACTACTGGACGGTTTTTTATGTGGTTTTCACCAATAGATAGAGTGATCCACCAGGAAGGTTTAGGTACATAATTTGTCGAGGTATTGTGTAAATGGGTTAGAATATTGA
Source organism: Arma custos (assembly GCA_037127475.1). NCBI lineage: Eukaryota > Metazoa > Arthropoda > Insecta > Hemiptera > Pentatomidae > Arma > Arma custos. The sequence goes on from CM073764.1 coordinate 93,669,923, forward strand.
TGGGTTTCACTGAAGACGCTGCCTAATCCCGTGCAATTATCTAATATGCAAGATAATAAATTTGTATATAAGAAATATTTGGTTTTGTTTTTATTTTTATAATTTCTATGTAATAAAGTACATTAGCTGAGATGGGAAGAATAAAAATCAAGACTCCCAAAGAAGCCTAACCAATGATATCTTCGTGGTCCTTATCGGCCAGTACGTGGTAAAAAAAAAAAAAAATTCATTACACAGACAAATTATGGAGGCATAATATGCCTTATTACCCGAGCAAAGCTGGGGTGAGTCGCTAGTATAAAATATAGAGCTTAATCTTTATAATTCAGATTAAAATAATAAATTCACCTACTTTTGATCGTTACTAGAGCTTGTATTACATTCTTCAGCATTCATTCGAATAAACAGTACTCCTACAACATCACTCGTATAAGGGCACATCTAAAAACATCAAATTTATTAAAAATATATATAAATAAAACAAAATGAAAACAGTAATGAATAAAGAACAATATTTCACTTAAAACTTCACTGGTTTCTGGTTTAGACCATGTTAAAATTTTCTTCGCCAACGTTTCGCCAGACATACTGCTAGCTTCTTCAAGGCTGGATCGAGAATGAATTCATTCTCGATCCAGCCTTGAAGAAGCTAGCAGTATGTCTGGCGAAACGTTGGCGAAGAAAATTTTAACATGGTCTAAACCAGAAACCAGTGAAGTTTTATGTATAAATAATGGCCGTGGAAACCTGAAAGAGTATTTAATATTTCACTTACTGAAAATATTATATGCTACAAACATTGAGTATAGAAGTTGCAATATAAAACAAAAATTTACCCAAATTATATCAGTATCGTAGTCACTACAAAACCAAAATTTATATCCCTCCATCTTACAAATAGCTTCAGCAGCTTTAAAACAAAATTGTTCTATATCTAGACTACTTTGATCGACCACAGCGCACTTGACACCCTGTTGGACCTAAAACAATGACATATATTTATAAAAAAATAATCGCTACACTTAGTTCTGAAATTCATTTGAAATGGAGTATTCATAAGCAATTGTGTTTTGTGTACTGCATAACTCAATGAAAGAATTACAAAAAGTAAAAATTAAAAGAGAATATCACTTAACCATAAACAAAGAATAAGTAATTTACCAATTTCTCAGCCTTTTGATTTGATATCATTTCCAACTGAGCATAAGCCGAACCATGTACAGAGAGAGGAAGAGCACAATGAAAACCTGAACCCAATTCATCATCTCAAAAAAAAAAAAGAAAGAATTAGATTATTTTTAAAATTTATATTATAAATAAGCTAGACAAGTTTTTAAGAAACAAGAACTGAGTTGCCTAAGGCACATCCTGGATGTGCACAGGATTAATTGGAAATAATCTGTCATATTATAATTATAATCTTTGATCTTACTTGAATATATATATATATATATATATATATATATATATATATATATATATATATATATATATATATATATATATAATTGGGAAAAACTTATTTTATTAGAGTAACTGAAATATAATTTAATAATAAATAAGATTAAAAAAAACAGGTAGGAGGAGAAGCTGGTCTTCATTCACTACTATTTTTCACGGTATCTCGCTCTTGCATTGTTCACTAAATTCTAAATATTGGATTGTCTGGAAAATAATGCAGGATTTTGTGTTTTATTTAAAATACCCATCTAAATAGTAAGGCCTCATGTGTTTGTTGGGCTAAATAAATGTTAACACTTATTAATCCTCTTTCAAATAAAACATTTGTTTACCTCTGTAAAATATGACTGACTTAAATAAGTCAGTCTTTACTAACATTTTCAAAGCTTTATTTCGAATAATTTCGTTTTAGGAGTTAAAATTTAGCCTGAACGGGGCTCAGAATAATTTCGTTTTAGGAGTTAAAACTTAGCCTGAACGGTGCTCAAACGGCCAGAAATATCAACATATAAGGCAGTATAAGTGAGTGCATTGTTCAACAGAGGTTCAGCGATAACAAGAGGGAGACTTAAACCTTGGAGACAAAGAAGGATGGATGTGGATGAAGTTTTGCCTTCCCAAATGCCTTGAGATGGTCATCCATGGATGATTTGCTGACTTCCAGTCTCCCTGCCAGTTCAGTACAGTTGCTCTGGGATTTTATATCACCAAAGCTCGGAGAACATTGCAACAAGGGCAGAACTTCTTCCATGGGCTTCTTTGTATTCAAGGCTCGAGTCTTTCTCTTCGTTAATTTTTCTGGCTGGTTGGGACAGAGGTAAACAAACTTTTTCTTTGAAAGAGGATTAATAAAATGAAGAAAATTTGAAGATCCGATCAGGGTAGAAACTTTAGATAAGATAGAGGAATATACCTACCTAGGTACAGTCATCAGCAACAATGGAATGGATTGATGGGGAGGTTTTCAACCTGATCAGAAAGGCAAATAATGTCTAATACCAATTATGTAACACGATCGCTGCAAAGAGGGAAGTGGAAAAAAATGTGAAGCTGCACATTTTCAAAGCTAGGTACCTACCTATTCTTCTCTACGGAAGTGAAAGCTGGGTCCAACTGGACAAGCACTGGAGCCGAGTGACAGCCCCAGAAATGAGATATCTGAGGAGAGTAGCTGGCCGAACCAGAAGAGATCTGGTCAGAAATCAGCAAAAACAAGAAGACCTGAGAGTTTCACCTGTAATAGAAGCGGTTAAAAAGAGGCAGCTGAAATGGTTTGGACACCTTTGCCACATGTGGACGTCCCCGGGGCAGACCTAGACTAACATGGATGGACCACATCTCCAAGCTGGTACAGCAAATAGGTTGAAAGACTGAGTTCTCCCAAGAAAGAAGAAGAAGAAGAAGAAAAGGATTAATGAGTGATCAACAGTTTACTATTTGGAGGAGTATTTTAAAGAATACATAAAATCCTGTATTATTTTCTGGATAAACCAATATTATGAAGAGGTAAAATTATGAGATTTTTTTTTCTATGATAGAGAAACAAACTATTTATCAATCAGCAATAACCTTATCCAGGTCAGCAGGAAAATATCCACTACCTTATCCAGGCAGATTATGGAAATCATATCTTACCTTCTATATCAGTTATTGTTGATGTGATTTCTTGATCTATTTCAATAAACCTACGAGTAAATTTAACAGAACAACCAGTCACACGCTGATGCCCAAACCCAGAATTGATTTCTTCCCTCATTTCATCTGCAAAAAAAAGAGTAATTTAAGTAAAATAGGGAATATTAATTTATTAACTATTATACAAATTCAATAGGCGATAATTACACCTATCAATTTTTATATAAACTCAACAGCAAAAAAAACCGGACACTTCATATTTTTCGTATTAAAAGCTAATTTTCAGCAATGTGTTTGTTTTTGTGGGTATTCAAGTTATTACAGAAAATGTAGGGTCTAAGTTTCAAATGTTGACATAGCCCGAGCTGATGCCTTGGCCAGAGAAGGCCGGAGCTTACGGTACATTGCTGAAACGCTTGGGGTAGCGAAGTCTTTTGTTTTGAAGATTTTGTTTAATTAACCTACAAATTAACCAATTCTTACCATAAATAAAAAAGGTTAAGATATGTATTTAACAAAATTATAAGACCAAATTTAAGTGTCCGGTTTTTTTTGCTCTTGAGTGTATTTTACAGTATTGTATATTAACAAGTAATCAATAATTTAGTAACACCTGATATGGTTTATAAAGATTAGATTTTAATTTGGCTTAGATTAATTTTTTGAGGTATCAATTTATAGTCTAACAGCTATAGTACAGAAGTAATTTGTTGTCCATGTACATCTTAAATTTGTTAAGACTAAAATAACTTTATTTGTAACAAATAAATTAAATCTCTTTAAAAATAGATATTTGACTATTTCAATAATCAGAAGTCCATTTTTTTCAAGTGAATTTTAATATTTCTACAACATCTGTAGCCAAAACACAGTGAATGCCTTTTATAAATGAAGGAAAATTGTTTAAGAGAGAAGCTCTTTGAAGATTTTACTAGTTCCCAAATAATCAGCAAACACACCATTGTCAAATCAATCCTTAATACACTATAAATAGCTTATTAAAACTATTTTGTAGGTAGAGCATATGACATGATATTCACCATACAGATTTAATGAAACCTTGGAAGAAATTCAACAAAATTATTTTTGTTTTTTTATTAATTTTTGTTTTGAGAGTAAAGATTTGCCCTGGATTAACACGTGGATAAGACGACAAACAAAGCTATTAGATGCCTGTGGGCTTGCAAAAGGGCAGTGGGAAAGTCCTGGGGCTTGAAGCCGAAAATGATCTATTGGCTGTATGTCACGGCCATTAGACCCATTGTGACCTATGCAGCCCTGGTGTGGTGGCAAGGCGCAGGTAAAAGTGGATCCAGACTTAAGATGGAGAAGCTACAGAGATTGGCCTGTCTAATGATGACGGGTGCGATGAGGACGACTCCTACTGCTACAATGGAGATGGTGCTTGGGCTCAGGCCATTGGCACTGGAACTTGAGTACCAAGCCTTGGTCTCCATGTATAGGCTGCTTAAACAGAACATAATCCCTGGAGTATCTGATCTGTGTAGCTCGAGGATTGTTCACTAAAATTGAGGCAGATCGCATCTTAGCAATGCGGTCTGATCTTCAGGTTGGCGTCGTGATGTCGCCTAAGTATATGGTCAATATTGACACAACGAAAAGGCACAGGCCCTGCAACGGCATCAATTGCTACACGGATGGCTCGCTCAAGGCTTCTGGTGCGGGAGAAGGGTTCTGGAGGAGGGACAAACCTAGGGAAGGAACTTGGATCTCCCTGGGGAGGTACTCCTCAATATTTCAATCTGAAGTACTGGCCATTAACTACTGTGCGCAGACACTGCTGGATGAGCGGATGTCACGTAGGATTACTTTCTTCACTGACAGCCAAGCTGCCATAGGTGCAATAAGTGGACACAGTACCAACTCACGGATTGTGTGGGACTGCTATGCAGTTCTTAACAAACTGGCTGAGAACAACAGGGTTAGCATCGAGTGGGTTCCTGGACACCATGCTATCCCTGGCAATGAAGAGGCTGATAGGCTGGCTAGACTAGGGTCGGATAGAGTTCCGTGCAGTCCTGAACCGGTTTGCGGCATTGGTCTCAGCTATGCTAAGCGCAGAATAAAGGACATCTACCTTCGGAAAATGAACCAGTATTGGTGCAGACTAGGTGGCTTAAAACACTCTAAACTATTCCTTGACAGCTTCAATGAGAAGTTGAGCAAAGCCGCTCTGGAGCTGGGCAGGGAAGCATTAAAGACAATTATAGCGGTGATTACGGGGCATAGCAGGCTCATCACCCACATGTTTAGGCTGGGACTGGCGGGTGTCCCCGCTTGCCGCTTTTATCATGCAGCGGACGAATCACCCTACCACATTGTCTGCCTATGTGATAGGTTTGCCGACCTAAGATTTGAGACCTTTGGTCTGGATAGAGTCACCGATCCCAGGCAGCACGAAGTTATCAACCCAGCAAGCATACTGAAATTTGTGGGTTCGACTAACCTAAGATTTTAATAAATCGCATATAGATGGGGCTCACAATAGATCAGTCATGGTCGTAGTGCAGATAATGCCCACTTAAAAAAAAAAAAAAAAAAAAAAAGATTTGCCCTGGCCGGGATTCAAACCCAGGTTGTTCGCTTCACCGTAGAAGTGCACTAACCAACTGAGCTACCAGGGGTCGCATCCCAGTCAGGCAAATCCATTCCCTTCACTGATCCTATATCCCTGTGTTCTCGCAATTTTTGCGATGTATGCACAGGGAAGAATGTTCATTGAACATTACTTTAATTAGAATCTTGTTGACTACTCTCATACATTATTTATAATTATTATTTTTTTTATTAATTTTCATTATTTTTGTTTTGAAGAGAAAAGATTTGCCCTGGCCGGGATTCGAACCAAGGTCGTCCGCTTCATCCACCTCCCCCCCCCCATGAATCCCAGGCAGGGGGGCAAATCTTTTCTCTTCAAAACATAAACATAATTATATTTATTCTTAAAATCCAAAGTTCTGGTATGTGATGTGAATAATGAAAAATGTTAATCATTATAATAATTTAGACATAAGTCAGGAAAAAACAGTATTCTGAAGTAATTGTTGGTAGTATGTAATAAACATACCTGCTTTAGGGACCTAACATTAGCTGCTTGGGAACCAATTTAAAAATGACTGGGTTAATGTGTTTTAAACCTTGTGGATATCTTTCATCACAATTTATAATGTTTATTAACCCTGAACATATTTTTAGAAATACCTGAGAGTATGAAGGGTTGAGGTTTGACAGAAGAGAAGACTTGGGTGGCAGGAGAGTTGTGAGGCCTTAGTGCTTGACACCTAGCTTCCACGTTAGTCAAGAACCCGCCGACTACATTCTCAGTATCACTATCCCAGTCTGCTATTATTGCTCCAACCTAGAAGTAACATTTTCCTTTGTAACGGGCTGAGAAATTTTTTTTTAATATAGATAGTTAATGTGCATTAATTACAGCTTTTGTTCAATGCTAACAATGTTAGCGAATTTATATGTATGTTAGGAAAGTAATGTGTGTTAACAAATTTTGAACTCTCAACTTTGTGATCAAAAAGAAGTATGTAATCATTTGAGGTCAAAAGTTTATTTTTAGTTTTACGTATTATAGAAAATGATTAGCGTTTATTTGCTTCTTCTCACTAATAGGTTTTAAAAAGACTTTAGGTAGTAAGGATTTTGTACATTAATATGTAGGTATATGTTATCCTATGCCAAATAAGATTTGCTAAGTTTCTTTCTTTTTGTGACTAATAAAATACATTTTCTTTGTGTATGGTTTTGGTTAAAGGCATTGTAGGTCCTTAAGATTTAGTTTTAATAATATTTTATTAAAAGTTAATTCTTAATAGAAGGTGACGTCTGTTTGTGGAGACGCTAAGCCAAGCGGTTCATAGCTCCGATTTCAACACTAGGCAGGAAGTTGGTCAGCAGTTCTCACTGAAAAAATTGACGACTCTGTTAGAATCTTGGGAACTTTAAATATAATTATTAGATTCTCAGAATAATGATGAACACTAGGGGCAGCACCTGTCAGACGAAGAAGTAAGAATGCTGACGACAGCTCGGAGAAGCTTAAATACCGGACGGTTTTTGGCCTCTCGTGGCCCAGAGAAGTAGAGTACCTCTGGTGACGGCAGGTGGGGTCTTCACAAGATGGGGGCTAGAGACAAGTGAACGCAAGTACTAGCGAGTTCCGGAGCAAGAAACCAGAGAAAGGTATTAGACTCTCTATTTACTGTAGTCTGACTAGACTTGGGGTGAGGCCAGTGGGTGATCAGTTGAAGATAGAGCCAGTAATTATTTCGTTGACAATCGTCGCGTTTGGCCACAAGACAGATAGGAATCTTTCTTTAAGTATTAGTGCACATAGAGTTGTGGTTGGAAAAGAGGAAACTGGTTTTAAAGGGGAGCTAGTATGTTATTAGTGGTTATGAGGTAATGAGTACGTTATAAATATTATTAGTGCGTAGGATTATTGTTATAATTGATAGATCTAGTTTTGTTTGGAAAATTATTAATGTTATGAGATAATGAATACTGAGGCGAATGTTTAAGTTGTAATTAGTGCCTATGATTATTGTTATAAAAGATAGATCTAGTTTTATTTGGAAATTGTCAAATTAGCGGATATGAGATAAGGATTAATGATGGTGGATAATTGAGTTGTAATTGCCATGTAATATGGAATTCTGGAATATTTTTTTTAATAGAATTAGGGTGTTTATTAGCGGTTATGAGGTATTGAGTATATTGTAAGTATTATTAGTGCATAGGATTATTGTTATAAAGGATACTGTAATGGAGGATGGATGGAGGTTTAATTGTAAATTATTAAGGTTATTAATGGTTATAAGATAATGAGTGCTGATGGGGAATGTTGAAGTTGTAATTATTAGTGCACAGAACTATTGTTATAGATAAAGGGTTTGATGATTGTTATATATGATGGAACTTGTTTTATTATTATTTTAGTGGATTTAGGGACTATGAGTATTGATGGAGAATCAGGTGTATGAGTCTCGTTCATATGTTATTATTAAGTACTATTAGTGAGGCTGATTCTAATGTTAAATTAGAGTTTTATTTTCAATATGCTAAATGTAACTTTTATTTCAATATATTAGCATTTGTTTGTTGATAGATAAATGTGTGGGGTTTATTTCTTCCCTCAGTTTCCCTAGGTGTCCTCGACTATACTCATGAACAAATATACAAAACATGAACAAACAAACTTAATTTATCAGGAGAATTTTTCTTTTAGATTAGTATTTTTTCTTTAACACGTTGAGTTGACTACCTGGCACATTTTCCATGGTCTTCAAGGGGTCAATGTGATTTTATATTATGCGATACATACTATGTTGAAATATGATTTGCAATAAATAAAATGAGTTATAAAACCATGATTGTTTCGTGGTGGGGCTCACCAGTGACCCCTATAGCACTATAGCCAATTTTTACGATTTTCCTTTATTAAAACAATCGTGCTTCAGTTGCTAAGCGGCTATACTCATTATTTAGTCTTATTCACTGCATTATTTAGTCCCACAAACATGTGCGTTTGTTACATTTTTTTTCCCACTTAAATAATATGGCTTCTAATAAAGATTTTTCATCAAGTACATCATCTGACAGTCCAGTTTTAGAAAACACGCCAATCTGAATTTTTTCTTTTTCTAGTACGGAACATGATTTTAATTTCCTTTTTATTACTGACTAAGTGTTCGAAATTATTGCAAAGCAAACAAACAACTATGCTACGCAAAGAAAATCAGCAATTCTGCAATTGTATCTTTTAGATCAATGGTATTAAACAAATGCTAATGAAATAAAACGTTAATATGGTCTCATTATACGGAAGGGATTAGTGCGATGAGCAAAAATTCGAGTAAATATGAAGGACACTTCCATGCACAATTATGCTAAGAAATGGATTAGAATTGTTATTGCAGTTTTTTATTTCAGGAATAATGAAGAAAATGATCCTGAAAATAGATTTTCTAAAGTTGTTCATAATATCAGTAATTTTAAGAAAAATTATAAACCAGATGAGATACTATGCGTGGATGAATCCTTAGTGCCATTTCGTGGCCGCATAGTATTTCGTCAATATATAAAACAAAACTGTCACAGATATAGCATCAAAGGTTTTAAATTATATAGTGGGCCAGGGTACACTTATTCATTTCGAAACAACATGGGCAAAGACGAAAATACAAATGAAATATATGGAAATACATCGACTGAGATTGTAATGGCTCTTTGTCAAGATATTTTAGGCAAAGGCCACACTATCTGCACAGACAGTTGGTTCACATACGTTGAACTGGAAAAAAAATTAATTGATATGAATAAACATTTATTGGGTACACTATGAAAAAATTGGCAATCCAAAAGTTATTGCACGAGAAAATTAAAATGGAGTAACACGCTTAAAAATGAAAGATAAAAGAGATGTGTTGATGCTATCTACAAACCATTCAGTAGAAATGACAACTATACAGAAAAGAAACTGTTAAAAAAAAAAAAAAATGGTAGTTGAATATAATTTAGGGAAATCTTCAGTCGACTTATCTGATCAAATGATTGCTTATAGCTCACCTCTGTGCAAAACTATAAAATGGTACAAGAAACTGGAAATAGAGCTAATACTAAATACTTTTGCCTGTTCTTTCCATTGAGTGTTTCAATTTGACTCATTGTTTGCAATATGCATTGTTAATATGTTTATTTTTCATGTAGTAATAAAATAATTTTTGCATGTTCTATATTGCATTAATTTCTTCAAATCATTATAGCAACAATGGTATTATTGAAAAATTGATCAGCATCCATATTTCCTCTAATTGTGTACTTTTATCATTTGCTTAGTAAATGTAAATTGTGTAAACCAGTGGTCTCCATGTTGCTGTAGCCAAGTCGAGTGCCGGGCACCGGTGACCCCCACGGCAGTCAACGTGTTAATTATTTCCTCTTAATCGAAAATTTTATCAGCTATTTCCCATTATGAACAATTTGGCAGTTTTACATGTTTCTGAATATCTGTGACACTCTCTGTCACATCAGAGTTGCATGAGTCACTCACTGTCTGTAATGTAAATATATATATATATATATATATATATATATATATATATATATATAAATATATATATATATATACCTGTTGTATGGATTTAGAATGCCATTGCAATTTATTAAATTTGTTTTCTAGTCATGATTTTTAGCATAATTCATGGAACAGATGTGTAAAAGCTGTACTTTACACAAATTATATTGCTGGTGTTTATTCCAGCGTCTTCTAATCTGAATATGTAGTATAGTAAATAGACACTATAGAGGCCTATTTATTTGAATATCAGTAAATAAATACCTTCATAAAAATACAGTATGATTATAACAATTTTAATATTTAAGAAGACATCAAGATTGGATTTATTAATTGACAAAGTGCTGTCAAATTTTATTAATTGTTTCATGTTTTTAAGTTATAGTAAATTCATACTGCTAAACTATGTATTTTGCATTTAAATATTATTCATATACAACTAATTTTAAAATTTACTTACAATATTATCAACAGGTTTGGTTCTTTCTGGCGATTTGAGTTGCTCTGCGATATCAGTCTTACTAACATCCCCATGTTTCAAACCAAATTTTCTTTTTTCTTTATCTAAAAATTCCAATCAAATCTTAAGTTATTAAAAAAAATAATTATAAACATAAAAGAAGACATTCACTAATGAATCAATTTTAGTTTAATAATAAAAATCGTAAATATTAATTTTGAAGTTTATCAGTACAAAAGTCATTTACAGAAGGGTCTTGGGTTCAGCAGTACATGCTAGAGACTTAAATAGGTAAGGTAAGTATGTAAACATTGGAAAAATTATGACAATAGTATGTGATTTTTGAAAAAGACATTAAAAATCACGCACTTATTAATAACATTATGCCATAATATTAATGGCAGTGTTCATATAAGTATATGCTATTACAAAATTTAATGGAAATAAAAAATGTACCTCTGGAATCTTGAGGTCTGATATTTTCTACATTATGATCTTCATCGCCCCTAAACTCATACATTTTATCCGCCAAACAGCGCCTTCTAAATAATTTAAATTTTGGCTCACACTGATTTTCTTCGCTCTCTTTAAAGTCATACACCTAACAAACAGCAAATTAAAAATATAGTGGAGTATCAAAATTTAAAACTATATTTAGTAATCAGATGAATATTTACTTTGTCAGGTTCATCTTGTCGTTTAGATTGCCTTTTACGTGAGCTCATTCTATTAGCTTTGTCCGAAGTAAACCATTTTTGTTTGGGTCTAGTTAACTCAGAATACACAAGATCTGTCTTGACTTCCTTCAGAAGATTGCAGGCCTTAAAAAACAAAATGTAAATTAAAAAGTATTTTTAAAATAAATATTGTCAGAAAATGCATGTTTTCATCAAATAGGTACCACCAAATGTTTTAATTTCTGGATATTATTCCCAATAATATAAGTCAGTGATAAATTTGAAAATAACTTGTTTAAATTTATAAATTTCCTTCCTAACAAAGTCTATTTGAAGTGAAATGCATACTTCTTTAGTACCTAAAATTTAATACATTTTAAGATTGTTGAAATTTAATTTTAAATTAAATAATAAGAAGTAAATTTCTCAATTTAAACATTTTTTTGTAAAAGAAGTACAAATTTTCAGGATTTTAAAACTTTCTTTAATGTGTATAAGAAAATGAAAATAAATAACATTTTTTAACATTGCTTGATAAAAAGTAAGATTTTAAAAAGAAATTACCGGACTGTTTATTTGTAGATGCCTTTCGAGAGCCAGTTTAAGACATAATGGTAAGTCTGCCATTTCATATTTATAACCCTGAAAAAATTAGGTTCATATAATAAAGGAAGTCATAATTAATTTCCACAATCATTAGATACTAAATTCAATTAATAAATTTGCAACTGATCTTGCTGTATTAAAAACTGTATTTCTTCTTTCTACAAACAAGTAATAATTTTATTTACTATATAAATGTGACAATAGAAAGTATAAAAATCATTTATATCTTTTTATGTTATTGTTAGATGTTATAATTTTTTTAATATTTTAAAATAATTTATTTGAAAAGAAAAGATATGACCAGGACCGGGACTCGAACCCGGGTCTACACATATCCGTCATGGTACTTAGCCACCTCAGCCATCCTGGTTCGCTTCTCGGTCAGAGATATCATTTCTTTTCACTGATCCTATAAAAATACTATAGAAATCATTAAGAGAAAAAAAAAATTGCAGGAACATATTTAGAGGAAAAACCTTGTGACTAAATACCTTGAAAGTTTTTGCAAGTGTTAATAATTAGTAGAAAAATCAAAACACATAAATATAATTTTTTTAAATCAAGTATATTTGTTATTACCTTTTTAATTTTCTCAATCAATAAATTTGTCATTCTGCTAGGCCAATTTTCACTAAGGAATATTGAGTAACCTTCACTTCTTAAGAAACTATAGCTCATCCTAAAACAAGTTAAAGAAATAATAATATTATGTAAAATTTATACAACTAATATAAAATATATATAATTAAATATAATATTTAAACAATGTTAATAAAAACTATTTTCATGAATAATTGCTTCAAAATGAAATACCTAATTAGGTACAACAAAATAATGCATTAAAAAAATATATATACTTTTAGAAATAAAATATATTTTTGGTACTAAATTAAACATTTTGTTACATATCCTAGCTTAGTTGATATCTAAAAAGTTAATTTTTTTTTACCTATTTACAATTGGTAAGGAGATTATATTTCCCTCTGGATGTTTGGAAACTTCTGGCATATCCTGATCCAGCCTAAGTGATATAACATGAAGAAAGGCGCCAGTATTGACAAGAATTTCAGAATCGGAGGCCATACAAGTATGAGGATCAAATGTATTTACATGAGGGACGGAAAAGTGAGTATGAAGTGTGAGACCATGTTTAAGACAGGTTAAACCAACACATGAATCCCAGTTTGCTGCCATTTCTGAAAACAAAAAAAAGTAAAAAATATATTAAAATTTTAAACATATATAACCTAGGAAATTTCAAATATTCTGTTTAAAAGGAAGCACAGGCGGGTCACATCTACAGTGTAAGTATAAACATAATAGAAACTCAGAAATATTTATACTTCACCTTCTTCATCAAAGGAAGCAGCAACAGAAATACAATCGACACAACCATTAAGAGTAGGAACTGTTGTTACTGTGATGTATGTTGTAGACTTATATTCACATTCTGTTCCCCAACCATCAGTATTATCTGGACTGGAAAATACATAAATAATTTAATTTCAAACAATGAAGACAATAGTTATATATATACATATACATATGATCACCACCCAGCAAGATGGCCAAAGTGATAGTTGAGTTCAATTTGGTTCTAGTACTAGACTAGTAACAAAAAACACCGTTACAAATGTAAAAACGACACCTTCTTTTTTTAAGGCTATTCTAAATCCTTGTCAAGATTTAGAACCTTGAGAAATCAGAAAAGAATTTAAAAAGTTAGTAAATCCTAAAGAGTTAAGAATTTCATTCCAAAAAGTTTCCGAAATGAAAAAAGTTCTTTGATTGCCAAAACTGATAAAGAGAATGATCTAACAAAAATATAGGAAGCTATCAAAAAGTCAAACAGAATCAAATATAAAAAAATGAAGAAAAGAAACCCTAGGTTAATCATTAAAAATATTGAGGACGACATAGCCTCAAACAATATAGTTGACAATATCATTGCCCAAAATGGAGATATTCCTCTCAAAAAAAGGAGATGATTCGCCCAGTCATAATTCTTACTCCAACAGGAACCCCTATATGCTGACAATATACTACTACTTGTTAGACGACGCCAGTTTGATGAATTACAGACAATGACAAACTTAGCACTAATATGACTTGCACAGTGGGATAGACGGAACAAATTGCAATTTAACCCTGATAAGACTAAACATATCATATTTACTTGAAGAAGGAATCCACCTCAATTGAACATAAAACTCAACAGGACCCTACTAACAAAACAAGATACACTTCAATACCTTGGCGAACTTTTTGATCGAAAATCAATTGGAACCGCCTTATAGACAACATTTACAACAAAACACTGCAGACTATAAATCAAATGTCAATTGCTGCAAGAGTTGCTTGGGGTTTGAAGTCTAATGTTTTAAAAATTATATATGAAGCAGCTTTACTCCCAAAAATAATGTAAGCAGTTCATATATGGGATCCAGGTATATATGAAAATAAATGTGACCAAGCTCCAAAGGCTTCATTGACCGCAATTAAAATTTGCAAAGGATTTAGAATGTTTTCATTTGAGGCAGCAACTATTCTTGCTGGTATAGCACCACTCACGTTAAAAATAGAAGAAGCTGTGTCATTATTTAGTTTTAAAAAATGTCGGAAAACTATTTTAAATCTGACCTACAACAAAGCAGAAAATAAAATCGACTGATGTAATCGGTTAAATCCACCTTTCTATTCACTCGTAAACTCACAGACCAATACTTCAATCACTAACTGTAGTCACATATACACAGACGGAAGCAAAGATGATGACAACGTGAGATGTGCATGGTTTGGAGAAAATAAGTCTGGCTTGGTTACCAAAAAACTGTATAAATTGAGCTCCTGGTGCTCAAACAACCAAGCCAAGAAATGTGCTGTTTTAAAGGCTGTAAAATTTCTATATGAGCATCCGTCACGACTTACACGCACATTAACATACACTGACAACAAGAATATTATTCATTCCATTAAAAATGTTAACATACACGACCTTTTAACAGAAGACATTAGATGAGATTAACTTTGATAAAATTGATGGCAATTCGGAAAGAGGGTCATGATAGCATTGGTTAAAGCACATGCAGGGAATCACGGCAATGAAAGAGCAGACCGTTTAGCTAAAGAGGCAGCAAACAGCGAGCTCTTCCCATCTTACAGTAAGTTCTAACTAACAGAAGAGACAATTAAAAAATGGAACACTACATGGACTTCATTGACAAAATCACCCAGCCTACACAGATACATTCCTCACATAACAATCGAAAATTACAAACAATTACACATTTCAGATTTCAAATTAACACAATTTTTAACAGAACATGGAAACACAAAACAGTATCTGAAACGGTTAAACATCATAAGAACAGACAGGTGTGATGAAGATTGACAGACCCATACTTTCAGACACATACTGTATGACTGTTCAGGATGCGACAGACAACAAATTAAATTGATAAAAAACATAATACTCAAATTAATTTTTTCTAAATTGAAAATAGACTTACTATTATTTATAAAAGAAATTTATTTTTATCAACTCTAAGACTTAAGAAGGGCAATTCACAAGTTACATAGTTTTTCAAGTTACTGATTTATACACAAGTAACTTATTGTGTATACATTTTTATTAACTACTGTCGCTAATAATAATGTACTGTACTTATAACTTATTCATTGATGTTTTTAGTTATATAAATTATTTTATAAAACCTTCTTGCTGTGCTTAAAGTACTAATTTTGTTTCATTTTTGTTTATTTTCATATTTGTTAAATTTTATTTTATTTTATAATTTATGATTACGAATTTAATTTAATTTTATTCTTGGGGTCCTCATATTAAAAAAAAAAAACGCCAATCACTGAATCTTAAACTGAACTTAATGTATTCTTTATTCAGGAAAAACTCCAAATTAGAAACAAGACAAAAATTAAACATTACTTACTAAAACCAGTTTGGATATATGCATTATAAATTTATGGCATCGCTAAACAGACTCAAAGAAAACGATTACAAACTTTCCAATCAAAATTACTCAGACTTGTAACAAAAGCACTCTGGTGTGTCAATAACTCTACATACTGATTTAAAAATACTGACGGTTGATGAACACATACGGACATACTACTAATGCTTTCAAGAAAAACTACACGGACATCCAAACCCATTAATAGAACAAATGGCCTCGACTCTCATGCCTGAGAACACTAGGAGGAGAAAAAGAATGTGGATGAGGGATTTATTATCATAGGAAATTTAATCAAGCCAAGAGATAGGTACCGCTGGGTACTGTTCTTCTTCATGCCTCTCATGCCATTGTATTTTATCTTACTGTCAGCCAATCTGCTGACTGTCATTGTTTAGAATAGAATAGAATAGAATAGAAAATAAACTTTATTCTGGGACCAAGTCCCTTTAGAATAACAATAATGGACAAATTAAAAAACATAACATTCATCTGGCCAGAAGGCTACATAATAACACAAATCATGAAATAATCAAGTGTGAACAAAAACATGGTAAAAATAGAAATAGATAAGAAAAAAAATAAGTAAAATACAACGAACTTGACTGCTTTTTAACTAATTGTAAAAAATAAATATATTTATATTACCAAACTAATGATTAATAATATTAATACAGTAGTTGATGACGAAATTACTAACTAAGATAATTGATTGGCATAGTATGCGATAATATATTTAAAAAGTCGGTGTCATCGTTGATGTAGGAAAAATAAACAAAACAAGGGTAGCGGGATCGAGTTTACAATACTGTTATATTCAAGCATACCTTTGACCTGCTTGGAGAGCGACTTTTTGAGATGCCAAGAGATGATGGAAAAGCAGGGATTTGAATGAAGCTAGTGAAGAGGAATGGCGGATGAAAGGAGGGATTGAATTCCACACAGTGGTGGAACGGGCGAGGAAGGAGCGCTCGAATGCCTTAGTTCTGTGGGAAGGAATGTAGAAATCGGAAAGGCGAGATCTTGTTTTGTGCAGCTGGACAGAGGATTTGAATGGGAGGAGACTATAGATATATGAAGGGTGTTGCGAGTTGATGGATTGGTATAGAAAAACGCTAAGGAAATATTGTCTACGGATGGGAGGGAAGAGCCACTTTAACTCATCATAGTGATGTGACACCCGGGATCGCCTCGGAGTACCGAGGACAAATCTTAAAGCGCAGTTCATTATTCTTTTTAAGCGGCTCTCAAGCATTTTCGAGAGGCCCCCGTATACCACACTACAGTAGTCGAAGTGGGGGAAGATGAGGGATGATACGAGCAGCTTCCGAGTAGGTTGAGTAAGGAGATGCCGGGAACGATGGAATAATTTTAGGGAACTAATTATTCGTCGGGATATTTGGGTGACATGTGGTTTCCAGGAAAGGTTTTGGTCGATGGTAATGCCTAGGTTTTTAACGGAGGAGCTGAAACTGATGGGGTGGTCGTTTAGGATTAATGTTGGAAGGGTGGGGATAGTTGCAAGGAGAGAGTTGGAACCTAGAACGATGGCCTGGGTTTTCATTGCGTTCAGTTCCAGTTTGTTCAGCTTTGCCCAGGTACTGATTCGATCTAGGTCTTGCTGAACACTGGCGAACGCATATGAAAGCCCGGATGGAGGAAAGGATAAATAGATTTGGAAGTCGTCAGCATATAGATGGTAGGAACAGTGGTGAACAGATTTAGGAAGATCATTGATGTAACAGTTGAAAAGGAGAGGAGAGATGCTTGAGCCCTGAGCCACACCTGAGGATAGAGTACGGAAACAGGAAAGGGGTTGGTTGGGCATAGAGACCGCTTGGGACCTATCAGAGAGGAAGGATTGGAACCATAGAATAGAACTGTAGGAAAAAGACAATGACTTTAGTTTGGAGAAAAGGATAGAATGGTCCAAGGAATCGAAAGCTTTAGAAAAGTCTAGGAGGATTAGCACGGTTATTTGTCTGTTGTCCATGGCTTTATATATGTCATTGGTGATTTTGGTAAGGGCAGATTGAGTGGAAAAACCAGGGCGAAAGCCTGATTGAAGCGGAACGAGGAGTTTGGACTGTTCGAGAAAATTTGATATTTGAGACTGGACTATTCTTTCGAGAGGTTTGGAAAGGTTGGAAAGTAAGGAGATTGGCCGGTAGTCCTTGGGAGATAATGGGGTTGGGGTTTTATTTATAGGATGGACTAGGGATTTTTTCCAGGAAGTCGGGAATACTGCTTTTTGTAGTGAGAAGTTATAAATGAAAAGTAGGACAGGTAGGATATCAATGAGGCATAATTTGAGTAGTTTGACGGGTATCTCATCTAGTCCGGTAGAACTGGAGCGGGATTTAAGAACGGAGGAAATAATGTCTGTAGGTGATATGTCTGAGAAATAGAAATTGTCGGGGTTGAAAGATGGCGTTGATGAAAAGACGGAGGAGGAGGATTTTGATGAGTTAATTGAGGCAGACAAAAAATATGAGTTCATTTCGTCAGGAGAAGCGGGGAAGGCTCTTGAGGATGTTGGATTGCAAAGGGCGAGCTTTCGTAGGAGTTGCCATTTAGATTTAGGATCGGGAGCAGTGGAAAGGGCTTCGTGGAAGTATTTGGATTTTGTTTGTCTGATTGTAGATTGTGTCAAATTGCGAAGAGCCCTGAACGCTTGGTAGTCATCGGTAAGCCTAGTGCGTCTAAAGCGTCTACGAGCAGCATCACGTTTCCTTTGCAGGTCTTTAATTTTTTGACACATCCAAGGAGCAGGAGGGTGGCGGAAGGTTATGGATTTGAGAGGAGCGTGGGTATCCAGGATGCTTTTAAGATTGGCAGTAAGTATGTCGACCATTGAATCGACGGTGGTACAGGAATAAATTTGGTTCCAATTCAGGGTTTCGAGGGAAGGAGATATATTTTCAGAAGTGAGTCCGTCTAGATTGCGAAATGTTATAGTTTTCGGTAGGATTTCTGGGGTATGAATATTATATGAGATTTGGATTAAATCGTGAGAGGACAAAAAAGGGACAGGTAATTGTGAGGAAGAAAGGAGTCTCTGGGATGAGTCAATGATGAACAGGTCCAACCAGGAGTCAGATCGGAGTGTGTGATGGGTAGGAGAGAAAGAGACAATGGAGAGATGCAGAGAGTAAAAAAGGTTTTCAAGATATATTTTGTCATTTGATTGAACCAGAAGATTGGTATTAAAGTCACCGGAGATTATTATGTGGTCGTAGAGAGGAACATGGTTATAAAGGATCGACTCAAAGATAGGATCAAAAGGGACCAAAGGAGGGCGATACACTACAACGTATAGGAGAGGATTGGGTTTGCATGAAATCTCGACACCAAGGAATTCTATGTGAGGGAAATTGGACACTGGTGAGGAAAACAGGATGCGTGATTTTAGGGAATTATGGACGTAAAGACCTACACCTCCTCCAGTCCGGTCAACTCGGTCGTGGCGGAGGAAGGAATAGTCAGGTAAGGAAACAGTGGAGGACGGGATATAGGGTTTTAGCCAAGTTTCTGAGATTCCAATGGTGTGGAAAAAATTTTGGGTAAAATATTGCTGAAATTCGTCAAAGTGAGCGGGCAAGGATTGGGAGTTAATGTGACAGGAGGTTAGGACATTAGACATGGTGGGGAAGCAGAAGAGAAGCTCTCAGTAATTGAGGAGAGGAAGCTATGGGGAGTGAGTTTTATTGGCAGAGCTAATTGAAGAGATTGAAAATGTGGAGAGAAGATTATCCGAGGCGAGTTATTATTAAAATCCGCTATAGATCTTGATGCTAATGAAGGGATATTGAAATTAAGGAATAGCGAAAGGAAAAATGATACATAGATAAAAAAATAAGTTAAACAACAGACAACAAAAAAAAGATATAAGATTAAATAAAGAATGAAAACTAGTTTTATGTGAGGAAAAAAAGTCAATTTCGCAATATAATACATTGGAAAAAATAAAATTTTTATAGAACGTTTGAGTTTGTGGGGGTGATTCAAGATGAACCCGTGAGCGCCGTTGTGAGAGTCATGGTTATCCGTGAGGCATGAAGGCATACCGGTCTTCACTAGTCATTCGAAAATATCCAGGTCTTGAGCTTGATCGATGTAGACCACTCGGTGTCCATCTTCTTTTCTACACCGCACTCTACCCCCAGAGAACCAGACATATTTTATTTTCCCCGCCGCCCTCTTCTGACGTGCAAGCCAGTAGAGGTGCCTATTAGTTCCTGTCATTTCCTCACTTAAATAAATGCGGTGGCAGTCATTGTTCTATGTAAATAGGTGTCGATGTAAATATAAAGAGAAGAAAAAAAAAATTTATTCTCACATGTAAATTATTAATTTAGTCAAACTGTAAATTTTTAATTTCTTATATTGTTAACTTATACTAAAATGTATTCTAAGGTAATTTTATAAACTTATCTGTACTTATTAAAGCCACATGTAATGTGCTTATTTAAGCATGGATCATGTTCTAATATTAATAAACGGTCCCTCCATGGGGAGAAAAAAGATGGAAAAAAAATAATATATATATGCACATTCCAGCAATAACTTTGATAGGTAGAATCATAAAATAAGGGCTGAAACCACTCGAAAATTCTACAATATTAAAAAAGCTTTAATCATCATGTATTTTATTTGAGTCATTGGGCACAAAAAGAGTACAATCAAAAGATTTTTAAGTTTATTGATAATTTAAACAATGTAATTATTGTTTGTTTCCGATTTTACAGTTAAAGAAAGAACTGCGACCGTGAAAATTTTTTAATCTGATTTTTTAAAAATTACATGTTGAAGATCTACATTGCCGAATTTCACAAATTGTTTAGTGTCCATGTTTGTATATTTGGTAGGTCTAGCTCAAAAACAAGTTTTATGAAACCAAAATTAATTATTAAGATAGGTATATGCCGTCATCTACTTTCTGGTTAAAATCAGAGTTACCTTTTTATATCATCAATTTAATAATTGATAACAATTAACATGAACCATCTCCCGCTTCAAACAGACAAAATAAAAGTCATGCAGCGGGATTTGAACCAGGATTTCCGGCATGGCAGATCAGTGCTCTACCACTGAGTCACTCCGCTCCCCAATAGAGGGTGATAAACAGTGCCTAAATTTAAGAGACTATTGTAAATATAAATCTCTTATTACATTGTTGATTATTATCTAATGAAAACTTACTAAAATGTTTCCACAAAAACTAAATTGATTTCCTATTAAAAATAAGTTTATTTAAAATATGGAGGAGGTAAGTGAAACTTTTGATATGAGCACTATAATTATAAAAAACTGTAAGTTTGAATTTTGATTAAATCTTTTATGAATAATTATTATATAACACTTATAATAATGAGTATTGCATAATTTATAACAAGTAAAGGTTTATTATGTAAATTTAAAAGTTAGCCTTGACCTATCTCAAAAAAAAAAAAAGAAAAAGAAAAACAACAAAAACCATTGGAGAACCAATAGAAAATAAACAGTTCATGATCAATTTTAAGTGTTAAAATATAAAAAAAAAATAAAGAATAGAAATAGCAGCTTATTTTAAAAAAAGAGTTATTTGTAAAATTTAAAAACAGAATAACTACGTGACACGTAAAAAAAAAACTTACCCATGACAAAAACCATAAACAAGAAGGCGATCATTATTGTTCGCCCATTGACAAATTCCTATAGTTAATATTTCTGTGATGGTACAGCTATCAAATAGTTGAACTTCTGCTACTTTAGCTGCAGGCCTTCCTGGAATAAATTCCCAGAAATGAAGTCGATACCTAGAATTTAATAAAAATAATTAATACATTATTTTAAAAATAAATACATACATTTTAATGCTACAAAAAGTCTAAGAACAAATTAATAAAAGAAAGTATTATTACTGAGCAATTACATAAACAAAATTTTTATAAAGCACAATAATGTTTTAAAGTACCAGAAGGGTTGAGCAAGCTAAGGTTGTTGCACCGGGAAAACTACAAAAAGCATTGTCAGAATAGAAATAATATAATTTATCAGTAAAAACTATCTTATTTCAGCTTTAGAGAAGAAACAGATCGAGTGGGAAACTAAGAAAGGATTCTTTCGAAATCAAGGATCACAATTATTTAAACCACAAATTGAATATCCGATTAATAATTAATATTTTTAATTGTAAAGGTGATAATAGCAATATTAGGATATATGATGGCAATTCAGAAAGTAAGGAACGTTTTGGAACTTAAAAAAAAAAAAAACAAGTACAAGAAAAACATTTTATTACATGTGAAAGAGGGCCTAAAATATTACTTTAACATAATCACCATTCAAATTCAAGCACTTATCATAGCGGTGGACAAGCTTTGAAATTCCTGTGTCATAGAATGTGATCTCAGCCACTTAGTGATGCGTACCTGGAGCTCCTCATCGTCGTCAAAAGACTATGTTGCTAGCCAGGTCTTCATTTTCGGGAACAAGTGAAAATCACTTGGAGCAAGGTCAGAACTGTAGGGGTGATGAGGGAAAACTTCCCAATTGAATGAGTTCAGGAGCTCTTGCGTACAGTTTGCTGTGTGAGGTCCGGCATTGTCATGCAAAAGCAAAATTTCTTGATGACAACTTTCCTCGGCAATTGTTTAGGACAGCTCTCTTAAGGTTTGGCAATGTTTGACAGTACCAACAAAAATGAATCATAGATCGCACCTCACAACTGGTGGGATTTTGGATTGCAGCACACATTTCAAATTTGAATATAAATAAAAAGTGGTAGCAAGGAGATGTTCCCGTTGTCACAGCTGGACATTAACTGAGGTGCCGAGCACGAGCACACCAATATACACGCTATTGGCATGTGCCAGATAGCATCAGGTGGAAACGTTCCTTACTTTCTGAATATCCCTCGTAAATAATCAATATTTTTTAAAATGCTATTTGTAAGTTATTTAAAGGGAGCGGAGTGGCTCAGTGGTAGAGCACTGATCTGCTATGCCGAAAATCCTGGTTCAAATCCCGCTGCAGACCATGACTTTTATTTAGTCTGTTTGCAGCGGGAGATGGATCATATAGGATCTAGGACCCTCCTGGGACCTATCCAGCCTCTATAAGGTATTATAAAAATAGGGTACCCAAAAATAAGGGGGAAAATCTGGCGGTTGAGCGTGACCTAGGACATGTCCCCTCCTTGCAGAACCGTTGTCCATAAAAAAGTACAGTCTCTACCATGTACTGAACCCCAGACCCTTCATGGGTTGTAGTGGTACAGGTTTTTATTTTTTTTTATATTTAAAATAGTTTTTCTTCATTATTAAATTTATAAGAGATGTATTGTAGTTTCTATATTTATAATGGATAAGGATGTAAAAAAGGTTAAATTTAAAGGGATATAATTCAGATCTTGCAGTACTTATAAAAAGTTCACCAAGGGTATCGTTAATGGAAGGGAAAAGCTAAGATAATTCATAAATATAGATGGAAATTTCAAGATTCACAAACCCTAATTGCAATCAAGATTATCAGGTCTAGGTAAAACAGAGATGGCAATGTAGTATAACTGATGTGAGATCTTATTGTGGGACGGATCATGAATTAGTAATTGCAAAACATTGACAAAAACTTGATATGAGAACAAAATATGACATTTGTTCTGAATTTGATCTAGATAAATTGAAAACCCTTAAATTAAAAACCAATTCACACTAAAAATCCAGAAAAAATTGTAGCTTAAGAATCTTAATATGATGATTGTTGATAGATATTAGGGTGAATATTAATGAGATTGGCAATTTGCACCTGAGAAAAATAAGTATACAAAGTAAAAATATTGTTTGGCTATTGGAGAACAAAAATTGACTAAGCATGTGCCAAAAAAGAAAAATTGTGAAATTAAAACTGCTAAACATTCTCAGCAAAAACATTCTTGATGTAACTAATCTTGGCGATCTCATGGGCATTTTTAATTAGATTAAAATAGTTTTGAGAGTAACAGAAATAATAGTTAATACCTACTATCTTAATATCAGTGTTGAAAAACTATTAAAAGAAGAACCGAGTAAAGAGGAAACCAAAACAGTCATTAGAAAATTGAGATGTTATAAAGCAACAGTAATTAACAATATTCATAGAACTAGTGAAAAAGTGTGGGAGAGTAGTAGTTTCTATGGTTCACCATTTAGCACAAAAAAATCAGGAAAAATAGGAAATATTAGAAGAATGGAAAGAATGTGGACTCTTGCCGATCCACAAAAAGGGGCCAAGGATAGATTGTAATATGATTCTCTTCTACCACCAAGATATAAACTAATCGAATTATGGAATACACCTTCGATGATTAACTATAAGATTTTAAATGAAATCCTTCAAAATCGAAGATTTTCCTTATTCATTTAACAGTTAGCTTTTATGCCTCATTCCAAGGAAACAAATATGAATCCAAATTAATTTTAAAAACTTATAGTTACATAGGTTCACCATTTCATAAACTAGGAGGTGAAAGTAAATGCTTATAAATGTATAGATAAGAAAAATAAGTGTTTCAATTTTTAAGACAGTGTATTGGAGGATATTTTGAGGAATTTCAACCATTTGAAAAATGGAACCCATACCTATTCTGTTAATATAAAAAGATAGAAGCAGGGATAGAAAAAGGTTTAAGTTATTTAAGTAATGTAATTACATAGGATGTAAATAATATTTCTCTGACCAATTTTCTCTTTCCCAAAAGTAAAGCACGTTACAAAGACCAAAATATAACAAACACATTTCTGCTTGTTATAACCCAAAACCACTGAATTAGCAAGACAGTTGCTTATCTGTCCAATTACTAATTTTATATAACTAAATTCTTGTCAAAAATAATTAATCCAGCAATATATAATAGAAGGGAGGATCTAGCTATAATAATATGTACTTATGTAGTAATTCATGACATAAAAAGAAATTAAAAATAAATATAATTATTACAGATGTAATACTTTGACAATGGTGGACAATATAAAACCAACAATGAGAAATTTATATAAATTAGCATAATAATTTACCAATTAATATATTTGAAAAAAGGGTTGACAACATGGAAATCAAAATGCTATAACTGAATACAATTATGTTGTTCAAAAGTATACAAATTAAGAACTTTATAATAAGATTTCATAAATAAAAACTAATTATTGCATTAAGAAAAAACTGTATCACTAAATCTAACTACATCAGAAAAACTAAATTATGTTCAACTAACCAAGTACTTAACAATAAACATAAAATTAGCAAAATGGCATAATAAAAATTAGCAATAAGACCAATCCGAAAATTAAATTAAATAAAAAATAAGTTTGGTGGTGATGTTAGTTATAACTCACTGTATTGACAATAGTATGAACTAAATCAATAATTGAATCAAGGTCTGTTTTGTTATTACACATATCTCATAAACTACTAAACCTACATTTAAATTACTAACCTGTAAACCATGTTAGGTGAATAGTCCGAAGAAGTGTCACAACTGTAAGTATATGTGAGAAGCAATTGTCCACATCTTGTCACTCCCATTAAAATGTGACTAGAATAAAAGAACAGTACCATATCATATTTAGGCAAAAGCTCATACGATTTATGATAACATTAAATAATATATTGTGAAACAAATAGTAAAATACAAAACAAATAGAAATATTTAAAGCACATACTTATCCAGGTTGGGTATTGTATCTGCAAGTCTAAATATAAGCCTACGAGGTATGGCATTAAATAGTTGTTTTGCAGGTTCATAATTAAGTGGTACACCTCTGACGAAATGTCCATAGACCTGAAATAGTTTATTTTAAAGATAGTCAAACCAATACAGGGAAGGTTATTTTACTAAAATCTGTTGTAAATCAATTCTCACCTCCCTATTGTACAATTTTTGTAATAAATGCTGTTTTCTATACTTTGAATGATTCATTTCGGCTTAAATTTTAGCCTAGGTACATACTATCCAGACTTAAAAGACACAAACATCTCCTTAACACTGTTATAACCGACTGGTATGGCGTCTGCCTCATAGAGTACGTCTGCATTAGAAATCAATTCATACACCTCTATAAAAATATTCGAAAAGAACATCTTACCAATTTAATTCTTAATTTATAGAACTATAAACTTTGATCTTTGATTATCATAATTTTCGCTCCTTATTGTTTATACCTTTAACAGTATTTAAGAACTGTTATTTAAACATATCATGAATGATAACAAACATTACTATAAACTAAATAAAGAGTACTTATTTCAATTTCAACTATACCAATACATTTAAAATTACGCAGTCAACATAGAAGTCTGGGGACGTCTATTTACACATCCGGAAGAGGTCTGCGGGGGGCTACCTCCAGACAAGAGAAAAAGAGAGTATGAATTTTTGGAATAATTTTATGTCATACGTTCAACATTAGTATTCTTTAAAAAAAACGAGATTTGTTTCATGATGAATTAAGAGCTTATTTTCTATTTTGAAACTCTCGGAAGAATAACATGTAAAATTTAAAAATGTATGCTCCCGGAGTCTTATATAAAAGGACGTAGAAAAAGTGTTTATAAAAAAAAAACGGATACATGAAAAAATAGAAAGATACATGAAATAATTACTAAGTGAAATTGAAAAATTCATAATCCAAAGGCTTTTGTCTCTAAAATACCAGAAAATGACTAACCAATAAAAGATTCGTCAATGCAGGACATACACAAAGCACTAATAATAATGAATATCAAATATAGCAAATCTCTCATCTATAATCCAACACTCGCATCAATCAGAGTCTAAGTCTAATAATCAGTCTATTGCCACGTGATGTCCCACTGTTTCCGAAAACCGGAACTAGAGGATAAGATGGAGGATGGGTTTTTGATAGTTTATGATTAGATTGTGAACACGAAAAGCAATTCGGAACCCTCATGTACATCAGCGTTATAAGCCTACTCTTCCTCCTCAAAGCCTAAAATATATAAACGCCAACTGTGAAGGGTGTGCGAAGAAAACCCCCGATTCGGAGGATGAAGAATCAAAAGAGAGTCTCTTACCGGTAACCAAAAAAAAAAAATGGATACATCACTGAGGAAGTTTCTGAATCATATACATATCTACACATAAATATCTACATATACATATCTACACATACATATCTGAATTATATACATATCTGAATGAATTATATACATATCTTTTAAATATTTTTGAAAGATAAAATACTTTTATAAGAAAACAACATTTTGTTGAATTTAAGTTTATTTTTTTTACATGAATTATTTAATAATAGTTCGCGTTGATCACGCAAATGTGACTAGATAAAATATTATATTTTTATGGTTTTAGTTGAGACTTAAGTAAAACCAGTTCTTCAAACATTTTATCACCCAGTTTTCTGTTAATATCATACCCCCAAAAAAGAATACACAGGGGTAGAACTTGGTAAACAGGCATTATATTTGATTTTTTTTTTTGCTGTAGGAAAAGCATTTAAGCTGGTATCTTTATTATTTAGGTACTGCAGTATTCCAAATCACTGGTACTAGATACTGCGTTTTCGCAACTTGCAATAGAGGGATCAGAATCTTTTGGTACCCATTTCATTTTAAAGAACTGATGTGACACTGAGGCTGTTATTGCATCATTTGATGCAGGCTTTAACTGCAAAAACTTTTTAAAACGCCTATTTAGATTTTTTCAAAGACATCTAGCAGAGAGCTGCATTATTTTAGATTTTCCATCCTAAGAGATTTGATATTATGTTGATTTCTTATTAGCTCAGGTAACAGACAACCATAATAAGTGCCCTTTTCCCCTTGCAAGCTTTGAATAGCTTCTGCTATTGACTTCGTAGCCGATAACATTTGTAGAAAGAAAGAGTCACCATCTATCAATTTGGTCTCAGACTAAAATTTCAACGGCGTGTTCAGTTTGATCTACGATGGCATTTAAAATTTATGTCACCATAGAATCTTGTTGCATTTTTTGACTAAATGCATAGATTACTATTACTAAAAGTATTTTAGCAAACCGTATTTACAAAATACAAAGATACCAAACAAAAGGTATTTAAATACAAGATACAAAATGAATTTTAAAAAAGTATTTAAGATACAAGATGAAAATACGTATTTTGTATCTTGTACCTGTATTTCAGATACTTGTACCTCAAATAAGTCACATCTCTGGCTATAGACAGCTACCAAGTACTAATTAGTAACTCACCAAATTGTAAAGGCCTATGTTTCTTCTCTGTATAGAACAAGTTATTGGAAAGCCTCCAGTCTCCACATCAAGCCATTCTCAGTAATATGAGCCAAAAAAGGCAGAGGGACAACAGACTGGTGGAAGGAGAGTGCTATGATGTAGAAGAGGGAATGGGGAGGAATGCTTTGCTTCTCCTAATTGAGATATTATCTTCATGCCAAGATATTTATTCACTAAGTATATTCAGTGTAATAGGATAAGCCCTGTCAGTCTTGTCCTTAAAGAGAATGGCATGAGCCTTGGTAGCAGCCATTTACAACTTTTTCCTCTTCCACCAGATTTCTTAGATGCAAAAGAATGTAAGAAGAGACTTTATATAAGTTCAAAATATCAATTGTATAAAAATAGGTATGTTTTAAGTAAAGTAAGTGATAATACAATCAGGCTATATTGGACTAAAATTCATATAAAAAACGGCAAGGATATGGTATTTATGATATTATGATATATATTGATGATATTTAGGTTGGGATATAGATAACTAAACAAATTAACGCCTTACAGTAATAGTGAGCTTGGAAGTAGTGATAATAATGGTGAATTGAGTATAGTACTGTTTTAGGTTATGACGGAAAGAAATTAAAATGAAATGGAGGAGGGAGGGTGAGTAAATAGTGCAAAACATAAGTTACCTGTGGGGAGGGGGGAACTGGGGGTTGGGTCCTCTCTGGCTATGAAACACTGACTGATATAAAATTGGGAAGGAAGGATGTTCCCTCACCCTTACTAAGTGTAAAAAAAAATTTCCCAGAATATAAAAGCCGTTACAATGGCTGTAAGTAACGTATAAAGGGAAAGAAGCAAATAGTGTAGAAGCCTCATATAAAGACTTGAAAATCCACACACACACACACACACCCACATACATATACTCGTATGTATATATATATATATATATATATATATATATATATATATACACACACATACATACATATATATATATATATATATATATATATATATATATATATATATATATATATATATATATACATATAGATACACGCACAAAACATACATACGTGTACTTATACACATACATATAATATTGGCACGCGGGGGGGGGTGAGGGGAGGAGGGGAGAAAGTCATTAGGAAGCGGGGGTGGTTTGTTCTTTTGTATTAGGTCTAGTATGTGTCTGTAAACTATTGATAGGTTATTTTTGTCAGTCTTTATGTTTAACGGATTTTTTTCAAGGTTAATATATAATGATTCTGTAATTAGGAACTGTGGCGAGAACAGAGGATTGGTCAAATTTAAACGTGTGGTTAAGGGTTAAAGCATGTTCTGATAATTTGGAAGCAGATATGTTCAGGGTAGATATAGAGGTCTTATGTTGTGATAGTCGTCTGTAAAAGTGGTTTTTTGTTTCCCCAATGTAGGAGGAGGTACAGTTTGGGGCAGAGCAGGGGATCCGGTACACAATGTTGGAGAGATTTTTAATGGGGATCGGGTCTTTTAAATTAGTGAATAGTTGGGATAATTTGTGGTATGGCTTAAAACCAAGGCGAAGGTTGGGAAAGGTAATATTTAAAATTTTTTGGATGTTGTCAGACAGACCAGGAATATAAGGAAAAGATCGGTATATGAAGGAACTGGGGGTCGGTACTGTTGGGTACGGGGAGGGGTAAATTACATTACTAGGGTTTTTAAGGGGGTCTAGTAGTTTATTGGTAATGTGGGCTGGGAAGTTATTAGAGAGTAGTATGTTTTGGATTCGTAGGATGTTTCGATAGATAGCCGCAACCTCACGCAGCAGCAGAAGAGGAGACTGGCGACGATCCAGAGACTGGCTCTGCTACGGGTCACGAAGGCGTATAGAACGGTGTCGCATGAGGCGGTGCAGGTGCTTGCCGGAGCCATGCCCCTGGACCTCCTCCTCAGGGAGGATGCCCTTAAGTATGGTGCGAAGAGGCAGGGGCTGGAGACGCTCCCGGAGGGACTCCGTCAGAGGATCGGCGAGACCCCGAACCTGTGGAAGAGGATATTGAGGGAGGACTCGATAGAGCAGTGGAACGGACGGTGGGTGACGAGCCAGAAGGGCTCTACGTTGAGAAAGTTCTTTCCCACCGTCCAGTCGAGGTTGTCTGCGACATGGGTCCTCCCGGACTACTGGGTCTCGCAGATGCTGACGGGACACGGTGGGTTCCGGGGAAAGCTCAGTGAGCATAGAAGAGAGGTCGACCCCCGGTGCCCCACCTCTGGAGTCCCAGAAACGGCGGAGCATGTGTTGCTCTCCTGCACCGCGATGGAAGGACACCGTGCCAGGATGTCGAGGAAAACCGGGATCATCGTCCTCGCCGAGGAAGACTTCCCCCGCCTCATGGAGGAGGACAATTACCCCCATTTCAGGGAGTTTGTCTACGGGTGGAAAGAGATGGTCGGTCCTGCGCATTTTACCATCAGCAGGATACGACCACCCGGCGAGCCACCAGACCAGGAGACACCAACGCATTCGCAGGAGGACGTCCCCCAGGAGGAGACGACTGAGGGAGTGGACTGGCCGGATGCGGACCGGACGGATGTGGCGGACCAGGAGGGCTGGACGGCAACCGGACGGATGCAGACCGGCCAGGAGGCCTTTAAGGTGCTGCCCCACCAGTAAGGTGCACATCCGTGCACCGGGCAGCACCACAGATTTTTATATTGTTTTAATATTGTACCCAGGAGATAAATGGTACTCCCCCTTATTTATGTGTAATAAGAATTTATTTAAATAAAGAGTTGTTTTTTGGCAGTGGTGGGCGTGCGTAAACCCAACGTATTGTTACGGGCTACTGGGTATTAAAAATGAATTAAACAATTCCTTAATCAAAGATACTAATATTTATTAACAAAATGATAAAAAGGATACAATTAAACTATTAACAATTAAATTATTAAACTAATATAAATTTATAATGACAATATTCTAAATATTGTAATCTAGGCCTAACTCTTATTTAATTATTACAATAATATAAGACTAATTCTAGATAGCTTAACTAGTTACAGTAGTTTCTATGAATATTATAAAATTACTACTATCTATAACTAATAGTTAACACTTACAGTTCACTAGTCCACCGACCGTAAGATTCTTCAAGTATCACAAACTGACACACAGTAACAAACAGAAACAGTTTATTACACTCGCGAGACTGTCACAGTTCACTGATACACTTATTACACGGGCCGGTTCAACACTGACTAGTTTATCACACTGACACTCACTTATTACACTTATCACAGATCTTCACTGGTCTACTCTCAGGCTAAGACTGACTGACTCGAGGTGAGGGAAGTCTTTTTATAGGCAAGGCCGAATATATTAGAACACGGAGGGGCCAGACAATTCTGGAATATTCTTAATCCTTTGCCGACAAAAGGAGACGATCTAGAACCGTCCTAATCCTATTTTAACTTCTCCCGCCGACGGATTTAAGCCGCTAATCCTCTTGCTTACGTCTTCCTGCCGGCGCCCGTAACACTGCCCCCTCCTTAAAAGTGCTCTGCCCCAGAGCAAGTCCGGAGAAATCGGGCATTTATGAGCTTCTACTGATGGAGACGCACTTTCTTTCCAGGGGTTGAACGAGCACACCAATATGGCAACTCCAGAGTTGGCGAATGTCTGTTCGATCATGTCCCTGACAATCTTCCACTCAAAGCCGTCGTATCCACAGCCCAACTTCGGAATAGCGAGCTTAGTGACACGCAGTCTCAGAAGCTTACTCCGAAGGTCGTCGAGGCTTCGCCGCGGTGCGTCATACGTCGGCTTCTGATCAGTGGCACGCTTGGTAACCAAGTAAAACAGGTGTCGTCCTTTGTGCGGCTGGTGGAGTGCCTTCCCGACACTTGGTCCTTGGCGTTCCAGCTCCTCAGTTCCGCCGAACTTCTTCCTGAAGACCGTTGCAATCCCTCGAGAAGTTCTCAGATCTTCGGCAACGCAATGGGCCAGATAATACTCCACTGGTAACGAGAAGATATCCCTGTAGATTACCTGAGTTACTCTACGGGTCCCTGGTACTTTAGTATGAGCAACTGAGTTATTTGTCTTGACGTTGTTTAGGTACCTGACCTGCTGGTCTTCTTTCGGGCCGTGGTCTCCTTTGTACGGGGCCAGTCTATTGAAATGAACTACCTTGGGTTTTCCTTTAGGCTGCTTCCTGATCCTATATATGACGTCATTGATCCTCTTGACGATCTCAAACGAGCCGTCCCAGGAGTTCTGAAATTTAGGTGAGTAGCCTCGCCTTCTTCGAGGATCATGTAGCCAGACCAAGTCTCCAGGTTGGTAGCCACCCTTCTCAGCCCTGATGTCGTAACGCTCCTTCATTCTGTCACTGGCTCCCTGGATGTTTGTGCGAACCTTCTCGTGGATATTATCCATTCGCTTCCGTAGATCCGAGACGTACTCCTCTCCGCCAATTTCCTCATCAGGCTTGAAACCGAATTTCAGATCACAAGGCAACCGAAGTTCTCTGCCGAATACCACATTTGCGGGAGTCTGCCCCGTTGCCTCACTGACTGAACTGCGGTAGGCCAACAGGAACAGGTGAAGATACTGGTCCCAGTCTCGCTGATGGTCGGAGACCACTTTGGACAAATATCGACCCATAGTCCTGTTCAGGCGCTCCACCATGCCATCGGATTGAGGGTGAAGAGGTGTCGTCCTGGTCTTCCGTATTCCCAGTGCTTCGCACATCCCGGAGAAGACTGCAGACTCGAAGTTTCGTCCCTGGTCAGAGTGAAGTTCCATAGGTACCCCAAACCTACTGACGAGCTGCTTCACCAGTACGTCCGCAACCGTGACTGCCTCCTGATTCGGAAGGGCGTAAGCTTCCACCCACTTGGAAAAGTAGTCCATGGCCACGAGAATATACCGGTTACCTTCATCCGTCACAGGGAAAGGGCCAGCGATGTCAATTGCTATTCTCTCAAACGGTGCTCCCACGTTGTACTTCCTCATTGGGGCCTTCTTTCTTCTTATGGGTCCGTTAGAAGCCGCACAAGTCGCACAACGCCTGCACCAGTCCAACACATCGTCCTTAAGGTTTGCCCAGTAAAAGCGTTCACGTACCTTTTCCAATGTACGGTGAACTCCAAGGTGGCCGCCAGATACTCCGTCATGAAGTTCCCTGAGTACTTCGGGCACTTTACTCTTTGGAACGATGAGCTGAAGTCTGCGCTGATCTCCTTCCGTGTTCTCCAATGCCCGTTTCAGCAGCCCGTTGTCCACTAGAATGGAGTCCCATTGGGCCCAGTAAGTCTTTACATTCTTCGACATTGGAGCAACATCCTGCCAGGTTGGTCTTCCTTGCCCCGATAGTTTCCATTGTTTTATTTGCTTCAAGTCCGGGTCCTCGTCCTGTTCTTTTGACACCTCTGCATCTTGCCAACTATCCATGACCACCGTTGTCCTCAACACTGATGCCTGCTTCTCTTCTTGTCGAGAACAATGCCCGCAGTCTTCACCACAAGGCCTCCTTGAGAGCGCATCCGCATTTCTGTGACTCGTTCCAGCACGATGAGCAGATTCAAAGTCATATTCTTGAAGGCGCTCTATCCACCTCACCACTTGTCCTTCTGGTGATTTGAATCGTAGCAGCCACATTAGAGCCGCGTGGTCCGTCCTCAGGAGGAATCTTCTGCCGTATAGGTATTTGTGAAAATGCTCTATAGATTTCACCACTGCCAGAAGCTCCTTCCTTGTGACACAGTAGTTGCGTTCCGGAGATGAGAGCGCTTTACTGAAATATCCAATGACCCTTTCTTCTCCATCTTGGAGCTGAGAGAGGACGCTCCCAATAGCGGTGTTGCTGGCGTCTGTGTCAAGTATGAACTTGCCCTCGGGACGGGGATAGCTCAGAATAGGAGCACTACTCAATTTCTTCTTCAACTCCTCAAATGATGCCTGACACTCGTGATCCCAAAGGAAAGTCCGTTTTTCCTCGGTGAGCCTGGTAAGAGGTTTTGCAATGTTTGCAAATCCTTTCACGTACCTCCTGTAGTAGGTACAGAGGCCGAGAAAACTTCTTACTTGGTGCTTATCTCGAGGTACTGGCCAGTCGGTGATCGCTGCAATCTTCTCTGGGTCAACGGCAACTCCGTTGTCCGACACAACATGCCCCAGATAGTTGACTTGCCTTCGGAAGAGATGACACTTCTTCGGGTTCAGTTTAAGGTTCGCTGCACGCAGTCGTTCGAAGACCTTCTCCAGATTCTTCAGATGGTGAGCGAAGGACTTTCCCAGCACAATGATGTCATCTAGGTATACCAGGCAAATTTCCCAAGAGAGACCTCTTAACACGCTTTCCATCAGTCTCTCAAATGTTACAGGAGCATTGCAAAGCCCGAATGGCATTACCGTAAATTGCCAGAGTCCAGTCCCAATCGAGAACGCTGTCTTCTCTTTATCTTCAGGTTTCAATCCAACCTGCCAATATCCACTGCGGAGATCCAAGGTAGAGAAAAGTTCACACCCCTCTAGGGTGTCCAGCGTATCATCAATCCTGGGGAGCGGATAACTATCTTTCTTGGTGACGTTGTTCAGAAGGCGGTAGTCTACACAGAATCTCGTTGTGCCGTCCTTCTTCTTCACCAATACAATAGGAGACATCCAGGGGCTACTCGAAGGCTCAATGACACCATCAGCCGCCATCTCCTTGATGATCTTCTCGGCGTCCTCCCGTTTGGCTAACGGCAGCCTCCGCGGGACCTGTCGGATGGGCTTAGCATCCCCGGTGTCAATCCTGTGCTGGACGATATCCGTTCTACCCCGTGGCCCTGGGCTGATCTCGAAAACGTCCTGCCATCGGGTAATCATCTTCTTCACTTCCTCGCTTTGTTCAGGCGAGAGGTCCCGGCATGATTCGTCCACAAATCCTGTTAGTTCTGCCGGCAATCTTCGCAGCTCGGTGGGTTGACGTTGCAGCTGACGTACCACTGAGGTAGCGGTTGTACATTCCCCTACCGGTGTTCCTTTGTTCAGCGTTACTGGAAAGCTGTTCAGGTTCATTAGCCGAATCGGAGTGGTACGTCCGACATTGATGAGAGACCTTGCAACCGTTACGCCGCGTCCGATCTCCTGTTCTTCTTGTCTTCCAGGTTCAAGTAGCATACATTGACCCTCAGGTAGATGTCCTTCGACCGTCCCATGCGTTATGATTTGGCTCCGTGAAGGTAAAGTGGTGTCTGCCAGTAAGCGCACTCGTGCATAGATGTCCTTCCCCTGCCGAAGGATGACTTCTTCATCTCCCAGCGTCATAACACCTCTCGCCATATCCAGCTTGATCCCATATGCGGTCATCAAGTCCGTGCCCAATATGACATCTTCATCAATATCTGCCACCAGAGCGCGGTGCTTCAGATGTTGATCCCCGTTGATGAAGTCGGCAACTGTCTCCCCGTAGACCTTGGCTGGCTCTCATATGGCAGTCCGTAATGTCCAAGTCGTTGGCAAGATCTTCTCAGCGGGAACTGTCCTTGAGTTCAAGATTGTCATGGTTGCGCCGGTATCCAGTAGCAGACCTCGCAGCTGCCCGTCCACCATCCCATTTACGTAGAAACTGTTCGTTCTGCTTCCTATTGACGCAACTCTGATGGTCTTCCCGGGGCCTTTGACTTTATGGGTTGACAGTTGCCCCTTCCCATCAACCCTACTTAGTTTTCCTGTAGCTTTTCTTGTTTCTTGGATGGACACTTGCTTCTAGGGTGTCCAAGTTGGCCGCAGCTCCAACAGCGTATCTCCTTCTTAAGGGTCCTGAGAGCCTCCAAAACTTTTGTCACGATGTCCTCGACGCTAGGAACCAAATAAGGCTCCGCTTCTGCTGCTCGAACTCGTGCTTGGCCCCGAACTGACTGTCTGACAGCCTCGAACTCCATGGTCTGAGATAATGCGTCGCCTAGAGTTTTTGGCCGGGCGAGCTTCACTGCTTGTTGCGTCTCGGGGTCCCGAAGTCCATCCAGGAATTTGTCGACAGCCAGGCTCTCGTACACATCATCGGTGACCGAGGGGTAGGCATTCCTCACCAGCCGGGCGATATCCGCTTCAAATTCCTGCAGCGTCTCGTTGGTCTTCTGGATCCTGTTTCTCAGCTGTGAGCGATAAAGCTGGTCCATGTGTCGGTGGCCGAAACGCATCTCCAGTCTTCTAATCAGCTCCCCGTAGTTAGACCGCTCTGACAGTGGCATCCCCTGCAGTACTCCCAAGGCGTCTCCACGCAAGGCCAGGCACAAAGCTGAAGCTTGGGTCTCTTTTGACCACCCGTGGATCGAAGCCGCAGTCTCGAAGAGAGTCATGTAGTCCTCCCACGGCGTCTTTCCGTCGAACAATGGAATGGTGTTGTGAGTAGGTGGCGTCCCAGCATTGGCGGGCGTAATGGTGCTATGAAGGCCGCCGTCGGAGAAACGGTCGGTGTCGTTCGTCGGTGGGTTGCTCTTGCGTCCCTCGAGAGCTTCTACTCTTAGCCTAAGTTCGTTTTCAATAGAATTCAATTTTTCTCCTAACCTAGATTCTACATTAGCTACTTTATCATTTACATCGGCTAACTTATTACCAAAATTAGCTACTTCATTATTTACACCGGCTAACTTATTATCTACATTAGCTAACTTATTCTCAACATTTTCCATTAACTTAGTCTCTAATATGCCTAACTTAGACTCTAATGTATCCAATAAATCACTTTTCACAGTACCTAATTCAATACCTAGCTCATTTTTAACATTGCTTAACTCATTTTTAACAGTACCTAATTCATCCTGTACATTATCTAGCTTATTATCTACATTGCTTAATTCATTTTTAAAAGTTGCAGACAACCTGCTTAAATCGGTTTCAAACAGAACGTCATCTGGATTTTCCCCTAAATCTACAAAAAATTGACGCAACCTCTATTGCAGTACACTTTTAGTTCCGGAACAATCAAGATCACGTTCCTCCAATTCACGTTTCGAATCCGCAACTTTTAAATCAATCAATTTAACACTTTTAGAAGCCATTCTTCATACAGTAGCCCAATAATTACAAAATACAAGACCAAATGCAAAATAATAGCAATTACACAATTATCCCACTTCTGACACCAATTTTTTACGGGCTACTGGGTATTAAAAATGAATTAAACAATTCCTTAATCAAAGATACTAATATTTATTAACAAAATGATAAAAAGGATACAATTAAACTATTAACAATTAAATTATTAAACTAATATAAATTTATAATGACAATATTCTAAATATTATAATCTAGGCCTAACTCTTATTTAATTATTACAATAATATAAGACTAATTCTAGATAGCTTAACTAGTTACAATAGTTTCTATGAATATTATAAAATTACTACAATCTATAACTAATAGTTAACACTTACAGTTCACTAGTCCACCGACCGTAAGATTCTTCAAGTATCACAAACTGACACACAGTAACAAACAGAAACAGTTTATTACACTCACGAGACTGTCACAGTTCACTGATACACTTATTACACGGGCCGGTTCAACACTGACTAGTTTATCACACTGACACTCA
Source organism: Arma custos (assembly GCA_037127475.1). Taxonomy (NCBI): domain Eukaryota; kingdom Metazoa; phylum Arthropoda; class Insecta; order Hemiptera; family Pentatomidae; genus Arma; species Arma custos. The sequence goes on from CM073764.1 coordinate 93,707,624, forward strand.
CTTATTACACTTATCACAGATCTTCACTGGTCTACTCTCAGGCTAAGACTGACTGACTCGAGGTGAGGGAAGTCTTTTTATAGGCAAGGCCGAACATTCTAGAACACGGAGGGGCCAGACAATTCTGGAATATTCTTAATCCTTTGCCGACAAAAGGAGACGATCTAGAACGGTCCTAATCCTATTTTAATTTCTCCCGCCGACGGATTTAAGCCACTAATCCTCTTGCTTCCGTCTTCCTGCCGGCGCCCGTAACAGTATCAACCCACCACTGCCGAACCCCGTATGCCAGCGATGGCAGGTAGGGGAAAAAAAAAAAAAAAAAAAAAGGTTGGTCGAAATTGGGTGTCTGATAGGGATAAACACCGGTGAATGAGGTTTTTGCTGTATTGATCTTCTGGTAGTAAGGGTGCTGTGAGAAAAAATTGAGGAGTCTGCCGGAATATGTGGGTTTGTTGTACCAATCAAAGGACAAGGAGCCATCATTATTTCTTATAATGAGGAGGTGAAGAAAGGGGAGGGTGTGATTGGTTTCAGTTTCTATGGTAAATTTGAGACGGGGATGGTAGGAGTTAAAGGCTACTAGTATTTCAGGGATTTTTTCAGGATTGAGAACTAAAACGAGGTCATCGACATATTTCTTGATGAGGAAGATGTCATGGGGGAATAGAGGGATGATGGAGTCAAGAAGGTCATTAAGAACGATGTTAGAAATGTCAGGAGCAAGGCAATTACCCATGGCCAGACCTGAGATTTGATTGTAAAATTTACCATGAAAACTAAGATATCCGGATTTACAACACAGTGTAAGGGATTCAAGGTAGGAAGTGAGGCAAAGAGTGGTGTGGGGTTGGATGATATTCCAGTTTTTTCCTATAATGCTGAGGGCTTTGTCAATGGGGATATTGGTGAATAGACTAGTGGCGTCAAGGGAAGCTAAAATGAATTGGTCAGGAATGTGAACGGAAAGTAATTCTTGCTTTAGATGAAAGGAATTAGTAATGTCATAGGTGTTGTTATGGCTGAGGGTTTGAAGAGAAGGAAGAAGAAATTTGCTAAGTTTGCTAGATGGAGAGTTTATGTTAGAAATAATGGGTCGGAGTGGATATCCTGGTTTGTGGATTTTGGGTAATCCATATAAACGAGGAGATATGGAGTTATAGGAGATAAGATTGTAATATGTATGTTTTTTGATTTGTCGGGTACTATGAAGGTCCTGTAGGTGATGGTTGAATTTAGTCATGAGAGAGAGGGTGGGATCACGGGGGATGGGTGTATGTGTTGTCATGTCAGATAGGAGGGAACAAATTTTTTCAGTATAGTCATCTGTGTCCATTATTACAGTCACTTTGGCTTTGTCTGCTTTGTAACTGTAAGTTGTGGGTTTGATCTGAGGAATGTGCGAGTGGTGGCAATGTCTTTAAAAAATGAGGGGGAAAGAGGAGGGGGTTGTTTTTGGGAGCGAACTTCTTTCTCATTGTCCGGGACTGTAAAACTGTCATCTCTGTATATGTGTTCTAGTTGGGGATGAGTTTGGTGGAGTCGGAGGAAGGGGTGGAAAAATTAGGGCCTAAGCTTAGGATCTTTGATAATTGTGGAGGGATGGTGGTAGATGATATATTGTGGACCCATTTTTCGTTACCTGTGGGGTAAATTTTTTTGGCTGTTTTTTTGCCAATTTTTGGAAGGTGAATTTTACAGAAATCATTTATCATGGAACGATATTTTTTTATTTATTATAAACTTAAGATACACTATGTTTATTAGGTTCAAACCATAGGATTTAGGACAATAAAAAAATATGTTTTATGTAGATGATTTATTTTCTTAGTTCAACATCTGATTCAGTAATAAATTTGCCACAGATAACTTTATTCATACCTCTGCTCCCTAATCTATTTACAGTATGACTATACAATATATACAATTTAATAAAACTGGCAAGACATAACAATATATTTTTTTTAAAATTCTATTTATTCAATTACAAAGATAAGTAGTGAATACAAACATCAATAGTGATTATTTCAATGTTAGTATTCTTTTACTTTTATTTCATAACAATTTAAAATGTATGCATAGTGGTTTCAGGACATTCTATGTAATGGTAGACAATATTAATATTTGAAACTCGGAATATTAAGAAAACAAAAAGTTTTCAACTGTCTCGTCAGCATATATCTTCCAAATTTTCCTTTTCAACTATTTCTATTTTTGAGCAATATTGTCTTTACATGACTGAATAATTCACAACTAAGGCAGTTTTATTATTATTTTTTAATGCTGGATTTATTTTGTTATAGTTTTTTAAAATGCATACTAAACACTAAACATTGACCACACAAATGATCACCACCATAGATTTTCACAATTTTTTTTTCCATTTATTAACACTAATCACTAATTAAAATGTGCGATACCTAAAGAGTTGTTGATTATCAATTATAATTATCTGCAAGTAAAACAATTGAAATGAATGAAGCCACATTTCAGAAAAAAAAAAATCTTATTTTTAAGATATTTAAACGTTTTTTTCATTTCTAGAAAATTTAGTTGAAACAACAGTTAATCAAATCTTAAATAATAGTTCATGATTTACACTCAAGTGAGCATCTTTACCATACAAATTTGAAATAAAATAACTTATTGCTTTGAATAATGATACAATAGATGTTTTTCAATTAAGAATTTACATTAAAAATATGAAAATATAAATATGGGATTTTTTTTCTCAATAGAAAGCTATGAGGCATTTTGTTTAGAACAACCCTAATAAACAAGTTAATAGGCACTGAAACAGAACCACTATGTATACCCTGGGAGTCCAATAGTATGAAGATATCCCAGATAATATAGAAAGGTTCTAGACTAATCTAGGAAGGCGCTAGTGTTAACTATGAAGTCACTTGGAACTAGAACACAGAGTTCAGATTATTTAAAACTTTTTACCTTTGTTAATAAGTGGTCGCATAAATACATATATATGTTTATAAATAATAAAAATTTAAACTATTTCAATATAAAACTCTATAATATTACAATTTTCATATTTTTGAATTCAACAAAATTTATTTTTAAACATTTTTCATAACTTTATTATAAAATAAAACAATATTATTTAATTTGACATTAAATTTCTGGTGGTAGAGAGTCATTAACTTTACAATTTTCTGGTAATTTCAAAATTTAAGAAGACATAAGAAAAGTATATCAGTATAAGAACAGTGATAAATAAATATGTTCATGTAATAATAAATTGATGACTGGGTTTATATTTTTTTTTTTCTGGAGGAGAGAAAGAAATATACTATAGGTGAAAACAAATATTCATCAACAGAAAAATCAATTTAATTCAGAATTGTTAAATATCATTATTATTAATTTTAAAACCAACACAGGCATAAAAATCTTAAATATTTGAGGAGTTTGGCCATAAAACAGGGTAACTGACAAAATGATAACTTCTACTAGGCTTAAATGTTTTTTAAAAATGTATACAGCTTAATCTTCAACCAACTGTCATTGCAATAGTTTAATATCAACCCATTTAATACTTTAAGTATTGTTATTAAGTTATGGTAAGACAGCTCGCTAAACATTATGACTACAATACACTTAAGCGTTGTGGAAATTTGAAAGACTGAACACCTTCTTTATATCTTTAGGTATCACAAGCATTTCTTCAAGTATTGCCATCTGATAAATAAAAGTTATATTGTTTCTCTCGATCATTTCTATCAACCTATTGATTGTTAAGAACTTAAAACATTAATAGATACTTTTCATACTTTGTTCAAAGATAAATATTTAAGTATGATGGTATCCTGTTTAATAGTGGAAAGCAGTGTAAATGAATTTTCATAATATTGAGTTGAATCAGTTTTTTTGTTTAAACATTTGATATTGCTCAAAGTTTGTTATTATAAAATAGGAACTATAGAATAGTTTTCTATCAATTATCGTTCAAGGAACAGAAGAGAAACACTAACGGCTGTGTTTTTTTGTTTTTATGTCATTAAGAAGTAATTTATATAATTACAATAAAAAATAAAAACAATTTAAGCTAAACTCAACAAGTTTTCAATTAATGATAGCCAAAACTAAGAAAAGAAAAAAAAAGTATTGATTATTATTAAGTTACCTAATACCAAATTTGAGAAATTCATTAATTCTTACAAAAAACTAAACAATAATTATTTCACCAATCTAGGCATCAAAATAATAGAAAATTATTATGTACCTTACATGATGAATTATCTTCGAGTAATATTCAGCCTCTATTCGGTTAGCACAGCGGTTCCCAAATTGGGGGGCGCGCCTCCCTGGGGGGGGGCGTGAGGACATGTCAGGGGGGGACACGAGACAAGTTGAACATTAAATAAAATTTAAGTAGTCTTTCTAAAATTCTAAATCAACCATGATGTTTAGAAAATTGACCACTTTGATATTATAGATAAACCTTCATTTTGGTTAAAATATTTCAAAGTGTATCCTAGTGTATTTGCCTTTTTCAAGCACCTATTTGTGCGAAAAAGCATTTTCAACACTTGTGGCAATTAAAACAAAGTATCGGAATAAACTTGATGTTGCTAGTGATTGCGCTGCACACTTACTAAAACTCAGCCTCTAATAGGCATACTAGTAAGAAAAATGGAAGCCCATCCATCTCACTAACCAACCTAATCTATTTTTCTCTTATTAATAATCATTGTATTTTATGAAAACTGATATTGTTGTACCTTATGGCAGTATAAATAAATGTTTTGTTTTCAATGTAATACCTATTTGTTTTTGTTTTGTTCCTAGACCCACACAATTTATTGTTAAGGGGGGGGGCGCGAGAAGCTTTCATTTCAACAAAAGGGGGCTTGATACAAAAAAGTTTGGGAACCCCTGGGCTAGCAGATTTATAGTTTGTTAATATGTGTTCAGATCAACTATCTCTGATCAACATCAATGTGAACCAATGTTTTGCAGTCCTGACACTGCCTGAATTGGTGGAAGATTGACTAGTAAGTAACTTGAGAGTTAAGATCTAGTTTCTGAGTTTAAAAATAATATTATATTTTGTATAGCCTCCCCAAAACTGCAAAAAGTAAAAAAAAAAATTTCAAGAGGAATTATATTAAATTTTCCCGTTACCCTACAGAGTTTCAAATTGGTGATCATGAGACTCGTGTTACCAACTTAAATTGGGCTATAAGTACGAAACATTTTTTTTGGTTATAGTTGTTTTCACTCAAATATCTCTGATTTCTTGTCAAATCACATGAAAACAGGGAGTATTATTAAAAAGAAAGAGGGTTTAAAATGACTCTCAACCATTTTAAGAAAAATATAACAGGACTTAAACAACTCATATATCTATTTAATAAAAGGCATATATGTTTGTTTATCCTTGTATATCTAATTGTTAAACTATTTTAATGTCTCTATACTAACCTATCACACATTAAAGATGACATTCCATTTTCAGTAGGAGGGATGTTATTTGAATTTTTATAATGTTATAACTACACGTAATTCCATGCAGCATAGAATAATGTTCATATATTTAAAACCTCATTAATTTTTTCATTAATCTTACAACCTTGACCATTGTAAAATTTCTATAATTCTGATAAATCGTATTCTTCTTAAATTGATTACCTAAATGAAAATAAATATTTCATAGCTATGAATCTAACTTCTCTTCTTTTTTTTTTTTTTTTTTTAATGATCAATATGCTGAAAATATTTTCAAAACATCTGAGTTCGATGAAAACTCTGTGAATTAAATAAGAATAATTCCTGAGTTTTGTTTTATATACTAATAAATTATAGGAGAATATACAATTTAAATTTCAAAACGATAATTTTAATATATATTTAATATATTTTTATTATTTGCAATTTTATTAAAGAAAAATATAATATGATCCAGAACAAATGTAATTAAATACAAAATATTACAGTAAAATAAAACTAAATCTAAATCACTTGATTAAGAGATAAACAACAAAAATTAAACTGTATGATTTTAACTTAATTAAATTTACTGCCCAAATAAAAATGCTAACATTTTGATTTCAATATTTATCTTTCAATTAAAGAAAATTCTGAAAAGTTTCCAAAGCTATGGTTTTGGAAGGAGAAGTGTGAAATCCAACTATATAAAATGGTTGACAAAAATTGTTTTAATTTTTACAATGGTCGAAGTTGAAAGTTCAAAAATGTGTGATTAAATTGGCATAAAAATTTATTTAATAGTAAAATAATAATAGTGAAAGCAATCAAACTTCCAAAATGGTTTTAAATTTAATTTTTTAACAGATGTAAAATTTCAGAAATTAAAGATACTATTATGGAAGTTAATTTCCTCATTATCAAACTTCCTACTAACCTAATAAACAAACTTCCCAAAACGTTTGGAAAAATATTAAAAATAAAATGTTATACATGTAAAAACATGATACATTTAAAGGAATGCATAAAACATATGCATATGCAAATACTTCCCACGCCAGTTCTAATCTACCAATCTATCATTATTACTATATTCTTCAGAATAATAATTTATCTCAAATGACAAACTCTGGTGATTACATAAATATACATATATAAATAAGCATGCATATATAATTTATATATACACATACTTGAATATATTTAAAATTATAGGAATCAACCAGTTTTCACAGCTTACAACCAAGCATTTGCAAACAACAGCAAAGTTACACTAAAATCTTAAATCTTAAAATTTCACTTCACTAAGTGAAAATATTTCACTTAATGAAATATTTTTTATTAAGCAAACAAACTTTGCTATTCTTTGTCAAGCTTCCTAAAATTTTATAAACCATTATAATATATATAAATAAATATATATTTTTAAAATAATATAAATCTGAAGATTTATTCAGTTTATCATTAGTGCACATTAAATTCACGTTACTTACAGTTTTATTAAATTTGTGCATAAATAATTATATATACTATACCAATTTACATTTATTCTTTATATATTTAAAATATGTGTTTTCTTAAAATATGAAAACTCGTTGTATATATAATCCTGTAACATTTTAAAAATAAAAAAGAAATATGTTAATACCATTTACTATCAATATCTTTAATAATTTAGGTTAGCACCTTAAAGATTATACAGGCTTAAAATGGTGTTAAATCACGGGACAAATTTAAATTACGAAATCACAATTAGGTTTAATAGACAATGAATTTGACCCGCTCCAAATTTTATTTACACGTTTCTACATTGTACAACCACTAAAGAGCCTCATTTTAGTACTACTTTTTAATATGATTGGAAACAAACAAGTTCCCTAAAAATTAAACTACAAATTGTTTAAAAGTTCATATTAATTTAAAAAAAAAACTAAACATAAGGTATAGGGAACTATAACTGTTCCCTCATAAACAATAAAATAATATAGTTTTCAGTCTTGGAAAACATATAAATAAACATTTGTTACAATTAAACAAACATTATTTAAACTGCATACATCAATCACCTCCTTTTTGAGGAAAAAATGATATTAAAAATCGAAAACACTTGCAGTGTTTATAATTTGAATAATAAAAATTGAATTTATATTTTTTGCATAAATTCAGTTTTAAAATGTATGAATTTTTAATTGGTCTTTATGATAAAATATTAACTAAGAATACCTTTACATATTTTAAGGCTCTGTAAGAAGAAGTACATGCTTCAAAAATAAGTTGTTTCTATAACTAATACTTTCTAAAATGTACTAATGATTTTGTATAATCTATTTTAAGAATTTATGATTTTGAATAACAATAAGGGAGTTATAATCTAAGGCATCATAATGTTCTGCTAACAGTCATTTGTGTATTTTTTATGAAAACACTATTCACATTGATGGTTGAAGGATTCCCAAAATCATCAATGGAAGTACCACTTCTAATTCTAATTATTCTATAATAATTATGAATACTGAATAACTTAATTATTTTTACAGTTTCAGTCCCTTTCTGCTATCTGTTTGTTCAATTTATTAAGCAAGTAATAATTATTGAACTATTGAATTGAAACCAAATTATTTTAATTATTATTTATTAAAAAAAGTATTAAATATTTCCCTTTTTTATGTTTTGGTTGTCAATTTATATATAATTTATTAAATTTTCCTTTAGTCAAGGTTCCAGGATTTGACAATATGTGAAATGCTAAACTTGAAATTATATTATTTTCTTAGATTTGAGATCTCGTTCTTCAAATTAGTGACAATAATCTAGATAAAATAATTGAAAGAAACATCAACTGTAAATATAATAAGATATCATATACTCTTTATTACCAACTCAATTTTTCTAATTAACAAGCGATTCATGACAATTAATATATCAAAGTTAAATACTGCATTTAAAGGCCAGAGATACCAAAATAAAAGAAGAGCTACAAATTTTAAATGTATGTATATATATATTTTAAGTATGAATTTGTAGTTTCTATCTGAAGCTTAGAAAACTTCATTTTACTACGTAATAGTAAAGCTTTCTACCATATATGACTCCTTTGTAGGAGCATAAAACAGAGCCTGGTCAATGACTAGTAAGTCGAGACCAACAAACCATAGCACGTAGACTGTAAAAATCCTACATCAAATTGAGGAGTGACTTCCTTAAAGCATCTTAATGCACTAAAGAATCCTTTGATTCACCACTAAATAAATTAGATGTTTAATATTCTTGGTTTTCTTTGAAATCCCATCCCCTACACTTTCACATCTACCTGTTATTATTTCCAGATTATGTAGTCTGATAGTGTAAGCTTATATTGAATATTTTGATTTTTGTTTCAAAATGCTAGTTTTATTCAACCAGCCTTTAATGAATTATGAACAAATGTCTACATGAAATAGTTCATTGTTTATATAACTGCAAAGTATTTTATACAGTATAAAATTGTTTTAAATAATTACAAATTAGTTGTGATGGCAAAATGACAAAACATTATAGCAGAAGAAAAACATATAAAGAAAAACACATAAAGAAAAACAAAACAAATTCTTCATGGAAAAGGTGCTTTAAAACACTTTTCTTTTAAATAGTATTGTTTTTGTGTTTTTATTGGTAAAGGTAGAATGTGGTGCTCAGCTTGCATGGTCTAATGTTTCCAGACTCTGGAGAAAATCTTTTTAACAAGGTCATTATTTAAATATTTTAATAACTAAAATAACAATTAATACCCGTGGTCCAAATATTTTTTCTGTACTTTTCATAGCAGAAAGTCATATTTTAAAAATATAATTTATATTTTCCATTTTAATGATGAAACAACTGACAGAAACTTCACCATTACTTTTCTGATATGCCATACTAGTGACACTATCAGCATGCTTACTTATGCTGCTTTAATATAATTAAATAAAGGAAATAAATTGAAAAACTTTTAATGCAAAACTAAATTATAACTACTGAAGTAAAGAATGAGACTTTTGAATCAATAAAAATTCTGGCCCTCAAATTTAATGCATATTCAACCACTTAGACCTTCATTGCCATTTTATAATTTTTTAAAAATGTATGCAAATATTTAATTAACACTATAAACTAGTTCCATAAAATCTTAACATTGTAAGATAACAATCTAACTTTTATTTTATTAATGTAGAAAACAATTTATTAATAACAATAAGTTTTAGAGAAAAGGTAAGCTTAATCCTTTTTTAAATTTTTGTCTCATAATCTTTCACATCATTTAATTATTTAAAAAAAACAAAATTCTATTATTTAAAATTGTATGTAGTATATTGTATTCTGTATTTATTTTATACTTAATGAACAGTTATTAATTATCATATCTGACAAATTATTAAATGTAGTATAAAAAAAATATTTTTTTCAAAGAGTTATAACCCCTGGCTTTATTTCTTAAGTTAGACAAATATCAACATGCCTAAAATTAAATATATACAATTTCACTTAAGCTAATCGTACCATCCAAATAAAGTCAAGTAGGATCTTTATCTTTAAGAGCATCTAGAACCCTTTTCTTGAGCTCGGTTCCTGGGCACTGAGATAGGCCAACAAGTTCTTCCCTCGATAACCTCTCAAGTGGAGAAATATCTGGCCTTAGTGCCATATCTGAAGCTGATTTATTTTTCGGGAGGACGGAGACTACTTTTGGTTTGTTTGGAAACTGATCCTGCATATTGGTGATTTGTTCGAGGAGGGAAGGAGCATTCCTTCGCCTTTCTTGCATCTCTTCTGATTGACAACGCTCTCCTGTGAACCTAGCCAACCTCTCCCTGAATGCTGGATTTCCAGTGTCTATATAAGAGAATCTATGGCCAGTAGGTACTTGAGGTGGCGGATGAACAGCAATTTCTGGAGGAACAAGAAATGGAGAACGAGGTGCTGCTACTTCTAGTTCCACTGCACTGGCCACGCTTAGCTCAGGAGTCAGCAAATGACTTTGCCTTCTGGAATTTATATCAGGTGGACTCGGGTTGGTATCTCGACTTAACCTAGAATTGTGGATAATATATAATTAGTATTAAATTAAATATTTCTTATAATTATTTATTGATTGGTTGAAAATTAGTTATAATTTACCCTCTAGAACTAGGAAATATATGCAAATTAATTTAAGGGTGGATATAGAACACAGTTAACAAACTGCCAAAGTAGAACTAAAAGAATAAAGTGAAATAATTATAAACATTTAATTTTTTTAAGAAACAGAAGTGTTTTATTAATATTTTAAATAGGGTAGAACTAAAGCTAAATTAGATATTTGTAATTATATTGATAATCAAAGTCTACAGGATATTTTGGTATATTGCTATGTATTGTCGGCACCATGAAAGGGATGCGGAGCGGGGAAAATGTGTCATGTCGGGACACGTGAAAGGGAATGTGTTTTGGACAAAGAACAGACCCTAGGTCCCCTTATGGTTTTATGGTCCAAGATGGTGGAGAAGGAAGGAGAGGGGGAGAGAAGAAAACTCTTGAAAAACGAGGCTGAAGAAAGGACTCGAGAGATAGACGCAGAGCAGAAAGATAGACTCGGGAGACGAGGCCGGAAAGAAGAAGGACGGGTACCCCGAGAGAGAAGAGCGGCTGAACGAAGCGGGCGGAGATGTCAAGGAAGAAGTCCGACCTGTAACCCAATCTACCCTTATCCACAGATAAGTTTAATTCATTTCCTGTAATGTATTTTATGGCAATCCTTTTTATATATATTAAAATCTGAATCATTAACCTTGTTGAAATCAAATAAATAACCGATCCTTATAGTAATTTTTTTGGTGCTTACATACCAGATACACTATTTATTTATAAATAATATATTGAAGGTATAAGAGATAAGTAAATTTGTAAACACAAGAACAGACCTTGTGAAATTGGAAAGGAACCCAATTAAGATTAAGGAATATAAATAATAATTTGAGTAATCATCCTAAATGAGACTCTGGCATCCCAAATATCAATATATATATATTCAAGATATATTTAAGAACAGTAGAAACATAGCAATATATTGGTTATTATTAATTTATTATATTGGTTTGAATATTACATTAATTTGTATTATGCTTATTTCAAAAAGGAACTTAAGAAAATTTAATTGTTCTATGACAAAATGGCTTATATTTAGTTAAGAGCTTAAAAAAATGGATTTGTATAATACTGTAAGCTTCAAAATCTTGATAAGAGTTATAATCAAAATAAACACAATTGCTCAATTATTATGCATAAATTAATGTATTTAATTACAAACTTGTTTGTTAGGATATTGGAATAGGATCCTTTCTGTCATATATCATCCTAAACTGTCATTTGTGCTGCATTAGGTCATGTGCAGACAAAGTAAAACATGGTGTCAAGAGTGTACAGTTGAATTGAAATACAGTGAGTTTATTAAATAATCTCAAAGTGTAATAATAGTGAAATATAAATAAACTGTGTCAACAAAAAAAGCAGTATATCATTTAGAAAAAACTGTATATTATGCCAAAGTGATTAAAAAAAAGCTTTGTTTAGAAAAAAAAATGTTACTTTTAAAATGTACTTGTTCTATTTTTAATAAACATCTGCAAAGTTTTGATTTTAGATGAAAGTATGCATAATCACTGAATTTAAGCCTGTTTGATAGTAAATTATAAAATTATTTCAAACAGTATATGATTAAACTGTTGTTGGTGTTTACAAAATAAAGATGTGAGAGAAAATTAAAAATTAACCGTTTTTTAAGTAAATCAAGATTTAACTTATTTTTCTAAAGTCAGCTAGTAAATAAATTAATAATTAAAACATTTGAATTTTCGAAGCTATTCTTTTTTGTGATAAGGAATGTTTAGTTCTATAATGTGAAGGAATAGCAAATAATTATAATATAAAAATTACAATAAATCAATTAAATTATGAAATCCATTAGTTTTAGCATACTAAAACTTTATTTGTCTCCCTATAAGGTTTTCTATCATAGACTATACTTTCTAAATAACATATTGTGGAATATCGGAATAATATATTGGAAGAATATTGGAAAGTGAGTTTTAGGAAATAATTCCGTTGAAAAAAACTACATTATAAATAAAAAAATGTCATCAAAAGATGGAATTTCATGAATTTTTCCAACAACTCAAGCTTTAAATTTCTTCCTTGAAAATCTATCTGTTAACTTTATCTTTCTTCATGAGAGTTAAAGATACTTGCGGTAAAAATTCAAGTGAACTCCAATATGGCACTGTATAACTGTTTTCATACATCGAGAGGCACTTTTAAATTTTAAGAACAAAAAATAGAAATAAGAGTAATTAGTATTTTTATTACCTCCTTCCAATAGCTTGCGAGCTATGACATTCCAGAAATCGGCTAGCTGCGAAGTTAATATCAGAGCTCATCCTCCTCAAACTCAGGTTACCGGAGCTTTTTGATCTGAACACGTCTTTACTGAATCTTCGAGCCAGTTCAAGCCTGCAAAAATATAATTATGGAATGAATCTGTATAATTTCAGGTTAGTCGGTAATTCAGACATGCAGAAATTGAATCAAAGCATATCTCAATTATATAGAAAAAAATTAGTGATGCTACATTTTATCGGCCTTGCCTAGCAGCGGACCCAGGAACTATTTTTTGTTCAGACATTTGTCGAGCTCGATCATTTAAATTATAAATGTTTTTAAAAATTGGCGAACCGCCAAGCTACTTTTCCTGACTTATTTATACAACATGTAACACTGTTTTTGATTTTTTTTTTTTTAGATTAATTTATTGATATTTACAACTGTAATAATATTTCAACAAGTAAATTTGCTAATATGAACAAATGTCATAAAAAAAAACACTTGTGGAGAAACTACCCATCGGTAGCATTACAATAAAGTTCTATAGTAGAAGGTCTCGAGGCCATATTTTTTTCAGACGCCTCAGAGGATTATTAGGAATAGTATGGAAAGCAAGTTGAAAGACTAGCGGATTCAAGTGCGTATGGAGCTTGTCGTGGAAGGATAGGTATCTAGTTTGGGCCAAATCAGCAACATATGGGATATTAAGATCATGATGGATGAGTTTGTTTGTGACATAATACTGAGCATTGAGGATTTTACGAAGGATTTTGGATTCTAAGGATTGGATACGAGATGAATTGAATGGTTTAGTAGAGCCCCAAAGCTCAACTCCTTATGTCCAAATAGGCCTGATAACTGTCATGTAAATGGGTCTTTTGTTATTAATGTGTGGAGCTTAGATCGTTTCTCCAGTAAATGTTGAAGTAGGCGAAAACGTCGAACAGTTTCTTGTATTTTCAGTCTTGTATGAGAAGTTTTTGAAGTTAAGTGGGAAAAGATGGAATGCTTCGATTAAAAATAAAACAAACAATATCTGGTTCCGATATTTCGATTTCAGGTCTGTTATATCAATACAGAGAAGGCAGTGATCAAAACTTTTAGAAACTATAACATTTTTTAAAATCTATAAAATAGTCCTAAATTAAAAAAACGAAAAAAATATTTCATTATTTTATTACTAATGTATTCTATTTTATTACTGGCTTACTTCAACTAATACCTAAGTTCTACGATTAAGTGAACAATTGTATAATTTGTAATTGTTGTTGATCCGCCGTTAGGTTGATGAAGGTACACCACTAGTTATAAAAAAAAATAGAAAATTAAAACTCCGCTGAAGCTTTAATGATCAAAACCCTTTTCCCCCAGAGATTTGTAAAGCTTATTAATGATGAGTGGATATTAAATATTGGTAATAAATCCTATCTTCAATGCCTTAGGTCAATTGAATAGTTGCCTGGAAGAAGGGCGTATGTTACATTTTTCAGTTTTCGTTTTTTTTGTGAAACAAGGACCATGTGATGGCCCCTACCGCTAAGTTTAGTTTTTAATTGCCTGAACAGTCAATAGAGGTCAGGGATAGCACAATCGTTGTCTATATCAGAGGATGATCGGTCTCTCAAGAGACAAAGTTCTAGTGGAAGAAAGGCGCATGTGAATATATCCTAACCTTACTAGTGTTATTTACAAGGGCGTAAGTGCAAAATCTATAAAATGGAAGAAGGGTATATGTGACAGTCACCTAATTATCCAGTATCAACCCTAACATACAATTCACCATGGAGCTGGAGAAGTATGGAAAACTTCCTTTCCCGGATGTCCTGGTCGAGAAGAAAGGAAACCACCTTGGATACAACGTCTACTGTAAACCTACACATACAGACATATACCTCCATGCCAACATCGCACCACCATCCGTCTCAGAAGGAAGGAATCATCAAGACTCTACACAACAGAGCTGAAATGATAGCTGAACCGTCACAGCTCCCTAAAGAGAAAAGGCACGTGAGAACAGCAATCCGTTGGTGAGGAAGACGACCAAGAAACTATTAAACGGGTAGAACGCAAGAGAAAACACAAAAAACAAGACAATAACAAAACAGACAACGAACCTTAAACCCAGACAACCATTCCTTACATCAAAGGTACTTCAGAAAAGATCGACAGGATTCTAAAGAACCACGACATCAAGATTACATTCTCCACTGACAAAACAATAGCTCACATCCTACCGAAATCCAAAGGCAAGTTAGAACTACGTACCCTAGGCATCTATAGCATACCATGTTCCTGTGGCAAAGTTTACATAGGACAAACCGGAAGGACTATCGAAAGAAGGAAAAAGGAGCACATATCTAGTGCCAAAAACTTCAAGACAGAAAAATCGGCAGTAGAAGAACACTTCTACAACAGCAACCACCACATACCTTTAGAAAACACGACTATACTGGTTACAGAAAATAATTATCACCTCCGCACCATAAGAGAAACCATTGAAATTATCAAAGAAACCAATTATTTCAATAAGAAAGACGGTTACAAAATTTAGTAAAAACAAAATACTAACACATGAACCTACGACAATACCCACCCGAACAGAACACGACCTACGGACTCGGCACAAGCGAGCCAATGGGAAGGCAGACTTCGACCGAGACTTCGCCCCAAAGGTATATATATATCCTGACTCCACCATCCGCTCTTCCTTCTCAACGAATGCTCCTAGAGAACGAACCATTGGGTAGTGGGTGACCTGAACGCCCGACATTCCCTTTGGAATAACAACTCTTGTAACGCAGCGGGGAAGATGGTGCTAAAATCGCCGTTCAACGGGCCTCATCCTAACACCTATAAATTTAGGCATAGGGTAAACCCTTCTTTTAGGTCTACGGTTGATCTACTACTCACACGGCAGCCGCACCGATTCATCGATTGCGTCACGCTTGATCTATTAACGACGGACCATCTACCCGTGCTTTACTTACTAGACGAAGCACCGGCGCCACCTCCGCCGAATAGGTACAAGTACCAAGAGGCAGCCTGGGAATTTTTTAAATCTCAGATCTACCATAATCTCCCGACGGTACCTACTCTAGGCACGACGAGTGAAGTAGACCTCTATATAAAGTACTTCACTGATGTAATCAGAAGGGCCGCTGATGCAGCAATCCCCAATTTCAGGCCCCTACAACCAGGTCTGCGTCCCCCACCTCACCATATACTGAAACTTATCGCCCTCCGCAATAAGTGGAAGAACAAGTGGTACAGGACCAGAGACTATGAGGTAAAATCCAGCTAATAAGGTAGTGTGTCTGGGCGTCACCCTAGACAGGCACCTGACGTTGACCCAGCACTGCATGAGAAAGATCAAACAGACTAGGACTAGGACAGATTCTTTGGTAGCCTGCTCTAACCCGCTATTCAGCACATTGAGACCAGCGAGCCGGCCACAGCGCTGGCAACAGTATGCAAGTTCCCTCAGTCTCGACTGATGTGCATTATTATTACTCTTAGTTTTAGTTTTAGTTTTAAGTTTTAGTTTTAGTTTTATCAATTCTCAAATAATCAGTGAGCCCCATCACTGGATATGTGATCCTAGTTATACCCCATAACCTCAATCCTTTAACACCCTCACTCAAAATCCTCTTAAAATGCACCCGGTGGACTAAAAGAGCTGTAAATATGTACATATATAAATTTATTAATATAGGTTAGTATGTAAGTTTGTTTCAGGTAATCATCTTTTCCAGGGGCTTGGGAAAAAAAAATTTAATGACTAGCCCTGAGGAACCTCACAACACGATGAGCGAAAGCTTGGGAAAAAAACCAACACCTCAAGGTCCACACCAACCAAAAGAACATATGGACAGTAATGAAGACCGTGGAAGCCTACGTGAACAACTATTCAATTACTTTTATGCTTTTGTTAAAAATTGCTACAAAGATTTTTTGATTTTCGACCTTCACAAATGCATGAGGTATTTCATATATAGTTATGAAGGGACGTAACCTGTAGTGGTAGTCCCTTAACTACTACACTAAGGTCCAATATATATGGGCGTCAGCTTCGCAAACAATCACTATGTTGAATTAGTATAATAATAAACCAATATTTATGTAGATACGCAAGGGAACTAAGGTCTGTAGGATGGATAAGCAACTTCATTTCAAGCCAAAAATCACAAAGAATGGCCGCACATTGAATATGATGAAAATAAGTTCATCTCATTTCTGTACCGCAGAGGTAAAGGACGCCATGTCACATTTATGTATTTGTTTAGGACAGCCAATGTTCCATAACTTTAAAATATCTCGTATTAACACTAGTTTCTTCGTTACTTATAAAAACAGCAGAAAGGAAATTGTTCAAATTGTTTATAGCATTGGTAAGTAATTAGAAGTATAGATCATAGTATTAGTTTATGATAATTTACTTAAAATACTACCAAATTTGTGGACATGGTGTCCTTTACCTCCAGAGGACATATTTATACATTATTTCGTATTATCTAAGACTATAAAAAAAAAAAATATATATATATATATACATATATAAATATATATATATATATATATATATATATATATATATATATATATATATATATATATATATATTCACTTGTTTTGTCACAGAATTATTTGTTTTGTTACACAAAACTTATACAAATAATTTGTTAATTAATTATTTGATTTGTACACTCCTTTATTCTGATTACATAATTTATAAATGTAAATCAAATAAACTTTAACATTTGTAACATAATCATGAGAAATGCCCAAGGAAATAAAGCGAATGGCCCATTATCAGGATTACCATGGTGGTGGAAAAGAAAAACAAACAAACACAATTAACTGAACGAATAGCTGAATCCAACATGGAATATAAAATAGGTTCCAGATAAAAACCTTTTACAAACAAATATTGTCTCATCGCTCTAATAAAACTTCTATGCGAGTAAATTAGTTCTCATAACCTTCCAATTTCTCTCACGAGGTGGATGAGCGAGTTCATCAACTTTTGAGAATGATTTACCTAAAATTTCACAATGATTTCGTTGAAAATAGGATAAGAAAAAAACTAATACAAAATTACTTTCATTATATTAAAATATACTTTTTGATAAAAATTTCTTATGATAATAATTTTATGATCTTCAAATACATGAATGATCATATAATAATCTATGAGGGAGATACATATCTAAATTTTGTAATAATAATAAATTCAACATATCAACTTTCTGCGAATAACTATTTCTGAGAGACGAAAGTTCATACTTAAGTTCATGGAATCCTCAAGATAGTATCCTAGGCCCAGTCCTTTATACAGCTGACATCCCGACTCATCCTAATACTATCCTTACTAAGTATGCTGATGATACATGTGTATTATCAGTCAACACAAATCTAGTTATTGCATCCCTAATTCTCCAATTCTGTATCACTGATCTTGAAGAATGGTGTCAAAACTGGAGAATTAAAATAAATCAAAAACCGCATCAAATCACTTTTACCTTACGTCGTAAACCAATGACTTCCTGCCCTTCAGTATCCTTTAATAACATCCCACTGGTGCCTGTAGAACAGATCCGGTACTTATCTTGACAAAAGATTAACCAGGTTTTGGATCTTGAGTTTCAGTCCTTCTTTAAACTTTTATTTTATTTTTCTTTAAACTATGTCGCAAAAAGAAGTTTAAAAACGGACTGACTCAGAAACCAAAACATACTCGTATGTATTTATTGATCTTTTCAATCCTTGTAAGAAAAAAAACATGAGAGTAGAATATCCTGCTACAAGACTAAAAAGACAAGGCTACTTCAACACTTACTAGACAAACGCTCTAAGCTTCCAATTAACCACAAAAGACTCATTGTTTAGCCGCGAGTCTGTACTATCCGCCCGTAGGAACGAACCGATCCTTGCCTCTAATATCGGAAGATATACTTTACCGCCAAAATCAAGGAGGGGAAATGACGCTTGGAGCTGCGGGCACTTGCTGTAGGAATGCCGAGCTGGGCTGTTCGACTAGACCTTCGCAGCCACGACCGCTTGCCGCTTTCAAGCCGATATTCCTTATTGAGAACGTCCAGCGTCCAGGAGGTCTTGCAGCCTGTCACGCACCAGGAGCTCTGCTGAGACACCAGAGGATAATTGGTTATAGAGAACGCACAAATCGTGAGTCCCATTTCATTATCATAAGGCCTCAAATCGCCGACTAATACTGCTGCTGATGATCAACAACTCATTGTGTTTATATGAGACCAAAAGACAATTCAAGTTAATTAATCGTATTAACACTTCAGGCCGTGATCACTTAAATTCTTCATTATATCGTTCATGTTTATTTGTTATATCTTGGCCATAATGCTAGCATGGAGCAAGTTCTATTAATGCTTTATTATCGCTCCTAATCAATGTTAATCTTTTGTATTAGTCATTAATCATATTTGTTCATTAGATCGCTATTTTGCATGTTTAGTCTGTAAGTCCTTGTATAGCTGCTACTATTAAGTTTAATCATTAATCACCTGTATATTTGCTTAGTTAAGAAAAAGATATTCATATGTACTTAAAATTAATAAATCAAATGCTATCAGAGATTTCTTTCAAATTCCCGTGATACCTCAATTAGCTTCCTATTAAATTTCATTCAGTCTAAACACGCCTTAACACTCATCTACATGACCATCATACGACCTATTTGGACTTACTGAGTAGAGTTTTGGGGCTCCACTAAGCCATCGAATCCCTATCGTATCCAATACCTACAATCCAAAATCCTTCGTAAAATCCTCCATGCTCCTTATTTTGTTAAGAATAAAGTTATCCATAATGACCTTAATGTCCCATTTGTTGCTGATTTGGCCCGAACCCGTTATCTATCCTTTCATAACAAACTTCATTCCCACTCAAACCGTCTAGTTTCAAACCTAGCTTCCTCTTCAATTCCCGATATTCCTCCGAGGCGTCTGAAAAGAAGATGACCTTCCTAGTCGAACTTGTGATTTGAGTACTACTAGTACTACAGTGGGTAGTTTCTCTACTTGTCATTATCCCATGTCATTATGTATCACTTAGCCTATTTACTTGTTGTATTATTGTAATACAGTTGTAAGTATCAATAAATAAATAATAATAAAAAAAAGTACATGGAATAATTAAAGGGTTGATTAAAAATGGATATTTCAGTTGAAATCTGAAAATCGAAAATTATAATACTTTTTTTTACCATGCAAGTAACTTGGTTGCAGCTGCAATTATTGAAAGCACTATAGAGTTGATAGATATATTTCAACTAAATTGAACATTTGGTATAAATTCAATCAATTAGTTAACTTTAATTGGAGGAAGGGGTGCTTTTAATTTTTATTGGGAAACAGGACAGCAAAAGCAAGTTAAAGATTGGAAATAGTCTAGATCAGGTTTTAAAATGTATATAATTATCAATAAAAGTTTCAGCACCTTTCGTATTACTATAGTGAATTAAAACAAATTAATCAATATTAAGTACCACAAAGTCTAATTTTAGATATAATAATTAATACTGCATTATAATTATCGGAGTATCCTTTAACATTTAATTTGCTGAACATTAAAACAGCTCAAAGTCTTGATTTTTTTGTTACATTGTTTATTTTATGTTTAATGCTGATCTGTTTTTTAGTTGGTATTTCATATTCAATAATGTATTCACATTCAATTTTTTTCGACATTTAATAGTTCGTACTTGTGAGCATGAGAGGATAACTATTTAAAATCCCTGGATGATTTAATATGTAACAGCTTCAGCAATGCTAGATCTAGACCTGCTAGAAACAATTATATCATTAATTTTAAGACTGAATATTGAATATGTTTAAAAATATGGAAGATAAATTGGGAATCATTAGGCATGGATTTGTTAAAATTTTTAATTTATAAATATCCTACGCGTTCTGACTTTCAGGGGCCATGGTCATGTTTACATATCTATATTTTTTGTTCGAGATGATTGCATTCGCAGGACCGAAAAGATAAACAAAACCGAAAAAAAACTAATTACGAGATTATTAGGTTGAGGGGCGAGTGGTGGTGCGGAGAAATATTTTTTGTCCCACAACTGGACGGGGGATGACGGTGGTGGGCCGTGAGGAAGCTAACAAGGGATAACGGTATTATTAAGAGACCCTTATCGCCTACCGCAGGATCCACATCCAGGAATAAAACTGATTCAGGGGTTGGCGCTCCCTCAGCCAATAGGAACAATGGCAAAGGATCGCCGAGCAAAAGACCTGACGTCACGGGCTATCGACCGCTTTCTTTTTTAGCGCGATATAGCTACTCGGATTGGCTAAGCACCGTCAAAAGCCAGCCAAATATTTCCATAATTTTCTCTTCAAGGAACCCAACATAATAATTTCACAATTAGTATATCTCTCTCTAGAGAAAACGGCCAAGAATAAACTAAAACACTACAAGGTACTGTAAAATCCGTTTTCTAACAAATCTAACAAAATAATGATGCCTTTATATCAAACCTCGTACAATATATTTTTTTACTCGTTTTTTTGCGTTAAAATACTCTCTGAGAGACCCTCTATCAATAAAACGATATATCCCCCGATAAAGTCAGGTTACATTGCAGAAGAAATTTTCCTGTTATGCTAAACTCGGGCAAGACATTCATGTGCATTTTGAGTCTAAAGTGAAGTCTCATTGCAATCGATAGCAAGCACCAAACGAAAAAGGTAATTTAAAGAGTTTCGAGCTAAAACTCCCCAAGTCAACAAAAGTCAACCCTGCGCAGCACCGTTACTTCGGTTGGTTAAAAAAGATAATTTGTTAATGATCTAAGGGTTTATGTTTATAAACGCAGGAACTTTATGGTATTGCTTATTTGCAGTAAGAATAAAAAATGCCTTCACCATTCCTTTCTCTTTTTATATGTGCATATATTATCGCTGATGTTTTGTGATGAAAGACAAAAAACAAGGCGGGAACAGAGAGTAGAGTAGAGGAAAAAAAGTGGAGTATTGAGTGTGATAGACTATATTCTTTAGTCCTCAGTCCAGAATATGTTAGTACAAGGTCTTGTGAAACCTTTATTTTTTATTTTATTCATTATTTATCATGCAGTTCAAAACCTCTCTCAATTCATTGTACCAAAGTTTATATAAAATGCCAATTTCTGTGAATCCTATAATTCACATGGCATGACAATAAAACTTCTAATACTTGCTCATACAAACCATTTACATATATTATAGTTTCCCTGAAAACTGATTATGATTTTTTAGAAGTTCACATTTTTCTGTTATTTTTTTTTATCTCTGTAAAATTTCAAAAAATAGACTTAAAGGGATTTGACATAACCGGCCTCGTATATGAGGCCTTATACAACAGGTCTAATATATTACCATAAATTGATAACGACATACAAATATAAATGAAACTAATGTTGAATTCTATGCGAAGTATAATATGATAGAACGCGTTCTCTTTTGTATTTTTGTTAATAGACAGTTAAAAGCCATACTGTTTTCACAATGTCCGCAACTTTGAAGAATCACCCCATAGATAATATTGGACAACAGTAAGCTTGAACCATTAGTACTAGGTCCACCTGTGGTCTAGTGAATAACCTACAGGTGGCAGGTTCCTTAGTTTTGCCATCCTTCGGACAGGACATATAAAGGGCGTCCTGAGCCTGTGCGGTGTCAGGTTAAAGATCTTTATCCTAACTATACATGGATAAGCAATATTTTAGGACTCACACTGCATCGTGATATGAAAAAGTGATGTTAAATAAACAAACAATCAATTCGAAGCAGACATGAAGAAAAATAAAATAACACCAGTTGTATAGATTTCATGTCATTGATCTAGGAGAAGAGTTCTAAGAATATTTCTCTCCTCCGTTTTTTCTCAGATTCTCCGATAAATAATATTGATGCGTTAATTATTGCAGAAAGACAACTAAAGATACAGATGGCTACTAGGTAAATAGACAATGTTCTTACTTGCTGGGGAGCCTAGAGATCCTTCTTCCATGTTCAGGAGGGCTCAATATCTGCGGACTTCTGCACTTCCTACTCCTCGGACTCTGCCTACTTCCGGTGCTGCAGTCAGTCGTCAAGCTGTTTTGTTTCTCTTCCTGCTGGACTCTGCAAAACGATAATGTATAAGCCGAGTGTCTTACCATTAATTTACCTTCCACATGATTATTTAAAAAAAATTTGTGTGATAGAATAAAAAATATTTCGAGCGTTACTTAAAAATGTTTTTTAAATGTAATAATGATTGGTATAAATTGAGTAAGAAAAGCTCCGTCAGCTATAATAATTCAGGATTTAGTATCTCGGATTGTAGTTTATTACACTGAACTCTGTTCATAATGCCTATGATTTATTCATCTCTAATATATAGAATACATCTGCAGTCTCGGCGAGTTCTGTCCAGATAGAGTTACCTGTATTGCGGTGAAGGGGATCGTGGCTTGAAATGGTGTTGTAATATAATAACTCCATTTCAAGTCCGACTTAGTACTTCATTTACTACAAAAATAACTCGATTCCGCTCCCCTGAGCACAAGAAACTCATTTTGTAGAAAATTCGCCTGAACTACTTATTCACCGGGGCTGTAGATAAAGATAAAGATATGTAGTCATCCAATCAGTTAGTTACTACGAGCTGTTAGTTGTGTTTATATATAATTTTTTCTTTTTTTTGTGTGTGTTAAATAATAATTGGTAATAATAAACTTTTTTGAAAATTAGTTTCATTGAAGCATGCTTTTAACAAACAACAAATAACAAAGCAAGGCAGATTTAAAAAGTGTATAGGGTTTAAAACATCACACTTTGCTAAGTGCTAAGAGATAAAAATTGGCCGTCTGCCCTTATTTTTAAAGTAATTGAAGTGAATACCGTAAGATACTACGAATAAGAAAAAAATTACTTAAACCACTTTTAAATAAAATAGCTCATATATGATCGATTAATAAGTAATTACAAAAATAGGTACCAATGAAAAGAACGTCAATAAGAACCCTATATTTTTATCAAATTGAGAAACGATTGAACTTTCGATTTCAGTGGAATTTCTGGTATGTGTTTTTTTTTTATTTCTTAACCCCTTTGGCTTTTATTAATATTTGAAAAATAACATATTAATATTACTAATGATACATGGTATCTCTTTTACTGCACCAGGTGCATTTTAAGAGAGGATTGTACATTGAATTTTCTGAATATTAATTAGATGAAAGGAGTGGGTCTGGCATGTGGCATTGCTTTATAAATTAAGTATTGTAGAAAATATTTCATTAATGTGAGAAAAAACCTTTATCAAGTAAATTTTTTCTTTTATTTTAAAATTTTTTCGACTTCTATTGAGTCATTTTCAATTTTCTTTACATAAGTATATTTCTTCTACTTCTAAGTCCATTACTATTTGAATAATTATATTTATAAATCTGTAAATTATCAACATAAATAAAACAACAATCCAATAAATACACAAGCTATAAAAATATGTCCTAAAAACTGAAATTATGTATAGATACCTTTTTTATAGTTGTCAATAAATGTTTATACAATTTTTTTACTTGGAGTTTAAATGTTCTCCATTGTCATTCTCAAATCTTATGAATTAAAATTTGGACTGTAACAATAATCTATTTTATTCAGACTATGTATTGTAGAAAGTAAATAGCAAACTTCATATTTAAATCCAATGAATTATTTTTCAGAAGTATGGCATATTCTGCAGCAATAATATTTTTTCTTTCGTTTGTATCAAATTCAATTACTTTGTATACAACTTAAATAAATGCAAATATTTTTATGCTTAGACATATTTTATTCTATTTATTATACCATGTAAAACGAATAAGTATTATACTCACTTGATGGAGTTAACAGCTTTTACTTGTAGTATGCCAGGAATTTGTGTATAAATGTTAATGTGCCAAAAAAAAAAAAAATAATACATAGAAGCGCTCTAGTTCACACGGCTAACAAATATATGTGCAAGTTGCTTGGAGAGTGCTCGATATTTTATGCTGAAGCAGCAGCCGTTAAGAGCAGTGGGGAGAAAGGAGCTCCAAACGACAAAAAACATTATCTCTTCTGACATGACTATTTCGATAACAAATATCGAAATATTTCGATAAAAACATCAAAATTCTCATTCATTTTATGCAAGTAGGAAGTTCGAATATAATTCTGGAGACAGTATCGAAACAGTAAAATATTTTTTTCACATCGGTTCTGCCTCATTGAGAAAAATAATATTTTTTGAATAAATGCCAAACCCTTTTGAATACTGAGAAGATGGAGAAATAAGTAGAGGCTATGAGGCTTGACGTATAAGAGATTCATTTTTAATGAATAAAAGAAAGAAAGTTAGGACGGATAGAACTGCTCCTTGAGGAACTCCATTTGGACTGAGTTCAACTCCGGCCTTTATTCCCCCAGACTATACTCATGCCTATGCATGAAAAATTTTAAAAATAATTTTCAAATATTCACGGTAGACTAGTAGAAATTTGGAAAGTACTAACAATTAAATAACTAATAATAAAAAATAATGGAAGTTAGAAGTTTTAAAAACATAATAGTACATAAAAAACAACAACAGAACAGTAAACATACAGAAAAAGAAAGTAGGTACTACTAATACTAAACATTGTAATGAAGGTATAATAAAAAATATTAACATGAGTCAACTCTACATCAAAATATGGAAAATTCTTGAAATAAAACTTATATAATTCAAAAGTATTATTTTGTGGGTAAACAAACATATATGTATCAATGGGTAAGAGCTATTCTAATACTTAGAGCTTTATATAAGAAGTTACAGAGATTGTTGACATCATTGTTGTGCTTGGTGTTCAGTACTGTATAAATATTGTGCTCGTATGAACTAATATATTTAATTCTGGGTTCTATATAAAATGTCAGTCGAAAAGGGTGTGGTTTAGATCATCATGTGATTCATTTAAGCATAAAGGACAATTGTCTTCAGTATTAATTCTGTGGGTATATAGATTATTATTATTTATATATACATAGTAAATATAGATTATTTACTAAAATCCAAAATGAGATCCAAGCCACCCCGATTTATCAAGTGTTACGAAGAAACACGAAGACTTTAAATTATAAACAATAAAAGTGAATGGGTTCCTTTCCTCCATTATTTTTTAATAATATTCCACTGATTCTTGCGGAACAGAATAGATATTTAAGACTACACCTTGCCGTTTAACTTGAAATCTTCATTTCATAGTCAAACGACGAGAAACTGCGCACTGTTTCAGGTTAACTCTGCACTTACTAGGCTCTAAACTTCCAATTAATTATAAAAGACTCATATTCATGATTATTATATGGCCCATTTGGGGTTACAAAGTAGAGCTTTGGAGCCCCTCTAAGCCCTGAATTCCTCTCGTATCCAATCCTAACAATCCAAAATCATTCGTAAAATCCTCGATGTTACTTAATTTGTTAAGAATAAAGTAATACATAATGACCTTAATGTTGCTGATTTGACCAGAACCCGATATAGTTTCAAACTTAGCTTCCTCTTTAATTCCCGATAATCCTCCAAGGCTTCTGAAAAGCAGAGGGCCTCGTGATCTTCTAAGTTAAAACAATACATGTTAAAATTATTTTCTTCCTTATATTTTTGTATTTATTTATTTTTTTAAATAAACGATTAACCGAATTCACGTTTATAAGAGTTAAAACATAATCATAAAACTTGAGACGATGGGAAAATCGTTGCTCCTTCTTGAGAGAAGAAAGTTATTCTGGTAGTGTCCCCCAGCCGGGTGGGAAGGGAAGCTATTGTGGCCCATAGGGTAGTTCGAGAGCCTCCAATATTTGACCCCTTTTTAACAATACCCGACGAATCGGGTCAAATCTTCACAACACATTTTCCCACCCCCTTCTCCTTAGGCTGTAGCTTTGCCATTTCTTCAATTTTCTCTCAATAAAAGCGTATTTCTAATTAAATCCGTACAGGATGTATAGAAATACGCACTTTTTTTTAACTTTAAGAACTTAATTTATTAACTCATAATTATAATTAAAAAATCCTAAAGAATATTAAATTTGTGTTGCCTCCAAAAATCATAGTTCAGTAAAAATCAATCTATCAACAAATAAACGGTCCTTTCAAAGGATTACTCAAATAATAATAATCTAGAGCACCACAATAGACCTGATATCCTCATAAAGTTGAGAGAGAGAGGAAACCAAATATGATTGACATTGCTATCCATTACGATAATAATATTAACTCAATTGTTGTGGTGAAACCATGAGAATATCAGAAAATGCCTGAACTTATAGTGCAAGTAACAACAACTATGATATATACAAACTGACTGATCCCTCAATCCACAGTAGAAGGCATTGATAATCTGAAACTTTCGCTCCATGTTTTAAGGTAGACTGGAAAAACTCTTAAATAGTAAGAAAAGTTCTAAATTTTTGAAGATGATAACACCTACTGGTGGTCAGAATTGTTCCCCGTCTCAGTTTTGAACACGCAAATACGCGGAAAAGCGGATAATAGTGATGATAAGACTTAAGGAACCAGAAGGCTCGATGCCGAAACTACCAATTTCTTTTTACAAAATTCTGTGCATGGACCACCACCCAAAACCCTAATCCGCTAGAGTTTATCTTAGCGCAATCCTCCCACCAAAGCCTTGGTCTACCCTTCGGAGGTTCACCAGTCTTCTTAGCGCTTATTAACTTTTAAGGGATTCATTCATTACTAAGCCCAACAAATTTACAATCCCATCTAAACCTTTGTGAGACTTTATCTACATATATTAACGAGTCAGAGATCAGCGTTTCCGCGTTGTGCAAACTTTCAAATTCTCCAATACAATAAACTCTTTTAGGACCATATAAGGTCTACGCAATAGGATATTTTCGAACACCTTCATTCATTATCCTGACGTTCATTATCCCTTATCGTCAACGGCTAAGGATTCGAATTCATAAAGAAAGTTCGAAGAATGATAGTGTTATATCTGTGGCACCTGTGCATAGTGGGCTAAGTCGAATTTTGTGAATTTCAAGCTATCTACTTAGAATCGTAAATTTTCTCTCTTTCCTTGTGCCTAACACGCTAAGTATTCCGTCCATTGCAATGAAAGATATTCCTTCGTGAATCTTGGGCTGATACTCCAATCTTCAATTTAAAATAAGTTCAGAAAAATTACGATTCTAAGTAGATAGCTTGAAAATCACAAAATTCGACTTAGCCCACTATGCACAGGTGCCCCAGATATTTTCTAATCCTTAAATTTCGAGACCACATGGGCGAGAATAATAATCTAAGGAAAATACAAAATGTATGAACAAATAAATTTAAATTTAACCCATGAAATAAATAAATAAATTATTTACTAAAATCCAGAATGAGACCTATGCGATTCTCTTTTATTAAATTTTTATGAAGAACACCCAGTTTGAAACCTTTTTGTTCGTGTGGGATGACCGTCCCATCTGTGAACAAGACGTTTCCAAATCAAAGAGTTATTGTCCTTTATACTTTATACTTGAAGTTGGTGGGATATTCATAATTATAGAATATTTCAATACAATAAATAGACATACAAATCAAATGGAAGAAAAACGAAGCACTTAAAGTAGTTCGCAAAACAAAGGGAAGCACAAATAGAGGTGGATTATACATTAAAGAACGGCTATAGTGCCGTGACGATAATGCTCCTCGTTGAAATAAGCCATTCTATAATGAAATCAAAATCAGAGTTGAGTATGGAAAGCGGCCATTAAGCCAGTTTACATGTGCTTAACTGAAACATTAAAGTCAGCAGCCTAACTAAGTTTTGTACTTCACTGCATCCGCTCTCCGGGATAAGAGGGTTGCATACATAGTAGAGGTGCGCTCGATTAAATTACTAACTTGCATTGCCTAACTACAGAAATGCAAATCACCCTGTATCTATCCTGTATATAGAAAGATGCAGTTATGATCATGAATTAATTAATAGGAAAGCTCAAAATCAAATAGTCCTATTAATGAAAGTACAGACACAAGTATGTATTTAAAGAGTCTCGTTGAATAAAGTAAGTTTTCTAGGACCACAATTGACTTTCATTAAGATGGTTCATTAGTTAGTCAATTACTTCCCCGCTCAAAAGTCAAAATCGCTAAGCGAGGTACGTCGTGATTTTCCGAAATATATTGTTTATTTAAGAAATATCAATCAAGAAAGTCAATTACTGCGTTTTGCGAGCCGCGCTAAGATTACAAAGATCATTTCAGTTCTCATTGATTTAAATTTTTAATGATACTAAGTGATTAATTACTGAATTATATTTGTATATCATTAATATGTACTCATATATACATATATTTCGAAGAGGAAATTTAGGACAAACACATTACCAAAATTTAGAGTACGTTAAAAAACAATTGTACGAAATTCTTCGGGATAAACTATCCGAAGAGGGAACGTCCAGTGAAAGATGGAATAATTATGTCCGTTCTGATTGACGGAATGTAATTGAATAATTACTCAAACTTAGTCAAGTTGAAGTCTGTTAATGTCGATGCTGACTTCTTTAGCTTTGATTTTCATTTGTGTCCATTCAAGTAAGGCGGCTAGCTATCTAAGAAATAGGAAAAAGGCGGATGTTTCATCCAGATATTTTATGTCGTGTTAAAGATGGTATTCAATAATGATATACTTCTTCGATGTGGAGATTCTTCCGGACAATATAACTTCACATCGTCAAATTGCCCTAGATCCATGATCATGGTAGGTACAATGATCATGATGAAGTAAATTTTTGTTTTCATAGGTAAATTACGAATAGAGAATTCTATTGTGTTGAGTATACTCTTAACGGAGGAATAAGACAACGGTTGTTTTAAGGCGATTGGAGGTGATCTATGAATATTCGCCGCAGCAGGTTCCGTGATCTTCTATTAACTTAAGGAATGCATGATGGTACTGGACCAGCATCAACTGTGGCACGGGTCTTGAAAGAGTTCTTTTTAGTAGCAGGTATCGTAAGGTCAATCTCTGTGTCATAAGGTCTGTTTTTGTCCTCAGGCTTCTTCAACACTCATGATGGTAGACAAGTAACAGAAAAATAATCTTATAAGAGCCGCACTATTGATTGTTTAGATGCATTCGCACGGAATAGGGGTGAAATCTAATAACATGAGGTGCTAGGAAGAAAAAGTGGTAGAGATTGATAGTGTGCAGGGGTTCGCAGTAGCTGAGGGTTGTCTTATCCAGCTTTCTGAAAAACTTTTAAATTTCCATTAGCTTATACAGCACCTTCCTCTTTAAATACAATGGAGCTACTTAAAAGTTGGAGAATGTTGGTTGAACTCGATAGCAAATGACCTGATTAAAAGTGAGCCAAAATTATAAATCGTTTCCGTTACAGAGTTAAAATCCTAATGTAACTAATCTTCCACTGAATAA
Source organism: Arma custos (assembly GCA_037127475.1). NCBI lineage: Eukaryota > Metazoa > Arthropoda > Insecta > Hemiptera > Pentatomidae > Arma > Arma custos. The sequence goes on from CM073764.1 coordinate 93,737,919, forward strand.
AATTAATCTTAACAATAAAGGTAAAGGCAGACAAGAACTAAAAGTAACCAAAAGCGAAGGTGTCCAAAAGAGAATCGGAGTGAATGAAGAAAGTAACAGTAGATAAATTAATGTGCCTACTTACATTAGTCACGAATGTACAGAAGTTTATAAAAAAAGTATAAAAGTATAAAAAAAGTTTTGACTTCTAACAAACTTAAATTATTATAAAAGTACTATGCTAAAGCCCAGCCATATTAGTGGTACTCTACGAAAGTCAAATTCAATCTTTAAATCGTTTAATATTTTACTCAATTGATTACTATTCATTACTGAGCTTCTTACTACAAATATTCAAGCCCAAATGTTCTTATTAAAAAAAAAAAAAAAGAAATAATATAATTAAAAAATTCCTCACCTCCTTATTTCTTGTATCATTTCAAAAAATTGTGCTTTGCTTTTCCTTCGCCTCCTTTGCTCATGCTCCTTCTAGGACAAAACAAATGTATAAAGCCTTATACAATACCTTAAAGGAATTTAATTCATTTTTATGTTTAGAGATGGTATAAAATTTAACTGTATAACAACAATTGTACACCTAATACTTAATTTTATAACGCAATGAACATTTTAAAATAAATAATAAATGTAATATGAAATAAGAGATAAAAGTGAGCCAAAATTATTTCATCACCCTTCAAGGCCAAAATGGCTTATCTGAAAACTTTAACACTAGGTTTGCAGAGATACAGTGGCTCCCAGTCAGAATGATATACCAAGATATTTATAGATGTCTTTGAATAAATAAATAGTTCAAATTATATTACATCAAATACAATAATTTATTGTAATCACTAAACATCCTATAAGTATGTACTTTGTATATAAACATTTCTCACAGTGAAAATGATACACCTTAGTTCTTCCTTATATTTGTTTACCTTAAACTATTTTACTTTATTAAACTCTTGTGTCGAAAGTGTTTGGCTCTTTTCAAAGCGAGTTGAAGAAAAACTGAGGTTTTTTTTTTTTAATTGTTTACGAAAATGGAGGCACACAACATCAAAAGAACGTGAGTTGGTTATTCAACATTTTAATGACGAGAAATCTTTAATTGAAAGAGCCGAAATTATTTTTAAAAAACGTTCAATTGTCCAGCTTATAGTGGAGAGATTCAAGAAGGAAAAGGAACATGCCAGAAAAAAAGTTAAAAGCACTAGAAAAATTGTAACTGATAGGGATAGGACTTGAATTATCAGGGAAATTAAAAGAAATCCACGTTTAAGTGCACCCAACAAGGCACAACCTACAAATAATTGTACTGAACTAATTGTTTACTAAATACAAAGATTACAAATTATTAGTACTCAAAAGTTAATTAGAAGTGCTGTGTCATTTTGAGTATGAGATGAAATAATTTATTGCCTTTTTGTCTATTAATTTTTTTAAATAATCAAAATTGAATTTTTTCAATTTCATGAATATATTTAAGAGTTTTCTGGTTTTGATCCCTGTAACAATATAAATTTTTCTTTTTTTCTTCTTCTTTCTACAGGGTGTATCAATTTCACTGTGAGCCACTGTAGCTCATTTCAATGTTTTACTTAGTTGTATTTTGGTGACTTAATTCGATAAGTAACAAATTTAGATGCGTATATTTAGAATACATAGAATGTCAACGAGTAGAAAACGGCACATAGAAACAAACACAAATCTTGCAGATAAGCCATTTGGGTTTTGGGCAGACGATTTAAAAGTTTCCTTCGTATTTTTATTTTTAAAAAGTAATTACTGTTGCACGAAACGTTAACGAGAGAATTGGCAAGTTAAAAAAAAATCCTTAAATTATTGCTTAATTAATAAAAAAATCCTGAAAACCAAATACTCACCCTCTTGACGCTTTTCTGGAAGAGACTTGTGATTTGCCCTTGTCGGATCGTGTGCACCAATTCCCGAGCAGCGTGGTGAGGACTTACCAACTCGACACAGTTAATGAACCGGTACAGTTTCTGGAAAAATATAAACATAATATTATAATTCTATAATACAAGATTGTAAGATTATTGTGCAAGAGAACATGATTATATACTGATAAAAGATATAAAATATTAAAAGGTATTGATTAGCTCATCTTGAGGCAAGAAATATTAATTTTCTTACCCACATATTTCACATAGAATGAATAACAATAAAACTCTACCATTATAATCCATGATGAGTCTTATATTTAGTATTTTATCTCGGAAACAGTTGAGCAGGGATGTGATTTATCCGAGATCACGCACAACCGTCAGTTCCTCTCCACCCAAAAAGCTTTTGAGCTCAAGCCTGGGTTAGCCCAGGAGAACTTATAAATCCAACAGGGTCCTTGCGTGCCTATTAACCAATTAAAAAGATTGTCTGCCATAGCTAGATTTGAATCCTAAGCAACAGAATTTATTCTACCTATGCTATTTACTATACATAGAATGAATAGTAAATATATTTAACGCTTTAAACAAGAGCCCTCACGACGTCATATTGAAGGAAAAAAGACCTGAGCTTTAAATAATGCTCTACGATGGGAGATAAAACCCGCATAGCTTTATATAATGCTTTCCGCATTGAAAGAATTAACTGACTTTAAAAAGTAATCGATGTCGTATATTTCAGATGCAATAAATGTAGTGTCTGAAGGCACTGTTTTAAAATCACTTAAAAGGATAAAACTAAAATAACTTATTTTTTTTTTTTTTAGAGAATAGAATAATTTATTGATATTTACAACTGTAATTATATTACATCAAATAAATCTGCTGTATGAACAAAGGACATGAAAAAAAAACCACTTGTGGAGAAACTATCCATTGATAGCATTCCAATAAAGTTCTATAGTAGAATGTCTCGAGGAATATTATGGGAAGCAAGTTGAGAGACTAGCGGATTCAAGTGTGTACGGAGCTTTTCATGGAAGGATAGGTATCTAGTTTGGGCCAAATCTTTTATCCTTTTTACTTCTCCTTTAGCAATGACATTGTATCTTGAAACAAACTGGGCTAGAGTGATGCCATTGAACTCAACAGGTCTTTTTTCATACTTATCGAACCAATTTTCCTTCCATATGTGTGTATCATCATCATCATCATCATCATCATCATCACGTAATGCCAGTTCTTTTAGTGTTTTTCTGATTTTGTTTGTAATAGTGCGAGAGTGTAAGGCGAGCAAAGCACGTTGCGCAAAGGAATGTAACGCCTCACTTTTAGTTAACGCTCTATTTTACTCCTCATATAATTTTCATAACGCGGGCTTGATATGAAAATCGTTTTTTAAGGAGTAAACTTCAAAAATACATATTCCTATTTTTTTGAAATAGTCAAAATACTTTCTTCTACCAGTATGAAAAAAAGGAAAATATATAACTTTTTTTGTAAATAATTCATGGTGTTTATATTCATTACTTGTGTTTTTTCTTTCTTGTAATGGAAAAAATCAAAATATTATCTTCACCAAATAGACTAATGATCTCTTCCTGTCTTAAGAAGAAGTGTAGGGAGTTGGTTGTTGAGAAAGAGTTGGTGGATCAAAGGCTGAGAGCTGAGTTGCATAGGCATAGGGTGTGACAGATAATTTATTTAATCTATCAACAGGCATGCGTTCTTTGGGATCAGATGACTTTCCTGGGACTCACCCAGCCTCTTCTGAAGTACAATGGGCCACAGACAAATCACCTCCCTGCTCAACCTTTGTCCTAGAAATACTTTAGTCTTTCCAACGTACTGATGATTCTTCATCTTATTTTAACTTATGCGTTTAATTTATATTAATTATACCTCTCTCCCTTTTTGAATTTTAAATAAATTCTTCATAAGTAATTTATTTCATTATTTAGCTCAGCTATATTCGAATGTGTTTTTTTTCTCCAAGATAGACATAAAAATACATATATATGTATATATATATATATATATATATATATATATATATATATATATATATATATATATATATATATATATTATATGCTTATACACTTGACTAACGTTGTTGTTATAACTTATAGCTCCCAGTCAAAAAGAACAATTGCATTTAGTAGCCCCTAAGAAAGGAATTAAATACAGGATGCTGGAATGCCTCAAGATTTATGGGTTGATAAATCACTCAGACAGACTGCTTGCAATAAGGAAATCAAAACGAAGCATTAATTTTAGTGAAATAATTGGATCACATGAATTCTAAAAAGATTCAACGTCATCGTTTTATTATGATTATTCCATAAATAATTTAGTTAGATTCTTTTATGCTAGCCCAACATTTTTTTTTGTCCAATCAGAATAATAAAAATTCAAATTTAAGAAAATGTATGATACACTTCACATTAATATAAATTGTTATAAATCAACTGAATAAAAATGCAGTTTTTATTATTTATACATACTCTCTTTTCACCTTAAAAAAAAAAAACTTTTAACCTTTTCCTAATTGTATTTATATTGATCAGTGCATCGACTTTTTTCAAAGATAGCAAGTTTAGTTTCTACTTGGTTGAAGTGAATTAGGCTCTCAAAGAGAAAAAGTGCTTCCCAAGGCTTTATCGTCCAAAGTTATTCAAGGGATAAAAGAACTCCTGAGACTACATTTAAAGTTATTAACGTGAAAAAAGTAATATTTTTTTTAGAATACGTATAGACATTTTTTTACTGAGTATGTTTTTTTATTTATTTCTGTAATTTAAAACAAGGGTACAAAGAGTTAAAGGAATTAAACTATATTTTTAAATTGAAGAATGTAGAGCGGGGATTTGATGGACATCTTAAAGAAATGCGTTAATGTATCAAGAAATGAGCTGTTATATTTGTAAGTCCATTTTTTCAAATTCACGGAATCTAAATGTTTCCATTTGAATTACTTTTAAAATATGGACATATTGGCAAATGTTTTTATCACTTATCATTTTGCAAAGAGTGATTATTAAACCCTATACACCTTTTAAATCGTATTGTGAAATAATAATCATTAAATAGAGCAGACGATTTTTCTATATCCAAATAGACTTGTACCCCTTTCAAACATAACAGCGCAAATAATGAAAATAAATAAAAATATCTTTATGATATCGTTGTAAGATTCCTTCCAGTAAATAACTAAGCAATTAATATTTCAGATATTAACCGGTCGCAATAAGACATGATTCATAAGTTTAGGTCCTGAGAAAGCATATCTCACATCAGTAGCTAAAATGTTTATTCAGACCATGATAAATTGTTTTGGACATTATTGCCTTTATTTAGCAGTTGCATTTTAGGCTGAGGCTGTTTAGTTTTTTCAGATTAATCGTTTTCTGTCTCGAGAAAGCCCTGTTTTGCTTATTTTTTTATATATGGGTTCAATTACATTATTTCAACCCTTTGTTTGACATTACAGCAGATAAAAACGCTAGGTATAGAGAACTTTTTTTTCAATTATTATTGAACACAAACATTGAATTAAAATAAAAAAATCCACAAAGCCATACTTGATTTAGGTTTCAAGGGTTCAAACCAAGCCTTGGCTCGTCAATTCAACCACTATGAAGATATTTTAACAATTTTGTATCAAATGAGAATTTTTTTTAAATGATATAGAAGTTGAAATATTAACCTTCGAAAAACAAAAGTATAATTGGAAGAGAAATTAAAAGAAAATTTGTAACATTAACCCAATAAGCTTAAGTAAAATAAAAGATAAATACCGTACATTAATTGCAATTGAATTCCATAAAATATTAGATTTTATAGAAACTATGCTTGTTAAAATGAAATATACATATTATAATTTAGATGTAGATTCATACAAAGTCTTGTTTTGATTTGAGTTCCAAAATATATATTTCGATGCAAAAAAGGATAATTATACAGAAATAAGTATTCAGTTCCAAAATTGTTCTTGGTTACAGAATAATTTTAACAAATCCCAAAGAATTTATAATATGTTTTAAGTGAAAAAAAACAAAACTGTTAAAGAGTTTTAAATAGTAGAAGCTTGTTTTCTACTCTATACAGTTATAGTCGCTATCGTTGCAAAATTTCAGGAATAACGCGAAAATAGTGGAGTGAACGAGCGACTGAATGCAGATTCCAACTGTAAAAATTATAGAAACTGGGAATTATTGTATTTTGGCAGAGAAATACAACAGATGAGGCCATAAGGAAGGATTGGGAAGGATTCAATTTTAATTTATAAAAACTTTCAATAAGGACAGTTCTTGACTAAATTTATATCCATGCGAATGAGATGAATCTCAACAGAATCTTCAGGAAGCACTTGTATGCAGTAAAGGAGAGCTAGGAAAGAAGAACATGATTATATAGGCTAATAAAAACCAAAATACAATTTTAGAGAAGAATTGGTTGACTGTAACTTCTAATATAAGGAAGAAATAGTTGGAGGTGCAGTCAATAAAAACAATTTTATACAAAATACAATTTTTTCGGGAAACGTAGAATCTAAAGACCAGTTGTAGAGCAGACAGGTTGACAGATACAATCATAATCAGAATGAGAGAATCGAAGAATAAATGTCAAGCAGAATTAAAAAAAGTAAACATCGCATATTACTTTATAAGTTCATAAAGGTGCAAGAAGGTGAAACTGTATTTTTTAATACAATTTATTTTTCCAACCGAGTTCTTCTCCACAGAAATAGGCTGTGTCAAATATCTTTTTTTCTGAAGTTATTTCAGAAACAACATACCTAAGCTGGTCGAACTGAAAGAGGTCTTGAAGGAATGATATATAGAATTAGGATTGATACCTTGACTAAAACCATAATCATAAAAGAAGATGTAACCAATGTGGTTTCCATGTGACGGATTCATTAAAGATATCGAAGCACGCAAGTTCTTCGAAGCTAGATCACAAGATAAAGGAGAAAGAGATGGGTAGGTGAGAAGTACGGGAGGGATGAAAGCGGCAGAATTTAATGAAGGAGTTGGCTTGTGCTGAGAACCTCCCCGCTGAGATGCACAAAGAAGGAAGGAAACAGAAAAAATAAATACACATGGGGTATAATTTTCTAATTATTTTTTATATGTTTAATCGAGTTTTGTCAACACTAGTATACCATCTCATCATGGTATCCATATTTTAGAGATCATTGAATTACACCACAATACACCATATTTTTTAATGAAATTAAAATAAGTTACACGATATCTAAAATCGATCGATGGGGACAAAAATATCTTCTATAAAAAAGAAGAAAAGATTATTCAAGACCATGTTTGAAAATGTAGTAAGTATGGAGCAGAAGAATGAGATATCAACAATAGGATCCGTAATAAACTTCTATAAACTGAAATGAATTTTCTAAAACGGAACTGCGGAAAGATTAGAGTAGATAGACTTAGAAACGAAACAATTAGAAAAAAAGACGAAAAACGGACAACTTTGATGGAAAGAATCTAGAAGAAATAGCACACATGCTTTGAAAGAATGCCCTGGGCAAGTTCGCCACAAGAGAAAGAAAAAGAACACGACCGTGAAAGAAGGAAGGAAGAAGGAATCTCGTAAATGAAAACTACACGTAGGAGTTGAGAGATTTAGAAAAAAAAACAAATGCTACGATAATTGGAAGCTGGGAACGGAAAGGTGGCCAAGACAGAAAAATAAATCTATAAATTATGATGATATATAAATTAATCTATAAATCTATAAATTATCATGATATATAAATTAAATTAAATTATATAGTTACATTAATAAAAAAAAGTGTTTGTTTATTCTCTTATAACTTTAATTCTGTGCCCGTAATTACTCTGAATATCTACCGAAATTAGTAAAAATCGACAAAATTTAACATGTTTTCCTTACCCCTCTTCTTATATATTTTTTTTAAAAATGGCAAGATAGGCGATAATATGAACGAAATAAGGCCCTAAATACAAGGTACTTTTTTACAAGGTTTTAAGTTAAGCTAACTTAACATTCCCTAATTATAACTTTTTCAGTACATTGTCAATTGGATATACTGCAACATTAAAAAATACATAAAGCAAATCATTCAGCAATATTTTGTTTATTTAGTGAAACTAGTGACTTCTTATATACTCACTTTTCATCTCCAGCACATTTCCTTTAAATAGGTCAATCCATACTCATAAACTGTAATATGCTGAGGCTTAGCTTAATACCCCCATGTATAACCTTTTATTAAGAAAACTTAAGCTTAACTCAGGTGGAAGTAGAGCTAATAAAAAAATAGTTTTTACATTTCAAGTTAAATTTAACCAATACATCTTTACTAAAACTTAACCAATTTAATTCCATGTAACAATCTACCCTTTGTAAATGTTAAATTATTAACTAATGTTTGATTTCTATAAACTAGATGATAACTTATTGCACAAAAGGACAAATTAGACATTTTAATACATTATTACATTTTTCAAGATTAATTGCTCAATAATTCCATAATGAAATGAATATTTTCCATTTTCAGAAACTTCTATGAAAATTCAATTACGTTTCTTAGAAACATTTATATTTCATTAAATAATATACAAATAAAATATCTTAACTACAACAAAAAATAATATTTTTTTTAATCATAATTTATAATTAACTATTTTCTTTTCTTATTAACTAATATTATTAAGAGGCGGTAAATTGTTAACAACAAACAAGATGAAACATAGTTGATATTAATAACTTTGAATTCACCTTTTCAAGTTCGTTATTTTGTTATTAAGATAAAATTTATTACAAACAATTTGATGGTAAAATTAATGAGATAATTGAGTTTGCTCGATTTTCAAAACCTTTTTTATCGTTAAAGCATTCATTTTTAGTTATGAACTTGAGATTTTATTTTGATTTCATACCGCTTTGTCTATAAGAATTACAACTTTTGGAATAAAGGATAGTTTCTTTTTGTACGTTGGTATTTAAAATAATTATACAATGAAACAAGAATCATTTCATTATGCTTTAAAGAATTCTATTATTATTGTCATTTCTCAAAGTTTAATGATGAGAACATTGAGCTTTGAAGTGATGATTTCACATCGTTTTGAAATTTACTTGCTAAGACAAATTAAATTAAATTTTGATCGACACTTGTTTACTTATTTCAATCAATTTAACATTTTTTTGAGTTCTCTCTTATCCGCCAAAGCTGAGATTATATCAATCTATCTATAATGTTATAAGATATATATATATATATATATATATATATATATATATATATATATATATATATATATATATATATATATATATATACTAGTTGTCGATTACGAAACCGTCTACAGAAAAGCTTTTTACCTAGTAGATTCGCAAGCCATAATAGGCCTCTCCAATAACTCTCCGACTGATTGTGGGACCATAAGATCCTGTCGGATAGCTATATCGAATATGATTGTTAAAAGATGGGAGCTTACACTGCAGTGGATACCAAGTCGCGTACGGGTAAAAAAGGGGGGCAGGCCAACTTGCCAAGCAAGGCGTAGCACTACCCCAACCTGAAAAATCTTATTCTTCGCTAACCTCAGCCAAGAATAAGATCGAAACAAGAATTAGAAGCTATACAAGGAACCTACTCTACATCGCTAGCAGAGGGAAAAATGGGAGTGCCTTGCACATGAGCAGCTCCCCCGAGGTCTTCCGAGAGGCGAAGCTGTTGCGAGGTTCAGACTCATCACCGGCCATGATTACCTCCAGGCACATCTGCACAGAATGGGGATCGCAGAATCCGATAATTGCTCCATTTGTCTTTCTGGTGTAATGGACGGTGCGTACTTACGACATTGCCAGTGGTCATAAGGATATTCCACACAATGACGACGATGCATGTCTTTATTGGGAGGCTGGGTGGCATATGGCAGAAATCCAATGGATAAATATATTGGATAAATAAAAAGAAGATTACGAAACTAAAATTATTCCCCAATGATTTTTTAACAAGTAAGTTTAACCTACTAGCTTTTGAATAATTTCTTATCATCTCGAAATTGAACTTTTTTTTTCAGAATTACGCTATGTGAACTGGTTTGCAAAGAATACCTATGTAAATATTTTAAAACGTTATAAATTTACTATGATTTTTCATTTAAGGAAACTTGTTCAGCTTCTTAATAGATTCGACAAAACCAGACAATTTTTTCGTCTAAAAATCGTTATTATTATTCTTGCACCACACTCAAGAAGACCTTTTACAACAGGAAGACTTATAGCCTCAAATAGGCTTTATAAATTTCATAGATCTATTGGAAAATTATCTGAGAAATTGGACCCAATTACATTTTGCAAACCTCCTAAAATTGATAAGAGATAGTTCTTAAATTTAAATACTCGTTAATAATCTATATATAATTACTTACTTGACTGAAAAACATTATATTCCTGCTCCTCCAAATGGTACCTTTGGGTTTGTGCCTGAGGATAGGCAAGGTGTATTTGTAGAATAGATGTTCGACCATTAGAATGACGAAACCCATGAGGAGACCAAGACCCAAAAGAAGGAACACTCCTGAAATTAAATTATAATGTAGATCATACTCAAAATAAATAATCAAAACCAATCAGATCAATTTAAATGATGCCTACGTCTATGGTATATGCAATTACAATAATATAAATCCAATTAATACAAATACAATGAACTGCAATGGCTACATTTATTTTTGTTACATTGGTTAGGTTTATTGCAACAGAAACAACACTAACGGTTGGTTCCCGTAGCTGGATTCCCACATGAATACCCATTTCGTATGATAAATTTGTTTTTATTTACGTATTCTAATGTTAATATTATTGATACTTAAAACGATAAATAATCAGCATGAGCGTTGAATACAGTTACGAATCTTTCAACAATTCAGATTAATTCAAATTAGCTGGGACATTCAGGACAATGAAACCGCTAGATTAGCTAGAATATTCCAGAACTACAAGTTTGAGTTTTCGACTGGCAAACAACTTACATAAAGACAGGAACGATATAACTGATAATGCGATAAATATTGAAAATGGTGTCCAGATACACTTCGGTGACCATTTGATTAGACATTGATACATTTGTAAAAGTAACGACATTGAATGTTATTAAATGTGGCTAAAACTTTGCTAAATGCACAATAGTCAGCCAGAATAAACAACCATCAACAGTTATAGAGGATTTGGAAATATGTATTATAATTAATTAAGTTTATCAATCTGGCTGAAAGAGATCCTAGTAATTTCATACAATTCAATTATTGTTTTTTCTACTGATTTTACAAAGAACATTGTATGTAACGATAATTGTTATTGAAACATGTTAGAAATTTCAAAGATTCATTGTAAATAGACACAAAAAACTAAAAATGCAAGCTTTATATCGTCTCTCTAACCGGTGTGCCTTGCGGATTAATAACAGATATGATATATTTATAATCATTTTTGAGGCATTATTCGTATCTTCTTGGAAAGAAAGTCTTTCTAGCTGTGCCATTTGCTCTGAAAACTACCGATTCTCGGAGATTAAACATTAAGGAGCTGCAGATCCGCCATATTCTAGTGACGCATTAACATCGGGGTTCCTAAATAAAAAAAAAATCTCATAAAACGGAGCTACCATCTTCTAACACTTTAGAAGTGTTGGATAATCCTATAGCTTGAGCCAGGGCTACTTTAAAAGCTTTGAATATCCTTTCCTGAATACATAATAGAGGGCTTTCAGTTATTCAACGATTTTTAAATCTTGGATCCCACAAGACCGCAAGTCGCGTGCTTGGACACTATATCTTCTTAGAACATAGATTACACAATTGGAATCACTTTTCTAAACCTTATAAGGTTGCAGATAGTTCTGAGTACCTATTCCATTTAGAATCTTTTTTTTTTTGACGTTAATTTTTTTATTATGAAGATAACCTAGACAGATTGATGCGGTAAAATATGCCCTTATCTTACACAAACGTGACGTCAGATAATAATTTTTATATTTTTTAGTACATTTAGAGCTACACATATTCGTCCGTACGATATCATAATTCATTAATTACTTAAATTATTTTCTTCTTTTAAAAAACTTTCCCGTTAATATAGCACATGAATCCTGAGTTTGTACAGTGTATCTGAAATACGGAGGATTAGCATTGTGTTATAATTTATTAATAAATTTATTCCACCCAGACCATTTTCTCCCTCATATTTCTACTGGGAGTTTTATAAATTTCAAGATTTTTTCAATAATCTTTAAAAACTAACGTTTGAACTAATTAGGGATCTAATTTTGATAGTCATTATAATTAAAAATATATACAACAAAACAAAGAGCTAATATTAGTTATTATACCTGCTACAGCAGACACACCCAGAGGCTTCGGCTGAGACATGTCATTGTCAACGGTGAAGCAAGCCAGGCCTCCGTACCACTTCTCTTGAAGAAGATCCATGTAACCGTTGCTAGTAAATTTAGAAATAACGGAGGAAATACTGTCCTAAAATACAAACATTAATTAATATAATATAAGTAAATTATTAACAGATCCATAAAATAGTGCAGTAGTATTTCATACATAGAATGCTTTGAAATTGGTCTGTATACAATATATCAGAGGTTACTAAAAGTACTGTGTGATAATTAGACAAAGGTTAGGAGTTAGGTCATAATTAAAACGGATTTTAGTCATTTTTTAGAGCAACCAAGGAATACACGTACCTAAGTATCGTTAATATATGATGTTTTCTCATTAACTATTAATTAATTTTAAGTAAATATTTGTTTAATTATGTTATATATAATCGTGTTCGCATTTAATGAGTTTCCTCTACAAATAAGGAAAATGAAGATATCATTACAAGTTTAATTTGGTAGCAGTGGTCTGCCGATAGGAAGGAAGCTTCGTTTCATAAGAATTGGCAGATGTCAAGAAATATACCATATTTTCCAATTACATCGGGTTAAGCTTTATTGACATTAAATAAAAGTAGTGCTCTCTCTAATGATTCTAATAAACTAATTATTATACAATAAATTTAATTATTTTCTATAAAATATGTCAATTAATATCAATAAATAAACGACAAACATTATATTATATGTAATGTAAAGGAGATAGTTGGGGGGTGCAGTCAATAAGTACACAGAATAAGTGATGAACTTATATTATGTGCCGACGTTTCGACCTACAGTGTAGGTCTGACATTGACTGCACCCCCCAACTATCTCCTTTACATTAGATCATCCAATCAACTATTTTCATCTCATATATTATATGTATATTGAATATTATATGTATAATATGTATGTATATTGAAATACAAGAATATGATCTACAACTAATAGTTTTATTTATAAGCACATTTACATAAGTTATATGTCATTAATAGTAATATTACATCTAGTTTCCATCCTAATTCCATTAGTTTTTCACGGAAATATTTTGGATCCGTTTAATAATTAAAGATACTATAATCACGAAAGTTTATGAGATTTTCATGATTATCTATTATACGACCACTACATTTATTATGTTTTTTTCTGAAATTCATAATTTTTAAATCCTTTACTTATTTATATGAATCCTGTAACTTGGTTTTAAATCAGAGAAAATATTTTTCTTGGGTCTCTTTTAGTTTATTCTTAAACTGGTCTGTAATCACGCATTTATACATACTTTTATTCAAGGAATAACGATGTTATTTTAAAAAAACAACAGAATTAATGGTGCTTGATAATAAAACTTTAATAAAAAAATATATTTTTAAAATGTATAATTTTTAATTTCGGCGTACTGGATTATTAAGAATAAAATATAACTATAAATATTGTTTGATGCTTCATAATATATCGATAATGATCGCAAGTAATAATGATCGCTAATTTGAAATAAAAATAACAGATCCAAATGGACATTTTTAATAACGAAAATAATAGTCAATCAAATAATAATTAAACCCGTTGATTAATAGGCTGATTAATAGAACCATATATAGGACTTTGTAAAAAGGAAGTCGATATAGCCATCGGAAAATTGAAATCGTATAATGGGGGGAATCGACAACATCCCTGATAAATAATAAAAACACCAGGGAAAGCAAAAGTTTCTTAGGGTTATACTTTTGGTTTAAAATATCAAGGAAAATTATTAAATGGCCGAGGAATGGAAAGAATCTGATCCCATTTCGCTACGCAAAATTGTGTAATATCTGCTGTGGAATTCATAAAATATTCTCCGGTAATTTATAAAATATTCTCAAAAGTCCTAACTTTTCGAACTGCGGAATACGCCGAAGAAATTATTGGAGGTTATTATGTCGTTTTAGAAAAGCCACTGAACTATCGACCAAACATTATCCTTATTCCAAATGCTTATGAAAAAAAAGAATACAACGTTGCAATTTATCAGGTTTTACAGCTTGAAAAGTGCTTATGATTTTTTATCGAACACCGATTTTTTTTATTTTTTTTAAATTAAACTTGAAGTAGAATTCAAAGAAGGTAGTAACTCGAGTAGAAGTGAGCATGGCCGAAGCATTCACTAAAATCAGAATTGGTAATTATTTTTCAGAGAAGATCAAGATTCATTTGGTTTTAAAAAAGTATATTCTTTAGGTGTTAAAAAAGTTTATTATGAATTTAGGTGGTGAAAGCATATGCTTAAATTTGCATCTGTTGGGCGAGGACGCGGAAACTACAAAACTAAACACAATAACTTGTTTTTATTTATTGTTCTTTTGATGGTCATCATTTTTAAATACTTTTATTTTGAAGAGAAAAGATTTGTCCTGGCCGGGATTCGAACTCGGGCCGCCCGCATCTTTGCGAATAAGTTTGAACAAGGGTCTATAATGGCTAAAAGAATCTAGATATTGTTAGTTGAATTGGAAAAATATAAGTCATTGTAGAGTGAGATATCAATTATATACCCTGTCTGGTTATTTTAAAATTAATTTTATTTAAATACTCTTTTAGGTTTCCACGGCCACTATTATTACAAAAGACTGTTGATTTCTTCTGGTTTAGACAGTGTTGATAAATTTTTCGCCAACGTTTCGCCAGCCATGCTGCTGACGAAACGTTGGCGAAAAATTTATCAACACTGTCTAAACCAGAAGAAATCAACAAAATCTTTTGTAATAATTTTATTTAGTTTCTCATCATTATGATTGAAGCCAAACGCTGATAGATTTGCACCCAACCCCTGCAATCCAACTTGTGACATAATTATGAACTCAAGTAGTTAAAATACTACGGTTCAAAAGAGTGTATCATTACCACGTTTAACTTGAAAATCACTAATAAGTTTATTTAATAGACATTATAATTTCACATTAAAAACTATAATGAAACATCCAATAAAGCTCGAGAATAAAAAGTTCACACTGTCAATTCGATTCCTAATACACAGTCAGTTTTGCGGACGAACAATTGTTTCTTAAGGTATATAAATAAGGTTTGTTAAATTTATAAATACCTTTAGGGGGAATCCCTTGATCATTCCAATCCCGTACATGTCATCGTTGATCTGGTCTCCGATCTTCTGCAACTTGCATCCCTGGTCCGTGGCTCGGTAATAGTCGAGGATAGGAGAATCGGCGATGAGAATATCCAGTGTTCCATTTCTGTAACGAATAAAGAAAATAATATAATGTACAAAACTGTTTCAACCACTTTCTGAACGATTCGAAGCCAAGGTATAACCATAGTTTATTATATTTCATTTAATACAATGTTCCATTTTATATTATTACGGTATTTACGGTATTATTATTTATATAATAACTTTGAGCGGAGTAGTTCAGTGTTTGTAGCTCTGAGTTGCTGTGACGAAGATCCCGGGTTCGAATCCGCCTATGGCAGATAAATTATTTAATCTGTTAACAGTCATGAACCCTTTAGGCTCTGGAGATCCTCCGGGGGGTTACCCCAGCCTTTGTAAATTGCGTACCCTTCGTTAACGACCTGGTGGATGAGCGTGAACGGACAAATGCACCTCCCTGGTGCACAACCTCTGTTATTGAAACTGTCAAGATTCTACCATTTGCAGAACTCAAAAACTTTCATATTTAGTAGCAGTACAGGTTTTATGTTGTATATATTATAACTGTAACGTTTTCACGAATATAACAAAAAGTGATTGAAAAAAAGTAATGAAATATTCTTATTGATCTTAAGTCTAATTAAGAATATACTAAGGCAATTATCGGAGATTACAATCTGGTTTCAGATTACTAAACTAGAATATACAAGACGCTTATCAGACCTGTGCTTACGTATAGTGCGGAATACTGGACGATGACGAAATCCCAGGAAGAAGCCCTTTTGAGATTCGAAAGGAAAGTGCTCCGCAGGATATACGGAGGTGTGTGTGAGCAGGGTTCCTGGAGAAGAACAAATGCCGAAATAAGCATGATGTATAAAGATGTCAATGTTGTCACCTTCATCAAATTCGCTCCGCTGGGCTGGCCATGTCATGAGAATGAACCAGGGCGATATCCCATTAAAAATGATGTCTGACCAAGTGTATGGTAAAATGCGAGTAGGACGTCCCAAGCTTTGTTGGGAGGATTGTGTGGCTGCGGACTCCAGAATGCTACTTGGACTAAGAAATTGGAAGCCAGTTGCGCGCAATAGAGAGGACTGGCAATTCTTGATGGAGCAGGCTTTGACTCATCATGTGGGTCGTGATGCCAGATAAGAAGAAGAAGAAGAAGGACAATCTGGTTTCAGATGAAATAGCTCAACTATCGGTTATTACCTTTTTCCACTATAAATATCAGACACCTTCTGGAGTTTTATAAGAAATAGACAGTATCGGACACCGAAGAAGAGACTAATTCTAATAGGAATATGCATGACCGAAACATTCGATAAAGTTGTGACTGGTAATTGCTTTCAGAGAAGTTTGAGGATCGCTCAGATTTAATACAGATCACTGCATTTTGTCAGCAGTATTATTTAATTTAACGCCCTAGTAGGATCTAAAAATGAAACAATGATTTGCAATTGGTAAGTGAAATATTCGTGCTATGGTTTACGGTTGATGTGATGTTGAGCGAATCCTTCAAGACTGGTAAAAAATTTGAATTCAGAGTAAATTTTTTATTGTTACCAGCAAAAACTTTTTATATTTATTACAAATAAACAATCAAATCAAGAGGAATTAAAGGTACGGCTTACGATGGGAATAGCTTTCTATTTTTCATCCGAAGTTAACTACCTATAGAAACTCATTATTTATAAAACTATAATCTAACTCTTGTTTATGGGTATGAAACGTGGTCATTAGCTTTAAGGAGGAATAAGACCTCATTAGATTGGCTCAAGAAAATAAGATTAAGGCCTCATTGGGTTAAGATAACAAGATACTTCATTGGATACTATGGCCAAAAAAGGATGGGACCACTAGAAAATTTAGGACATTACAAATTACGGAAGTTTAAAGCATGCTTTCTTTTAATATATTTGAGTTGATATAACATCGCGATGAGCTTGTAAAGTTGTAGGGCTTAGTAAAGCATGAATCCCTAAAAATTTAATAAGCTTTGGTAAACATCCGGGGGCATGCCGAAGGTTAAGAGGATGCGTTAAAAGTGTTTCTACGGGTTTAGGGCCGGTCTATAATACATTGAGGAGGGTTTGTTAACATCGATAAGAGGTATCGGCATCGAAAATTTGGGTTCACTAATCTTTTTATTATAACTGTAAATAAGCTAATCATCATTGGGAACTGAAAATAATTGATACCTAGAAAAGAAGGCTATAATGTATGCACAGACAATATTGTTTGTTGATAGATGATGTCATATCGCATTAGTATTTCTAAAGTGATATAATTCAAAAACTTACATCTTTGGAAAAGTGGGAAAACTGCTAGTGAGCTTGGAGTAGCATTACGAAACTACGAGTGACACAAAATGCCTTCTGGCAGACAAGCTTTTAAAAAGTTTCGATTAATGATAAAGAAATATTTAAATATTTCTTTCATATTCACAGCTCATCGTGCGCTTTATTTTTTTAGTGTTAAAGATTTTTCGAGTTGAATCATGCGGAGTTTTCAACTCCATTTGACTCAGTTTTCATCAAAATCTCCGGAAGATTTTCCTGGATTTTATTATTCTTTATTCCTTGAACACTACCTGTGTTTTGAATAGAATGTTGACATGTGTCATGTACTATAAGCACAATGGCTCTATTGTCTAGTTTTGTTAGCTTCTTCCAATCTTATTTGGATGAAGAAGAATTGTTAAATTAATTTTATCGTCAGCACATTTTAATGACTTTAAAATCAGAGAAGTGGTACTGAATGATTAACAGAAAAATCATGAAAGCTCTTAATAATTATAATGAAAAGCCAATGCATTCCTAATTTGTATTACTTTTTTCCCTTTCATAGGGTATCTTTCTTCCATGTCTTGCAAAGTCGGGAGAATCTCAGAACATGTTTCTATACTCTACTCTATTATTAGACTCTATTATTTTTCGCCTTTCCTGATTTTTTCTCCGGTGATTCCATTAGCAATTCATCAGTACAGCTCAAAGGCAGCCTAATGTCGTGTGCCATAACCATAGCCTCTATTCAGGGTTTGAGAATTATTGTCAGTCCATCGATTCAACCGATTACAAGCAGTGGTCCATAATGGTTGTCATTGATTATTAAGAGTTTGAAAAACTCTCCAGGACTTTTTGATGAAAGATTAATTTTATATCTCTTATTAGGTGTTATTCTCCTTCTGACTTTTCATTGTTATAAGTTTATGAGTGCTTCTTGAAATTCTTTACTCTTTGAAAAAGGTCCTTGTTTAATTCTTTTATATTATTTTAATGTCAATTTCAAAAAGGTTGGTCAGGAAATCCATGTAAGTATGGTTGGATTTGTCAGATCTGCTAGTAGCTCATATGTAAATATCTGGATATTACATACGTAGTAATTAGAAAGGGAAAAATAGATACCTTAGTATCAGGAGATAAGACAAAATAAAATAAGACAAAATGTTACTCTAGGAAGCTATGATAATAAATATAATTTGTGGCAATATACGCGATTAATTCAATGAGAAGGCCTACAGTTCAGGTATCGGCACCTTTTTTTTGGAAACAGTTTAAATTAATCAAAGTAAATATTAAATAGACGTTTGAGTCAGAGATATTTTAATATTAAAATAGTCCTTTAAATTAATTATAAGACGTATTTGATAAAGAAAATATTTCCAAACATAGTTTGTTTTTATAAATGTTAAGAAATGAACTTTATTTAAGAGAACGTATATCTTCCATATTAATGGACATGTTTCATAATTTATTTACATTTATTATAATTTTATTTTTGAAACTAAAATGGGTCACTTGAAATTATCAAATGGATCAATCGGTGACACGGAAAATAGGGTTCTCGAACTGTGCTGTTTGAGTATAATAGATTATAAACCTTACGTATTCAGTAAATACCTACTCACATTATTAAGTAATTAATTTGATCATTAAAGCAATATTATTTGTAATTCAGTTATTAATTATCTCTGCGTTTTTTTTATTCCTTTACAGCTTAGGTGTTAGCTACATCTTCAGAGGTGAACTATAGATTAGACTTATTTTTCACATCCTCCAAACTTTTATTTACAATATAATACAATTTACAATGAATAAATGCAAATGCTTATATATAAAAAGCCTTCTGTTACCTTTCGGTATTTTAAGGCGTTACATTAGACTTAAAGCAATAGTATTTGGAATAAGTAAATAAAAGTTTGGAGGATGTGAAAAATAAGTCTAATCTATAGTTCACCTCTGAAAATGTAGCAAACACCTAAGCTGTAAAGGAATAAAAAAACACAGAGATAATTAATAACAACTGAATTACAGAGTGATATAAAACCTTCAACCAACTTCGTTTTATGATTTAATTACATCTTTGATATATTTTTGTTACAGTGGATACAGCCGATGGAGCCCTCACCAATCACTATTGTAAAATTTCAGCGTCATTCAATTCACTCTAAACAAGCAAACTGAACTTTGCTAAAGCTGATAGTATAAACCTGGCTAACTCAACTAGGCGGCTAAGCTTATTTTAAACTTTCCTTGTTATAACAAGAAGTTGCCTTCCATAATGGGTTATGTATGAACTTATGTAAAAAGTAATGATGAAATTAGAGAGAAAACTATTTCGAAAATATATAAAAATTATTACAGGCGATAATTATTTTTTAGTTTTTATGCACTTACTGTTAAAAAACGTATAAACCCACTTGTTTTGTCCGAGATGAAGCTCAAACGCCAGGAGTTACCACTAATTAAGGGAAGCCAATTTAGAGTAGTTTTAGTGAGACCAAGAGGGTTTGTTGATCCTCATCCAGGGTCCATCTGAGGCTGTTTGCAGAGTATATAATTTAACTGCTAAACCAGGATCTGAACTAGTAACCTTTAGTATAACAACAAAGCTCTCTTCCACTGAGCAATACCACTCCCTTCTTATATATCCATTAATAAAGATGTATAGCTTTGGTCTTGAGTTCTGTACTGGGAGAGACTGTAGACAACGGTTGTGCATGGAGAGGTTTTGTCCAAGATCACACTCAAATTTTCCCCTAATTTAGTGTACCAACTTTATATACTATGAGTGAGCCCCAACGGGTCTTTACATCCCACAAGTTCAATCCATTACTGTTAGCAATTTATCTGTCACAGGCGGAATCGACCCCGGAAAATTCAGCGTAGCAACCCAGTACTTTACACACTGAGTAATTCCGATTTCGAAGTATAGCATAACTTCAATATTATTATTATTACCATATTTCTTATTGCAATGTTTTTCTAATGTGTTAAACTGTGGATTTAGTTATATACAAACATTTTCGTATATACATACGTATATAATGAAATATACTGTAGACATAAAAAATGACTAATGGAGTGGACGAGGCCTGGTTGTAAGCCGCAGGCACGTAGCTTCTGAGGGAAATATTCCTTTCCAGAAGTCGGTTGACCTTAGTGTCTGACAAGCCAAGCCACGTGTCTGACTTAAATATATACATAAGTCAGTATATAACAATAATTAATATATATATATATATATATATATATATATATATATATATATATATATGTATATAAGTTATCAGGACAAATAGACGCTAAACATAAATAGTATGTAAGTAGAGAATTAAGGATTGTTATTATGAGTTCTAAACACTATAGCCTATATATACGAGAGGTACGAGAAATAAAGTTTAGTTGTTATCTTGAACTTCGTCGTTATTATGCCCAAAACCCTATTTTTTTAGTGAGTGTTTCAGTCTAATTATAACTTATATATAAGTTATAATTAGACTGAATTTTCTCTTATTTCAGGTACTTTTGAGTCAGAACTATCTTTAAATAATTATTACAACAACACACTTTTATTTTAGAAATACCACTTTCTTAACAGATGGGAAAAACATATGATCTTTTAATTTACAAAGCAAAGGAGGTTATATAATTTAAACATTGGGAGTCTATACACTGATAACTCCCCCCCTCCAGTTTCTTCTCTTGGAGTAACTCTTAAAAAATAAAAAGTAAATCGAAACAAAAAATAAATTACAACCTGATAGTTACATAAAAAAAAAAATACAATGACTAATGTTACCCTAAAATAAAGAACTATAATAATAAACTGAACGACAAAACACAAAATATAAAAAGTAAAACACAAAATATTGTCCTCATTTCTGAAGCACAGCCTCCGGTCCGAGCTGGGACACTTTACGAGGAACTCGGAGCTCTTCGAGATGAACTGTCCGGACTCGTGAGGGATGATTTACGTCACGGATGGTATAGAGATTGTGCTCCCGTATGGTGTTGATTTTATAGGGACCATCGTACCGTGCGGCTGTTTTATTACGCGCAGTTCTTAATCGTCGGTATACGATCGTTCCCAACGGAAGCGGTCCTCTCGTAGAAACTCTCAATCTCTCGTTGGCTTTGGCCACTCTAACCGATTTCTCACGAATTAAGGCCGCGCGTGCCTGCAAAAGATGTTGCCGTAATATATCATTATTGACCGTTATAAGATCCCCGCGATCTCGGCGATTCTGGCCAAACACAATCTCGACTGGAGATAGTCCAGTCACCGAATGGATAGTATGGTTATAAGCGATTACCGCCAGCGGCATCGCTTCATACGGGTCAAAATTTCGCCCTAAATTAAGAAGTCGGATATGTTCCCCGAGGGTGTTATGAAGGCGTTCAATCGCGCCCCTGCCTGTTATATGATGAGGAGTATTTAATCGCCAGGCGATCCCCAAAATCCTACTTTCTTCCCTAATCAATGCATTATCAAATTCACGGCCACAATCCGAAACAACTTCCTCTGGCACGCTGTAAGTTGCGCACCAATTGAGAACGCCCTCCCACACTGCCACAGGAATCTTCTCCTCGATGGGGTACGCCATTGCGAGTTTACTAAAAGAATCGATGGCAGTGAGCCAGGATTGGCCCTCGTTGGAGTAAATATCTATCTGAATTAATCGCAGGGGTTCCGATGCCGTGGGAGAGACTATCTGTTCTGCCATTGGGGGTTGTCTATCATACTTGGCCCGTTGACACACCGCACATCGTTCAATACACTCCCGTACCGTACTCCCCATGGACTTCCAGAAATACAACCGTTTTAGAGCCCGTAATGTTTCCACGACCCCGCGATGATTTGACTTTCCTTCGTGGTGATCTAAAACGATTTGGCGTTGTCTCGACTGATCAGATACCGTTTCAATCTCCCGTAAGCACCTAACTATCGGGTATCCCATTCCTATACGCTCTTGTCGCCATAATCTCCGTAATTTGTCGATGAGGAGCTTATTTCCGACAAAAATGTGGCATCTACGGCCAGGAAAGGCGAATTTTGAAAACACACGTTCCATGGCATCATCATCCACCGTAGCCGGAGTGCGCACGACCACCACTGACAACCCTTCTGAAGTATATGCCTTAGTCTCGACTCCCGATCCTTGCTTCGACCGGATAATGATCTGTATACGTTTATCGTCAATAATTTCGTCAACCTCAGGTAAGTCACGAGGTCGATCCGAAACATCTGAACTGTCCTCAGAAAACTGGTGAACCAACGATAATTCGGCGGGAGAGCTTTCCTCATCAATCGCGTTTATCACGAGGTCACGTGAGAGCCAGTCAGCCACCACATTATCCGCTCCCTTCTTGTGGACGACCTGAAATGTGTAGACCGCTAGGCGCTCCTTCCACCGCGATACGCGTGCCGATGACTCCTTAAGTGTGTTTAAATAAACTAACGGTTTGTGGTCCGTGAATAGCTCGAATGACCTCCCATAAACGCAGGGTCGAAAGTATTCAACTGCCCATACTACCGCCAGGAGGTCACGTTCTATAGCGCTGTATCGACTTTCTGCGGCATTTAATTTCCGGCTGGCGTACGCAATAGGTTTTTCCCCTTCCGAAAAATTTTGAGAGAGGACAGCCCCGATCGCGAACTCACTCGCATCTGTGGTAACTCGGAATGTTAAACGAAAATCGGGAAAGGCTAATATAGGCTGTGAGGTTAGGGCCTCTCGACATTTCTTAATACTTTCCAGCTGAGCTGGGCCTAGAGCGAACCGCCTCCCCTTCTTCAGTACTTCGGTCAGTGGCTGCGTCAATTCTGATACACCCGGAATGAACCTGCGGTAATAATTGACCATTCCTAAAAATCGCCGAACTCCACGAACATTACTTGGCAATGGGGCCTCCTGAATCGCTCTTACGCGTTCCTGATCAGGTCGCACTCCCATTCGTGAGACCACATGACCAAGGAATTTAATCTCTTTTAGACCGAACTTGGATTTTTCGCGCGAAAGCTTCAGACCGAACTCTCTGACTCTATTGAACACCGTTTTTAAATGTTTCACATGCTCGAGTTCGGATCGGCTAAATACTATCAGGTCATCCATATAGACCTGAGCGAAATCTTCCCCCAACCCTCTCTGGAATTCATCCATAAGGCGCTGAAAAGTCAACGGGACCCCCTTCAGCCCAAACGGCATCCTCACAAACTCGTAATGCGCTCGTTTCCAGGAAAAAGCGGTTTTCCCTATATCCTCCTCGGCAATTTGGACCTGGTGGTACCCGCTCTTGACGTCTAGCGTGCTAAAAATGCTGGCCCCAGCTAACCGATCGAGTCTTCAACGCGAGGCAATGGGTACCGCTCGTCTTGTGTTGCCTCGTTTAGCTTCCTATAGTCTACTACGACACGATATTGTTTCCCCGCCCCAGTCAAATCCTGTCTTTTCTCTACAACTCATAGGGGGCTGTTAAAAGGCGAATTACTATGGCGTATAATTCCTTATTTTAAAAGTTCTCTTAATAGTTATGTAATAATATCCCTCATCGCTTGGGAGTACCTCCGGTCTTTGACGTACACGGGCATATCCGACTTGAGCGTGATCCGGTGCAACGTTTTTCCCGTGGTCGGCAATATTTCTTCCTCTCGATAAAATAAATCCGTGTGCTGGCTTATAACACCTTCAATGGCCTCCCTAATGCACTCTACAGCTCCGATCTCTACAACGCGACCCGTTCCCGAAATAGTGGCTTCGTATTCCCGTTCCCCTCGCCAAAATTTACAGTATCCTCGCTCAAACCACATTCTTAACCCTGCTTGTTGCAAAAGGTCACACCCAACTATCAGGTCATACCCCGGCATTAAATTTTCTGTAATATGCAGCATAATACGCACATCCCTCCCAACCAACCTCTTAAAATTAAAATATATCTCGCTTAACGTCTTGCATCGCCCACTAACTGTGGATATTTCACAATCGCATTGTTTATGCGCCCCCCACATTCCTAACCTTTCTGCCCCCTTCTTGCTTATTAGGAAGTTTGTGCTCCCTGTGTCAATCAAAAATTTCACACCCGCCCCCCTCAACTTCGCTACAGGCAACCTCTTCTTTCCTCTCTTCTCTCGGTTACTATTTATCAGTAATTCGCGTGAAAAGTTGCCCCTCCTATTACCGCACCCTCAATCTGACCTCGGTTGCGGCGCCACTTCCTCGGATCCGGAAGGACCCCCCCTACAGGTATTCCCACTCCTTACCTCATATCCTCTCGGAGACGGATTGCTGTGCTCAGATAGTATACTCTCCTCTCCCGAAGATTCTCCGCTAGAAGGTTCTCCTCTGCTGCTCCCGAGAGTCCGCTTCCTGTTCCATTTTTGGTTATTTACTTCCATTCGTTCTGGTGGCTGGCCTCTTCTTTTTGAACGAGAAATGCGCCTCGGACAATCTCTTGCCATGTGTCCCTGCCTGCCGCACTCATAGCACCTGGTGAGGTTACACTGCGCTGCCAGGTGGCCAGGTTGGTTGCACTCGTAGCATCTTCTTTCGCCGGTAGTCGGGTTCCCTACTAGATCGTTTCTCGAAAAATCTTTCTCCACCACTGCGCCTGGGCGGGCTTCGGTAGTTCTTCCTCGGGTTCTTGACCTCTATCCACTGTTCCTCAGAGTTCTCGAAACGGGATTGCTTTCGTTCTCGTGCATCGATTAGTTCATGTGCACAGTTAAGGAAATCCTTATCCCGCGAAAGTGAACCAGGACTGTCGACGTAGTGGTTCAATTGAACCTTTAGAATCCCCCCTATGAATTCCATACGTTGGGCTCCTCCAGCCTGGCCATATGTCTCCACTGACTTTTCGACGAGTTTATTGTGTAATACTAATAATTTTTCAGCGAATTCGCCTTCGGACTGGCCTGGTTTTCTGCGTTCTTTGAATAAATAGAAGGTGTCCTCTTCAGGAGTCCACCGACCTCCGCCCTAAAACTTCTTCAACCTTGCCTTCAGCGTCTCCCAGGCAAGCGAAGTGTCTCCTTGTATCGCATTCAGGACCCTCCTTGAAATGCGACCCACCAAAGATGCCTCCAATAGCACTACGTCTGACTCTAACAGTGTCCCATTCTCTTGCCGGGATTGTATGAGCCCCACTATCTGATCTCCCCCTTTCAAAAAGTGGTCTAAGTCTCCAACAACACCAGTGAAGGGCTCGAGTTGGCCGATAACTTCATGAATGAAGGCAGAGTTTTGAGTTCTAACCTTCAAGAGCTCCATCTGTGTCGTTTCAGTCGCCTTTTTCAACTGAGACTCAAGTTTTGCCATTTCTGTCCCCGCTTGAGTCAACTGATGTTTAAGTTCGGCGAGTTCATCTGAATCAGTCATTTTTACGAGTAGAAACTTGCCAACTCTTTAAAAAAAAAATAATAGTAATTAATTTAGGAATTACTTACGTAACTGCAAAACAATTATTTGGTTTCGGCACCAGTTATAATTAGACTGAATTTTCTCTTATTTCAGGCACTTTTGAGTCAGAACTATCTTTAAATAATTATTACAACAACACACATTTATTTTAGAAATACCACTTTCTTAACAGATGGGAAAAACATATGATCTTTTAATTTACAAAGCAATGGAGGTTATATAATTTAAACATTGGGAGTCTATACACTGATAACTTATATATATATATATATATATATATATATATATATATATATGTGTGTGTGTGTGTGTGTGTAAAAAACCTAATATATATATATATATATATATATATATATATATATATATATATATATATATATATACCAGGTCTGCAAGTTTAAAATGTCGTTTATTTCTTAAAATATAATTTAATTTACAAAAAAAAGTATAATATATTTTATTCAAAGTACTGGCCCTCGCTTTCTACACATTTTGTCCATCTCTCGGGCAATTTATGGATACCATTCCAAAAGAATGCTTCATCTTTATTTGAAATCCATTCATCGAGCCATTTTCTTACATCCTCCAAATTGTTAAAGTGTTGCTCAGCCAATGAGTGTCCCATCGATGAGAATAGGTGATAATCAGAAGGCGCCAGGTCAGGTGAATACGGCGGGTGGGGTAGGAGTTCCCAACCAAGCGAAGAAATCGTTTCCTTAGTCAATCTGGCTGAATGTGCAGGAGCGTTATCATGCTGAAGAATGACTTTGGCGTGCCTGTGAGCCCATTCTGGGCGTTTATCGATCAATGCGTGACTCAAATTGATCATTTGTTGTCGGTAGCGGTCGGTATTGACTGTTTCGCCGGGTTTGAGAAGCTCGTAGTAGACTACTCCCTTCTGATCCCACCACACACACAGCATTGTCTTCTTCCCAAAACGATCCGGTCTTGCACTCGATGTGGATGGTTGTCCTGGCGTTACCCATGATTTTATTCGTTTGGGATTCTGAAAATAAATCCATTTTTCATCGCCAGTTACAACTCGATGCAAAAAACCCTTTCTTTCGTGGCGTAAAAGCAGCATTTCGCACACAATTTTTCGTTTTTCCATCTGTCGTTCGTCCAATTCATGTGGAACCCATTTTGCAACCTTTTGAATTTTTCCCATAGCTCTCAGGCGATCGGAAATGGCTTGTCTAGTGACATTCAACTGTTCTGCCATCATTTGTTGGGTTTGGGTATTGTCTTCGTCTAATAAAGATTGCAATTCGACGTCCTCAAACTTTTTTGGTCGATTTTCTCGTTTTTTATCAGTAACATCAAAATCACCACGTTTGAAACTTTGAAACCAACGTTCACATGTCTTGACGGTTGGAGCAAGATCGCCATAAGTCTCAACAAGAATTCGGTGACATTCAGATGCCTTTTTCTTTTGATTGAATAAGAAAATCATGACATGCCGCAAATGCTCTTTATTTGGCTTAAAATTAGACATTTTTAACACCAAAGAAAGGTATGATACGTCCACGTAAACGACTTAAAAACAACTGACTTTTGTAAACAAATGACTAACAAACAAAATAGCGTTTAGAGATAAGCAAATCCTTCAATAGGCTAAGAGCGCATTCTATTGGAATTAAAACGACATTTTAAACTTGCAGACCTGGTATATATATATATATATATATATATATATATATATATATATATATATATATATATATATACATATTTTAGTTTTTTTCACATCCTCTAAGATTTTATTTACAATATATATATATATATATATATATATATATATATATAATTTACAATAAATACCTGCAAATGTTTCTATATAAACAAAAGCCTTCTGTTACATACGGTATTTTAGTTGTTAAATACTTCTTATATATCAGAAAGTGTATACGCCCTGTTTAATAAATTACCCGTCAAGTAAAAATAAAATATTGTTATGGTTTTAATATATAGTGAAAAATTCTATAAAATGGCAGCCTTGTCTCTTCAACCTTGATTCTAAAATAAATATTCACACAATTACATAAATGTATGAGAGGAAAATAGTTGACTGGATGATCTAATGTAAAGGAAATAGTTGGGGGGTGCAGTCAAAAAAATTTTTTTTTGACTGCACCCCCCAACTATCTCCTTTACAATTACATAAATGGTTAAGATAATAGTGAGCGAATAATAGTATGTATGTAATATTCAGATTTTACTCATCATACTAGCTGATAAGATTGATCTAAACATAGTTCCATAGATTCTCATGGACATTGAGACGAAAATAATATAGAAAAATGGAACAAATAACTTTATCAAAGAATAATAAATTTCAAGAAGCTCTCATAAATACATAAAAATGAAAAAGTAGGAGAAGAAAAATATCTAACAACAGATATAGTATTCACCCATCGCCAAAAACTCACCAAAAGGATATTTTTTCATACGGTTAATTTGAAGGAAGGAATGAATCTAGTAAAATAAAATTATTAAAAGCCTGAGAAAATTTCTTTTCTAACTTAGAATCATCTCAAACTTTTGATCAAAACATTGTGTATTTGTTATGCCTAATTGTTCAAACGGAATACACGGATACTATATATATAACAAAACCTGTACTACTACCCGTCTGCTGTACTAATACTGAACGGGTCTGGTGCTCAGTATGGCAGAGGCTGTCCTGATTAAAGGACAACGATTGTGCAAGGAGGTAATTTGTCCTAGAAAACGCTTAACCACCTGATTATCCCCCTAATATGGGTAACCAGGATGTTTGGAGTGGTAAGAGTTGGCGATCAATTTAGACTCAGGCAGAACGCAGATACATCCGATATATCGGATGTTCAGGAGCTAGACGTGGTTCAGTATATAAGAATAGCTAGGCCTAGATGGGCTGGACATGTGGCCAGAATGGAGGACAACGATACTCGTAAGAGACTGCTATTTGGATATGTTGACGGTAAAAGGAAACGTGGACGGTCACGATTAAGGGGGCAGATGAGGTAGAGAACAATACAAGAAGCATTGTTGGATCCACAGCGTAGAGAACCTTGGCAGAGGACAGAGAAGAGTGGAGGCGACACCTTGATGCGGCCAAGATCCGTACTGGGTTGTAGAGCCAGTGTTGATTGATTGATTATGGGTAACCACTTTTCAGAAGCTGGGTGAGCCCCAGCAGGATCTTAGATCTCAGCATACAATAACACTGATTCTAAAAATATAATACTATAATTTTTAACAAGTTGACTTTAACAAAATATATTCTGATTTATCAATTATAATTTGTGAACATTTAACCCTTAAAAGTTATTACATCTACGAGGAACAATTTAAGAAATAATCATTCAAAATCTCGAACCTTCCTGCCCTGAAGCCATCAAAGACTTCTACAAGTCGAGGTGAAGTTAAATTTCCAACCGTAACTGGTTAAATATTTAATTTAAACACCCAACAAAGTTTAAGATTCAAAAGTACGGCCTCGATAAACTCCGTTAATGACTCGAGTAAACAGATGAGAATAATTGAAGCACATGGCAGATCTCGGCGGCAGATAATTTCAATTTATTACATTGCCCTAATGTCTCTCAATGGGTTAAATTTTAAACTAATTAACTTGTAGGTTTATTAAATGTTTTATGTTATATTTTGTCAGAGTGAAGTCTGATGAAATATTACTTACTTTGTATACTTCCTTCTGAACTTGTGGAAATAATTATGTGATATAATAACAATATATATTTAAAACATAACAGTTAAATATTCTATAATGGAACAATGCTTCGAGCACTCCTTGTTCTTGATAGAGACAGAATATTCTTCCGGATCATTGTTTCTGTTAGCTTAATTTTGTATGTAGCTGTATTTTCTGTTAGGTTAAAATGAAAACTTCTAAATCAAGCATTTTCTTGGAAATTTCCATGTGATCTTTTAAAATAAGAATTTGTTTAACTGCTGTTTATCCATTTAACATCACTATACCCTGCTATCCTATGGTAGCACTCCGATAAAGTTCGATAGTAGAAGGTCTCGGGACCATCTTCTTATCAGACGCCTCGGAGTGTTATCAGGAATAGTATGGGAAGCAAGTTGAGAGACTAGCGGTTTCAAGTGTGTATGGAGCTTGTCATGGAAGGATAGGTATATAGTTTGGGCCAAATCAGCAACATATGGGATATTAAGATCATGATGGATGAGTTTGTTTGTGACATAATACTGAGCATTGAGGATTTTACGAAGGATTTTGGATACGAGATGAATTGGATGGTTTTGTAGAGCCCCAAAGCTCAACTTCATATGTCCAAATAGGTCTGATAACTGTCATGTAAATGAGTCTTTTGTAATTAATTGGGAGCTTAGAGCGTTTGTCCAGTAAATGTTGAAGTAGGCGAAAACTTCAATCAGTTTCTTGTCTTTTCAGTGTTGTATGATCGTGAAATTTAAATTGTAATTTAGTGATAATGAAAAAAACAACATTAAATCATATCATGAGGGTAACAACAAGCAAATTTTATTTTTAAGTCAGTACTTTTTAAGTTATTATTCCTTCTTATAATTTTTTCCTTTTTTTAAAACTGGATTTATTTGAATTTCATCTTCAAGAAAAAAAATAAAATCGGCTTCCAGTCAACTCCTTATTCCTTTTATTTTAATATGATCATGGATGATACACAATTATTAGTTCCATTAGGGACTCATTTTTTATTTATTTGAATAATGACATCGCGAGTAAGAAATAGATTTGTGCTAAAAAGTTTTAAAATGAAAAATACCTTTTATTTTACCTTAGAAAAAACTAAATATTTTTCTCACCAATTAAAACCTATATGTTAAGGCTGTTTATGTGTATTTTTTTATTATAATTGGGGGTATCTCCTTCCCACATAATGTTGTCAGGAATAGTGACTTTGTGATTTGCCAAATTTTAAAAATGCTTAATAAATAACTAATCGAGCATGATAAAACATTAAACAACAATTTTTTCCTCGATCCGCTAAAAAATCTTGCATCACTAAAAACTTTTTTTTATATAATAGAGAGAAAACTAGTTATGCTGCTATAGGAAAGTAGTTTTTTTTTTTTTTTGTTTTTTGTTTTAGGAATGTTTTTTGTTTTTTTTTCTGGAAATAATACAGCATATTGGGCACAGTTAATGGATAGTAAGCTCAATACTTTGTCGATTCAAGTACATTTTGGAATTGACAGTCAATAAGACCCATCTATGCGTCAACTAACTTATGAGCAAGAAGGAAAGGGGCATATGGTAAATGTAGAATGATTAGGAAAACATTAGAGAGTAATTTCTCCTATCATAAAGAATACCAAAACAATATCTGTAACCTCGGTTTATACATGGTTTATTAATAATCTCCTTTCTATCTAGGAATTCATGAATATTCAATTAACCGGAAAATGTCGAGTTAATTGCTTTTTAAGTACTTCTTTTTCTTCTTCACTTATTTATGATGGAATAAGTGTATTTCAACAGCTTGGACGATATCACGAAACAAAAGACTTGACTTAGGTATTTTAGGTTGTTTGGTGCGATGTTTTAAGACGGAAAACATATAGGTCATTAGTACCATATTTATTTGGGTATTTTTAAAAGGTTTTGTCTTAAAAAAGTGAAGTAAAATCAGCTGTAACAGGAAAAAAGGTAATTTTTATAATTCTCAATTAAAAAAAAACAGTGATTACACAAGGGAACAAATTTTTATTAATTTTTTGTTGCATGGAGTTTTAGGCCTGTTGTTTACTAATTAGAGGTTGGTGATTACAAATCTAGCCTCAGTTTTTCTCCAGCACCTTTTGTTTTTGGCAAACAGCTGATAGACATATATTTGTACTAGTCACATTCAAACTTCAATTCAACTGAGTTGTTTAGTGAAAAAGTTTGTGCTCTTGTGTTAAATAACAATGTCCAAGTTAAGAAATATCTGTAGAAACGATCCAAACTATTTCTGTAACATTTGTGGTGAATATACATTCAAAAATTGTAGGCTAAGTGTGTCAGAGTTTATAGCACAGGTATATTTTGATTACTTTGGATTCGCTTGGGACATCCGTGACAAGTACTGGATCCCTCATATGGTATGTAAAACATGTGTTGAGTCTTTGAGATTATGGGCAAATAAGAAAAGACCCCATTTTAAGTATCAAACACCAATGATTTGGCGGGAACCTAATAATCATCAAGATGATTGTTATTTTTGTGTGATTGATATTAATGGAATTAATAAAAATAACCGGTCGAAATGGTCTTATCCAAACTTGTTATCTGTTACTCGACCAGTCTTGTTCTCTGGCGATGCACCAGTACCCCAAGCATCTTCATCTGTACAAAATGATCATGATATAGAAAAACAAAACTATTCTTCAAGTGATGAAAGTCGGACAAGTGATTCTTACCCTGATTTTACTTCTGAGCCCCAGCTCTTTAATCAGGAAGACCTCAATGCATTAATCAGAGATCTTGGTCTTTCTAAAAAGACATCGGAGATTCTAGCTTCTCGATTAAAGCAAAGAAATCTTTTAACCCCAGAAACAAGAATTTCATACTATCGTAACCGAGAGGCAGAATTGCTGTCATTCTTTTCTAAAGATGACGACTTTGCTTTTTGTTCAGATGTTCCTGGTTTATTGAAAGCAATGGGAGTACAGAAGTATGATCCAAATGAATGGCGTTTATTTATTGACTCCTCTAAACGTAGCCTGAAATGTGTACTTATGCATAACGGCAATAAGCTGGGTTCGATACCGATTGCACATTCAACTACAGTCAAAGAAGAATATGCTACTGTAGCTTCTGTAATGGATAGAATCAAATACAACGAACAAAAGTGGTTGATAAGTGTTGACCTAAAAATGGTGAATTTTCTTCTTGGACAACAAGGTGGATATACAAAATATCCATGTTTTATTTGTTTATGGGACAGCAGAGCTAGGTCTGAGCACTGGATTAGAAAAGATTGGCCTTCCAGGCAATCTATGGTTCCGGGACAACTGAATGTAATAAATGAGCCCCTTGTGCCCACGGATCGAATAATACTGCCACCTTTGCATATCAAACTAGGGCTCATGAAACAATTTGTCAAAGCTTTGAACAAGGGTGGTGATTGCTATAAATACATCTCTAAGAAGTTCTTTAATTTGAGCCAAGAAAAAATTAAAAATGGAATTTTTGATGGTCCCCAAATAAGAAGGTTGATAAAGGATGAAAACTTTATTAGTTACATGACTGATATTGAAAAAAATGCCTGGAATGAATTCGTTTGGACTGCTCAAAATTTTCTGGGAAATAAAAAGGAAGAAAGCTATGCGGAGCATATTGAACTAATGTTGTTACACTTCCAGCAGCTTGGTTGTAATATGAGCATCAAAGTACACTTCCTCCACAGCCATTTGGACCGTTTCCCTGAAAATCTTGGTGATCTGAGTGAAGAACAAGGGGAACGGTTCCATCAGGACATTCGAACTATGGAGGAACGTTACCAAGGTCACTGGAATGCTCACATGATGGCGGACTATTGTTGGAGCATTAAAAACAGCCCCCGTGAACCGAATCAAGCCAGAAAATCTTACAAAAGAAAATTTTTTGATATGTAGTGGTAATTTTTTTAATAGTTTTCTTAATAAAAAATATTTTCATCTTAAAAAACAGTTTATAATTATAACCCCAAAAGTAAAGCTGATACAAACAAACTGACTTCAGATCTTAAATCAGCACCTCGAGGAAGTAGAATATTAGTCAAAATATTTCATGCAACAAAAATGTTGTTCCCTTGTGTTATCGACATCTCTCGGCATATATTATTTAATTAAATAATCGATTATCGACTTACTTTAACATCTGGACACCAACAGAGACATCTGGAACTTTTATCCTCCTCATGTGCTCCCATAACATCCTGTTAGCCCTTTGGACGTAGTAGTCCGTAGCGGATCCTTCCGGAGCAGCTACTCTTTGGGACAATAACTGAAAAAAGAACTATGTCAATAAACAGTTCCTTTTAGAATAATGATAATACAATAAATATCATGAAAATCATAAGCAATAATAAAAAAATTGTAAATAAATTATCAATTAATTTATTTGACAGACAATAACAGTCTGACAATTTAGAAAACAACTTGGGCAAAAGTCAGCTCGGGTAAGTCGCACATAGTGAAGACACGCCCCTACCTCTACTAACTATCTCGCTTCACCCACTCTTTGTTCTCATTATGACTATCATTATATGCTATACTATTATATCGCTAAAATTATATAGCTATAAATATCCCTAAATTAATTTTGCGCCAGTGAGGAGGGTAGAGATACATCAATTTTTAATACAAGAATATAATTAGTACAAACAGTTCTATATAGAATATATAATTAAAACATACAATAATAAATAGTTCGATCAATCAGTGTAGGTTTAATTATTGTATTTTATAAACCAAGCAAGAGAACATAATAGCTGATAGAACTAAGTTGCTAAGCTGAGGGTTCCGGGCTTCGATCCTGCTGTGGCAGAGAACTTACTTAATCTGTTGACAGCCATGGATTAACCTTGAGGGATCTGCATACCCTCATGGGTGTCATAAAGCCTCTATGAAGTGATAGAAAACCTGTTGGTTGAGTATTATCTTCGCTTGATGAATTCACTTGGTTAAGAAACAGTACAATCTCTGTACAATATACTGAGGTCAAGACCATTCATCGATAACAATAGAACATTTTTTTTTTTCGTCAGCAGAGACCAAAGCATAGTATTGTATTTCATACTCGAGAATTCCAATTATTTCAGAAAATTTTAACGAGGGATAAAACTTTTATCGCACTTAATAGAAATCAACAATAAGATTTATTTTTTTTTTTTGGAACTATAACAAATTATTCTTTGAAATTTCCTCAAGACAACTTTCACATATATTTCTATAGTATTTTACTATATTTTTAAGACCGTGGAAAAAGTCAAACGAAAATCCCTTAAGTCTCCAAAACTAAAACAGAAATTGAAAATATCTGTCCAAAATTTCGCCTAATCAGGCATCCTCAGGGTAGAAAGAGAACAACAGCAAACCAAACATGAATAATGCACCCAAGATAAATACCACCACCTCCAAGGCTCAAATGCAAGATTTGTCAAATACACCAAATTGACCATAATCAGATTCGCCATTCCGTGAAATTACAACAAAATGACATGAGAAGTGTGAAGTAGAACAGTACCCAGCGGTACGTCTCCCGTGGCTTGATTTAATACTCTTATGGTAACAAATCCCTTATCCACGACTAATAATGTAATGCCCTCATTAACATACATAAAGAGCTCATCCTCGTTGACGTATAATTTATAACTTAAAGCTACTTAAGTGCTTCCATCTTCCGCAATGGGTCCTAATTCATTTTACAGTGTCCTAGAACGACAGAATAATTTTCAAGTTATGGCCCTGTGAATCCTGGTTTACGAATGTTGGAATATAAGGAAAATAATTACTTTATTTTTTAAATATATATATAAATATATATATATATATATATATATATATATATATATATATATATATCAATAGAAGAGTAGGGATTTCGTTATAAGCGATAGAATAGTTACTTTATACACATCGAAGTCATCTTATTTTAATATTCTATGAAAAAAGTTGCTGATAACACGAGTTTATAACTATTTATGGATGTTAATGAGAACATTGCTCTATTAGCATGGGATCATTGGAAATTCGGCTAGAACATCAATTGCACCTTTGTCGTTTTGTGGGCTACGGATTGGTGTTGGATTGTGTTCAAAGCGTGTTAATTAATTTAATGTTTGAAAATTCAAAAATATTATTCAGCAAAAACATATTCTTCCAGATTCGTCTGATATAATTCAAATATTTAAAAATACATTTCTAATAAAAACTACTTTTTTTGTAATTATCAGTCAATTTCACAATTTCTAGCTTCTCTTTTACATTCGCTTATAGCTTTTACAGTCTTATTTTTCATTTGCAATATCTTCTGACATACCATCTTATATAAGATTTTTTTTTTAAATATTGCAGGCTATGAATAAAAATATGTAACATAAGGTCAACTGTGGTCTAGTGGTTAGCGTAACAAACTACTAAAGCCAAGATCGCGGGTTCGTAGCTCGGCAGGTGGCCCTAGGATTTTTTTAAGGGAGTAAAAAATCCTTAGTTACGCCGTCCTTCGGAAGGGACGTTAAACGGGGGTCCCGAGCCTGTACGATGTCAGGTACTCGTTAAAAATCCCTATCCTAATTAAACCTGGATAGACAAAATTTAGAGCTCCCACTGTAGCATCGTCCGATTAGCCATAGCAGCATAAAGTGACGTTAAATGATCTAACTAACAAAATATGTAACATAAAAAAATGATTAAATAATTAATCTCTTCAAGCAGTTTATATGAGATGGAAATAGACTGATCCATGGACCAATAAGTAAAGTTATTCCGAAGGGTAAACAAAAGCATTATTTCTGGCTAAGTTGGAACAATAATATGAGCGAAGTTTCCCTAAGCCAATCCTTAATGTTGATTTGTTGTTTCAAGGTTTCTGTCACAACTAGTCTCTATCCACTCTGGCTAATGTACAACATTCTGACCAATATAACAAGGTCATTGGCATCACAAAATATCTATTAACAATTTTATAATATCTTTAATTAAAATTTACTTATATAAAATAGTTCTAATAAAGAGACTTAGCGATGCCAATACATTTTATTTTTTATTTCAATCTCTGTTTACAAGCTTCTGCCCAGAGACCATTAGCCAAACCAAATTCCGCTAGATCAGTTTTAACGTAATCGTCTCACCTACGCCTCGGTCCACCCCTCGGACGTAAACTACTATGTCCAAGATCGCGAGTTCATAGCCCAACAGATAGCCCTTGGATTTTTTAAAGGGAGGAAAAAGTCATTAGTTACACCGTCCTTCGGAAGGGATGTTAAACAGGGGTCCCGAGCTGTACGATGTCAGGTACTCGTTAAAAATCCCTATCCTAATTAAACCTGGATAGGCAAAATTTAGAGCTTCCAATGTAGCATCGTCCGATTAGCCATATCAGCAAAAAGTGACGTTAAATGAACAAGCACCATACCCCTCAGACGCTTCACGTCAGCATGTCAGCACAGCGCTTATTAACATCTTAGGGATTCGTTCCTTACCAGGCCCAGCAGCTTTACTATGTTAATCTTCGCGACGCCATCACTTGAATTATATTTCCTGGATGAATGGTTCGCAATTCCGCGTTTGTAATCTCCTGAATTCCCCAGTAGTCGAATCCTTTTTTTGACAGAGTATTCAAGGCAACACCTTATTTTCGAATACCTCAAGACGTTGTTCATCCTTCAGCGTTAGTGTCCATATTTCACATCTGTAAAGAAGAATTGGAAGGACGATGGTTTTATAAATTCTGATTTTTAAATTTCGGGACAAAAGACGCGAGCATAGTAATGTGGAGACCGAATAATAATAAGCATTTCCCGCATTTATTTCCACTTGAATTTCGTTTTTTCTAGTTATCATAGACCCCAAGTACTTAAGCTTCTCGACATGTTCGAACTTATTTCCTCCTACTACCATATCCCCAAAATTTCTCCCGTTTCGGCTACTAACCGTATACTTATTCTTATCCGAATTTACTTCGAACCCAATCTTCTTTTTAAATAAATACATATAAAATTTCATAACGAACAGAAGCTCTTTTATTGACGAAGGTTTGAAGCATGCTATTTATTGTTCAAGATATTTTTAGAAATGTATTTGATAGAGGATGAGATACATACCTTCTGTAAAACGGTCTGTTGATGACCTAGTTATCGCTCTCTAAAATACAAAAGTTACTTAAAAAGAAAAATAAAAGGATGGAAATTGTTTGATCTCGAATATATAAAACTTTTGTTGCGAAGTTATATGGAATGTAGAGTTCAGAGAATTCTTAAAATAAAGTATTCAGATATCGAAAAAATATCCAATAAAGAATATCGGGTAGAAGTAATAAACTTATTTTGACTAAATTCTAATTCATGTAATAAGCTATTATTTAAAATAATTAAGTTCAAGGTTTTTACTCTGGTTTTAATGAAAAATTTACCAAAGACATTGCCTATAAAGGGGTAAAATATATGATTACGGAATATGGTGAATTCCAGACCAGTGGATTCATTTAGAAGTTATCCATATAGTAGAAAAATGATCAAAACATAAGACAGTTTTCATTATCTGCTACATTCACAAAACCATGGAACGAATGGTGATAAAGATATGTAGAAAGGTCTTAATGAAGAAAAAGTTCATTCGAAATTTATAATATAACTTTAGAAAATGCAGATCTTTAATAGGTTTGATTAATACTCGATAGGCGACTAACCTGTGGAAATCAATAAATAATGTGATAAATAAGTAATTAACAAATGATGTATTCTTTATTGATTGAAATGTATTCAAAAGTATATATGTTTATGATTATTATGAGTAGTTAAATAAACCTGTTAGGGATAGAATATTTATGTCATTTAATACTTACTAACACCCAAATAAAACTGGAAATAGTCCATCATTGATAACTAAATCCCTACTTGATAACTTTATTTAACAAAAAAGATATCTTTATTTTTCTTTTAGGGGGAAAATCGTCAGCCAGTATTCATAGGCCATAACCTGAAAATTATTCTGTCATTCCAGTCATCATCATGTCTGTAAAATGAATCATGGGCAATTTCGACAGATGATAATAGCTGTAAATTAAAAAAAAGCAAAGAAGTGAAAAATCATGATTAGTAGAATTTAAAATTGCAAATTGACCTCAAAACTAGTCCGTCATTATGTTTCTCCACTAATTCCGGACAACTGATAAATTATAAATTTACTATTTTACGAGGTTTTCGACAAATATTTTTTATCTTTCCAACAGTATCATATTTTGGCCGAAGTTCGCAACACTTATTTATAAGGTCAATGCTACCTATTTATATATTTATAATTAAGTGTATCCTGACATTCAAGTACTAAAACCGTAATAAACAAAAAATAAAACCACATACCTTCTGGATCCGTTAAAATTCACTATCCTTTTTCAACAATTTAAACTAAATAGAATAAAGAAAAACACTATCGATTTTTTAAAAACTTAAAAAAAAAATGGTATTCACTCATTACCGGAACAATAATTAATTTTTACTGATTGATCATGATCCCATTAGCAGTATTCCATTAGCTTCTGCATTCAAGGATCTCACTCGTAACATCGAACTGTATCAACTAATTAATAGTAGGATTAATTAAACAGTAGGCGTTGCTAATATTGCAATGACCCTGCAGTATGATAGGTTGGCCGTCTAGAATACAGCGGCTGTTTCTTATTTGTTAGGCATGCTTAATGCATTTCGAGCCAATGTGTTCTGAACATGGGTGAAAACAAGTAGTTTTTAAATAAAAAAAACCTATGAATGAAGTTGGATCGATTAATTATACGTGGTAATAATTTAGGTAACCGTAGAGTTCAAGAGTAGAGTCTTACGGCGTACATACACCATCAATGCTTGCACGCCAACTGCAAGTGCATATTCGAAGGAATTGCGGGATATGTGGGGCAAGTGGTTCTCTAACTCTTGAGGACTCTAAAACCTCTAGTTAGACTCTAAAGCTCAAATGGAAGTTAACGTTTAAAACGAGAGAAATATATCCATGGAACTCAGATAGTCACAGCATATGGAGAAAGGAAACGAATCTTAGCCTGCTCAGGATCGAGCACTCAAGGCTGTCTCACCTCCCACAATAATCCCAGATAGCTTAAGTGAGCGATAATACCAGAGGTGATAAAGTAATATAGTTTATTGTTAAAATAAATATATTGAGAATATAACGGTCATAAAATAATAAATTATATATAGTCCCCCCTTCTTGTTATTAGGACTACATATCACTCCTTCAAAAAAACAACGACAAAACTAAAAAAATGGCCTTTTTGCTTTAATCCTTTAGTAACAACTGTATTGGTTGAAGCATTTAAATTCAGGAACGACATATCTTATGTTCCATTTCCAACATTAATTTTTTAATAAAGTTATATTTTGAGTTTTTATCATGTTCGAAATTGAATTTTCACGGGAATAATGACATATGTTAAAATCAAAAATGTGTCAAGCATTTTTTTTTTTTTTTTTTTTTTTATTGATATTTACAACTGTAATAACATTACATCAAGTAAATTGGCTGTATAAACAAAGGACATGAACAAAAAAATCACTTGTGGAGAAACTATCCATTGATAGCACTCCAATGAAGTTTTATAGTAGAAGGTCTCGAGGCCATCTTCTTTTCAGACGCCTCGGAGGGTTATCAGGAATAGTATGGGAAGCAAGTCGAGAGACTAGCGGATTCAAGTGTGTATGGAGCTTTTCATGGAAGGATAGGTATCTAGTTTGGGCCAAATCAGCAACATATGGGATATTAAGATCATGATGGATGAGTTTGTTTGTGACATAATAAGGAGCATTGAGGATTTTACGAAGGATTTTGGATTGTAAGGATTGGATGCGAGATGAATTGGATGGTTTAGTAGAGCCCCAAAGCTCAACTCCGTATGTCCAAATAGGTCTGATAACTGTCATGTAAATGAGTCTTTTGTAATTAATTGGTAGCTTTGAACGTTTGCCCAGTAAATGTTGAAGTAGGCGAAATCGTCGAGCAGTTTCTTGTCTTTTCAGTCTTGTATGAGGATTCCAAGTGAGAAGTTTGTCCAGATGGAGTCCTAGGTAACGTATCTGTTCGACAGGGATCAGTGGAGTGTTATTAAAGGATACAGTAGGGCAGGAATTCGTAGGTTTACGACGAAGAGTGAATTTGGTGGGATTTGTTAGAATTTATTTTAATTGTCCAATTTTGACACCATTCTTGAAGGTTTGAGATATGGGATTGAAGATATTGGGATGCAACAAATGGATCGTTATTTACTGATAACACACATGTGTCATCAGCGTACGTAGTGAGGACAGTGCTTGGATGGGTTGGGATGTCAGCTGTATATATTGTGTATAGGATGGGACTCAGGATACTACCTTGAGGAACACCAGCTAACTGGGTAAAGAGGCAAGAATAGGAAAAAATATGGTTTACTTTAAAGGTTCTATTACTGAGGTAGGAACTGATAATAAGGAAGTAAGTAGAAGGTAAGAATTTACGGAGTTTGTACAACAGTCCCGGATACCAGACTCGATCAAAAGCCTGCTCTACATCGAGAAAAGCTCCCGTGCAGTACATTCCGCGCTCTAATGCGGATGAGACAACGTCCACCACTCGATGGCATTGCTGGATTGTGGAGTGCGATGTTCTGAAACCAAATTGGTGATCTGGGATTATTTGGTTGGATTCTATTATAGGATGTAGACGTTTCAGAATGAGTTTTTCAAGCATTTTACCCATTATGGGCAGGAGAGATATAGGACGGTAAGAAGATGGAAGTTCTGGTTGTTTTTTAGGTTTTGGTATCATCTTAACTATGGATAATTTCCAGGAATCAGGAAAGTATGTGGTACGCAATACGGCATTATATATATATGTAAGGAGTAGGATTGCTTTCCTCAAGCATTTAAAAATTTTCAAATGGTTAATAAAAAAATTTTAATACCATCATTACAATAAGAGTCCTTTGCTATGATCAATTTTTTATTTCTTCAACTCCCTTGGAACTTTCAAATACTTCTATTGAAAAAGAGTATTTTTGAGCTATAAATAAATATGAGACTACAGGAAAAAAATAAAAGTCACTAATTATTAACTAAATGTTCAGGAGAACAAAATTAACCCCATAATCTATTAGTATCATTGTCATACTTATTTTGACCCTTTTAACACACATTTTCAAATTAAACCCCATTTCACCACACCATCGTATCCGATCAAACACTATCAAAACTATCAATTTTCGGAAAGAAAGTTGATTCCTAATAATTGGGAGGGAATACCTGGTTTTTCTCCTGTAGCCTTCACTTACAAAATTAAATTTTTATTTATTTTATTAATATATTTTGAAATTAAAATGGAATGATCTATTTTCTCAATAATGCGCTAATGGTGTAGATGCTTTGCGCTTAAAATACTAAAACCACCAACCAACCTGAGGGATGAGCCTTAGTGATTCCTTACACTATCTACTATTTTGTTTCATTATCTATTCATTCCTCTATGAATACTAATCTTCCACTAAAACGGAAGCTATTGAAGTTACGAAACTATGGCAATAATTTCGATTCATTGAATAATAAATAAATCATAGAACTTGATTTATAATGACGTATAAAACTGTTTCATTAATGTATATTCTGTATCCAAAACCCTAATAACTGTTTAATTTATAACTAAAAATCATTTGGGAATACAAAATGATTTTTTTTATATCTGAAGTTTAAATTTTATAAAACCCAATTGAATAAGATATGGTATTTTCTCATAAATCCAATAACTTCTAAGGCAGATGACAATGAAGAGAGAGAAGCGCTTTGCGCGAACTCAAGGGGATAACATTCGAAAGATTTTGCGTATGGATTGAGACTCCCCATGCCGTGTTGGTATGCATTCTTCTAGAATTTGCAGAATGGAGAGCCTAGCTTCCAGTTCGGAGAAAAAGTGCTCGACTAGATCAGGCAGGAGTCGTTGATTTTAACAGGTGGAATTTGGAGCGATGAGTGCTATCTTTATATTCTACTCTCTCTCTCTCTTTCTCTCTTTTTTAGATTAATTGATTGATATTTACATGAAAAAATGACATGAAAAAAACAAAAACACTTGTGGAGAAACTACCCATCGGTAGTACTCCAATAAAGTTCTATAGTAGAAGGTCTTGATGCCTCTATTTCAGACACCTCGGAGGGTTATCAGGAATAGTATGGGAAGCAAGTTGAGAGACTAGCGGATTTAAGTGTGCATGTAGCTTGTCATGGAAGGATAGGTATCTAGTTTCGGCCAAATCAGCAACATATGGGGTATTAAGATCATGATGGACGAGTTTATTTGTGACATAATTAGGAGAATTGAGGATTTTACGAAGGATTTTGGATTCTAAGGATTGGATACGAGATGAATTGGATGGTTTAGTAGAGCCCAAAGATCGACTCCGTATTTCCAAATATGTCTGATAACTGTTATGTAAATGAGTCTTTTGTAATTAATTGGAAGCTTAGAACGTTTGTCCAGTAAATGTTGAAGTAAGCGAAAACGTCGAGCAGTTTCTTGTCTTTTCAGTCTTTATGAGGATTGGTTCTTGAGTTCCAGTCCGTTTTTAAACTTTTTTGGGCGACATAGTTTAAAGAAAAATAAAATAAAAGTTTAAAGAAGGACTGAAACTCAAGAATCAAACCATATTATTTCCATAACATTCAAGATAAGTAGAAACCAATATATATATATTTATATGCCCTTGTACCAATATATACCCTTTCCAATTCAAATGTAACCCTTTCTAAATTAGTTGAAACCCTTTCCAAATTAGTTGGAACCCTTTCCAAATTAGTTGAAACCCTTTCCAAAGCAAATATAACGCTTTACAACTCGATTGTCAACCTTGTTATTTCCTCTCCGTGACAGAGGATCCGGATTCTAATCCCGGCCGGTGGCGTATCTTTTCTCTTTAAATAAAAACATTGAAAAAATTAATACAATTATTGAAAAATTATAAAAAAGTTATTTTTTTTATTTACGTTATTTTTTAACGTCGCTTCGACTGCTGAGGCCATTAGCGACGACTGTTCTAAAATTTCTTGAATTAACTTCTTGTGTTTTAAATACATCAGCGTCCCTCTATAGTTTATTATTTTCTTTAAAAAGTAGGCACGTTTAAATATATCCAAGTTTAATAAATGCCGCACTATACTTTTTGTACTATCACTACTTTGGAAGTTGGGTTGGTACAGCCCTAAAAGTAGAAGGATATGGGTCAGCTATATGTGTCCGAGTTTTAGCCGCAGCTTAGATTCTTCACGCTAGACCGTTTGGAGGGATACAAGCAATGGATTTATATGTTAAAGCTAAAGGTACAAAAATCAGTTTAAAAACTCAAAACTGGCACATCCGTTCTTTTTAGTTGACATCAAAAAATTATTATTCATTCCTGTATACCTGTTATGTTTATTAACCGGTAATACAGGCTAATTGTACCTATTATCCTGCCTGTACCATTGCAACCAATGAAGGGTCTTGAGTTCTGTACATAGTAGAAACTGAGCTGTATCTCGGACAACGGTTGTGCATGGAGATTTTCGTCAATATTAGGCTCAATAACCAAATATTTCCCCAATTAAGGGCAGCCACATTATAGAGATGAACAGCCGGATTTGAATCCGGAACTTTCAGCATTGCAACTAAGTGCTCTACCCACTAATCTACCCGGCTCCATCCCAACTCTTATGGTTTTATAAGATGATAAAACTTAATTATTTAACTGTTCTTAATTATTTTAGAGAGGCCAGAATGTAAGGTTTCGTGAGAGGAGTCACTATAAAGAGGAAGAGAGACTGGAA
This sequence comes from Arma custos, assembly GCA_037127475.1. Taxonomy (NCBI): domain Eukaryota; kingdom Metazoa; phylum Arthropoda; class Insecta; order Hemiptera; family Pentatomidae; genus Arma; species Arma custos. The sequence continues at coordinate 93,782,614 of CM073764.1, forward strand.
GGGTAATTTAGTGAAGGGAGTTAGGCGTTTAATTCCGCTTGGTTTGTAGCCATGTCCTTTGGTCCTCTCTGAATATTTCAACTGAGGGAGAACAAAACCTAGCCTTCCTCTGTAGTTAGGAGGGCCTCTAAGCTATTTAGTAAGTAGATGACAGTGCATGTAAATTGCTCTGTTTACCTAAAACAATACTTTTTTAAGACTTTTGGTTTATTGGAATAACATAAATCTTCAAAAAAAAAAGAAGTCATTTTTAAAATGATGATTTAACAACCATACTACTTGCTACACTTAGTTCTTAAGTAAAATTTTTATGCAAAATCGGGGAAATGCAAAAGTCCGAAATTCTCGAATAACGCCAATTAGATTTAAAAATCTTGGACGTTCGGAATCGTACAGAGAACCAAAATTTACAACACTAATCATTTCACAATCTACTTCTCTACTCTTTGGTGTTATTATAGGTTAACATTCAGTTAAACATCAAAATGCTTTCAATTATAACTTAGTTGTTCGAGACATTAGTCGCAAATTCGCGATGTAGAGTGCAATCAAGAACCCCAAGATTAAAAAAAGTAGGAAGTACGAAACTTTTTTTGCCAATGGTTTCTCTTAGGAGCATGGGTCTGATTGATTAATTGATTGTCAAAAACAGATATATAAATACCTTTAACACGAAACTGATTACATTATAACGACGGATAGTGCTTTTTTGGGACACTCTATTATAAGATAAAATCCTTCGATGTTTTCTCTCAAACTTAAGAAAGGAGAGGGAATAGTTTTATTTTTAAAAACTTGCCCCAGATAAAGAAAAGTTTTTTAACAGTTTGAGGGAAATATCGGAGAGTATAGCTGACCGGAATATATTACTCTGGATAGGAGATCTCAATACAAGGGTTGGTAAAAATGAAAACAGTTGGAGGTTAGGAAGATATGGAGAAAAAACAATAAATGGAAATGGGACTAGGTTGATCGATTTATGCGAAGAAATGGATATGCGTATATTAAATGGATTCTCCAAACATAAAGACATTCATAAGTATACCTGGAATCAACCAACAAGAAATCTTAAGTCAATAATAGACTATATCATATTAAGAAAAATAATATGGTCATACCTCAAGATGCCAGAGTTATGAGTGGTGTTCAATATGGAACTGACCATCATCTTTTATGTAGTTATATTAGATTCAAGGCTAAAGCAAACGCCTTCACCAATGGAACAATGCAAATAGAAAATCGAACAACTACACAAGCAGACAAATATTTATTAGACAGGCTGCGGGATGAATCTGTAAAATTGTTATAACAAAATAGATTGATAATCAAATTAGAGGAAAATCCAACTATCGATTCTAAATGTTTGGAAGAACAATATTAAGAAATTAAAAAGCTCATTCATCAAGCTGCCAAAAAAGCACTGGGGAAAATGGAAGAAAAAGGGCGGAAAAATAAGTGGAAGTAGAATGAAGAAATGGAAGTAGCAGTGAAAGAAAAGAAAAATGCTTACCACAAGTGGCTTTCGACCAATGATCCCAATGCACTGCAAGAATACAAGAGAAGAAATAGAGAGGTAAAGAAAAAGAGAAAAAAATCCATAAATGACTATTTATAAGGCTTAAAAAGATGCAAGCACATCGATGGATGTATGCATGGTCAAAAATTCACTGAGGCTTGGAAGCAGCTTAGGTCCATTAAGAATGCGAAAAAGGAAAAAATAAACCTACCTCTAATACATGAAAATCAATGGGTGGAACATTTTGCCAAATTACTGCAGGAGGACCGACTAGAATTTGTTTCAGAAAGGATGCAGAAGGACACATATGAAGGAGATACCCCAGCCGCCATATCAGCTGAGGAATTAACAGCAGCCTTAAAAATAATGAAAAATGGAAAGTCGCCTGGTCCCGGTGATATACCGATTGAGCTGACCAAATATGGTCCAGTCGAATTGGGCAAAGCTCTGGCAAACCTAATGACAAGGAGTATGGAGCAAGGCACAATTCCCAAGGAATGGAAGGAAGCTCATATCACTCCCATTTATAAAAAAGGAAATAAAAAGGATTGTTGTAACTACAGAGGAATCTCTGTAGCGAGCAGTATAAGTAGGTTATACGGCAGAGTACTAACCAGAAGACTAATGGAAGAGTGTAAGGAAGTGTTGCCAGAAGAACAAGCCGGTTTTCGAACAGGTAGATCCTGTATAGACCACATCTTTACTCTTACACAGGTTCTTAAAAAGAAGAAAGCCTGCAATGGAGAAGATGTATTAGTATTTGTCGACCTACAGAAAGCAGATACAGAAAGTAATCTTTGGGAGGTTCTGAAAAAAAGAGGAGTGAGCGTATAAATTATCAACGCAATAAAAGGGATGATTAAGGGTTCCATAGCCAGAGTAAACTTAAGAATGGTTTATCCAAAGAATTTGAAATGAACAAAGGACTTAAACAGGGCTGCTCCTTATCCCCTACACTTTTCATTTTATATGTTGAAAGTGTACAGTGTGAGTGGAAAAGGAAATGTCAGAAGATGGGTAGGAAATGAATGCCTTCGGTAATAACCATTGATAAGGAGGATGCCTCCTATATGATAAGAAAACTGTTAGAAGCATACAAATCAGCAAAAAAAACCAGAATATTTGGCTTTGAATATGGATTATGCTTCCCTCACACTAGAAAATTGGAGTCTTACCCAAAGGAAAAATTTTAAATATCTTGGCAGGTGGCTCTCCAATAGAACTGGCTGCGATCTTGACATAAGGGAACAGGTCACTAAAGGAAGAAAGACAATAAGAACTTTAAATTCTATAGAATGAAGTAAGGAAGTTCAAACAAACAACAAAAGATTTACCACTCCTTTGACAAAAGTGTGATATTATATGGCTCAGAAACATGGGCCATCACTACCAACTTAGAAAAAAAAACTTCTAGGGATTGAGATGGACTTCTGGAGACGTAGTTGTGGTATATCGAAACTCCAGCCGCGTCTGTTCGCGGCAATAACTACTGCACGGATTTTCATGCGGTTTTCACCAATAGATAGAGTGATGTACCCGAAAGGTTTAGGCATATAATTTTTTTTGTGTAAATAGTTTGGAATGTAACGATAATTGTCGGAAATGTTGGGAAAAGTAATGCCGTGTTGTGGTTTCACCGAAGACGCTGCCTAGCATCTCTTATCTATCTATACATATTATAAAACAAAACCCTTGGCTGTGTCTGCCTGTCTGTTCGCGGTAATCTCAATAATTACTGCACGGATTTTCATGCGGTTTTCACCAATAGACAGAGTGATTCACCAGAAAGGTTTAAGCATATAATTTGTCGAGTTTGGTGTAAATAGTTTGGAATATAACAATAATTGTCGGAAATGTTTGGAAAAGTACAGCAAATAACATTTTTTTTTAGGCAAATTATTCTTTATTCGTTCATTTTATTCTGCTAAGCTACATAGATTTTAGAATAACGATGTAATAAAGATTATTCTCTTGTTATGATACTTGAGTGTATTTAGATAAAAGAAAGAACGAAATTTTTTTTTATTTGTCAACTGAGTTTCTGATGGAATAGTCAAATTTAAAAAAAGCAAATTTGTATAAGCGATATTTGGGAAATATCAAAGAATCCTTAGCGCCAATGGTTGAAGAGTCTTTTTGAGTTAAGCATTACAGAAGAAGTTACAACTCCATCACGAAGCTAATTCACGTAAGTAAAAAATTTTTTTTATTTATAAGTACTTAGGCATTTGCTTTAACTAATCTTTTAATCTGCTCCTCAGTTAATAACTTGGCTATTAACATAGCTACGAATTTTTTTGATGGGGACTTTATAAGAGTAAGGCACTATCATCTGTGATCACAAGTGTCTACACACACACACACACACACATTTATGATAATAATAAAATACATATAAAACAATAGGTATAATACGATGCGCGATATACCTTACTTCGGACCAACCATGATTGTGACGGGATACTTGCTGATGACGTTGAACGACCTATTAACTAAAGACATTGGAAGCACCCTGCACATTTCCCAGAAATCAATCAACTTTCAAAACAAGGTCAGGCTGAAGTAGAGATCTACACAGACGGTAGGTAGTAAAGACTGTGAAAATGTGAGATGTGCAGCGGTAATTTTTGAAGATGGTGTACTGACTGACCTAAAGAAATACAGTCCTAATTGCACAAACAATCAAGTTGAACAATACGCTAAACTGAAAATACTAGATTATATACAGACATTTAATTTCCACAGGACATCTATTTGCATACTGACTACGTTGTACACACTCATCAATCGTACAATACATGTACCATTGATTGAAGAAACTAGACTTACTTTGGTCCACTTACAAAATAAAGAATGCAGCATTAACTTCAGGTGGGTGAAAGCGCACTCTGGCAACGTGGGTAACGAATTAGCTGATAAGGCTGCTAAGTCGGCAGCGAGAGATGCCTCACTTCCGATAGTTTACAGTAAATTGACTAACACTTCCTTGAAACACAGACAACCAGTTACAAACATTTATCAGTGGAAAGACACATAGAATATGACAACTAAAGGACAACATCTAAAGTTATACATAACTGACTTACAAGAATACTATAGGAATAATAAAATTATAACTGACTTCTACATCACACAAATGTTGACAGGACGTGGACCCACAAAATCCTACTTGTATAAATTTAAACTTACAGACGATAAGACAGACCCTTGTGACTTAACAATCGAACAAAGATACTTATACGCAATATATGACTGCAGACTAACGGACGAACCAAGGACCTACGTCTCCAGAAGTCCATCTCCATTGCTAGGAGTTTTTTTTCTAAGTTGGTAGTGATGGCCCATGTTTCTGAGCCATATAAGATTTGCCCCGGCCGGGATTCGAACCCGAGTCGTCTGCGTTTAGAGCACTGCGGCGGAGACACAGACGACCTGGGTTCGAATCCCGGCTAGGGAAAATCTTTTCTCTTCAAAACAAAAATATTTAAACATACTTAGGCTTAATTGATGGAAGGCTTTAAGTAATTTCAATCAAAAGTTTAAATAAATTAAGAAAAAATATTATTCATGGACACTGTTGTTATAAGGCTTGGCAAGGGAATATGGCTGTTTGTTACGGTATAGTAAATTTTGGCTTGAATTTTATTTACATGTTATATTGCTATAACTTTCCTAAAAATATACAATTGTTTATAGAAATTTACAAAAAAATGTTGAATGAAATTATAATGTTGTGCATTATGAAAAAAAAAAACGGTTATACTAATTAAAACATTTATTTGTAACGGGAGTGAAATAGACTAGAAAAATATTTTTATTCTGGGACCAGGTCCATTAGCAATAACATTATTATACAGAAATTAATATAAATATATCTGGCCAAATGGCTACATTATTGGAATACGACTACATTATTTTACTTGCTTCGGCGGTAAATATACTATAATTGGAACGATACAGAGAGGATTAGCATGGCCCCTGCGCATGGATGACATGCAACGTTCCACATTTTTGGGGAGCAAAATCCGTCCTCAACCTCCACGTGGTGCTCCCTGGTTAACGCTAATGGAGGCGGTACCGAGGAACGTGGAATGTGCAGGGAATTAGAACAAAGAGAAAAGAGGTTGGTGAGGGACTAAAAAAGCTAAAAATTGATATCAAAATTGAAGGGAAAAGGTCAATAAGGGAAGAAAGGCAATAAGAACTTTAAATTCTATATTATGGAGTAAGGAACTTCAATTGTCTGCAAAGAAAAGACTTTAGCACTCCTTTGTCAAAAGTGTGGTATTATATGGCGCAGAAACATGGGCCATCACTACCAACTTAGAAAAGAAACTCCTAGCGATGGAGATGGACTTCTGGAGACGTAGTGGTGGCATATCGAAACTCCAGCACATCCATAATCACGTGATCAGAGAAAAAGTACAGGAACCTCACGACATCTTGTACACTATCGGTACCAAAAAGCTGAGCTGGTACGGCCATGTAATGAGAATGTCAGAAAATCGATGGCCCAAGAGAATAATAAATTATGTTCCTAAGGAGAGGAGGAGAAGAGGACGTCCGGCAAAGAAATGGTACGATGGATTGCAGGAATGGCAGCCAGAGGGCTTACAGAGGAGGACTGTCAGGACCGGGAAAAGTGGAAAAAATCATTGTCAGCTTACGACATATGACAATTGTAATAAAGTCGTAAAAAAAAAAAAAAAAAACCTGCAACACTAAAACCCATGAAGGGTCTTGGATTTAACACATGATAGTGTCTATAGAATTGTTTCTAGGATAACGGTTAGGCAGGGAGGTGATTCAGCCGTGATCACACTCAACCGCCATGTTTTACTCCCTCCCTCAAGGTTATCCGCATCTTAAGACCCGACAGAGCCCACCCGTGGCTGTTAAAGATAAAATACCACATACGTATTTTTACCTTTGGCACTGCAACTCAGCGCTCTGCACATTTAGCTATTCTACTCTCAAACATACACTTATTTTAATTTGTTTATGCATGTCACCTTTAATACTTTACAAAAATCAATTATTGAGCTTGATGTATATATATGATTGAAGATTCCATAAACCACTAATCTATGAAAGCTCCAACTATACCCTTAAATTAATGGTCTTTAACAACTGATAAATGTAAACCTTTTCTCACCATCAGATTTCTAATATTAGATATTCATCTCGGAAAATGGTCGAGTGGTTTTGTAAAAAAAAAAAAAGTCTATATTTTTTATTTTCTTAAATTCCACCTTGAAAAATAGAAAACCAACGTTTTTATAGGCTGTGGCCATTTGTCTCATTAGATATTTGATTCTTTTTAAGTTCTCCTATTCGTAAATATTCCAATTAAAATAAATATCTGAACCTTCTATCGGCTAACTGTATTCTAAAACAAATTAGTTATGAAGTAATGAAAGAATATTCAAGAAAAATATGCCAACAAAGAATTATATGGACAATCAGGCACTGTATCATAGCTGTGACGGAAAAAACGCGAAGACCGTGAACCGTCCCTTATACATAAAAAAGGAAACAAAACTTCACGCAAAAACCCAGAGGAAAAATTATGAGAGTGTTAAATATATATTTCTTTTTATAAAATATTTCCCTATTCGTTTCACTAAACAGAGGGGGTGTATTTCATTTCCTTCTGGACGTAGTCTCCGTATAGTTAAGGGGCTAGAATATCTGCTCTCGTTAAAAGCTTTTTTTAGGAGGAAATTCGTAATGCTTAATCTTAAAATATATTTCTTTCGTTTTGTCATTTCTTTCTTTATTGTTGAAATTGCTAATGAGTAAATAAGAAGGTTTGAGAATTGGTTAAGCATGCATAGATTTTCCGACGATTTATCTCTGTCTCCCCTAATTTGAGACTATAGACAGAAACATTACCTATTTGTAGAATCGTCATATTGCGATATTTCTCTGCTTGGAAATTATATATAGGATAAAACTAATGTTTATGACGTTACTATACTATGATATTATAGTTATATATTACAGATAGACCATCATATTAGTTATACCTTGAGATTATATCCTTATTATATTATTATTGAGAGGATATATCCTTATATTGTGTTTAGCAAATGCCAACGATAGGTGATGAAGTTTTTATTTCTCATGTAATAATTATCGCTAAACGAGGTATTAGACACTGGGAATTATATTAATAAATGAATATCCTTTTACTCAGATAAAATGTGGTGATTATGTTAGTAGTTGGAAACGACGGATTGTGCAAACGGGGTCAATGACCTAAGGTCATTGTAGGGCGGGGGGGTGATTAGTGAGGGCGGGAGGGGGTGACCTTGGGCTAGTGGCTGGTGTTTGTGTGCACAATGTGGCAACAGTGTAAGGAATTTATTAGATCTGGCAACGTCGCATTTGTTTACATTGCGTTTCATTGATGGAGTGGTTTGACCTTTGATGACGTCTGGTCTTATATTTGTTTACTTCCGCGTCGACGCGGCCGGTTTCGTCTGTGAGATCACCTTCAGGGCTGCTTTAAGTGGTTTATAATTTATCATCGGTAGTTAACCTGTTGCATTTGTTTTCAATGGTGGGGGTGATTGAACTTTGTACCGGTCTTGTGAGATGGGTGTGACGTAATTTCATTAAAACATCGTCGCTTTGTTTACATTTGAGTTGTAGTAGGAGTGTAAATAACCTTGTGACGTAACGGGGCATTGACCGTGTGACGTCAGAGCATGAACCTGGTGCATTTGTTTGCAATGGTGGGGGTGATTGAACTTTGTACCGGTCTTGTGAGATGGGTGTGACGTAATTTCATTAAAAGAAAAACATCGTCGCTTTGTTTACATTTGAGTTGTAGTAGGAGTGTAAATAACCTTGTGACGTAACGGGGCATTGACCGTGTGACGTCAGAGCATGAACCTGGTGCATTTGTTTGCAATGGTGGGGGTGATTGAACTTTGTACCGGTCTTGTGAGATGGGTGTGACGTAATTTCATTAAAAGAAAAAACACTTATCCTTGTATATTTACTGCCGCATTGACAAGTATTCCCGTGTCTTAGGGTATTTTGTTTACATTGATGTGGGGGTATAGAACCCTGTACGTGAACTGGTTGTCGGCCTGTGAGATCGTCGCTTCGAGGGGGTCATGTTTTAGTTTAATGAGCTAATGCATACCCGTTCGTCGCAGGGTGTCGAGGTAATTATAAATTTGCTCCTTCGTCAATTGCCCTTACTTGTTAGTTTATCATGGGACGTTTGACAAGTAGGAACTTGAGGTATGAGAAAGACCGTCTGTCGACATTTGTCGGCTGGACGTCACCAGTGAGTCCTTTGAGGTTAGCGTCTGCGGGATTTTATTATTGAAAAGTCTCTGACCGAACAAGGTGTCCATTTTGCGGAGTAATAGTGCACGAATGGGAAGAGTTTGACGCTTGAAACAAGCTATAAATCTCGGGATTAAATTGAAAAAAATACATAGAGTTTTAAAATTTAACCAAAAGAATTGGTTGGCTCCATACATTAATTTAAATAGCAAACATAGAGCTAAGTCTACCAATCCTTTTGAGTCAGATTTTTTCAAACTCATGAACAACTCCTGTTTTGGGAAATTTATGGAAAACGTTAGAAAACGAATAGACCTAAAAATTGTAACAAATAAAAGATCGTTAAACAAACTAGTTAAAAAGCCAAATTTCAAAGAGAGAATAATTTTCACTGAAAATGTAGTATCCGTCCAGTTAGAGAAGGAAAAAATTGTATTTGATAAGCCCCTTTATGTCGGTTTTAGCATACTGGAACTTTCAAAGGTTTTAATGTACAAATTACATTATGACGTATTCTTAAAAGCTTATGGTCCGCAAAATATAAACCTGTGCTATATAGACACCGATTCACTTCTATACCTTATTAATACAGAAGATATATACGACGACATAAGTAACAATTTAAAAGACTATTTCGATACAAGTAATTATCCGACAGAGCATCGTTCTTATTCTGAGAAAAACAAAAAAATTGTAGGAATGCTCAAAGATGAAACAGCTGGAGATCCAATTGTTGAATACGTTGGCTTAAGACCAAAAATGTATTCATTTATAACTAAACATGGTTTACTTATAAAACGATCCAAAGGGATTAAAAAATGTGCAGTTCGTGAATTCACATTTCAAGATTATTTAAATACTATAAGAAATTACGAGTCGATGTACAGTCAATTTCAAATTATACAATCAAAAAGACATCAAGTGCAAACAGTATTAATAAATAAAAAGTCTCTTTCCCCATATGATGATAAACGCCATACAGCAATTAACAATACAGATACGCTACCTTACGGCCATTATTCATTGCATTAGTTATATAATTGTTAATTGTTATATGTAATTGTAGTTATAAGTATATAATAGTTGTAATTAATTAATTCTAAAACATTAATAAATGAATAAATAAATGATTACTTAAATCATAGAAGTGTAGGTTAAAAAAAAAAAAAATAAGAACATTAATTATCAATCACTAGATTTTATTTTACATGTTATAGCAGCAACAAGTCAATAAAAAAATCCTATTTTATATTTTAGGAATGTTTTTAATAAACGTTTTGTTGTAACAGGATTAAAAAAAAAAAAAAAATAAATGTCTAATATCAGAGTGTTTTTTTCTTCTTTCACAACATTATGCAATATCCTTTCTGTCAATCCAGCTGCGTTCTTCCAATCCCAACCACTTCACGTACAACTTGTTTCCTTTTCTCTTCAAAACCTTTTCTACAAGATATACATCTGGATATTTAACCTTTTGTAACTCCTGTTCATAAAATGAACCACTGATTGGCTGTCCTTTCAGGTCTTCTAACAAATATGTGTATGGATATGTCTTCTGAACCTTGACTATTTTAAAAATTTCACTTGACCAATTTGAAAAATATCCTTTCGAAAATACCGATTTTTGTTTAGATATTCTCACAAAATCGTCTTCAATAAATTTTTGTATTCGTCCTTTCCATTTAGGCACCAAAGAATATACATTGCTTTGCAAGTACTTTTCCGTTTTTTTATTACGAGCATCAATCGGTTTCATACCTATAGTTGAATGAAAGGATGAATTATACTCATGTAGAATCTGGGGTAAAATATCTAAAAATTTGTAATTTCCTAGTAAGCTGAATGCTTTCCACATTTTCGCTTTCAATGTTCTATTAAACCTTTCTACAATGGAAGCCTTCATTGAGGTAAAAGTAGAATAATGATTAATAGAGTATTTTTTCATCAGAGAATTAAACTTTGAGTTGTAAAATTCTTTCCCTTGATCACTTTGAATATTTTTCGGAGTCTGCTTATTTGACCGAAACACACTCTCCATCGCTTTAGTCACATTGTCTGCTGATTTCTGCTTTAGAGGCACTGCCCAAGCATATTTGGAAAAGCAGTCTATAACTGTCAATAAATATTTGTGCCCTTTATTTTCTCGAGCATAAGGTATCATTTCTACTAGATCTATTTGCCACAAGTCATCTATTCCTTTCAAAACTGTCTTACGTCTGGGATATATCCTCCGAGCTGGCTTATGCAATTCATCTACAACAGTTCTTTTTAATATTGATGATTCCATCTATAACTTCTCTTTGAGTATTTTGTTAAGATAACCGAGTGTGACCGCATCAGATTCCTTCTTAGGCTCACCTACGTTTGTTATTCTCTTGTCAAGAGAGTCATATATATTTCCAACTAAAGTTAAGGCAACACTGCTTAAGAATTCTTTGGTGACAACATCATATTTATTTATAGGCGGTGCAAAGTTTACAAGTCTTTTTCTCTTTCCGTCTATATAATTACCAGGCCAATTTTTCAAATCAGTGTAGGTAGCTGCTAGAGTATCGCAATATACTTTATTGGCAGCATCGTGTGCAGCGAGTGGATTTGCAATATTGATTATTCGTAACTGACTTGCATCGATATCCTTTTCAGACCTTAATAAGTTATATGGAAAATAAGCTGTTTTGTACTTTGAATGCTTTTTCGCTATGTGGGTTCCGAACTTGTTTATCGTCATGTTTATACTGAAACTAAATATAAAAGTATTGGCGTTAATATATGATATTTTCTTCTCGCAGCTCTTCAATTATTGATTCTATTTCGTTTTGGTGTCCTTCATGCCCGGCATGAGTTGAAGACATTAACAGCCTTAGTCGATCGACAAGTTCGTTAGGGTCGTTCCAATACTCGTACAAGGGTTTATTGGCTCTCATAAGGCCAGTGCCCCGTTTGTAAGTGTGAGAACGGAGTGAAGTTAGCCTGCTCGAAGCTGATGAAGCGGAAGAAGGGGGCCGTTGTTTTAAAGATTGTGTTGGGAATAACTTCGATATTATATTTCTATATTTATCAGATCTATTTCCTAATACCCCCTGTTCCTCACTATAGCCTCTCTTGTGACCATTGGTCGAGAGTAAAATATTCTTATAATTATCCAAGTCGGACTCGCTATAACCTTCGGGATTTTTCAAGTAGAGTAGCTGCAGCAGCCCCGGTGTTCCTTCATAAACCACACCGTTTATAGACATATCATCACTGTTCTCGAAAAGCTGAACATCGGTCGAGTCGCCAATGGCTAATCCCCCAGAAGGCATGACTCTAATGCCGTAACGAGAGTCATGTGTCTTATCACCTTTCAACATCTTATCCAAGTATTCCCTTTGCAGGTTTCCAAATGCGGCGAGGTGCTCCGTAACTTCGGCTTCTCCCTTTGGCGTTTTAGCATATTCTTTGACTTGTTCTGAAATTGGATCGTCTGTAACATACTCGCCCACCTCTTCTGAAGACATAATTTCACGAACGGGAATCGTTGAGTGAGATAAAGGTGTTTGCATTGTACTAGTTTTTGTATCATCGGATGAAATGTTTGTAGCTCTTTTGTAATAAGATGTTTTTGGCACTAATGCTGATTTTCTGTAAATATTAACAGACTCTATCTCACTTTTATCAGGGGATTCGCCCCAAACATCACTCTCTCTTCTTTTTATTCTTTTGGGCGTCGATGCAAGTTCCGGTTTGGCCTGGTACAATTGTACTGATTGTTTAATGTCTTCTAGAGGTTGAAGCACGGGTGTAAAGAATTCTTGTCGACCTTTTTCAATATCTTGGAGACTACGCTTCAAAGACTGATATTTGTTTTTCAAAATCTCGCTAGTTTTTATAATCTCACGAGTGACTCTTGGGTCCATGACTGCCGTTACACCCCCCCATGAATGCTCTTTATATATCCACAATGAATGTATCGATTCCTTTTCTAAAACGCCCATTGTTCAGGTCTCTACTTTTGTCAATGACGAGATAACTAAAAGAATCTTTCCAACATAACGAACACATATCTTTAAAAAGTGAAAAACTTAAATCTGGAGTGCTTACATGTTCTTCGTAAATATGTTTCAAATTTAACTCATCTTGAGGAAATACTATTAAAAAATTAAAGTTACATCTGATAAGGTGTCTCGGGATACAAACATAACTTTGTGTTAAATAAAAGCAATCAAGGTTCATGTGACGACCATAACTAAAATATCGTCGACGCCCAAAAGAATAAAAAGAAGAGAGAGTGATGTTTGACCCGTATTCTTACATAAATTCTTTCGCGCGGTTGGAGGAAACTAAGTTACCTGCAATAGAGAAATTTTACAACAATTTAACTTTAGAAAATATTTCTAATTCTGATTATCAACATGCTCAAACCATTTGGAAAACCTTCAATATAAAGAACTTAAAAGAGTATACCGAAATGTATATAAAAACAGATGTAATTTTATTATGCGAAGTCTTTGAAAAATTTCGTAAACTCTGTATAGATATATATCGCTTAGATCCAGCCTATTTTATGTCTCTTCCGGGCCTTAGCTATGAAGCAATGTTAAAAACTACAAACATTGAGCTAGACATTATAAAAGACCTAGATATGGTATTATTTATCGAAAAAGGAATTCGAGGAGGTATTACACAAGTTGTCAAGCGTTATACCAAAGCAAATAATTGTTACGTAGATGATTATGATCCAAATCTGCCCATTAGCTACCTAATGTATGCTGATGTAAATAATTTGTATGGTTATGCAATGAACTGTTTCCTTCCATATAGTGATTTTAAATGGCATAATGAAGATTTAGACGTGTTAAACGTTCCCGATGACTCTGAAGTTGGGTACATACTTGATGTAGACATTGATTACCCTAAAGACATACACGATTTGCACTGTCAACTACCTTTATTACCCGAAAGATTAAAACCCCCTTGCAATAAAAAACTACAGAAAAGTTACTAACGACACTCACACCAAAAACCCGTTATATCGTGCATTATGTTAACTTGAAACAAGCTATAAATCTCGGGATTAAATTGAAAAAAATACATAGAGTTTTAAAATTTAACCAAAAGAATTGGTTGGCTCCATACATTAATTTAAATAGCAAACATAGAGCTAAGTCTACCAATCCTTTTGAGTCAGATTTTTTCAAACTCATGAACAACTCCTGTTTTGGGAAATTTATGGAAAACGTTAGAAAACGAATAGACCTAAAAATTGTAACAAATAAAAGATCGTTAAACAAACTAGTTAAAAAGCCAAATTTCAAAGAGAGAATAATTTTCACTGAAAATGTAGTATCCGTCCAGTTAGAGAAGGAAAAAATTGTATTTGATAAGCCCCTTTATGTCGGTTTTAGCATACTGGAACTTTCAAAGGTTTTAATGTACAAATTACATTATGACGTATTCTTAAAAGCTTATGGTCCGCAAAATATAAACCTGTGCTATATAGACACCGATTCACTTCTATACCTTATTAATACAGAAGATATATACGACGACATAAGTAACAATTTAAAAGACTATTTCGATACAAGTAATTATCCGACAGAGCATCGTTCTTATTCTGACAAAAACAAAAAAATTGTAGGAATGCTCAAAGATGAAACAGCTGGAGATCCAATTGTTGAATACGTTGGCTTAAGACCAAAAATGTATTCATTTATAACTAAACATGGTTTACTTAACGACCATAACTAAAATATCGTCGACGCCCAAAAGAATAAAAAGAAGAGAGAGTGATGTTTGGGGCGAATCCCCTGATAAAAGTGAGATAGAGTCTGTTAATATTTACAGAAAATCAGCATTAGTGCCAAAAACATCTTATTACAAAAGAGCTACAAACATTTCATCCGATGATACAAAAACTAATCCTAGCATAGTGATAGCAATCTAATGGTTATAAATATTACAGATAAACGGTAATAATAATCAACCTTGTCTGTGAGTTACATTCGCATAGTTGCATTCTCGGTTCTCTATATTTCCATTCCCATATATGGTCATACCATGTGATGACAGATTCGTCAGAGCATGAGTCATCGCGATGCAACCTACCCGTTTTCCATTATTCTTTGCTCAGCGGTTATATTTGTGTCCATATATGGTCATGATACCACCTATTCCAAGTCTTTATAAGCGTTCCCTCTTCAGCCACTGGCCTACGTCACTCTGTTTTGCCTCCGTGTTATGCTCTCCGCTGTCGCTAGTCACTGCTTAAACGTAAGTTGTTAAGCTACTTGTTTTAACTAATCTTAACATTATGATAAAAATCTTGACAATTTATTATTTTAACAATGATTGTTATAAACATTGCAGATGACTCTTTTGAATAAATTAAACGGTCTTACAGCCTATAAGACAATAGGAGAATTAGAAGAGGGAGCGGCATATAAAATACTTAAACTCAATTTAAAAAATACTGAATACGGCCAATCACTGCAGGCCATCATAGAGGGAGAGGAAGGAGAACTCATCCGAACCTTTCTTCCAAAGAGGTACCGCGAATGTTTCACCGATGAGGAGATAGAGCAGTATGACGGTGAGTTTTCATATCATTAATTGTTATTGCGATCAATTAAATTAATACTTAATTTAAAATTTTAAAATTATTAATACTTAATTTTCAGAATAAAAAAGTAAGATTTTTTTTTATTTTTAGGATTATTGAAGATGAAATACGGAGGGAAGTGCAAAAATACATACATCATAAGTTTTAGTAAATAAGAAAAGCGTGAATATCGGCCTAGGGGAAGTATCTGTGTCATAAGGTATGGATGTTTTATGTACAAAATGTGGGCTCTTATTACAAAATTTAAGTTCTCATATATGTAAATGGGAATTTCATTCGTGCACAAATTGCAGTCGCGAATTTAAATCAAATTTTAGCTGTTCACGACATAAAATTGTATGTGAGAAAAAAAAAAAGCGCATCAGTTCCCTTCAAGCGTTCGTGGGCCACAGTAGCCAATCGTTAGCAATGGAAAATTTCCAAACTCCTGCTGGGTCATCTTTGAAACAATCTCAACTTCATTTACCATTTAAAAAACGGACACATTCAAACATACCATCTTTCTCCAGTGTTAATAGTGCAGAAAAAGGAATTAGTTCTCCTAAGAAATATAAACTTTATCATAAGGAACAACTCAGTAGCTTAATCACGTATGAACAAGGCATTAAAAAGGCTGCATTTGATAATACAGTTTTAGATTTTTATATTGAAAATCGGGATAAAAACATAATTCCGAAAACATTTTTAGAAGTAAACAAAGAAAAATTGATTAAGATTTTAAAATCATATTTGGCTCAATGGAATATATTTAAAGTTAATTTACAGTTAGACTGTACATATAAAAAAATAAGTCAAAATAATGAGGAAAAGTCCGATATGAATTTTAAGACTAGTCAGCAAGTTATAGATTCTTCAACCGATTTGGACGAATATATTAGAGAATCATTCGAAAAAATAGTCTTGGAATTAGATTCTTTTGAAGCTAAAGGTTCTGGTTGGACATTTGTATCATGTAACTTTCTATACTTGCATTTAACTAAATATAAACCTCTCAGCGGGAAACAATTTATTAAATTGCCAAAAGTTATAGAAAACAAGCATGCCGTAATTAATGTAAAAAACGTAAACAATGATTGTTTTCGATTAGCAATATTAAGCAAAACTATTGGTTCGAGCAATCCTAAGTCGTATGAACATTTTGATAATAATTATAATTTCGATTGTATTACATATCCCACTTCCATGAAAGACATTAAAAAATTTGAAAATGTAAACAATGTTTTAATTAATGTTTACGGTTTAGATGAAAAAAATGATATATTTCCTTTAAGAATAAGCAAAAGAGAAACCTACAAGGAGAGATTTGACCTTTTGTTTCTTCAAAATGAAAGAAATTCGCACTATTGTTACATCACAAATTTAAGCCGGCTTGTTAGTAGACAAATATCCGATGACAAATCTGCCAAAGAAATTTGTCACAGATGTTTAACATCTATTTCCTGGGGATATAAAACAAAAAGCGGAAAAAACGCGGAAGAAAGATTAAAGGAGCATTTATTATTTTGCGGTACGCATAAACCAGTGAGATCGGATTTTCCAGTTGCTGATAAAATCAAATTTAAAAAATTCGAATGCACAAAAAAAAAATTAAAATTGTAGCATATGCAGACTTTGAATCCTATCTGGAACCAATTGAGGGTCCTTCACAAAATCCATCAATTTCTTGGACAAAATCAGTTCAAAATCATAAAATCTTTTGTGCATCACTTATGGTCAAAGCGGATATACCATTATTTAATCAACAACAACCATCAATTTTCACCGGTGAAAACTGTATGTCAATGTTTATGGAAGCATTACATGAATTGGCTAAAAGAGCTGATAAAATATATGGAAATGTCGAACCTATGGCTGAAATGACCGAGCAAGAAAAGTTAATTTATCAATCTACTGATTTATGCGTTATATGCCAGAAAACTTTAAATAACGATGAGAAAGTACGTCATCACGATCATGTAACATCTAAGTTTATTGGAGCGGCTCATTCCAATTGCAATTTACAAGCAAAAACTCCCAATTTTATTCCGGTATTTATGCATAACTTTCAGGGTTATGACTCGCACTTTATTGTTCCTTTTTTAGCCGACCATGAAGGAGATGTTACTGTAATTCCAAGTAACACAGAAAAATACATAAGTTTCACTAAAACATTTAAAAATTGTAAAACTAAAATAAGGTTCGTAGACAGTTATAAATTTTTAGCAGCTAGCCTAGACACCCTAGTACAAAACATGAAGAAAGGTTCTGTGAATCATTCAATCACATTCCCTCATTTGTACCAGTTATTTTCTGAAGAAACCAAAGTTGAATTGCTGACAAAAAAAGGAATTTACCCGTATTCTTACATAAATTCTTTCGCGCGGTTGGAGGAAACTAAGTTACCTGCAATAGAGAAATTTTACAACAATTTAACTTTAGAAAATATTTCTAATTCTGATTATCAACATGCTCAAACCATTTGGAAAACCTTCAATATAAAGAACTTAAAAGAGTATACCGAAATGTATATAAAAACAGATGTAATTTTATTATGCGAAGTCTTTGAAAAATTTCGTAAACTCTGTATAGATATATATCGCTTAGATCCAGCCTATTTTATGTCTCTTCCGGGCCTTAGCTATGAAGCAATGTTAAAAACTACAAACATTGAGCTAGACATTATAAAAGACCTAGATATGGTATTATTTATCGAAAAAGGAATTCGAGGAGGTATTACACAAGTTGTCAAGCGTTATGCCAAAGCAAATAATTGTTATGTAGATGATTATGATCCAAATCTGCCCATTAGCTACCTAATGTATGCTGATGTAAATAATTTGTATGGTTATGCAATGAACTGTTTCCTTCCATATAGTGATTTTAAATGGCATAATGAAGATTTAGACGTGTTAAACGTTCCCGATGACTCTGAAGTTGGGTACATACTTGATGTAGACATTGATTACCCTAAAGACATACACGATTTGCACTGTCAACTACCTTTATTACCCGAAAGATTAAAACCCCCTTGCAATAAAACTACAGAAAAGTTACTAACGACACTCACACCAAAAACCCGTTATATCGTGCATTATGTTAACTTGAAACAAGCTATAAATCTCGGGATTAAATTGAAAAAAATACATAGAGTTTTAAAATTTAACCAAAAGAATTGGTTGGCTCCATACATTAATTTAAATAGCAAACATAGAGCTAAGTCTACCAATCCTTTTGAGTCAGATTTTTTCAAACTCATGAACAACTCCTGTTTTGGGAAATTTATGGAAAACGTTAGAAAACGAATAGACCTAAAAATTGTAACAAATAAAAGATCGTTAAACAAACTAGTTAAAAAGCCAAATTTCAAAGAGAGAATAATTTTCACTGAAAATGTAGTATCCGTCCAGTTAGAGAAGGAAAAAATTGTATTTAATAAGCCCCTTTATGTCGGTTTTAGCATACTGGAACTTTCAAAGGTTTTAATGTACAAATTACATTATGACGTATTCTTAAAAGCTTATGGTCCGCAAAATATAAACCTGTGCTATATAGACACCGATTCACTTCTATACCTTATTAATACAGAAGATATATACGACGACATAAGTAACAATTTAAAAGACTATTTCGATACAAGTAATTATCCGACAGAGCATCGTTCTTATTCTGACAAAAACAAAAAAATTGTAGGAATGCTCAAAGATGAAACAGCTGGAGATCCAATTGTTGAATACGTTGGCTTAAGACCAAAAATGTATTCATTTATAACTAAACATGGTTTACTTATAAAACGATCCAAAGGGATTAAAAAATGTGCAGTTCGTGAATTCACATTTCAAGATTATTTAAATACTATAAGAAATTACGAGTCGATGTACAGTCAATTTCAAATTATACAATCAAAAAGACATCAAGTGCAAACAGTATTAATAAATAAAAAGTCTCTTTCCCCATATGATGATAAACGCCATACAGCAATTAACAATACAGATACGCTACCTTACGGCCATTATTCATTGCATTAGTTATATAATTGTTAATTGTTATATGTAATTGTAGTTATAAGTATATAATAGTTGTAATTAATTAATTCTAAAACATTAATAAATGAATAAATAAATGATTACTTAAATCATAGAAGTGTAGGTTAAAAAACCCAAAAAAAATAAGAACATTAATTATCAATCACTAGATTTTATTTTACATGTTATAGCAGCAACAAGTCAATAAAAAATCCTATTTTATATTTTAGGAATGTTTTTAATAAACGTTTTGTTGTAACAGGATTAAAAAAAAAAAAAAATAAATGTCTAATATCAGAGTGTTTTTTTCTTCTTTCACAACATTATGCAATATCCTTTCTGTCAATCCAGCTGCGTTCTTCCAATCCCAACCACTTCACGTACAACTTGTTTCCTTTTCTCTTCAAAACCTTTTCTACAAGATATACATCTGGATATTTAACCTTTTGTAACTCCTGTTCATAAAATGAACCACTGATTGGCTGTCCTTTCAGGTCTTCTAACAAATATGTGTATGGATATGTCTTCTGAACCTTGACTATTTTAAAAATTTCACTTGACCAATTTGAAAAATATCCTTTCGAAAATACCGATTTTTGTTTAGATATTCTCACAAAATCGTCTTCAATAAATTTTTGTATTCGTCCTTTCCATTTAGGCACCAAAGAATATACATTGCTTTGCAAGTACTTTTCCGTTTTTTTATTACGAGCATTAATCGGTTTCATACCTATAGTTGAATGAAAGGATGAATTATACTCATGTAGAATCTGGGGTAAAATATCTAAAAATTTGTAATTTCCTAGTAAGCTGAATGCTTTCCACATTTTCGCTTTCAATGTTCTATTAAACCTTTCTACAATGGAAGCCTTCATTGAGGTAAAAGTAGAATAATGATTAATAGAGTATTTTTTTTTCATCAGAGAATTAAACTTTGAGTTGTAAAATTCTTTCCCTTGATCACTTTGAATATAATTCAAAGTACGATAGTGGTGTCTGCTCTGACGGAACTGACGTCACAAGGTCATTTTTACGCACTACTACAGCGCCTTATCATCCGTGAGATAAAGTATGAACTGCTGAGAAACGCATACTGGGAAGCGGGGAGGTGGACCAGCTGTGACTCATGCTCTGACGTCACACGGTCAATGCCCCCGTTACGTCACAAGGTTATTTACACTCCTACTACAACTCAAATGTAAACAAAGCGACGATGTTTTTCTTTTAATGAAATTACGTCACACCCATCTCACAAGACCGGTACAAAGTTCAATCACCCCCACCATTGCAAACAAATGCACCAGGTTCATGCTCTGACGTCACACGGTCAATGCCCCGTTACGTCACAAGGTTATTTACACTCCTACTACAACTCAAATGTAAACAAAGCGACGATGTTTTAATGAAATTACGTCACACCCATCTCACAAGACCGGTACAAAGTTCAATCACCCCCACCATTGCAAACAAATGCACCAGGTTAACTACCGATGATAAATTATAAACCACTTAAAGCAGCCCTGAAGGTGATCTCACAGACGAAACCGGCCGCGTCGACGCGGAAGTAAACAAATATAAGACCAGACGTCATCAAAGGTCAAACCACTACATGAATGAAACGCAATGTAAACAAATGCGACGTTGCCAGATCTAATAAATTCCTTACACTGTTGCCACATTGTGCACACAAACACCAGCCACTAGCCCAAGGTCACCCCCTCCCGCCCTCACTAATCACCCCCCCGCCCTACAATGACCTTAGGTCATTGACCCCGTTTGCACAATCCGTCGTTTCCAACTACTTATGTTTATATAAAGTCCTATATTTATTTAAAAATATGCCCATTTCTGTTATATGTCTTTTATGAGATCTTTACTCTCTTTCAAAATTGATTGTTTTTTCTACAATTTTGTCTTTTCCTGTGAGAACCGAGACCCTTTTGAGGGTTTTCTATACCTCTTTAGTAACCTTTCACGGATTTTTTAACTATTCAGAGAGCTGTTACATATAACAGTGTAACATATAACAAGTTATTAGACAAAATAAATAATACTCACACTGTTGTCGTTAGGCGTTGCAGTGGCCGAATGGAAGAAGAGGCCGGCTATCAAGGCAGCAATGTTGGCAGTGTATGAGGCGACGAAGATGACGGAGAAGCCGCCCCAGACGTTGATGAGGAACTTGTTGGGCCAGGACTTGGGCGCCTTGAAGGCCACCAGGTGCCCGCAGAGCAGCCCCCAGCAGACCCAGAGCGCCGAAGACATACTGCACATAGAACAGACGGTAATCGGTATTAGGTTTCTATTTATATAATTTAATAAATAAAGTAAGTAAATATATAGTTATGAGGAAGAAAATGGTACGGGTGTGGCTCAGAAAAAACTTTCTTAAACAGAATTATTTATTTAAATAGTTGGGGTGGAGTGGCTCAGTTGTTACGCCGAAGGTTCTGAGTTTAAATTCCCTTGCTGGCAGACTTTTATTTAATCTATACATGATCTAGGGGCTCAACCAGCCTCGATAAGGTGGGTGTCCAAAATAAGAAGAAATAATCTGGTGGTTGAGTGTGATTTAGCAAAATTCATTTCCCTGTACAACCGTTGTCCAAGAAAATGCACATTCTCTAACATGTATTCGTAGTACCCCATTTCAGGGGTACAGTTTATTTTTTTTTTTAAATCTAAATAATAGTTCTCCCTGTATTTTTTTTTTTTGTCCGTGTTCCCCTATTTTTCTTTTTGGTCATTCTTGAAAGCCTTGAACATCCTGAAGTTTCTAAGTGAAAAACGTCCTTCAATGCCATCCGGTGAGACATCGAGTTCTTCAGTCTTTTTCACTCTCCTTAAAAATGAATACTCATTTGGCCGTTTTGGCTTGAGTCCATCTTTTGAAGGTCTCCGTAGATCTGAATTTTTCTTTTTTTTATTGTTTCTATATTTTTCTATTTGTTATTTTAATAATGATTATTTTTAACTACTTTTCTATGTTTATTTAGTATGAATCAGATTCTAAAGTCTAAGAAGATTCTAAATAAGTTAAATTAGTACGGAGTATCTATTTCAAGGTTTATATTTCGTATAGGAAACCTGAAATTGATATATCACGACTTTTTTATTATTTCGAATAAAAAATAAATTTAATATAGACCTGAGAGGATGCCAAGCGGAATATAAATATGAAAAAAATAATAATAAACAACTGTCTAAAATAAAATATGGAAATTGGGAAGTTGGACTGAATATTAAATGAATGAAAGGGACCGAACCTTCATATATCATTAAAAGTTGCCTCGTAAAAACTTCACGGGAAAGCAATAGCTCATATCAAGGAATAAACCTAAAAACTACTTCCTACATCTTTCCCATTGGGCTAAAGAAAAGTGTAAAGATCGGTTACTCCAAAAGTTTGTAGAAGTATGAATTTCTTTTCGAAGTTGGAATAATTTATATGTTAATCATGAAAATCTGTTTTAGCTATTATTCTCGATCAGTATTTTAAATTTTATCTTACTACCCTAGAAATAACAAAATTATATAACATAGAAAATTAAATAATCCGTTTAATGGTTTTGAATAATTTGTTTTTAGATTGAAATAGCCTAAAAGTAAATTATAGGAATAAATTCATCTTGATTGATAATTAATAATCATTCATTTACGGTATAAATATAAAACGGAAAATGGTCAGGATAATAAAAATAATTCCTTAATATTGATAAACTATGTATTTGAAATCACCCCTCGTTTGCTTCGAACTAAGCACGCAGTTTATTCGTTTAATTTTTAGTATTTTCCAAAAATAAAAATTACCATATATTTAGCATGGAAAAGAAAATGTAATTATGGATAATGAGTAGATTCCGATAATCATTTTATCAATAATAAAAGGGTCAGCTAACATTTCGAAGTATAGATGATATATGATAGTTGAAACGTTCATTACTAGATGAAATGATTACCAAAGCATATAAATATCCCATAATTACATTCTCTTTTCCATACTAAAGCTCATGATGACTTGTATTTTGGGAAATATAAAAAGGGGGAAAAAAATAAGGTTAAAACTTGTCACTTAAATCGAAGCGACAAACTGCGGAATAATTACATATAAAATGAGACTATTGGAAGAAACAAGATCCAATAGAATAACTAATTAAAAATATAAAATAAATATAATTCATATTATACTAATTGATTACACTATTGATGTTATTCTTTTAAATGTTTCATATTTTAAATTATTTTTGTATCTTGTTTAATCTACCCTGAAGAATACCTGAATGTGGGTCACAATGTCGATTTCTAAGAAATAATGTTTCGCTATTTATGGAACTATTTTTCCAAATGATTTATTTATGTTATATTAGGAAGGTTTTTTTTTATATTCACTAATTACTTTTAAAACTTATGGTCACCTGTGGTCTAGTGGTTAGCGTAACAAACTACTAAACCCAAGATCGCGGGTTCGTAGCCCGGCAGGTGGCCCTTGGATTTTTTTAAGGGAGTAAAAAATCCTTAGTTACGCCGTCCTTCGGAAGGGACGTTAAACGGGGGTCCTGTACTATGTCAGGTACTCGTTAAAAATCCCTATCCTAATTAAACCTGGATAGGCAAAATTTAGAGCTCCCACTGTAGCATCGTCCGATTAGCCATAGCAGCATAAAGTGACGTTAAATGAACAAACAAACAAACTTTTAAAACTCTCATTGACTTGAATAAAAAAATGAGAAGTAGGGATATTTAATGGGGTTAACTCCTCCTCTGAGGACCGTGCAAGAGAGATGGAAGCTTGTAACCATTTATCGGGCACTATTGTACGGAGAGTAAATGATAGTTTTGAATGTTTTACATATGATAAGAATCAGTGGGATCCTTAAACTGTCACTCACACAAAAAAATAACTATCCAAGAAAAAATGGAATGGAATTATTCTTTTAGCATCGGGATCTCAAATAAACCATTTAATTAAACGTTTCGTCCGACAGATTACAATTTATTTATTTAACCATACCAGTTTTGAAGCGGTTTAGGCATTCGTACTGGTTATTGCAAGACGCCAATGGAGTTCTAAATCAAATCTTAAATAGTAACGGAATAATAATATTTCTTCCAATATTATTATTCCGTTACTATTTAAGATTTGATTTAGTATTGGAAGAAAGAACATTATAAGGAATACATTTTTTCTCAATAATGCTGAACATTGAATAATGATATTTGATATCTAATAATTATTTTAGCAGCGTAATAGGATTTTTTTCCTTCATAAATCCATTTTTAAACTTTTCATACATTCTCCTCCCTGCTTGTCCTTCAAGGGTCGAGAATTCGTTATGAGAGCTGTTAAGACAACAGGTGGATTTAGTTTTAGATCTTCAAACACAAAAGGGACTTGCAGATAAAAGAGTAGGTGACGCCACTAATGACTCCTCTCCACTTCTTTCTTTATTCTTGGTTCTCTTTCTCCCAGGTTCCTTCTCTTGTGAGAATTACTTGTAGATGTAATGCATTATTTATGAATTAAGTTACTCATTAATATTTTAATATCGTTGTAAGCAGCAACATCAAAAATGATACATCTATAAATAAATATATAACTCTTTGTCAATTGTATTGAAGGGTGAATTAGATTAGAGAGTATTGAACGCTAGCTTATATGATCATGATCCTTGACCATACTCATATATTTTCATGAGATTTTTATTGGAAACCCAGACACTATATCAGAAAATAATATGTATATATATATATATATATATATATATATATATATATATATATATATATATATATATAAGTTATACGGACAAATAAATACGCACGTACGGTTCGGAGTTCAAACTTTATCTCTTTTCGCGAGTGCAAAGTCAACGGTAATTATTAATTATGTCAGAAAGCGAAGAGATAAAGAGGCTGGAATACCAATTAGCCCAGGCGGCCGTGGAAAGGGCGAAATTGGAGGAGAAATTGAAAACGGCCAACGAGACGTCTCAGTTCGAACTCGTTAAGATGAGAACACAGAATTCCGCTTTTGTTCACGAGGTGATCAGCCAACTAGAGCCGTTCAACGGAGTTTTAGGCGATCTCGAGCACTTCATTAAAGGGGCAGATCAGATTAAGGAACTCATTAATCTGAAAAAGGAGAACGGCACATTGCAGGAATCCGACGTAGTACTCTTAGAAGCGTCATTGGTTAGCCGAATTTCGAGGCGAGTTCTCAATGCCATTCAGGGGGACACTACTCACCCTTGGGATGTACTAAAGGCGAGATTGAAAAAATTATATGTTGGAGGCAGATGGACACCGGAGGAGGATATTTTTTATATGTTAAAGGAACACAGGAGGCAGGGCCAAACGGAGGGAGAGTTCGCCGAAAAGTTATTGGTGCTCTATAACAGGTTGATGGACAAAATGGTGGAGACGTTCGGCCAGGCGGAAGGTGCCCAGCGTACGGCATTTGTTCGAGGATTCTTGAATGTCCAGTTGAATCATTACTTGGACCGCCCGGGCTCATTGCCACGAGAACGCGACTTCGTGGACTGCGCCCACGAGCTCATTGACGCCCACGAAAGGAATGGATCCCGACTTGAGAGGTCAGAAGGAGAGTGGACAGAAGTGAGATCGACGAGGAGAAGACATAGACAGACAGAGCCCGCCGAGACCTAATGGTGGCGGCAGGCCGTTCGAGAAGAGACCTAATAGAGCACCCGAGGACCGTCGACGGAAACCAGAAAAGAGGTGCTATGAGTGCAACCAACCCGGCCACGTCGCAGCACAATGCAATCTCACTAGGTGCTACGAATTTGGCAGGCGGGGACATGTAGCACGAGAATGTCCAAGGCGAAATCCACGTCCGAATCGAAGAGGTCAGCAGCCAGAGCCTATGGAGGTGAATAACCAGGAATGGAGCAGGAGACGGACACATAGAAGAGGCAGAGAGCAGTTTTCGAGCGCCGAATCTTCAGGAGAGGAGAGCATACGATCTGAGCGCAGTACTCCGGCCTCGAGCAGACATGAGGTAAGAGGTGGGAATTCCTGGAGGGGTGGCCCTTCCGGATCCGGGGTCGCGACGCGGCATCCTAAACTAGATTGAGGGTACGATGACGGGCGGGGTGACCTCTCACGCGAACTAATAATAAATAATAACGGGATGGACAGAGGAGGGATGAGGTTGCCCGTGGCGAAGTTGAGTGGGTTAGACGTTAAATTCCTTGTGGATACGGGCAGTACGAATTCACTAATTAGTAGACAAGGGGCGGAAAAACTAGGTATGTGGGGGACGGTTGAGTGCAGTCAGGAAGTTGTGGAGGACATCGTCAATCAGTATGCAGACCTGTTTTATCGCGAAGACGAAATTCTGCCAACCACTGGGAAAACCGTATATCGGATTACACTTAAGGTAGATAGGCCGATTTACGTTAAGAACAGGAGATACCCCCCAAGAAATAAGGGAGATTATAGGGAAACAATTAGCCGAACTTTTGCAGCAGGGAATTATCCGGCACAGTAATTCTCCCTTTAATAGCCCTCTATGGGTAGTAGAGAAAAAACAGAACACACCTAGGGGAGGGAAGCAATATCGAGTGGTTGTGGATTATCGCAAGTTAAACGATGCGACGCAAGATGAGCGGTATCCCCTTCCTCGCGTTGAAGATATACTTGACAGGTTGGCGGGTGCGGTCATTTTTAGCACGCTGGATCTCAAAAGTGGGTACCACCAAGTTCGAATGGCCGAGGAAGATATTGGCAAAACAGCGTTTTCCTGGGAACGCGGACACTACGAGTTCGTGCGGATGCCATTTGGTTTAAAAGGGGCCCCGTTGACGTTTCAACGCCTTATGGACGAGTTCCAAAGGGGTTTGGGGGAGGATTTTGCCCAAGTTTATATGGATGACCTCATAGTGTTCAGTCGTTCGGAAGCGGAACATGTTAAACACTTAAAAGCTGTATTCTGCAGAGTCCACCAATTCGGTCTTAAATTATCGCGGGAGAAGTCGAAGTTCGGTCTGCGGGAGATCAGATTCTTGGGTCACGTAGTTTCGCGATCGGGAGTGCGGCCAGATCATGAGCGAGTTAGGGCGATTCAGGACGCTCCGTTGCCGGTTAATGCTCGGGGCGTAAGGCGGTTTTTAGGCATGGTGAACTACAACCGTCGGTTTATCCCAGCTATCGCGGAGTTGACGCAACCGTTGACGGAGGTACTGAAGAAAGGAAAACGGTTTATGCTTGGACAAACTCAGTTGAAAAGTATTAAACGTTGTCGGGAGGCTCTCACCTCACAACCCTTACTAGCTTTCCCTGATTTTCGACTAATGTTTCGAATTACCACGGACGCGAGTGAGGTCGCGATTGGCGCAGTGCTGTCGCAGAATTTTTCCGAGGGAGAAAAACCTATCGCTTATGCCAGTAGGAAGCTAAACGGAGCGGAAAGCCGTTACAGCGCGATAGAACGGGAGTTGTTAGCGGTGGTTTGGGCGGTCGAATATTTTCGACCTTACGTCTATGGTAGGATGTTCGAGCTGTTCACAGATCACAAACCGCTAGTATACTTGAACACTCTGAAAGAATCATCGGCTCGCATATCACGCTGGAAGGAACGGTTAGCGGCCTATACATTTCGGGCTGTCCATCAGAAGGGGGCAGAAAATGCCGTGGCAGATTGGTTGTCGCGGGACCTGGTGGTGAACGCGATCGATGAGGAAGGACCTTCTGCAGAACCTTTCGGCCTCCGATACTTAAGGGACTGGGCGGAAAACGGACCCGAAATACCGCTCGTTCGTCAGGACTCCGAGGATAATTCCGTTACGTCGGAACGACCTAATGACTTGCCTGAGGCCGATGAGATTATCAACTACAAGCGCCTACAGATTATATTCCGGTCGAAACAAAGTGCGGGTGTCGAAACTCGAGCATTTACATCTGAAGGGGCGTCTGTGGTGATTGCGCGGGTTCCAACTATGGTGGATGATGACGCACTGGAACGGATATTTTCAGAGTTCTCTGTCTCTGGTCGTTGTTGCCATATTTTCGTCGGGAATAAACTCCTTCTCGATAAATTACGTAGGTTATGGCGTCAAGAGCGGATAGGGGTAGGTTACTCGATGGTTCGCTGTTTACGGGAGGTCGAAACAGTTTCAGATAAATCGAGACAACGTCAAATCGTTTCGGATCACCATGAGGGCAAATCGAATCATCGCGGGGTCGATGAAACAATACGGGCCCTTAAACGGATGTACTTCTGGAAGGCTATGGGGAAGACAATACGCGAGTATATCGAGCGATGTTCGGTGTGTCAGAGAGCGAAATATGACAGACAGCCACCGGTGGCAGGACAAGTAGTCTCTCCCACAGCGTCGGAACTGCTTCGTTTAATTCAAATTGACGTATACTCCAATGAAGGCCAATCGTGGCTTACTCCCATTGATTCGTTTAGCAAGCTCGCTATGGTCTATCCGATCGAAGAGAAGACTCCGGTAGCAGTCTGGACAGGGGTGCTTCAATGGTGCGCGACGTACCGGACGAAATTATCTCAGGGTACGACGGGATACCGGAAGAAATTATCTCTGACTGTGGGCGCGAATTCGATAATGCCATGATCAGGGAGGAAGCCAAACTGTTGGGAGTTTCGTGGCGACTGAACACGCCTCATCACGTTACCGGCAGGGGCGCGGTGGAACGTCTCCATAACACGCTGGCAGAACATATTTGCCTCCTCAAGTTAGGCCGGAATTTGGATCCGTACGAGGCTATGCCACGGGCAGTGATTGCCTATAATCACACGATTCACTCAGTAACAGGACTATCACCCGTCGAAGTGGTGTTAGGGCAGGCGCGCCGAGATCGGGGGGATCTCATGACAGCTAACAACGAGGTATTACGCGGACACCTTTTGCATGTACGCGCGGCTCGTCAGGCGTTGTGGCATAATGTTCGGGAGAAACTCATTCGGGAGAAGTCGGCGAGAGTGGCCAAGGTCAACGAGCGATTGAGGGTCCATACGAGAGGACAGCTGCCATTGGGAACGGTCGTATACCGCCGTTTAAGGACTGCGCGAACTAAAACAGCTGCACGGTATGATGGCCCCTTCAAAATTATTACCATCCGAGAGCTCAACCTCTATACTATTCGTCACATTAATTGCCCATCCCGGGTTCGTACAGTGCATCTCGAAGAGCTTCGAGTCCCCCATAAAGTGTCCTCGCTCGGACCGGAGGCTGCGCTGCAAGAATGAAGACTGTATTTTCTGTTTTACTCAATAATGTTCATGAATCAATCATATTTCTTTCAATTGTTTTTTTTTTTTCAGAGTTTGTTATTTAGTTTAGTGCTTTCAGTGATAGAGTATTGTCAGTGTATTTTACGTTTTATTACTCCCAGATTGTGGATTATTTTTATGTCAATTTTTGTGTTATTTTTGTTCTTTTCTTTTTTTTTCTTCTTTTTCTTAGTTTAAGAGTTCCTCCAGGAGAAGGAACTGGAGGGGGGGAGTTATACGGACAAATAGACGGTAAACATAAATAGTATGTAAGTTTAGGATTAAGGATTGTTATTATGAGTTGTAAACATTATAGACTATATATATGAGAGGTACGAGAAATAAAGTTTAGTTGTTATCTTGAACTTGTGTCGTTACTATGCCCAAAACCCTATTTTTTTCAGTGAGTGTTTCAGTCTAATCATAACTTATATATGTATATATATATATATATATATATATATATATATATATATATATATATATATATATATATTAGTAACAAAAAGCTTCGAAAATAACCTGTAAAATTTATTTGTCATTTTTCTAGAATATACTAACTGTAAAATCTGTATTTACTAGACACAAAAATGGAAAAATGTCTATATATAACTGCAACATCTAATATTAATTCATCTTGATATAATTTTAAAATGTTTTTATAAAAATTGATTTACTAAAATTAAAAATGTTGCTTAAAACCTTTAATAAAATAGTTTCATTATTACAAAATAGGAAAAGTAGGTTTATTTCTGTTGACGACCTTATATTATTAGTATTAGATATTTCAAATGGTTATAAAAAATGTATTTATCCGATTATGTTCAGGATTCAATTACATAATGGAAAGCTTCAAATAATTTTCTAAAATTAATTAAGTAATTAAAATAATTATTTGTAAGCGCTCGTTAAAATTGAAGGATGGACAACATCTTAAGATATCCGATAAGAAAGCAAAGTGTAGAATATCTGGTCCGAAAAAGGATGAGCTACTTGAGAATTGAGGAAGTTAAAAACAACGCGGGATAGCGAAACATGCACCAGGTAAATATAATTGAAGTGATAGCACCGCCGAGATCAAGATAGGCTTTAAACGAAGGACTTGGAAATGAATGTATTAAAAAAAAGTTAATAAGTGCTCCGCCTACTTTGGGAAGTAGTCCGTGAATGGAAGTTTGTATTTAGAGATTAGCCTTCGGGGGCAATAAGCCTTATTATTATAATAAAAAAGTTATTAAAATCTCTTCTTCATAATGTGCGTTGGATTGTTAAAATAACAAGGGTAGAATTTTTCCAAGAGTTTTATACTGATAGAATCTCTCTCTTTGCAAGAAAAGACGAACAAGCACATCTCTTTCATTCGGTCGGTAATCTGGAAGCTCCTTATAGTGACTAGCCCTATCAATACCCGAATGGGATAGGCTCGCTAAAGCGATTCATCACTAGAGGTTTCCTGACAGCCTCCAATCAATTACAGCTAGCTGCGGAAAGATTAGTTTCTTCACCATCCAGTTCTGTTACAAAGCCGTTGATTTCTTTTTTCCTGTTGGCAGCTTTCCTTAATATCAAATCTTAATTTGTAACACATGCAGTTTACATTTAACATTTTTGTTTAATGCCGTATTCATATATCTAAAGCGTATTTTAAATAATAAAAGAGTATAATTATTACATATTGCACTAATAAATAACAAAAACATGGAAAACTATTAGTGAGCTTGGAATAGCATGATGACACAAGTTCTTTCTGGCAGACAAGCTCTGAAGCTATGCTGATACAATTCTGATGACCAATAAAGAGATATTTAACCATTTCTTTCATGGTCATAACTCACATCTAAAAACACCGATTTTTTAATTGTGTCACTTAAGAAATACTAGTGCTAATATATCAGCTGCTAAAAGAATGCACGAAGGATTAAGATGCAAACAGGGATAAATCCATGTCTGTAATTTTACAGTGTTAGAATAACTAACACATTAATGAATGCAATAACTGTGCATGATTCAATTAATTATTAAGCTTTAAGCTTTATGGAGGTCCCACTAGTTTCAAGTATAGCAACCTCTTCAATTCCTGATAATCCTCAGAGGCGTCTGAAAAGTAGATATCCTCGTGACCTTCTAAGTTAAACATGTTATTTGATGACTATCACTGGGTAGCTTCTCTATTTGTCTTTATTCATGCCAATATGTACCACTCCTGCCTTTTAATTGCAGTATTGTTATAATACAGTTGTAAATTTCAATGAATAAATTATAAAAAAACACTTTATATTAAACTGGATTTAATTACCTATAAGTACAAATTACCAAATAAATTTTTACTTTTTTAATTTTATTTTTATCACATCGTAGAGCTCAAAAATGACTACCTAATCTTATACAGTTTATATCCACACTGAGGTAACTAAAATAGCAAAAATTACTTGAAATGTACTTGAATATTTATGCACCAAACATTTTAATAATTTTGTTGATTTGCATCCAAAGTTAAATCAATAAAGCTTTCATTGATTCAGATAATATAAAAAAATAATTAAAGAAACATAAGGACGTTTTCTAGTTCTCCGATAATTGTTTATCTATGGTAATAAATTTTATGTTCGTGCAAGGTGGTAAATGTTTTCCGGAGCTGAAGAGAAATTTCAGGAAAGGGGAGCTATAAGTTTTCTTTTGATGTACTAGGACCTAACATATTTCACCAAGTGTTCAATATCCGCCAATGCCCGGGTAATCCTAAGTTTTGGCAGTATCGTTTGGAAATATGTTTTAGGAAATAAGTTGAATGACTTAACAGAATGTCTAGTAAACTAAACTATTATAACAAATGTTAAAACTATCAAACAATGTTAAAGAGTGTATATAGCTTTTTCAGGTTAATAGTAAAGTATTAATCAAAGCACTGTGTATTTATAAACAGCTTAATATCCAAAAAAGAACACCATCCAACTGCAAATAAAAAAAAAATATATATACATTTTTTCAATATCTTTTATTTTTTTGTTTGTATGTTGGTACTAAAGCAGAACTATACAGTGAGAATTATTCCCTGGGAAATGCGCATCATAGCGTTCGATTTTATGGAGTATATTATATCAATTCAACAGGATCAAATAATGAAGATTCCTGTTTTTGTTTCTACCGGATTTCATATAAGCGCGGATTTTTTTCTCCAAAAAACAAAACAAGAAAGAACGAAAAGCTCTTTATGTGGCGGTATCTTAACATGATTATTAACGAAATATAAAAGTGGTAGGCAAGTAGAGAGGGACATTTTCAAAAATAATATTAGTTAGTTTTATAGACGTTCCAACAAGGGTTGTCTCAACTAGCCAGAGCAGGGCTCAATACCTCTCGATCCAATCCCCTTCCTGGAGACCCCTACCGGCCATCTCCTTCTGGACTCCCTCCTTCCACCTGCTTCTGGGCGGTCCGCTTCCTCTCCTGGTGGAACCCAATCCAAAGCTCGGTTCGGCCAACATTCAAACGCCATTCTCTTCACATGACCGTATCATCTTAGGCGGCGTGCCCCGATTTTTTCATTTGTAGATATATCCACGCCCATCCTCTGTCGAATTTCTTGGTTTCTTATTTTATCCAGCCTGGTGACCTGGACATTTGAGTACAGACGGGAACTCATGGTCCATGTTTCCGAAGAATAAGTCAGGATAGATTCGACTATGGTTGTAAAAATACGTCATTTATTTTATGTAGATATCTCTGTATTCCATAGTAACGGATGTAGCATTCTGGTAGTCTTTCGGGCAAAGGACCTCCTTATTGTTCGCAAAGGTCTTGTTTGCGAGGCGGAAGATCTATCTCGAAATGATGGTGTATACAATAAAGAAGTGCTACAAACGGTGGGCTTAAAAATTAACTTCGAGAAGACCGAGTATATGGCTGTTGGAGATCCCGATACTAATGCGCTACTGGTGGACAGGGAGGTCTGAAAAAAGTTAATGTATGTAAGGGGGTCTTATTTGGATACAACCGTGTCGTCTGAGTATGACGTCAGAAAAAAATGTGGAGGGGAAATATTGTGATTTACGAATCTTTATCAGTGGTTTTCGGTCTTTGGTTGTATAATACGGTGTGCAATTGCACAAAGTGGACTAACAAAGAGATACCATTCTTTCCTTGTTCATCTTCACCACAGTCCTACTCTCAGTTATTCACGGAAAATTTGTTATTGATCGTTATTCCTAACTGATTGTCATTTGTTAATTGCTGTTATATCGGTAACTTAAAAATTTAGTTGAAAACATATTGGATAACGTATCATTGAATATACTATTTATATATAATGTAACTAGTCATATCAATTTACTATTGATAGCCGGAAAATAGTTACGCATTTACGGTTTGATGTGTCTGTTTCAGATTGGAGTATTTTCCAACGTCTGCTGTGACACATTCCAGCTTCAGTGACATTGGTAAGTCAATTGGGGCTCCGGATAAACTCCATGATTGGCGTCCAACCCTACAATTTCATGTTATTTACGTCAAGAAACATCCTTCAATCACAAAGTATAGGAATTTGTACTCACCATCCACTTGAATGAAATATAACATAAATTCAAGGTATTGAAAGAAAAATAACGGTGTCTTGAACATAACTGGTCGACCCTGGAGGGAAAAATGGTATGCTATTACTCTGATTACTTTTCACCCAAACTTAATATTTTGCAGGTAAAATATGCAAGTATCATAAGTACTGTTATATTCGGAGGATAAAATAACTGATATAATAAGAGACCATTTATTAGAGAATAAAGTTTTTTATTATTGTTTATTCAGCCTCAATGAAGATCTAGAATGTGGCTGGAAACGTTGATTTATCAGTAGAACAGTAAGTCTTACTAACTTATTATTATGTATAATATCACGCTCAACCACCAGATATCCCCCTCTTATTTCGGGTTCCTCACTTTATAGAGAGTAGGTGAGCTCCAGGAGGGTCAAGAACCCATAGGATATATCTTCGTCCGCTAACAGATTAAATAATTTGATTTGAGTCGTCATCTTCACTATTTCTTATTATTGGCTCTTTTCATATGGAATGTACGTTTTTATAATTTCTATCAAAATGAAATCAGTGGAACTTTATTGTTCACAATGTTTATGTTTACAGATTGTAATGAGCTGTTATTAATGCTCTCTTTTTATTGCATCAACACCAAAGTTGCATACAAAAAAATAATGGTTTATTTCTCCTTTCTACATAAGGCATAATGGATCAAAAACTTCACTAAAAAACAACCTGCATTGCTTAATCGGAAGGGACTTTTCCTCTTACACGACAACGTTACACGACAGACAGTGATGAAACTAGACCAACTGGGTTACGAAGTCCTCCAGCACCCATCTTATTCGCCAGACCTATTTCCACCAGATTTCCATATGATCAGAAATTTGAACAGTCTTTTTAAGGTTACATTTTTTAAAAATGATTATCAGTCAAAAAAGTATTTTATGTCTTTATTTCTTCTCAAAACCCTGATTTTTTTTTCAGTTTTCAGGAATTGATAATTAGATAACACATTGGAAAAAATGCTTAGAAAATAATGTGAGGTTGACAGACAAGACGAATTGTTGGACAGGCAAGGACAAAAATTGTTTAACTTATAACTCCTCCAAAAGAACAATATAACTCAAAAAACATAAATTTTCAATGGAGGTATTTGAAAATTCCATGATAGCTAAAAAAAAAAAGTATGGATAAAGCAAAGCATTCCTATTGCAATGATGGTATTGGAATTATTTAACCAATAAAATCGCTACTAAATGCTTAGTGCAAATGCTAATTTTTTGAGTTAGATGTTTGTTCTTCTGAAGAAGCTATTTTATTTGTAGACACAATAAAATAATCAACAATGGTTTATAAATCAATATGCATATCTTGAACGATATAATAAATAAATTGAATAGTTGCGCAATCAATTATGTGCGTTAATCAACAGGTAAACTCTAAGTAATTATCAGACAACAAAGCGGGAGATAGCGGAGCATATTGAAACTACGAGGTAGGAAGGCAGGGAATGCCAAACTGCTCCAACGGGAGCTTACTTAGCAGATAAGCCCGCATACCCTGCCAGCATTTTCAATCAGTTATCCCCTCAATCGGCTCTTAAGTTATTCGCATAAAAATATCTCAATATCAATATACTACATGTATAACTCATATACTTGTATACAATAATTATGATTTTATTTGGAGTACTCAAATTGCAATTAGAGTTAGCAGATATTAAGTGGTAGTTATCCGTCTCATGATCGGGCGTTCAAAATTGACTCATCTCCCCTAAATTATAAAATAAATCGCATGATATCAATATTGCAATAATATTCTAACGAAAGCAGTGTCTGTCTGTTCGACAGTAGAAAATTAAATGCAATATGATTACCGCAAAACATCTAAACAGCCGATAACGCTAGAGATGATATAGCTATGTTCACAACAGTGGCATAGCGCTGAGGTGCTCTGCTGAAGATACCAGGTCCAAATCCTGTTGTGATAGCTAATTTATGTAATCTGTTGACAGCTGGGGATGGATCTTGTGAGATCTGAAAACCGTTGAGGTGCTCACAGCCTCTACAAAGTGGGTACTCCCAATAGGGGGGAAATCTGGTGGTTCAGAGTGATTCGGGTAAATCATCTTTCTGAATAACCATTGCCCTAGAAATAGTACAGTCCGTACTGAAACTGGCTAAACAGTACTATTTATCCGTGATCAATTTTCATCAAATACATCAACAGTTTTGTTATTTAGATACAATTGATATATTTATGAGGAAGAATATGGTCCGGGTGGAGGTCTCTTTAGTAGGGAGAATTGTTTATTAAAGAGCTAACGTTTCGACCCACATTACAGGTCTCCTTCAGGGCTATCGAGAGGGGAGCGGGAGGTCAACTATTATTATTAAATAATTTTAAATATTTTTATTTTGAAGAGAAAAGATATGTCCGGGGCCGGGACTCGAACCCGGGTCTCCCAAGTTTTCGTCATGGTGCTCTACCAACTGAGCTATCCTGGTTTCGTATCTCGGTCGGACAAATCCGTTCTCTTCATTTTATTATTAAAGAAGATATATTTATGTAATTTCATTACAAAACTTTGCTATGAATACAAATATTGCGTGGGTTCTAATTAGTGAGATTCAGAAAGAAATTATCTGAGATAGAGAAAAATAGATTCTGCAGCTAAGTCACAGTGCGTACTTGCTTATATTATAATAAAATTATGCCAATTTTTTAAATAGTTTTGTCTATTCAGTTTGTATTAATAACTCATTTATTTTCGTTGTATTTACATTCATTGTATTAAAGATTAATTAGGGAAAACAAAAACTCCGCATCAAACACTAGAACCCATGAAGTATCTCGGGATTAATACGTGTTAGAGACTGTACCCATGATCCTTCCTAGGAAACTAACAGATTAAACGAATTATCTGATACAGCTGGAGTTGAAATCGGGGACCTTCGGCAAGGCAACTCAGCCCTCTACCGCTGAGCTACCCTGCTCCCAAAAAGAGCATTAAAGGAATGCCCAGGAATAAGATAAAAAACCGGATCTAAGCCACTACCTTGAAGTACGCCGGTTACTACTAGATAATTATTAGGAAATTCAATATCATAGTGAACTCTGGAGGAATGATAATAAAGGCAGGATCAACGGGTTATGTATACGGATGAAAAGCAATTCTTCTGTATGTTCCATATGATATATTAGTGCTGTTTTTTACCTCATGTATTATAAGATATACAAAATAATAACAGAACGATTGCCGGGAACCGAAAATTAATGATTCATTATTAAGGAACCCAGTTTCCTTGACAACAATGTCAATAGATTTGGTTAGTTGCCAATAATTAACTCAGTTTCCCTTTATCGATTTTAGGATTAATACGTATTTCATTTCACGTTGTGGGGTATGAGCGTCGGGGTATAACCGAATTTACATGCCAGAGGTCTGACCTCAACTCACAACACAAACCACCCAGCAATGATCAAACATAAACAAATGGCAAAGAGAATCAACTGGTGGTTTCCAAAAAGCCGCTAATGTGTAATGATTATTCCCAGAAAGGCGATGTGGAAAATGGGAATACTGAGTCAAATTGTGGTTTCTGCGGTCTACACAATAGGTTACATCCATGAATAGTGTTGTTGATGTATTTTCAATTGACTGACTCATTTTAAACGAAATGAACTTAGGTTTCGGTTTAATTAATTAATTTTTCACTCTATATACATACGTGCATAAGCCCACACCCACACACAATATATATAAGTGTGTATGTGTGTGAGTCTGTGGGTGGGTGTGTTTCGGTGTATAGCATAATGATTTTAGGAAATAATTTTACGACTTTAACTAAAAATTAAAAAAAAAATACTTTTTACATTTTCCACATATGTATACCTCATGTGTAAGCGCTTGCATACTTTAATCTGCATCATTTACAAAAAAGCAGTCTTAATCAGATGAAACTTTCCATCTAAAATCGTTATTCAACGTAGCACTCATCCCTTAAATTATCTTCTATTTCCTTAGCTTTTTTTTTTTTTTTTTTAATTCCAACCTTCTTGGCTTCACTCGAAGAAACCTTCCTCTTTCTATCTTCTGCCCGTACAAATACCTTGGCAAACTTCCAATTTAGGTATTTTTTTTCCATCTCTTCCAGGATGTTTTTTTTCAGCTTCCAGTTTTTTTTTAATTACAGTCATGGCTTTTACTCTTCTTGAAATTCCAACTGCTTTGCTTCTAAGCCCTTGCATTTTTAAAACATTTTTTAGGTTTATCTTCTGAGTATTTATGTTTCCTATACCACTACAAGTCTAGGACGGGGCTCAGTACATAGTTTGCACTGTTTCTTTGACAACGCTTGTTAAGGAAGGTACTTCGACAGGTATCACAGTCAACCTGTTGGTCATTATCACCTGGTATTAGAGAGAGTGGGGTAGCTGAGTGGTAGGGAGCTAAATTGCGGTTCCGAAAGTCCTGAGTTCAAATCCCGCAGCTGACAGATTTTATTTGATGTTGATCCGGAAAATCCGGTGGTTGGGCTGGATCTAGGGCAAATCAACTCCCAGCACAAACATTAACCGAGAATCATTGCAGAATCTACCATGCTCTGAATACAATACCCTTTATGGATCGTAGTGGTACCGGTGTAGTTTTTATCACTTTTACTAGTACCAACTAAGGATAATTTATAGAGAATGGTTGAGCCCAATATGGCTCTGTTAATGACACAGGATCGATAAGCTGTTGACAGATTATATAATTTTCCGTCACACAGCCAGATTCGAGCCTGAGACCTTCAACTCAGCAACTCAGTGATCTACACGTTGAGCTACCACGCTTCCATCTACGGATTTATCAGTATGTTATTTTATTCGAGGACACTTTTTTTTTATGATACGAGTAATTTAAATCATCAATGATTAGAATTGCAACCTAGCCAATGGTTTTGTAGAGAGAAAGGACAGAACTCAAATTGAGCATTAGAGGGATCCCGGGCAATC
This sequence comes from Arma custos, assembly GCA_037127475.1. Taxonomy (NCBI): domain Eukaryota; kingdom Metazoa; phylum Arthropoda; class Insecta; order Hemiptera; family Pentatomidae; genus Arma; species Arma custos. The sequence continues at coordinate 93,821,821 of CM073764.1, forward strand.
TACTATCTGCTGCTGGTGACACCAAACGAATTGGCCGGCCGCCACACGATCAAAACCTCCCTACATTGCCGCTAAAGCCTACATGTCCCTTCTCTAGCAGCTAATTCAAGCAAATTGTATTGTAGTGCTTCAAGTCCTCATAAGTCAAGCGGTAAGCCATCTTTAATACTATTACTAAAATAAGATAGGGGCATTCGAATGGCGGTCCATATTTACTTTTCAAATGTTTAAAACATCCTAGAGAAAAAAAGGGATTGAGTTTCTATATTATGATTTTTAATTTCGTGTTTTTTGCTCATAATTAGTTATTCCATGAGTAAAAAACATTATTAGTAATTAAATTATGCAAGATTGATTCTCATTAAATTATACATATGGCTATTTAACACCTTCACTGAGGCATCGGTCCCCGTCGACCGATGCTTGCTTTACGTTGACTCGAAACAAATTTAAATAATAAAAATCAGGTTATAGTGTGATTGGAAAATTACAGACAGAATTGAATATAAATAATTTATCGGTCACCGAGGACCGATACCGTATCAGAGGAAAGTTCCCCGGGGACCGATAAAGCACAGTAAAAGAAACCACTATTTTCATTACCGCAGAAGGTGTTAAGAGTCTCTTGTATCTGAAAACGGGATTGTTGTCCCTGAAAAGTTACTAATGCCCTTAATACAAATTTTACTTATTTCCTAAAAAAGAGAGAGAGAGAGAGAGAGAGAGAGAGAGAGAGAGAGAGAGAGAGAGAGAGAGAGAGAGAGAGATTAATTAATAATCACGTGGAAATTAATCGCATACTATACATTAAAAAACGTACCATTACTATCCAACAAGGGAATTGGGTTCAGTTCAATTTTACGGTTTCTAAGACAACGATTGTACAGGACTGTTTTGCCTGAGATCACGCTCGACCTCGAGGTTTTATTCCAATTCAGAGTATCAAACTTATAAAGCCTGGGTGAGCTCCAGGAGAATATACAGATCCCGCTGGGCCCATACGTAGCTGTTCAACTAAATAAATTATTTGCCACAGCATAGGAACTCAGCACTCAACACACTGACCTGCCTTGTTCTACAGTTTAATGAAGGGCCGAAAATCCTAGTTCTAATTCCACTGCAAGCAAGACTTTCATTTAGACTGTTAGCAGCCGAAGATGGCTCGTATAGGATCTAGGATCTAGGATCCTGGGGCTTCTCCAATCTCTATAAAGTGGGTACCCAAAATAAGGGGGGGATCTGGTGGTTGAGCTAGATCTAGGACCAATTACTGAACGTTATTACCCTGTTATTTTATTACCTTATTACCGTTAGTACCCTGCTAAACGTTATTGAAGCAAAAGTACAATCCCTACCATGTACTGAACCCGAGACGTTCAGAACCCCGTTCACGGGTTGTAGTGGTACAGAGTTTTTAATAGGCAAACAAGAAAACTTGAAACTTATGTTCACTTAGCATAAATAACATACAATGTATGATCATATTTCGCCATCTACGTCGAAATCAAAGCTTTAAGCTTTTTTAATTCCGTTTTTACACTAAACCTTACTCTTAAGCTCTAATTGTGGAAGAACGACCAAAATATTCATACATTTTATAGAAATCACGCATACGCCTCCCAGTAATATAGAATGCAGTAGCCAGCTTTAATAATATCAACGCGAAACTTATCCATCATGAATGCTGGCTGTCAAAGAAACACGGAAAAGAATTGAAGATGGAAAAAAGTGGAAGGCATACAGAAGGATTAGGTTCATTCAATATTTTGGTGGTTGGACGGTGAAGTGAAGGAACTCTCTCAGTGGAGCTAGCAACGAATTCATATTTGAGGAGACTTGCCTGTAGTTCCTTCACTCTGATAGATTGATGGGGACAAGCAAGTGTATTCCGCGTTTATTTTCTTCTTTCTAAAAGCAAAGGTATAATTTTTTTTTTCATCTCCAGTAAGGAAGAAATAACGCAAATTATTATTATACTTCGGAAAAGGATATTACATGCGCTATTATACCCCTTAAAGGGAGTATTTTAATAGCGTATTTTGATAATCTTAAGTTGCTGAGCTGTTATTAACTACGATTTACAACAAATTAACACTTCTCCACTCCCCCCCTACTGTTTCATATCCTATTGATTCGATCAAATTCAATACTTATATAACATAAGTAAGTGATTTTTATTTACTAAGATTCTAGCTTTAGCGGTATTGCTTGTTTCTTCAGGTTTGCAGCGCTTCACTTTACAGGTTGCCAGTAAAAGCTGAGGATTAACTACCTTAATCCCCTTCGAAATGAAAGTAAAACCGTGTATACTTCACTTCCCTGTTTAAGTAAATAAAATAGAAACACCCCAGTTAAAGGCTGAATCGGATGAGCATGCTGTTAAACGACCCGTCGATAACGTCATCAGAGGAAGATCTGCCGGGATAAGGGAAATCTGGAGCAGTAATGTAGGATTGGCAGAGGAAGGGACACCAGTCGTATCCTTATTTATCCAAGTGAGGCCGTTACCATCTTCCAACGTAAGCGACGAAGTAGGATGTTTAGGGCTGCTTAAAAAAGAGTTGTTTATAAATTAGATTAAAAATATAAATAGAAATTGATTCATTTCATTCACTAGTCCTTAAAATTAACGTCAACATACCAGATAGCTCAAGCCTGTATTTCAGAACATATAATATCTCTATTTATAGACTTAAACAAACTGATTCTTTAAATTTACGATTTTCCTATAGTTTGGATGAAAATCAATCAACAAATCAATTCCTGTTTTTATATTTAGATTTCAGAAGTTATTTCTTACAATATAAATAATAAACTTAATTATATATATTTAATATCCTAAAAATATAAATAAAACACAAGAACATGTTACTGGAGCATTGTCGTGTTGCAAAACGGCTTGGTTTCTGTTAACCAAAGCGGGGTACTTTACCCTGAAATTGCACAAACTGAAACATTCAGAACGCCTTCGAAGTTACAATAAATGCGAAGAACACTTTCTTCAACCTGAACTTGGGAAATCCCCGATAGTGCTATATCCAGTTTAAATTCTCTATGGACTTAAATTTTCCGCTTTTCATCACTTATGATTATTATTTTTCAGAACCAATCATCTTTCGAATTTTGTGGTTTTTGAGATAATGAGCCTCTGAGGTATTATTAGAAGACGCTACTGCGAATATGGGTCCTGCTCCATACTTTTAAGAAAATTACCATCATCAACGACGATGAGCAACTGGATCTGAGTTCATCTGGAAGGCTTAGTTTCCCACATTGTAGAAATGTCTGAACCCAACTAATATTCCAATGGTTAACTGAATCTCTTTCTGCGGCCAAAAGATATTGGACGACTACCAATGCACTTTTTTCCAAAAATATCTCAAAGTACAGCGAATTACGATTTATTGTTGTGATATATAGTGTACTTTATAACAATCTAAAGGATCCCACAAAGCCAAATTAAGTCACAAGAAATTAAATAATCAGTCAAAGTAAACAGTGACAGAATTAGTACCTAATTAGTAAGAATTAGTAAAAAAAAATGATTTTTTTTGAGAATAATTCTTTTCAAGGAAATCAGAGTCCAAATGTTTAAGGTAACAAAAAATTTAAACTTAAGTAATACAAGAAATGAACAGAATAAAGTAAACAGATTTTTAAAAATGTCTGATATTTTATGGTCAGACGGTCATACTCAAAATGTACGATACGATTATAATCGGATTGAATGAAAGATCATTTTAGTAATTATAAAGAGTTTTATTTTATTGCTTATCTAGTTCCTCCGGTGCTGCTACCTATCGGTGTAGACCGGACGGATTTGAAGCACGACATCTGTGAGCTTATTTTATAGTGAGCTATAGTTACAAATAGGCGTATATCTAACCTCAATTTAGCCATAGAATAGCCAAAATTTTCCTTCATCTCAACTTTTTCTTTGCGACTCTGGGGTAATCATTCTACAGTATTCAGTAAATAGTATTGTATATATTTTTCGCATTATTTTTAGTTGGTGTTATGTTATACTTGGTTATGTCATGTTTCTTTAATAAATTAATACAACGTAGATTCTTTGTCATATATTTAAGTATTCATATAATTAAGTAATCAGTGACTCCGGAAGAAATAATAGAAGTATTGTTTGTTTTTTCCTTAGTATCGTTTGATTTTCGTTTTTCATAGTATCTTAATACTATAATATTGTTTTTATTGTGATTTTTATTGCATAAAATTGACAGGGAGAAGAGAAGAGCTTGTCGGTTTTATTTTATGAGAGTAAAATAAAAGCAATCTGATCTGGTTTACTGTTACCGTTCTCAAGGCAATGCACATTCGGTAGATCGGTAGAACGGAAGGAGGTAGCTGTAATACTCTGTTACGACTATATATCTTTATTATTACCATCAAGGTACGCTAGCCAAATGATCCAGTATTAGGCAGTAAAATTCTTTGGTGGGCTTCATATTCCCTGCTAATAGAAAACTCAATCAATCAAAGATCGACTCCTTAATCAAAGGAGGTGAGATTTTGGTTCTCAGAGGATATTGGGAATTCGGGATTTTAATCTATGCTTTATAATTTTGTAAACTCCACCCTCTAATTGAAATAGCATTGATTATTTTGTGAAGATATTTTAGATCCTGTGTTGTAAGAACTCACTCGTGAGTATTAACCGCGTCGCTATAGTTGATGGCGAGAAGTGGGGACATAGTCGAGTGTCGACTATTGTCGACGGCCAAGTATTTTTACTTTAGCTCTTCAATTGCAGTTTAGGTACTTTTTCGTTAGCCGGGCGCAAGCGAAAAATCGAGAAATAACGCATAATTCCGCCATATTTCTTACAATCATAAGTGGAATGTTCGTTTGGGGTCATCTGATTTACTCTCAGAATTCATTCCAAACAAAGCACGTATTCCTCTTTTTTAATTAAGGCTTAATTTGTGTAAAAAGTGTATATGAAAATTTGGGATTTAGCTAGAACTGAAAAAAGATACAGTCCTTTTTTTTCAAGAGAAAGGTACTTTATATTGGCAAAGAATGCTACATGCAATCAGAGTCGGAAAATAAAACACTTTTTGTGAAGGAGAACGTTGGCGGTGCAATATTTTATCATTCACCACGAAGATGAACATTCGCAATAGAACGTGGTTCTAATCGTCCAGATTGAGTTGTCTGACTTCTTTGAGATTTATTTACGGCTGGAGTAAAGAAATGGCATCAACCAAATGGTGTAAAAACAACGGGATATGAATCATGATATAGTTGTTGATTGGAACTACCTATGAGAAGTTTATGTAGAAGAATTAGCGGAACAAAAGCAAAAATAAATCGGTGGTCCTGAAAAAAATAGTTGAGATAGACGAGAGCTTACATTTCAATATTGTGATCGCACGTTGCATTCTTTGCCGATATAACTTTCTCTTGAATGTGAGAGACTGCATATTTTCAGTTCTAGCTAAATTCCAAATTTTCTTTTTTTTTTTACAAAAATTAAGAATGAAGAAAAAAGGAAAACGTGGTTTGTTTTGAATTAATTCAGATAATAAATCGCATGGTCCCAAACATTTGCGCCCGGCTAACGGAAAATTATCGCAGTTTGTTCGGCTAGCTAGACTTTTACAACTCAACAAATGCTGTAGACATTAACATAAACAATTATGTAAATTAAAATATAGTAACATGACCCAGTCCAGAGATATTCGAATTAATACTAATGTTACCATTAGAATTATTTTCTCAGTGCCGGCCGTGGGCATGGTTACGTGGCTGGTGAGCGCTGTACCGAAGTCGTAATAACGTGTAATTTAATTGATCTAATGTGATTTATAAAACCAACTTACAAACTAAATTCCACGTTATCAATACTCATGAGCGAATTCTTACAACACATGTTGTAAAATATCTAATGAATCTTCAGAAAATAATCACTGCTAACTCAATAGTAGGGTGGAGTTTACATATTAATTAATTATATACCGGAGATTGTGTTTCTTAACGGTATTACTTTATGAACCACAGGTCTGGTAGAAATAGAAAATATATTTCTCAATTTTTTATGCTTCTAGCTCTTTCTTTCTTCTCCAATAATCTTCATTCTTTCTTAATGGTTCCTTCTTCTCCCCTCCGCCCATCCCCATTTACCGTCCATTTTTTTATTATTTTGACATGAAACGTCTCTAAAATTGCTTCGAAATTGGGATATAATCCAAAAAAAACAACACAAATTATAACAAAATTGAAGAATACAGTTTGGTGATGCAGCTACATATCTGTCATCTCCATCCAAAATTAAATTATACCACTGGACAGCTAAAGGAGCAAAGAATTCATTATGATAAGTGAGGACTGTGAAGCATCGCGGACAGTTGAGGGAGAAGCGCCGCCATTTTGAGGTAATTTTGCTGCGTATCGAAATTTCCATACCTTATAACTTTTCACTGGGAGAAGCTAAGACGTTCGTTTAGGTTTCAATCGTCAGCTGTCGTTAAAATCTATCGATTGTATATAAGTCAATAGTGTAAAATAGTGAAGTGAACATAAAAAAATATTGACAAAAGTAGATAATGTCGGCCTATACGCGTCGAAAAGCCAGTTCCAAATACAGTGATTGTATACGGTTTGAAGGGCCTCTTAAGAGCGATGGAATGGTAACAATAACATATGACCGAGTCAAACAGACTTATAATTAATAAAGATTTATTCTAATACAGTAATTATTTGTTTACTTGATTGTTTCCTAAATATATATGTTCACGCCATTTGGCGTTCTTTTTTTAAATGAATTATTATAATACTTAAAAAATTGGTAAAGTGTCAAATACATCTTGAAATAGCACACTACGCTCTCTAGCGGCTGTTTGGGGCAACTAACACTTCAATTAATTGACATAATCATAGGCAGATCGCGATACGGGTACTGACCAGACTGCCTTCTTGCCCTGTCTTCAGCCTGCAGCCACTAGCAGCAGTCGTGAGTCTTTTCATATGCCTCCAGCTATCCAGCTAAAGCATTCGACTTCTGCGTGCAATCTCTGAGCGAGACACATCTTCCTTTCTTTAATCCAGCTATACAACTACAAGTTCTTGATCAGTTAAATAATTTACGTTCTATTCATGTGTTACAATCCTTTCACGTTTCACCTGCAAATAGGGGTGGATTCCCCTGGAGTTTTTCAAGAGCATAGGAATTCATCAGGACCAAGGGGCGCTGCCAGCTTTTTTTGGTCTTTGAGTGCTCAGAGACCAAAGTTCCTGTCTTCATGCTGCCCGGCCTACGTTTTGGGTGAGTTACCTTTATTTTCTGTGTTTTTGACATCTTCCTATTATTTCTTTATAATATCGAACACTTTTCAAATTACTAAATACAGTCCACACCCAGAGCGAAATTTATTTAACTACCTGCATTTTTTAGGAAATTTATATCGAACCTTCGAGCTTGTCTCAACAATATAAATAAAAATATTTTATATAAAAAATATTGCCCGTTACATAAACGTATTCACGTAACACACACGGTCGTGTCCATGATGCAGCCACGCCCCATTCATTTTGAGAATTTTAGGTTTGACTCAAATGAGACTAATTGTTCGGCAGATAAAAAAGTCAAATAATGTTTTTTGATCATTTTTGTAAATAGTTTATGGATGGACTATGAGTATGGATTCTTAGAAATAATGGGTGACCAAAGTAAATAAATATTGTTAGCTACAATCCTCAGGACGTTTTGTTAAAGATTTTTATCATATAATTATCCCAAACGTTAGTAATCTGTGATAACTTACTGATATCAATAACTGTTAAAATTATTATTATTATTCAATGGAAACTGAATCTCTGGCTCTTTGATGAGTTTATGCTAACTTTCTTAAAGCTTTCAGTAAGAAAATGGAATAATCAGATTGAAGAACCGACCAAGGTCTATTTACATATTAACTTTCTTCAAGTTTTACCATACCTGAAAGCAGATGTTTAACTATTTCCTAAATCATTATTCGTCGCTTATAACAATAAAATAAAAATGTAGTACAAATAACAATAAATATAAAGATTTGATAATTAATTAGCATGAGCAATAGTTAGTAACGTCAATATTCACTAGAAACATAATGTAAAATGATACAGTAGAATTCAGTTATTAATAAAAATATGTTTTCGTTATTATGTCGGAATAAATAAATAAAATATGTCCCATATAAAGCTATTAAGAATAAATTTACTGGGAGAATCAAATTGCCGAAAATTTATTTATATTTTCCATCTTAAGAGGTACTAGAATCAACAATGGCCATTGATAGGACATTACCTTTAGAGATGAATGATTAGTAATGCAGAGATTCGTTTTAATATTATGCCAATGGTATCCATTTGAAATTTATATATATTTAATAAATAAAATGAAGGTAAAGTTATTAAGTAAAATAAAACTGAATAATCAAATTGGGTCTAGATCAAATAAAACTGAACCGCTCATTTAAAAAAAAAATTACGAGGTACAAAGCAAACTTATTAAAGACGGTTTTCTCATTTCTCAAACGACCCATGAAGGTTCAATTCAGTAATGAACAAAGTAATAACGTAACTTGACCAACGGTTATCCAAGTTGATCCGTGCAAGACCGTGCTGAACTAATAGATTTTCTTTTATACACGTAATTATTAGTCAGCTATTTTGATTTTTAAATATTTTTATTTTAAAGATATAATATAATATACAGATATAACATATCTTTATCTTTAAAATAATAATAGATTTTTTCTTTTTTCTTACATCAAATATATATGTGGGTGTGTGTATCAACTTTTTAGAGGCTGGTTGATGTGCTTGTGAGTAAAGGAGATTGCAAAGATATCAGGGTCGAGTATCGTTCAATTATTTATTTATTTATGACTTATAAATAAATAAATAAATAATCGATTATCGATTAATCTTTAAACGTTTCAGTTTTGTTATATAAAAATTCAATTAATTTTTAATCTTTTATTTCTTTACTATATTGATATATAAATATTGTCTTCATAATTATTTGATTTCCTAGTTTAAGAACTAGGAGTAAGTTTATAATATGAATTATAGGTTTTACGAACACAAAAATTTGAAACATGCCGTGAGGTGTAGTATTACATAAATCAATTAATTAATATACTGGCCATTTCTCAGAGATATGTTTTAATATGCGGTAGTTGAAAATTAACTTAGCGAAATATTTATTATTTAATGAAAACAAAGATTAGAGTAAGATATAAACATGTCAACAGTTAAACGTATGTAAATTTCCTCTCGTGTACTTGTCGTATAAAATAAAAAAATATTATGTATTAAATGTTGCATTCATGTATGATTTGAATGAATTTTATTGTATTTCACTATTAAAGAAGATTTCATAGTTTTATCTTTAATTTTACATAATACCTACTATAATTCTGGAGCAAGTCTATTTATGTTAGAAACAATATTAATAATTTGAGTAGGATTTACGTAATTTTCTCTTTCTTATTTAGAAGTCAAAAAGCCAATTAAAAACCACAAACCCGCTGGGATCCATTTGAATGTTATTTAAAATTTAAATTGTGAACATCTTCTGATGCCGGTCGAATAAAAAACGAATATAAAAGAATGCCCAATCTAATGCAAGAATTAAGATCTACACAAAAAGTGTCTTAGGACTGCTCTAACTACCACACCCACAGATATATATATATATATATATATATATATATATATATATATATATATATATGTGTGTGTGTGTATTTATATATATGTATGTATATAGGAAAGAAATGAATTGAATAGATTTTTGATGTTACATTTTATTTATCTTATATCTATGCATAGTATATAATGAATAAATAATATACAAAATTCTTAGCTGATAGAATATAAACATTAGTTTAATGAATGAGATATATAATGATTAATTTTTAATTATCCACATTGATGTGAGCTTCAAAATCTTTGGACAATATTAGCGAGTACGGCAGTGAGACATTTTATATTGGAAAATTAAATTGTCGTTTTTAGCACTTACCGTTGTTTATTATCTATGTTTCTCACCGTTTGAACCTTCCCTGAACTTCCACAAATATTTCAAGATCAAAATTAGCCAAATCGGTCAAGCCATTATCTTGTTTTAGCGAGGCAAACGGACAGCAATTGATATATATATATATATATATATATATAGAGAGAGAGAGAGAGAGAGAGAGAGTGAGAGAGAGAGAGAAATAAGATAAATGAACACGTGTAAAATAAAATGTAGCATCAAGGTTAGAAAAGAAGATAATTCTGCAATAAAAAATATCTGTAAATTAAACTTTAATCGGAATAAAATATATGCTATTGTTCACGCCATTTGGCGTTCTTTTTGTAAAATAATTAATTCCAGGCAATATGATTATGTAAAATATCTTAAAACAGACACTACACTCTCTAGCGGCTGTTTGGGGCAACTAACGCTTCAATTAATTGACATAATCACAAACAGAGCGCGATTTACGGGTGCTCTCTCCACCTGTGGTACTTTTTTTAATCCTGTCTTCAGCGTGCACTCGCAGCAGTCGCGAGTCTTTTCTTATGCCTCCAGCTATCCAGCTAAAGCATTCGACTTCTGCGTGCAACCTCTGAGCGAGACACACCTTCCTTTCTTTAATCCAGCTATCCAGCTAAAGCATTCGCGAGTCTTTAATCCAGCTATCCAGCTTAATTACAACTACCAGTTATTGACCAGTTTAATAATTTCCGTTTTATTCATGAGTTACAAATATTTCACGATTCATCTGCAAATAAGTCTGGATTCCCCAGGAGTTTTTCAAGGGCACAGGAAATCATCAGGACTAAGAGACGCTGCCAGCCTCTTTTGGTCTTTGAGTACTCAGAAACCAAAGTTCCTGTCCGTATGCTGCCGGCCTACGTCTAGGGTGAGTCACCTTTTATTTTCTGTGTTTTTGATTTCTTCCTGTTACCTCTTTATAATATCGAACGCTTTTAAAATAACTTAAACAGTCCACATCCAGAGCGAAATTTATTTAACTAAAATTACATTTTTAAGAAATTTATTACGAACCTTCGAGCTTGTCTCAACAGCTATATTTGAAGTTGGACAATGTTACATATCTGTGCGAAATGTCATTAAAATCGGTCCATTAGTTTCGGAGATTAGCCTGGACAAACATCATGACAGGAGATTTTTATATATAAATGCAGTTAAATACATACATATTATGTCGAATTAAAACTTTAATTCTTTAACCTAGGCAAAAATAGAATAGATTTGAGCCTTGCAACATATCTGTACAACTATAACCCATGAATAGTTCAGTACGTGGTAGAAAGACTGTACTGTTTGAAGAACAACGGTTGTGCATGGAAGCGACTCTCAAGCTCCGATTTTCCCCCATTCAAGGGTATCTAGTTTATAGAGGCTGGAGCTTTACGACAGGAAATCCCAAACAATTATCCTGTGATAGTTATTTCAGTAGCAGATAATTTATAAGCAGCAATGCTTCTCGTTAATGTTTTTTTACAAACTGGATAAATTTAAAATGATTATTAACATATTTATAGTGTTTTGACAGAAAATTGAACATGATTCCAAGTCTCAAGCTACACTGAGCGGGGAATATTTATACTTTCACGAAAGAATTGCTTTGGTTTCAGGTTGATGAAATAAAGCTAATGTTACGGTGCTTTTAGTTCTTTAAAGTGATTTGTTCTATTCCTTTAATTAATTTATTTTTCTATAGTGAGCAAGTGAAGAAGAGTCTCTTTTCCAATAAACACCGAGAGCAAAAAATTTCTAACTTCTGACGTTGTTTTCTTCATAAATTCCAATTCGGAAGAAACCACAACTTATTTGTCAGAGTCACTTAGGAGTTGGTAAAGTGCCAGGGAAGCTGTGCCGTCGCATTCTACTCTGTTACCTTACGCCATAATAATCTCCACTACGTGACAGTTTCTTCTTTTCTTTCGAAGACAATGTTCGTCCGAAGCCATAGTCGCGTATCTGAAAACTTGTCAGGAAGTAGTGTACGTATTATTATTGTATCAGAAGTAACGTAGATAGTTCTTGATTATACTGGCCAGTTTTTCTATCCTGAAATAGCTATGTAATAGTAATAGAATATTAAAAGGACAAAAATAGAAAAAAAAAATTAAAGTGCAGCCTAATATCGAGCTTTTTTTTTAATATCGAGATTATAGATATTGGTTATTTTTTATGTCGGAATCGAAATTCGATGGATTAATGTTTTAATATCGTATTATAGGAAATTGTAACATTAGAAATTTAAGAATTGCCTTATTTGGACTTGCAGTACACAGCTTCTGGGCTTCACTGAGCTATCGAATTCCTCTTCTATCCAATTCTTACTATCCAGCATCCTTCGTAAAATCTTCAATGCTCCTTATTATATTACGAATGGTCATCCATAATCCTGAATGCCCGTTTGTTGTTGTTTTGGTCCGAAACCGATATCAGTATTTACATGACAAACTTTATTCCCACGCTAAACTACTAGTTTCATACCCTAGCTACCTCTTCAATCCCTGATAATTCTAAGGCATCTGAAAAGAAGATGACCTCGTGACCTTTTAATTCATTTCAGTACTAACAGTGAATAATTTCTTAACTTGTCTTTATCATTTATATGTTTAATTATAATACAAAATTAAAAAGACAAGAACTGACTAGACGGTACAAACAACTATCACATCTTCTGGACTACAGATCTTCACTTGACTTGAGGAACAAACGACTTATCTACAATAGTATACTAAAACCTATTCGGACATATGGAGCAGAACTTTGGGGCTCAGCAAAAACTGATCACATACACAAGATACAAACAACACAGTCCGAAATTCTCAGAAAAATTGTTAATGCACTATGGTATATTTCGAATCACTCTATAAACAACGACATGAACATTCCCACTATAAAATCATATATTCATAACAAATACATAACATTCCACTCATCGACACAATATCACCCAAACCCACTCGTTCTTCCGCTTTCATACTCCCTGTTACCTGGACTTGATAAAAAAAGGTTAAAAAGACATTGGCCAAGAAACCTACTCAACAATTGATATATATATATATTTTCCAATATAACTGGATGATCAGGTAGAAAAGCGAAGAGAAAGAATGCTTCAATCAAATTAGCTGGATGCGCAATTGCGTATGTGCAAATGCAAATTAAATAATAATAATAATAATAATTATAATACAGTAGAAAATTTCAATAAATAAATTTTAAAATTAAAAAGAGTTACCTTAAATCAATTTCTGAAATAATTTTTAATTTATTTAGTTAGAAAACACTTCCTCAGTCTGTTCTTGTCTGAGTACACTAGTAGATCAGTGAATACATTTTGTTTGAACAATTTTATGTTTTTATATTCCTTATAAGTGCTAAACTCAATACCGCTCATGGTTATAGTGATATTTACAAGATGACGTATGTGGATGTGGATACTGATAAACGACTGATACATGATAAAATGGATATAAAATTACGAAAATGAGAGAATAAAACTCTACAACATATGATAAACCAAGAACATTAAATCAAATTAAGAATTAAATCAATAAGAAATATCATATGTTGTAGTAAATTTTAATGTTTTATTATTTAAAGGCTAGCTGTTGGCAGGACATGAACCCAAGTCATGAAGTCAATCACGAAGCCTAGGACCTGGAGATTACAGTTACGAGTTTTTAAAACCAACTTTTATTAGGTCCTAAGTCCTTTAGGACTTCGGTGGGTTAGCAACTTATCCTTCCTTTAACAAGCCAGGTTTAATAATCAGCTTCTCATATTATTCATAAGAACTTGTTGTTCTGATTTTGTTTTTAATGAGTATTTAAACCCATTTGATTAGATTTTCATTACTAGGATTAGTACTAGATGATTCTCAGGTTTATATTGTAACAGGTTTATAATGTCCTCAAATATTACTTTGTAATCAGTTTATTAAATAATATTAAATTACACACTTGCACCACGAGGCAAACATAACGATATCTTAACATTAATGTTAGTCTATTACTGTTACCCAGAGCCTCCATAATTGCTACAACATAATTCTTAGTTTAAAAATGATTGTTTTTTTTACAGATGGAATGCTTGGATTGAGGCACCTCCACGCTGAGAGGCACTGAGGAGGTTTTTTTGAACGTGTGTATTTCTTTATTCTTTAAAAAATTTTAAAACTCTAAAAAGAATAAATGGACTCAAAAACATCCCTTTTAGTTGAGATTCAATGCATTGAACTTTGTTCCCATATTTTAAATTAAAATGGTACCACTTATAACTGTTCACTTTTCTTTACTAGTTTAAATAAATCTAAAACAATACATCTGGACTATTCTTGATACTTACTTGATTGATAATCAAATTGTATAACACTTTCATTATATACATATTAATTGAAATAATATTCAGGATCATACAGCAAATGAATCTTATGGACATTCTACCAAAAAGGAAACTCGTGTATGTAGATAAAACAGGTCTTTTATCTCGGAAAAATTACTGAAAAAAATTAGTTTAATAGCTCATATTTATTAAATATGGAATATATAATTAATTGTGTACATTGGGCATTGTGATTCTTACGCTGTAGTTCACTGTTTTGATTATCGGAAATCACTACTAATGCAGTTTCAATTTCTTTTAAACATCAGGTTTATTACGGATTATGAACTAATAGTGTAAAAAAACTTATTATTCAATCTTATATTGTTAGTGCGATGTTCACAATATGTAGGTCCCATTGCTCACTCAAATAATCATTTAATTACTAAGATGATTATGATGCTTGGGAACTGACCTGAAGTTCTTTGTCCTCTGGCGACCCCAAGGGTTTAGCCCGAAGGGAGACAACCACTCGTAGATGGCGACGGCCACGGCAGTCACGTTAAGCGAGGTGAAGATGGCTACCCAAAGCTCTGGCGAGAAGGGTAGGAGGAAGGCCAGGAGTGGGATGTCCGTCCGCTGGCTAGGCGCCGCCAGGAAGGAGACGCCCGAGAAGTAGTACGGAGCAGAAAAGTCGATCACTTCCGACCTGGAAGTAAAAAAGAGGAATAGAGTACCCTACGATAGGAAACATGATTGGTAAAAGAAGGAAATGATTGAAATAAAAGAAAAACTAAATATAGAAATACTTCTAAATACATATATAACATAGTTTATAATAAAAAAAAGTTGCATGGCTGTTCGAGAGAATCACATTTTATCATACAAATTTATATTTATTGGAGAACAATAATAAAACATTTATATGAAAATTTCCTTTTCGTATTTAATTGATATTATTTATTAAGAGAGGAACGATAACCAAAAATGATCTATGGCTATTATCGAATATCGAAAAATATCGAAAAAATCATCCTATTCCATTGAGATTTAGTATAGCTGGATCTTAATAGACATGCAGTTGGCACTGTCATATTCACACTATGGGCTAAGAGACTGGAACTTGGAAGTCTCAAGTTTGTTTCAAGAATCGGGAATAAGGAAAGCGGGGTTTCCCTCGCGGCTGTACTTTTTAAGTTCCAATATTTACTCGTTTTCCTTGCAGTTTTTTTCTAATAACTTTTTTTTCTAATAAAGTGTAAAATATTGTTATATATTTTATTTCGTATTCTTCTAATTATGTTTATATCCTATTTTTCCTTGGTTTAAATGTATTCCTGTGTAAGTTAAAATTAAACACCTCTTGCATAAAATAAATACCTGAATCCATAAAATCGACTTTACCACAATTCTCCTAACAACGGAAAGGTCTATAAGTATAAATGTGCATTTTAAAAACATTACAGAGTGTAGTTTGCTATTGTGTTTAGACGATTTCAGATCACACTCTATCTATCCTCGTATATTGCCTACAAATTGTCAATGTATAAACAGGAAGATAATGAGAGACATAAGGTTCCAGCGTGGGAGGGAGCAGGGGACAAGAGATGGATGGGAGGGTATATTGGCGCCTGTCAATTGGAAATGGTAAATGAGATTCGAATGTGACTTGCTTTGGCAGAGCAACAGCCTCAATCCAACAGCAAGTCAATTCTTTACAGGTGGTATTGGAGAAGAAGAAAAATAGACAATAAACTACGATAAAGTTGTTTTCCTCATACACAGGACTAGAAAATGAAGATTTTTATTAACATCATAATGAGGCAGTACAATCTACTTTCTGTAAAATCTTAAGATATTTGAATAACTATAATTTTTTTATATATATTATAAAGTTTAATTAAACATTATAAAGACAAACAATTTATTTTATAGGTCTTAGTTAATTTTCATTATTAGTTATTCCTCTTTTTATTGTAGGCTCCGGTTTTGTACAACTTCTGCATACATTAGTGTGATTATTTCTCTCTTCTTTTATATTTTTATCTCCCCTCTTAGCCTTTCACTCATCATCCTAAGAGGACCTATTTCTAAGAAGAAACATTCCTTTTCTGAAAAACGTAAATATATTGGATTGGGAATTACATTTGCATTTCGTTATACTTTTAATCTTTAATCTTAAAATAATATCAAATATTATTTGTAGGCAAGGATGGTTGTAATAAATGCAACTCGTTGAAAACGATACAATAGGTACTTATATATCTTTAATTAATAAGTCTTATATATTTATACCGCCTCCTATAAATTAAATTATATTTACTATAGAATGCTCATAAACATTTAACTTTTCTAGCAGGTTTAGATATTCATAACGACAGAAGTGGAACTTTCATCGTTTTTCATAACAGTTTTTTATAGAGATTAGTTTTTAATTTGTATTTTTAGACATTCACAAAAATTTCATATCGATTGGCTCACTAAGTAAAAATTATTGTTTACTTTGAATAATTATTTCAGGACTGAAATATATTGGGAAAACGTCATATTAATTATTGTTAGAGGATAAATGGATTCCCTCGCCCCCTTAACCCATACAAATGTATTTATTTTCAGTTTTATTTAAATTTCCTAAAGCAGTTTTAGGAAATATTTAGTGAAAGAGGCATAAAAAAGATTTACTTTAAATATAAAACGTTTAGAATAAAAAGGAAGGAGTTCTGTACAATATATTATTTGAAGAATACAATTACATAAATTATACTTATACATAGGGAATGGAGTGGCTCAATGGTAGAGCATAAGTGCTCTACCATGGCTACTAAGGATGCCATGCCGAAAATCCTGGTTAAAATCCCGCAGCTGGCAAGACTTGTATTTAACCTGTTAGCAGCCGGAAATGGATCATATGGGATTTAGGACCTTTCAGGTTCCACCCTCAATAAAGTGGGTACCAAAAATAAGGGAGGGGGATATGGCGGTTGATCGTGATTTAGGGGAAATCACCTCCCTGCACAACCATCGTCCATGAAACAGAACAGTCAATACCATGTACTGTACTCCAGACCCGTTCACGGGTTGTAGTGTTATAGGTTTTTGTTATACTTATACATACTATAAATGAGTATAAGTATACAAGAAGTATCATTCTAAAATATTTAAAGAACTGTTCATTATTAGAAGATAAATTTATTTAATAAAAAGCGATCTAAAAAATTTGACTTTTCATCGGTTTGGATATATTTATTATTAAACAAACTATTTTTTGATGAATTTGTATGTATTCCATTTATTAACAATTCAGCATTGCTTTCATATTAATGAGCTACCTCTGCTGACTTCCCAAAGTGTTGGGAAACCAAATATTAATTAAAATTAATTCAGCACTTTGTAATAGTTCGTTTAACAGTTCAACTGTGACACCGTGCTCTGGATTCAAAATGAATGTTTAATATTTGTAATGGCTGATAGCTTCTTCGAACATCCATCGGATATTTCGGCGATTTTAGTTTTCGAATTCGGCCTAATCGGCCATCACGAACGGTGGCGTCGGATGTGACGGTTGGAATACAGATGAGCTCGCTTCCGGTGTGTTCTCGGCAAGAGTGAACTTATCCAAAAACCTGCTTCGAGCCTCATGAATTTCCCACTCCATCTCACGCTTTTTGTCCCTTACAATTCTCCCTTTAAGGTTCGATTCACTCCTCAAACAAAGCTGTTTCATGGAACTTTGGTTAGCAGAACTCCAGATTTATTTGATCGTTTATGAGTTAAAAACTATCAAATTCTGCAATAATTAAATAACTATTGTTCATGGGGTTTATTATGTAAATCTAAAAAGACGGATGTATGACTTATTCTATGAATTACCAAAATTGAATAAAATTCGGAAGCAACTAAGCTACTAAATGGTTACCCATACCTCAAAACGTAGAAATATAATTCAGCTCAATTAGTTTGAATAAAAAAAAACAAAACAAACGAATATAGTGTAAACAACGACCGTTCAGTTTATTGTCACTAGATAATGCTATGGCTATTCGGACGATGCTGCAGTAGGAGTCTTTTGCCTATCCAGGTGTAATTAAGATGAGGATCTTTAAAGAGTGCCTGACTGGCTCTAGAGCGTTATTTTATCTCCCCCCTGACAGACGGTATAACTAAAAATTTTTTACTACCTTTAAAAAACCCTTTCAAATTGTAGTTTAGAATGAGGTTCTACTATAGAGATTCATGATTAAAAATTTGCGTGGTAATATAGCTTTTATTTCTTCCTTTCGGTTTCTTTATCACTGACAAAAGTTAGATTATGCTTTATAAGTTAGATAACCTATTTGCATCTAAGAAAATAAATCCATCTTTATGATTTTACGCTGGAAGTAGATATTGGCTAAAACGTTTTTACCTGTTAATGATAAATAAATTTTGCCAGAATAATTGAGTTTTCCGACTTTTATAAAAAAAAGTATAACACTATAAAAAGTATGACAGTAAAAATTTTATATATAAAGAAACGTCGGCACATAATTATAAGTTTATTACTTATTCAGTGTTCTTTCTGACATATATATTAATAAGATATGGCAATTTTGTTAACTAATATCAAGATTTATAATAATATAGACCAGAAAGATCGATACCAGAGGCAATCACTTTCAACATATCACATAATTAGTTTATACTGTTGGTAGAATTAACCTGCAGCAAAAATGAAAAAGAGATTAGATCGAATTTTGTCTAGAATGAGTTCACTGCACTCAGGAACGCGAAATCATAACATTCTCGTAGGCTTTGCTTGTGATAGAGTGATAATATAAGCAATAGCACCATACTACGCTCTAAGTCCTAAGTCCTGAACTAGCAACGATTCCGCTTGCCTCAGTACTGTATTTAATGTATTTAACTTAGTAGTTAGTAACAGAGTTATTTGTATTTAATTAACTGATTTTTGACAAAATTCGACTCAACTACTTATTCACCAGGGCTGCAGAAAACATATCTAAAAAAAGGAAAAAAAAACAAAACTGAATGGAATTTGAAGAAAAATGCACATTACAGTATATCCAGACTTTGCTTCGTCCACAAGATTCTTTCTTTAACTGTTTGTTTATTTCTTTGTTTTACTCTAGCACAAGAAAATTTCTCCGATGACTAAGCTTGAAATAACGTTTGATACATATATTGATCCTCTAGTCTACAATATTACTAACCTATCTTTACTAACGAAATTTTACCAAGAGTAGTCGTGCTTTAGGTGGTAGGAGATTCTAGAATCTTCTTAGAATTTTGGGAGATTCTTTCTTCCACATTATTAGGTCATCACAGGGAACGATATTCCGTGAATTACTTGTATATCATTTCTGTCTTTGGAAAGTATAACTGCATAATTATCTGAAAAATTGCATATCCCAGATACTAAAATCTACGCTTTCACACATCATAAACGATGAAACACTCCCATTCGCTCAGATATCTGTAAGAGACTATAGTGAAAGAATGTTTTAATATTAGTGAAATTCCGACCCGTTCTTACTAATGTATCTTAACATGAACATTTCACGAAGGAGTTACTTGAAGGATAAAGTTGGGGACTAGGAGGCGGACTAGCAAGCCGCCGGCCTCACCGCAATCAAGAGTTGCCTTCAAGTTGCGGAGCCATTAAGCAAACCGATTTGACACTTGGATGCAGTTATCATCCTCACTCTTCTTCATTATATACACTAATTAAGCATCAGCTGGCTCATAGTAGATTATAACGATCATATGGTCATTAATTTTTTCATGCATTGCGACAGTTATCGCTCTGATTAGGATGTTTAAAAATCATAGCTAAGGTCTGTGTATTCATGAAATTTCCTATTAATTATATCAAATATTAATTTAAACTATAATGTAACATAATATCACATATTGTGGATGGATAATTGGTTCTTAGTATACAGTTGAAAGATGGTAGTTGCCATGCTACCATACCAATCTGGCAATAAGGGTTTTAGTATTTGCAGCATGTTAGAATTTGACCAAATGGGTGGTTTACTTAAAGTGATTTGTTCATAATATGGATTTTCAACCCAGAAAGTTGCCGTTGCATCCTTGTTGTCTGGAGTTCAGACTTCTTGAACTCCCTTCCTGTTATATATATATGCCAGCTCTAAAATATCGTAAGAATACTGAGCAGAAAGAGAGATTAAAGAGTGAGCAGATATAAGATAGTACGATACAATACGGATAGTTAACAGTATAGTTATGAAAGTAGTCTATATGCTATAATAATTGATAAGTTATGATTATAATAGTAATCTAGTAAATAGTCAATCTAGTTAGTTCATATCAGAAAGTTTCTTAATCATGCTATACTACCAATAAATATAATTCTCTTTTAAATTCAAGTCCACTGTTTGTAAAATGTTTAAGATAGCAATATCCTACTATTATAATAGTGATTATTTGCCCTCCACACTTTTCTAAACCTCCTCTGCCCGATAAATAATTAGAATAGTAATTTCTCTCTTTCCCTAGAAGAATTGATTACGAAATACAATTATTTTACACTCATACTCGATGTCAGTGAAGGCACAAACTATATTTGTTTGATTTAAGGCCATGAAACCCCCTTCTACTCTGCACAACCTATTGTAATAAAAATGATATCTAACAAAGGTAAATTGTTACTTCCAACCCTCTAAACTATATAAGCTGTAACTTATACACATTTAACTCTACTAACACCTATAAAACGTAGGCCAAACCAATTAATAAAAGCACTTGTAATCTTCCAAGAATTCCTCTTCTTGGAAAGTGATTTCAGTTGCACTGGTGTGTAGGTTGGGTAATGGGCATTCCTTCAAAGCAAGTGTGAAATGGCTATCTTCTTCCTATTAATGTTTATATCAAGGATTAACTTAACTGCTGAAAATTAAAAGACACACTTTTGGAAAATCATTAGTCTTCTAATTTTCGCCTTTTTTCGAATGGGTACGAATTTGACACAATGTCCTATCTTATTGCATTAAACCCACTGGTGATCAACGGCTATGTATACCTATAATATCTTAGAACTGCTTATTTTAAGGAACTTCGATTAAGTGGAGCAATGATTATTTATTCGATGTTCTTCTGTTTTTTTGGCTTTGGGTAACAAATTGTAATTTCGGCAAAGGCCCTCCCTATTTTCCCCTTAATAGAATTTAAAAAAATAAATATATTCTTCCAAAACAAAGGAATATTCTCGTATTTATTTCTTAATCGAATTAAGGCCATTCAACTCAACGGCTATTCAAGACCAAAACTTCGCTAATAGGTACAGAACTAAAACAATACACTGCCGTCGAAGAAAATTATGTGGGAGCTAAGTTTAATTACTTTGAAAATATCTAAATAGGTCATATGTTCGGAAATTGAATTTTAAGCTGATTAAAACGCTCGCTCACGAGCAGTAAATAGTTTGTATGGAGCATATTAGTCATTTTTCTTATAAAGATATGACGTACTGGATCATTGACATGAACAATGAATCCTTAGGCCAAAAAGTCAAATGGTTATAGAAAAATGCTAGCAGACGAATATGCCTTTGAATCATTCCAAACGTATTACGCGGAAACCATGAGCTTACATTACATAAACGATACAGAAAATGCTTACATTGTGTTGAAACATTTTTACGATAGTAGACGAAGCTGTCAACGCAATCGAATCGGTACTGACCAACTTCGAAGTAATCTACTTTTTCTTGGGTTCCTCCTAGTCGCATATACTTGGTGTTCTGTATGTTGACATTAAGCCCAAGTTTCTTGGCTGCCTCCTCCAGTGCTAAGAAAGCTTCCCTCAGCGCTCTTATAGATCTTGCCATGATGTCAAAGTCATCGGCAAATCCTAGGATTTGGATTTATATATGTTTTTAATAGCATACAATAATTTCAAAAAGAGGAAAAATAACAGTAATGAAATTATACTGATGAAGAAAATTAAATAAAGTAATCATCGATTAATCGGAAATGAGAAATAGTTTGAATTAAGAAATAAATTAAAATTAATATTTTAATTTTTAAGATAAAACACAAAGAAACCTTTAATTTGTAATTATTTCACATTTTGTTTCCAACATGTTCTTAAATGAAATAGGAGTGGAGTGGCTCAATGGTAGAGCGCTGAGTTGCTATGCCGAAGGTCCTGGGTTCAAATCCCGCTCACTGGCAGACTTTTATTTAATAGTATATTGGCCAGAGGTGGATCCTATGGGATCTGGGAGCCCCCTGGGACTCACCCAGCCTCTATAATTTGGGAACCCAAAATAAGGGGGGAAATCTGGTGGTTGAGTGTGATCTAGGACAAATCACCTCCCTGTACAACCGTTTTCCAAGAAACAGTAAAGTCTCTATATATAAAAGTCTCTAAGTATAGAAACTTACTGTTACTACATATAAAGTTCAGTACTGTTATATTTATTGCTATTGTAAGTTACTTACTTACTAGACCCTTCACGGGTTGTAGTGGTACAAGTTTCATAAATGAAATAATGACATTAATTAAGTCTTACTTGACATTAATTTCTCAAATGCATCAACGAAGATCGATAAATAAAATTTAATCATTTATAAATAATATTGAACTAAATTCCACAAAGTTTACAATGATTGAACTTTTAAAACAATGGTCGGTTGAGAAATGGAAACATTTTTAGGAACAATGTAGCTCCTTAACAAGCTAAGCAGATTTGCTGGGGCAATTGAGCTGCTTATTTCCCCTCCCTTCCCGCTGTCACAACTTAATATTTCTCAACCTTTACATTTTTCAGACTTGATTTCCGACATGTTTGACATTAAATTATTGAAAAGGTATAAATAGATTTTAAATACAAAAAAGGGACTAATAACATTTTCAAATGAGGTTCAATCACATGTAGAAGTAATCGGAATAATAATTAAGTATAAAACTTAGTTATCTAAACTGATAAGTCCTTATAGAACGATGTCGACATAAAATGTTTTCAGGTTTTCTGAACAGAGATACTTGAATATACTAACTCTGAATGCTAAACCTTAATGCCATTGCGTTGATCGTTTTGACATTTATCTTAAATAATAAAAAAAAAAAATAGTGGAATACTTGAAAGAGTTTTCTTAGCAATCTTTTAGCAAATCTCAAATAAAAAAACAAACAAAGTTTTTAGTTTTATATTAAAAATATGTGATTTAAAATAAATAAATGAGAAAAGAAGTTATGTATAAATCATATGGGCGTTACGTTTTGATTTCATTATAGATTTTCTGTTAATTTAAATATAAAAATTAAAACAACAAGAAATAATAAATACGATATTAATCATTCTCCATCAAGGCTATAATTCATTAAAAAACTGTAGAAGAAACTGATATTATTTATCTAGCCCAACTATATATTCCAATGTTATTTTCAGATTTTTAATTGCCAAAAACTATGTTTAAAATCATTCTAAAATGAAATATTGCACTAAATAGAAAAATTGACTTAATTGCAAAGAATAAAATCTTGTCTCGATATACCTGATGTTATATTTGATACATTAATGTTTTTAATTGAGTAAAAAGATTATTTAATTTTCCGTAATATTCTTAGTCTGCCATACATTACCCTCCAATTGCAGCAGGTACTGTACCGCATGATTGAACAGAGTTGATGGTCTAAGTGTTTTGCAAATGAAGGGGCATAAGTTGTTAGAATCTATTAACACGAAATAAAAACAAATAATATAGGAAAAAATCTAATTATAATAAAATGACTGTATATTATTTGTTTTGCTTTTTTATATAAAAAGAAGGGACCCTTCCCCCCTTCTCACCAGAAATTAATAAACTTTCGATGTAAAATTCCACAAATGAATGAACCTCAATAAAATGCTTATGCATTTTGATCGGATGTTAGTCGTATAGTTAGAATACATCAGCCCAGAGTGGATGAGTAGAAAAGGCACAAATCAGCCATGTTTGGAAACAAACAGTTAGTGATTATCCATTCATGAATTTAACTGGAAATAAACAATTTGAGCTTATCGACTTCCAAAACATTGTTATAGCTTTAGGTTCATTTCAATATAAATTGAAAAATCAACAGTAGAGATAAAGTAACGGTAGCCTTTTATTTGTTAGCGCGCATCGGTCTGTTTAGTCATCATCAAAACATTTCCATAGTCATGTTAACACTAATCATTAAGTATAATGAAACTTAATTTATATTTTAACATTAAATATATAATCACAAAACCTTTAATAGATTAATATTTTATCAGTTATTGGCGTTTCTGAAATTTTTGTTGTTTTGCAGTTAAGTTGATTTTTAAAGCAGTACAATGAATTTAATATGATAAGTTGAATTAAGAAATCGGCTTCCTTACTTATGAAGCTATAATTCAATTCAACTAAGTTTTCATACATCCCATTTTGGATTTTTTCCGAGGAAAAATTAATATATTCATATCCAAACACCGATCTTCATACACAATGAAATCTCCCGTGAATGCTAATGGGATCGTCATAAAGTTAAATAAATATTAAAAATGAAATCCAAAAAATAAAATAGAGCCAAAAAGTCAAAAAGAAACACTATTATTTATTATAATGCAATTGGGAAAAAGCACAATGCAAAGCCTTATGTTTCAAATCCAGTAATACACCCACTTACCAGACGAAGTTTCGCCTATTCAGACATTATCAAGACACACACAAAAAAAAAGGTTATGTGAATCACATCACGAAGAAAAAGGTGCAATACATCCCAACGATCGACAGCCCAGAACAGGCTCCAAACATGAGACAGCACCCCACCACCAAGACGTTCAATATACAACTCAACGAACTATATTTATACTTTACATACAACTCATAAATTTAACTGGAAATAAACAATTTGAAGATATAACTACTAATATACTTTAGTTGTATGTTGAACGTCTTGGTGGTGGGGTGCTGTCTGATGTATGGAGCCTGCTTTGGGCTGTTGATCGTCGGGATGTAGTGCACCTTTTTCTTCGAGATGTGATTCACATAACCCTTTTTTTTCTTTTTTGTGTCTTGATAATGCCTGAATAGGCGGAACGTCGACTGGTAAGTGGGTGTATTACTGGATTTGAAACATAAGTCTTTGCATTGTGCATTATAATGAAATCCAAAAAACTTAGCAGAAGAACACATCTGGGTTTGGGGTAACCGTGGTGTAGTGGTTAGCACAACAACTTTCTATGTCCATGATCTAGAGGTCGCAGCCCGGCAGATAGCCTTAGGAATTCTTAAGGGAGTAAAAAATGCTTAGTTATACCGTCTTTCGGAAATGACGAAAAATGGAGGTCTTCAGCCTGAGCGGTATCAGGTACCAGTTAAAGATTCCCATCCCAATTATACAATCAAATGTGGTTTGAAAGTTGATAGGGAAATTTTAGGACTCCTACTTTAACTTCGTGCGATTAGTCATAGTAGCATACGTTAAATTAATAAACAAAAAACCGCATTCGGGTTCCATAATTTTTTAACATTCAATGATATTTAAAAAAAGTCTTCAAGTGATTAGATATGAACCAAACCATCATTAGAAATTTATTCCGAAAAGTTAAAAAATCAATAATCCACAATCCCAATTTACTTTAATTGAAAACCTAAATGAGATAAGTGTTTCCATCCTTATTATGTGTCTACAGCCAGAATAGTCGTTAATTTTTTCCTTCATATTATTTACACACAACCTCAGAAAGAGAAGTACTTAAGTTCTGGGTTTGCATTTCTCAGGCTAATGAATACTTTCTCTGGGAGGAAGCGCGTCGGGGCGAAAATGTCATTATTCAAATTCTAAATTAATGACTAGTGTTGCTTATTTTCCGCCAGTTAACTACAGAAATCTATATTTTCTTAGAGCTCTCTACATCCTTAACAACATTCGATTTTTCTATTTACTGAATGTTTTCTATCTCTATCTTTTTTCAATACTTCTTCTATCCCATTAAGATTAAATTTCAAACACTCAATTTAGTATTACTAGAGTCAAATGCCTCGGACTCACGAAAAATAGTCTGAATGAGGTTGAAGAAACGGAATTAACGATTGAGTTGAATAGTAAACATCATTTATTTAAAATAAATAATCACATTTATGAAAAATAGTTTAAGTAAACTACAATATTTCGCTTTTCTTCCTATGTTTTCTTTTGTATGTGCAAAACAATTACATTGTTTATTTTTTGTAAAAAGAAAACTTAATTTTTTTTTAAATTTTGTGGGGGTGTGAGAGCACAATTATATAACACATTTAGGGCCGGTTGCACCAACACCGGTTTAAACTGAGATTAGACGATCTCAGTTTAATCTTAGATTAACAGTTAAACTCTAGTTCTCTGAACACCCGTTGTTGGAGTACAGTTTACTTTAAACTGCGTTTAAAAGGGAGGTTACGCTTAGGTTTGTTGTTTTGTGCCGTTTTCAAAGGTAATACTACAGTTTTTATCCAGTTCAGAACTAAATCTTCAAATTGAAACTGAGAAAGAACGATATTAAGGGAAGTCATTTTAACTATGTAGTTGAGTTAACATAAAGATTAACAATTAAAAACTGAATCACTTGATTTATTATGAAATCGTCATCTATTCATTTCAAATTTCATCCACAGAAACCAATTATTGATAACCAAACAAAGTCCCAATAATTATTAATAATGAAACACAGTAACTTGTCTTTCCATTTGTTTTTTAAAAACGGCAAGTGCTTTCAATCACATTTCTGATGCTCTTCAGGCCAAAGACACTTGTTGATCAGTCACCATCATTTACGTTTGGTAATCAGAGACAAACTTTACCTCTGATTGCCAAACGTAAATGTGGTTTGAAAGTTGAATGTTCGAAATCTAATTAAATCCAAAACAACTTGAACCGTGCTTTTTGAAAGTATAAATCTGTCAAAAAATTCTTGATTCGACCATTGGAGAAAATGATTCTTTCGAGCACGAAATACTTTTGTACTCTCATCAATGAATGAGCAACTAATTGAAAAATCTCTTCGTCATCTGCCAAATCGTCAATGTCTATATTGCCAACAATATCCATTTCTTGAAAAATAAATAACAAAAATTGAAAACAAAGCCAGTAAAGAAAATTAAAAACAAAACAAAGCCAGTTAAGAAAATTAAAAACAAAGCCAAGGGCGACAAGAATGAAGTTTGAAATGTGAGAATATGGTTATACCAGTTTAATGTAAACGAGGTTTAAACGGTCATGTGTGGCCGGTAAGGTTTAAACCTAGATTCGAGTTTAAACCTACTTTGTGCAATGCTTAATAATCTGAGATATTGGAAATCCCAGTTTAAACTAGGTTGGTGCAACCGGCCCTTAGCACTTTTCGTAGTCATTTATAATGATTATATATAAAACACTTTCAATGAAGATGTAGGCAATCTTGATTTATTTATTTATTTTGTAGAGCGTAATATTTTAAAACCGTAAATTATTTCATCCATAAAATTGTAGCTGCCACATGGGTCGAATCAATCGATCAGCTGTCCAACATACTCCATTCTAAAAAAAAAGACAGGTGAATAGGGAGGGATGTGTTTCAAATATGCATGCAGGGGACACGCACTAGTGGTCTGGTTGGCAATTGATATTCTTCGTATTCAAAATTTATTCATGTTGAAAACCAAAAAATGCTTGTATTGTATGTGATTTGCAACTACAAAAAAGTAAAACAATGCTTTACTGTGTAACGTAAAAATAGGGGCTATGAACCGTTCTGGATGATCAAGTGAAATATCAACAATATTATTCAGTACAAAAATAGAAGTGATGAATTCATTTTTTCGTATTCCACACTATGTTCCTATGAGAGAGAAGTGACACTGGTTTTTCTTTTCTTTTTTTTTTGTAATTTTTACCATAGATAAATAAACTAAAGGATATTGAAAATTAAAAAACAAAATAATCGTGAATGGAATGAAAATAAACAACGTTAAAAACAATGCTGCTAAGTACTAAAAAAGTACTGTGATTGTTTTTGGTTGATGAAGACGTAGATTAACAATATTCGGCACGAAAAATGAAAATGACCAGATTTTAACGTATCAAGGATGAAATTAGTAGTACTTTTCTGATAAGTATAGAATTAAATTTTATAGGCAAGGTTCGTTCAGTTTCGAAAATAGGATTTATGACACTTTACATACAAATTATATTACATTTATTTTAAATATAAAAAAAATTGTTTTTATTGAGAAAACTCTCTTACGTTTTACGTAAAGATTTCACCAATAGTTTATTTAAGACAGTGGATTTAAATATATCACCGGTTAAGCCTACTTCAAGACTTACTAGACAAACGCTCTAAGCTCCAAATTGATTACAAAATACTCGTTAAAAAATTACTATTATAAGAACTATATCGACGTACGGAGGAGAGCTTTGAGGTTCCCCTGAGCCATTGCATATTCTTCTAATGTCCAATCCTTACTATCCCATTATTTTATTTTGTAGAATGGGCAGTATAACAGTACAGCCACGACCAATAACAATACTCACACACAACCCATTCTTCAAAATTACTGAAATTACATTTTGCCCTGCTGTGGTTGCAACTTCAGAAAACTAGGGGCGGCCTGTGGTCTAGTGGTTAGCTTAACAAACTACTAAGCCCAAGATCGCGGGTTCGCAGCCCGGCAAGGTGGCCCTAGGATTTTTAAAGGGAATAAAAATCCTTGGTTATGCCGACCTTCGGATGGGACGGTAAAGGGGGGGTTCCGAGCATTTACGATGTCAGGTACTCGTTAAAAATCCCTATCCTAATTAAACCTGCATAGGCAAAATTTAGAGCTTCCATTGTAGCATCGTCCAATTAGCCATTGCAGTATAAAGTGACGTTAAATGAACAAAAAAACTTCAGGAAAAATTTTTAATACAATTTATAAAAAATATTGATGTTTTATTTTAAAAATTAGTCTTTTTTTCTTTCAGTGTAAAGCTTGAATTTCGTTTTACGGAAGTTTTTAGAGAATGATTAAATTTTATCTTTAGGATCTCCTGTGATGTAGAGAATCAGATAAAATATGTCCTGATGTCTACGATACATACTGAAATATAAAAACGAATGGCTCATAACGTACTATGCGATCATGGTAGCCGTTGATTAAATAGTGCTAAATATGCCAAAGGTGTCGGGTTGGCAGCCCGGCAGGTAGCCCTAGAATATTTTTAAAAAGGAGTAAAAACTCCTTAGTTGTGCTGTCATATGTATTGATGCAAAATGGGGGTTATCGAGCCCCTAACTATGTCTGTATAGGTAAAATTTTAGAATGTAGCATTGTCCAATTAGACACAGCAGCATAAAGTGAAGTTAAGTGAATAAACAAAAATTTTTTATCTATAACAACAACTTTATAACTGACTATAAAATGATCTCACTATTTCTTATAATTGAAATTTTGTTTTAATTGTGCTGTGGGTTTTAAAATCATCCTATGAGTACAACTAAATTTGTTTATATGACATATAACAATTAAAAACTCATTACAGTAGCTTAATTCCGTATATGTGCGTGTAATTATCGCAATGTAATTACGAAGCGTAGAGGTAAGACTTAGCAGTAATTATACCTGTGAGGGATGAATGATAATTCCCCACAATACTTGAGCCCTAAGGGAGTGCGAGGATTGTGATGAGCATACATTAAGGGCGGAGTGGTAGGGACAGTGAGTGATGCCATCCATGAATCTTCTCTCTTCGCCAGTCCTCCCGATGGACCGTTTTGCGGATACCGATCTATAACCTCGCCACTTGAACATATATATGGATCTGTAGTCACATTTATTTCGAGCATCCTACAAAAAACCTTTCTTTCATATGTATATGCATTCAAATGCTATTCTAAAGAAACCTCGTCTAGAATAATCTAATGAGAACATTGGAAAGAAACAAAGAACTCAACGATTGTTCGAGATAATAGTAATAAATTCAAAGAAGTAAAGTTACCATCCCATTATATTTTGAAAGCAAAAATGTACCTCTATGGAATATAAAATAGCCATACTTTCCATTAAGCATACCACCACAACATTCCTCTGGAAATAACTTCAGAAGCGACTAATATATTAAGACATCCTCGTATTTAAGTCTTACTAAAATATTTAAAATGCAATTTCAGGTTGAATACTAATTGTAGATCAAAGAAAATCTCTCGTATAAATCAGGGTCGTAAAAGAAGTCGAAATATTTTAATGATGAAATGCCTTGCTGTCCTCACTTCTCCAAACAATGGTCTCAGGGAAAATTAAGATTCATTGATACAATTCATTTTTAAATAGTAATATGGAATGCCATCTTGTGTTACTGGGCATATTCACTTGCAGCAATAACACAAGATGGCAATTCCTAACAATAATAATAATAAATAAATATTAATTAACACTTAATATTATTAATATTAATTAATGGCTCCTCAAACATGTGTGTTTCCGACGAAATTTTTTGGCCGCTACCACTATTTTACCATCATTGGCAATGATTTATGAACGCAAATCGCTTTCCTTGATTTTGATCAATCATTTTGATAATTTTTGTTTCATTGCCTGTTAATAATTTTTTTTTATTAACATTATGCCAGCCGGGTCAAAACAGATGGGATACGGGAAAAAAAAAAAAGCAAAAAATATATAATGGACTTATGAAATTAAAATTAAAACGGACAAATATACTTTCTTTTTATTTAATAAATTGTGCTATAATTAATTCGATTCGTGTATATGAACATATTGATGAATGAATATCGATTTTATTCGGAAATAGAATGGATATACGAAGGGTTTATCGTATTTGTTAAGCGAATAAAATTGGAAAACATAGCTATTTTATGTGTAAGATTAAAAAAAATGACGCTAGAAATTGGCAAATATGTTGTTTCTGTTGACAATATATTTGCACATGCTGAATTATTTCTTGAATTTAAGTTTTTCTAAAATAATTCTTCTAAAACACTGGCGCCCCCTGGCAGCATTTGACTCTGTAGACGTGACAGCAAAGTATTAAAATAAACATCTTCGCTTTTCCAAAGATGTAATTGATTGATTGACTAGGGGTTGTTTTAATAAATGAAAATCATTTCATATCAGATAAAATCACTTCACTTTAATTACATGGTGATTATGGTAATCTAAAAGTACATGTCTACTCAGAAAAAAAAACAACTTTCTGTTATATGTGAGGGAAAAAAAAGGCTGGGGCTCAGTACATGGTAGAGACTGTACTGTTTTATGGATAACGGTTGTTCAGGGAGGTGATTTGTCCTAGATTACCCTTCACTGCCAAATTTCCCCGCTTATTTTGGGTACCCACTTTGTAAAGGCCGGGTCCTATATTCCACAGGATACATCTCTGGGCGTTAATAGATTAAATAAAAGTCCGATTCGAACCGAGAGTTTCTTCTTCAATATCTTAAAAACCACCTTTGTACTCTCCCATTTTACCTAAATCTTTTACAAGTACAGACCCTGGGGACCAGTAACCCAATGAGGGTTTAATCTACCTGTTCAGTAACCAGGCTTATTTTAATATTCCTTTAATTGTAAACAACATCACGTCTTTTGAAACTCTTTATTACTTGAAACGATTAAATTTTACAGTCACAGCAAAGCATCTCGTAACTTATATATATGGTCTGTCTGTTGAATAACAATAATTTATGGTATTCGTACGTGCGTAAAATTCTGCGGCATTTTACCCAAAGTACTATGGACGGCCTCGACACTCGTAAATAAAATCCTAAGGAATGGGAGGACAATGGATCATGGCAGGAATTATGGGTTCTATTGCAGACTTGGATAAGCTCTATGACCATTGTTACGAAAAAGAACGTAATAACGTTAGGCGCCACTAAAAAAGTGGAAATATGATATAGCACTTGCAGATATTAAGGCATAAGGACACATTATATCAAATTAATATGCAGATTTTTTATCTAAAATTTCTAATTGTATTTCTAATTCTAATATTACTGTAAATAAATGGATTATGTATTAAACTTGTTTCGTTTAACACCACTTTATGCTATTATGGCTTCAGTGATATCGCACGATGCTTCAGTGAAAGTCCTTATTTTCATCTATACCATCTTCACAAGGATCTTTAAGCAGCACTTGACTCCTGATCCTGTGAGGCCACAGCCTCCTGAAATCCTTCCATTTGACGTACCCTCCAATGGACGGCAAATTATGAAATTATAATTAAATTAAAAAAATCCCAAGGCTCCCTGCCGGTCTTTTTTCTAACTACAACTCCTAGCTGATCGAGAATTATTTAGTTATCTTATTTATACATCACTAATATTTTAATTCTATTTTGAACAGTGTTCATTTTTAATAATGAACGTTTGTAATTTGTAATAATAAATAAAAAAATAAATTAACAACTTCTCAAAACTCGAACATTTAATCTAAATAGAAAGTATAAAGACAAAAAATCAACACGGTTGTCATCTATGATGTTTGGGAAATCCACTATTAAATTTTTCTTAAACATTTGCACAAAAGGAATATCTCACCATCCAATCATTATCTTATATGCCAATTTGGTTCAAAATTTTAAAAAGACAATTTATACCTCTAGCTCGGTCATTCGTAAAAAACGAAGAAGGGTCTCAGCTGTTTTAGAATTAGAAAAAAAAACCTTTAAAGCTCTAATCAATGCATTCGGTAAAAAAACTAATGGTAATAAACCTTTGTGATCAACCGAGAAAAAAATAACGTTTACTTAAAATTTAACTTGAATAATCCAATTTTTTTTTATTATGACCAATCCATTCTTGATTGGATAATAAAATCCCTTATAAAATACAAGAAAAAATCATAACATCGTGGATATTTGGATATTAGAGGAAGAAGAATGGAGGAATACTAGATGTGATAGGGTTTCGAACTTTATCGACTATCTTCTTAGCGCTACGTGTCTTCCTGGCCTCTTGAGTCGTCAATTGCATACGCATATATTCTCCCTTTCTTTCTCTACTCCATTCTTTCGTAGATTCATTCTTCACTTTCAGCAGATTCTTGATCTTCTAATCTTACTTTTCACAATGAGGTGTATGTATAACAGGTAATTATGAACGATTTCAATGTCCATTATTATTACATCAACAATCTGTCTTCGCTATATTGCTTTAATAAATATTATGTATTCCGAAAACTCTTATTAAATTTTGCACCTCTCACAACATTCAAGACAGTAATTTGAAAGATAGTAACTGTTTGGACTCCAGGAATTTCAGATGAGATACTGTGTATAATAAATAATAAAGGCATAGTTCACTATGCAATCACACTCTCTTGTCTGCCAATTTGGTTAAAAATTTAAAAAAATATTAATACCTTATAACCAAATCAAAACAATTTAACGTTCACAACATGGATAGAAGGATAAAGAAGGTGGTTTGTTTCATTTAAAGTCACTTTATGCGGCTATTCGGATGATGCTACAGTGTAAGTCCTGAATTTTGCGTATAGTTAGGATAGGGGTCGTCAACCAGTACCTGAGTCGTACATGCTCAGGAACATCATTTTACTTCCCTTCTGAAGTATTTTTTACCCTCTTTAAAAAATCCTAACGCCACCTGCCGGACTGTGAACCAGCTTAGTATATTGCTATGCTAACCACTACATCACAGATGCCAGTAAGAGTGTGAATGGGCAAATCAGATATTTTTGTTGACTATACTTAAAAGAATAATTTTGTAATCAGTGACAGCGTTGTTTTCGCTTAAATTACTTTTTGCATTTCTTGAATATTTTGAAATACTTTAAGATTGCTAGTGTACACCCCGCTTTATATTTATAGAAAATCAGTAATGATTGTTTTTCTATAAAACTTATACACCGTTGGATATAGTGGACTAATAAACAAGAAAATGGGTCATCAGCGGGTTAGTGGTTTGCAGCTACTATGTTAGTAGTTTGCAGCTACTATTCCTAAGATCGCGGGCTTGTAGCCAGGGAGTTGGCCTTAAAGGGAGTAAAAATTCATTAGTATCGTCTTTCTGTGGATGGGATGTAAAATAACGGTCTCGTGCCTATGCAGTGTCAAGTACTCGCTAAAAATGCTATGTCTATCCCAACTATA
The DNA here is from genome assembly GCA_037127475.1 of Arma custos. Lineage (NCBI taxonomy): Eukaryota > Metazoa > Arthropoda > Insecta > Hemiptera > Pentatomidae > Arma > Arma custos. The sequence continues at coordinate 93,856,283 of CM073764.1, forward strand.
CCTGTATAGGAAAAATTTAAGGGTAGTATGTATCACAGCTGTAACAGGATAAAGTAATTTAAATTAATAACATACATAACCTACGAAATAAATTAAATTTTAAATTCATACTTGTATTAAATATAAATCTCTATCGTTAAGAATAAGTAAAATATTCTCATTTTCTCATTTTCATTTTCACAGCAAATAAATCAGTCATCACATATATAAAATTATGAGTTATATTCTTATAATTTCAATTACTTTGTACATGTTTAAATTACGAAAATTCATTTCCATATTTTTATTTAATACATTATATTGAATAAATAGCATCGATTAATATGTAAATTAATCGATTCTAATCAGTATAGGTTTCTGCTCATCGCACCCCGCCTTCCAATCGCTTAACTTTGTTGCTTTAGGGACGTAGGTTGATGTGTCAATGCTCTCAATATTTATTTTACCCCGCTTCGTTTGTTCCCGATATTGATCATCTATATATTTTTCTTCTCGATATTTATTTGATATATTTTCTTCTTAGTTCTTGCAATTTTTTTGTCTTTTTTTATTTTTCTCCACTGCTTATGTTTTACCTTATTATGATCTATATTGTAAAATATTGCTGATTTTACACCGATTCATCTCAGTTTCACGCAAAACATCTTACAATCTTGATCCTTCCCACAGTATCTTCCTTCAAATCGTTTTTTAATTATTAGATGTTATCACCTGAGTCTTCGAAACATTCTAAGTAATAATACTAATCTATCAATGTAATAATGTCATTTCATTGCAGTTGTAATAAATGGATTTTATTACATTTTCAACATTGACTTCACAACATAAATTATATCAATGACATGAAGATCATTGATTCATAAACGATTGTGACTTTGTTTGTCCATCAAATATTTAATTTCATTTTGTTTTATTATTCTACTTATCTATGATTAGTAGAATGATTATAAACATACCATAATAATTGAAAAATTATTGTAATATATAATAATAAAAATTGGGAATGTTTCTCTGAAACGTTAATTATGGAGGTTATCGTTTGAATTGTTATACTATGTTAATAATTTGAATATAATTATTCCCAATTGTTAACAAGATATTGTTTTTGTCATTATTAGACTTCCTACGAAATTAAGAAGAAACAATATGATATAATTTAGTTTTAAGCCACAAAATAATACCATTTAGAGAAATAATACAATTATTAGATGTACTGAAAGTTTTAAGTATAGCGTTTGCTTAAGAAAAGAAATAATAATTTTAATTGATTTAATAATATTTCATTTATACCATTGTTAAAAAAAAGCTCTCAGATGGTCAATACATTCAAGAAGACAATGTATGCTCACTCCGTATACATTGTCAGATATTTCTTCTTTTTCGAAATTTAAATTCAATTATTTTCTTCTTTGTTAGATTACTAAATAAAACGGATTGTGTTCTTTTTTCAATAGAAGTTTAAACTCCATTGCTTTTTCCATGGATGTTAAATTAGGTAAACGGCAGTGTAAAAACGAGAAGCGGAGTTTATTTGATTAAAACAAAGAAAGAACTATTTACGACGTATTATTACTTAAAGAAACTTACAACTGATTGGAAATCCCTGATATCCAATAATCGTTAAGTGTAAACATTCATCTCTAATGAATTACCCAATCGGTAAATTCAGCTCAATCTATAAAAACAACTTATTTATATCGGTATTTATTATTGGTCTAAGCTATATATATATATATATATATATATATATATATATATGAAAAAGAAGAATCCACCATTACACATTTCAGCAATCACTAATATTGAACAATATTTAGGCAAACTCGGGTAATATTGAGCTGACATTTTGGTTTATTGATGATGTAAGAACACTTCTTCATCATAATCATGGTAACAATATACTCTTGAAACGTCACTAAAATGATTTAAAACGATTCTGAAAGTAAAATTTATGTTATATGATAGATTTATATGTATATGTGTGATTTACATATATATTAATGTATCCATCATATATTACATTTATATTATGTGTGTGTGTGTGTGTGTGTGTGTGTGTGTGTGTGTGTGTGTGTATGTGTTAGTTTTTGTAAGTTTCTAATCATTTATTTATTTTATTATTGATAAACAATTGTTTTTTGTTTTTTCATCAAGGTTAATGATGAAGTCAGTTGTTTTTACGTAATATGAAAATTTCTTTAGTTGTTTTCCAAGGTTTTAAATAAATAAATACGTTGTCATTAAATTTAGATTATAAGACCATCTTCAGTAAGAAGATGTATTTTATAAATAATAACATTTATTTTTATTTTTTTTAAATCCAGCTATAAAACATTTAAATTTTTTTTTTTAAATGTTTATATTAACTGTATTTTACTAGGATTCTGAGGCTGCAAGGTAAATAATGAAGTCAGCAGTTTTAAAGCAATATGAATTTTTCTCATTTGGTGTTTAATGTTTTAAATTACAGTGTTTTAATTTATACATTTAATTTATATAACGTGTAAATACATAAAATTATGATTAATTACATTTCTTTTTGTTTAGAAAAATCCTGCTATGAAATATATAAAAATTATTCAAGTATTTAAGTATTTAATTTTCGTTAATTTATTTGAATTCTGAGGCTGCAAGGATAATAATGAAGTTTTTAGCTTTCTCATAATATGAACTTTTCTCTTGACATTTTTATTAATTTTAATTACGTTTGTAAGATTAATTTATACAGTGTATGTGTATGTTATAAATAATTACATTTCTTTTGTTTAAAAGAAATCGTGCTTTGAAACATTTCGAAATTATTTTGAATGGTTTTTATTTCTGTATTTGATTAGCGTTCTGTGCGTGCAAGTACACAATTAGGTCAGTAGGTTTCACTTAATATGAACTGTTCTCATTTGGATTTTAATGTTTCAAATTAAGGAGTTTTAAATAAATATAATTTATAATATCAAGTTATGTATGAACTAGTGTTTTTTTAATAAATAATTACATTACTTTTTGTTTAAAAAAATCGTAGTATAAATTATTTCGAAATTATTTAAAATGTTTTTCCCTAACACGAGAGGGGATGTTGGAGCAGAGTGGTGGTGCCCACCCCCATCCAGCAGAGAACCTTTTATCCGGCTGGTGATAAACAGCTCAATGTGGTATTCCCCTCGACGAACATGCACAGCGGCCAGGGCCCAACAAATAACATCCCTTCCTAGTGATCTTCCTCCCCGTTGTAAAGCCATAGTACAGAACATTGTGAGAAATAACTTAATGAGCCTCTGGTGCTATCATAAAATACTAGAGATATGTGCTTTCCACCATAAACTCCTACTAAACCAGAATTTATGAAACGTTAGAATTAATTTCTAAAAAAAAAAAGATTAAATAGGCAGTCATGAGGACTGCCGACATAAGTAAAAACTCAAAATTCTGTAATAACTGTTATTTTTTGAATTTATAAATCAATTATAGTTTGAAGTATTTAACTTTCTATTTATTAACATTAGCCTGGTTTTAACATACATGATACTACGATCAAAATTTATATACATTTCTAAGTAGTTCATTCATTCATCACAACATACGATGGGCTAAACAAGCTCAGTACGAAATATCAATAATTTAATTTAAATAATAATTAGAATATAATTATTAATTCATTTATACCTTTCAGTTGTATTTAAATTTTGTATCACATATTTTATTTTAATTTTTAGCACTATTATCATAGTTTAGTTTAACAATACATGTATCTTTTGTACTTTCAATTATTTCATGAAAACAAGGCAATTAACTATTAGAAATAAAATCTTTTAGTGGAAACGAAAAGTTCAACCAATTATTGATGTAATTTATTATTAGTATGAATTGCACAACGACTTTTGGTGTTAAAATATTGTCAGATCTTTAAAATGTTTAATTTTAAATATTTGTATTTTGAAGAATAAATTTATATTTATAATTTTATAAATTTATAATAATTTATATTTTATTCTGACCGAGGTAGGAACCAGGATAGCTCAGTTAATAGAGCGCCCCAACGAAAATGTGGGAGACCCGGGTTCGAATCCCGAACCAGGGCATATCTTTTCTCTTCAAAATAAAAATATTTAAAATTATAACAATTAATAAAATAAATTAAATTAAAATTTTTAAGTGTTAAGTAAATTATGACCCTTCATTCCTTTTTATAATTTATAAATTTTTAATCAACATTTCGAATTCATCGTTATTATTTCTACACAGTACAAACAATTTGTACTAAATATTTTATAATTTTTTATTAATTGTTTTAATTTTTAAATACTTTTATTTTGAAGAGAAAAAGTACTAAATGTTTAAAATAGTCATATTTCCCTATAAGTTTCTTGTCGACAGTGTTTTTACCTTCTTTGTTCATTTATTATGATAAAATGTTTATTTAATATTTAAATTTTGTATAACTGTTTAATTAAATAAAATTATATACAAAGTATTTAATAAAACAATTTATAAGTTTATTAAGAATTTAAAATATTTACTGGAAATAACTAAATATTTATCTCCATGATTAAAGTATATTGCTTAACAGTCTTTTATTACCTCCATTTAAAATATTAATTATATATAAACTATAAACTAAGAGTAGGTAGAATAAGAGGAGGTATAACCTCGAAACGTCAAGTAAACATAAATACAAAAGGCAAAAGAAGACAAGTTGATATTTTAGTTTAAACGTTAATTATGAATGAAATTATTTCTCCGAATAATGAACTATTGTTCATTACAAAGGAATAAAAACGGCTAATGGAATAAGGTTTTAAAGACAATTTATTTTTTTAAATATCCATAATTGAAACTAATAGAACTATAATAAATATTCTATCCATAAATATCTAGGCTTTATGATTAACATAAGTATTTCTTATATTCGTTATAAATTATGATCTAACTTAATCTAAAAATTTGTATCCATTTCGTTTTTTTTTTAAAAGACCACTACTACGTTAACTGCCAGTTTTAAAGATATAAAATTCTTTACTATGAAATATAGTTTTTTATTGGTACGGAATAGAATTTTTATTGACAAAGAGAACAAAAAACCTTTCTCCCAGAGGGAACTACGTAGTTATCCGTTGATAAATCTTTTCCCCATCATACTAGGAAGGTAAACTCCGCGTTTCCATTTCCAATCCATCCCCTATCACGGCGGAATCTAATTGTCTCAGGTTAAAAAGAAGAGTGGTTTCAGTTCGTTTACCCGGGATTCTGCTGATCCAAGCGGGTTAGGGAAAGGCGATTTTAAGAACTTATATTCCATTTTCAACGTTTTCTTATTCATTCGAAAGAGTAAGTTGAATATTAAGTTTTTATAATTAAGATGAGCACGGCAGTTCAATGCGTAGAGAGCTGAGTTACAGTGCTGAAGATCCTAAAATACTTAGGCTGTTAACAGTTATTGACGTGTAGTTCCTTCTGGAGGACACCCTAGACGCTGGGGTATCCTTTATTTACAGAAATGTGAATACACAAGCGAATGCTTAGGATACCTTGAACAGTATGAGAAAATAATCAATAAGAGCTAAGCAAAGGCAACAAGAATAGAGAATTGCAAAAAACTGTTAAATAAGGGAAAAATGGCCCGTTCGGGTCATTTTTAACGGTGAAGTTGTCATTAGCAGCTGATTGCTTGGGGAAAGATAGAAGAGGACTAGGAAACAAGAATATAAGAAAACAAGTTTCAAGGATAAAAAACATTCGAGATAAGACCGGCTTACAAAATGCAGGAGAGCTTCTGCATTGCTCAGTCGACCGTGAAGCCACCACTATGGTAATCGCCAACATCAAACGAAAAACTGACGAAGCTCATTAAAAAGGTCCTTAATTGTCTTAAGGTGCCCGGCCACCAAAAGTATAGTACAGCAGAGTTCAGCGTTGCTCAGTGAGCTACCGAAATTCACAGTTTTTGAAAGTTCACTGTAAACTCTGTTAAATTGCGCTTTTGGTGTCCGGGCGCCCTTAGAAACGGATAAGTCTCTAACTAGTACTGAACCCAACTTACTTGTAATGTTACTGTTTTTTTATATATTGAAAGCTACAAAAATCCTTACCATTAAAAAATCCAAAAATGACTTGCCATCGAATGTAATTTTTTATAACTAAATAATGTTATATTATGCCTGTTAAAATCAGGTCCTCGATTGCTTTAAGAGTTAATAACTTTTTCTGCTAGTAAGTATAGAAATCAAAAATATATTTTAACGTAAGTTTTAATGATCATAAAACGTTAATTATAAAAAATATTTAAAGTAAGATCCAATCCAAGATATTATGAGTTGGATGGATTTATCAATGGCAATAGTTCTTCTTCAATCGCAGCAAAAATAAAATATTGTAAATAAAATGTTATCTTTTAGTATTTTGAAAATAGATTAAATTAATAATTTTTTTCTATGGAATAAATTACATTTTCATCATATTGTAGAATAAATTTTAATTTACGAAGAATAAAAGATGCAATAATAATTAGAAAAGTATTTCTTAGTTGGGAAAAACATATTTTATAAGTGTTGGTTCATTCCCTCAAAATGCCATCTACAATCAAGCAAGATGATGGTTCTTTGTTTGTTGGCCAATGCCTTTTTTCTCGTTTCAAATATCCATTTATTCATATACAAAAAATATTTCCGTTTATATACATATACGGAAATAATTATAATACTTTTACTACCCGGAGGTATTTTGAGTTAATACATAGTATGAGTCCGCTGAAGGCGGGTTCTCTAAACCGGCACAAGGCCGTTGGCTCAATACATACAAAGCAGGGAGAGACCGCTTTACGGGATTAGGTGATAGGGTGAAGAGGAAAGGGGGGAGAGAAAGGAAGAAAGGAAGAAAGGCTTGGACAAGGGAGTCCTCACCCCATCCCTAGGCCAATGAGAGCACGTCGACCAAGGGGACACTGCCTTGCAACCTCCCAGGTCTCGGAGGGGGAACTATGTCTTTAAAGAGTGGGTTGCTACACGCCTTCAGCCCATCAAAAAATTTGATGTGCCTCCGGCTAATGTAGTTCGGTATAAACGGGAGTTCCAGCTCCTCATAGATTTTAGTATTACGCGCCCTTTGGAGCGACGTGCCTTTAAGTATACGCCTAAGAATGGAGTTCTGGAACTGCTGTAGACTTTTTAATGTGGTTCTATAATTATGTTGAAGGAGTGGCGCACCATGGAGCAGCTTTGGTCTAAAAATTCATTTATAAATTTTGCATTTAAGCCGTAACGACAGTTGGGGGGAAGTGAGGAGGTGGTAGAGCCTATTGGACTTTTGTCGGGCCAGTTTCAGCCTCTCCCTGACGTGACTCGAGAAGGTAAAATGCCTATCAGGTGTGACGCCAAGGTAGAGGATATAGTTAGATACACGACGATCTTCATCTTCAATTGTGAAGGTCGTCGGTAGGCGCTTTTTACCTTCCTGAAATGACATCACGATTGTATCCGTCTTAGACGGATTCACCCTGATGCCATTCATCTTTAAATCATCAATAATTGACACCGACGCCTTTTGTGCCTTTTTAAGGGCATGACGAGCGTTGGAACTTGAAGCATAAATCCCTATGTCGTCCGCATAGGCCACTACTACCGCTCCTTCATGCTTAACCGAGACCACGGGTGTTGTGAATATTGGCCAATGCCATCATTGATTATTTGTTTTCATTACAGTTCTAAGAGATGAATTATACGAGCATGTTATAATAATGGAACTACCAACTTCCTGAATCGAGACAGTATTCAGTTTCAAACAATAAATGCTAGAATAATAAACTTACCTATTATTCAATGTTTTCCTTTCTTAAATTGATGAACGATGTATAATGAAAGTAATAGAAATTGTGATTGACCTTTGCAAAAGAAGAGAATACGCTTCTTGTAAATTACAAAATAAGCCAAGCATTGATTCGAAATGATGTAGTACGGCACGTTCACCGGAAGTTTCCGAAGCGAGTGATGTACTTCTGATGGAAATATCGGTTTTGAAACTTTGTCGGCACACAACAATGACAGGGCATTAAATGATGTTAACCCCACGTAGAAATGGGGCATTAAAATATGTTGGTGAAAATTGTAATCACATTTTATGTAAAGCAGTAAGGAATGTAGTAGTTAGTATTTCTTGTTTTCAAGGGACCAATCATAATTAATTTATTTCTGTACGATGATTTTCATTTAATTAATCTCATGAACAACTGATTGCAGTAATCATAATTAAGAATCTATTGATATTATGTTATCTATGGAGATCTAATTAATAATGTTTGAGAATTTGTATAGCCAAACAATCGAACGACTATACAGTTTTTTAATTTTAATCTGAATTTGTTCAAGGTTGAATCCTGAAGCCGTTAGCGACGACCATTCTTTTTTAATTACTTTAATTAACTTTGTAACTTTAAAAAAATGATCGTCTTCTGTACTGACTAGTTTGAACGGTGTGTATTTTTTTATATTTATAATTATTCCTCCCATTTGATACTTTTCAGATTCAAATAGACGTTTCACTTGTGTGAAAGTGTGCATTATCACAACCTTGGCATGTTGGTTGAGGATGAAGATTTTGTAAGTTACTTAGATGGAGATTTAATTTCTAAGTTGTAAATAGCTCTGTTTTTCGCTGACTCGTAAACAGAGTCAGCGAAATCAAGACTATTGATTGATAGTACTTAGTAGCATTCATGTTTGGTGCACTTAATAATCATAAAATAAGGCACTTGTGTCTAAAATTTCATTTCTAGCGTTTTTGCAACAGTTAGTTGTAATTCTAGAATTTTTAACATAACAGGGTACGAACGACACTATTAAGAGAGCCTACAGAAGAAAAACAATGGTGGGCTCCTGATATTGTCTAATAGAGTTATTTAAGTTTTTTTTGGACTAACGCAGTTTCCCTCTAGCTATTTATTTGTTACCTAATTAGAATAATTGACGATTTTTTTTATTATCTCAGATCTATACTGGAATAAACTTAAATATTGTCAGAATGAAAACTTATCTAAACATATAAACAAGTCATGAGACTGATTCTAGTATCAATAAATAACAATAACAGGGCTTAGCGAACACGAATGCTCGATGCCGATACCAGCGATATCCTCTTACAATCTTCCGTCCGCCCAATTCCGCCAGATCACTCATACGTATTCTTTCCACCCGCGTCCATCTATCTATTTATCATCCTATCTTTTACCTATTTTTATTGTATCGATAAAAAGTAATAAGAATATGGGATTTACTTTGCTTTGATGGGCGATCTTGAATAAAAATGTAATACAAGGTTTTATACTTGAAAGTGGTTTAAGTACATTTTTTTCATATTCGCAAAATCTTAAGCTTTTCATTTGAATAACATTTAAATTTGAGCAAACCGGTAAACTAAGAGTGATCTTTTCAACTTTATACATATTATAAATTTTATTATGAAATATTAATTATTAAACCCATTTAAAAAATTAAACGTGTAAAGGAGATAGTTGGGGGGTGCAGTAAAAAAAACAAACACTGAATAAGTACTAGACTTATAATTATGTGCCGACGTTTCTACCTACAGTGTAGGTCATCTTCAGGGCGATTTGGAGAGAGAAGTCGTTGAGTGTAACGGCTGGCTAACAATGAAAAAAATTTAAATTAATTAAATTTTAATAGTATTTATTAATTAATTAAACTAATTAATTAAAAGGTTTTTTTTTCATTGTTAGCCGGCCGTTACACCCAAAGACTTCTCTCTCCAAATCGCCCTGAAGATGACCTACACTGTAGGTCGAAACGTCGGCACATAATTATAAGTCTAGTACTTATTCAGTGTTTTTTTTTTTTTACTGCACCCCCCAACTATCTCCTTTACATTAGATCATCCAGTCAACTATTTTCCTCTCATAAAAAAATAAACGGTTTTTCTTAGATCCGTATGGACTTTTAGAACTTTCAAATATAACAGCTCATAAGCTGATAAAGTATTTTCGAGACTTTTTAAATAATTAAAACCAAGGAGGACATGATCCCATAACTATAATGATGGGAGAAATGTCTGCGACTGGAATCGTAGAGCATGCTGCGAAAGATTGGATTGCAGAGTTTGGTTGTCTTAAGTTTCGAATCTATTCCTTGCAACTTCGTGCTTTCTCATTTAATGTCAGCAACTTGCAGCAATTTTACTCAAGAAGACGTCGATTACGGAAGAGCTATGTGGGTAGGCCAAGATCCAATATCCTCTCTGCCATCCCCTTCTTCAATTAGAAACCTCAAAAGGTAGCACATCATTTATCATTTTCTCTTCATGTTGAAGATAATTCGTTCGTAAATTCAGATGTCATTTTAATCGATTCGGTTCTGATTCAAATTTTTAAATGAATCAATAACTTTTGTATTTGTTTCTTGTTTTATAAGTCTTTTTTAAAAATGTATTTATCGAAATTTAAACTGTATTTAGACAAAGCAGCGAGGAAATATAATGAATAATACATAGCCAATAAAGGCAAGTAGAGAAACGAGCTGGTCGTAGTAATCAAATAACAAATTCAACTTGGAAAGACGCGAGGCCATCTTCTTTTCAGACCCCGCGGGGAGTAATCGGGTGGCTAGGTTTGAAACCAGTGGGTTTGAGAGAGAAAAGTTTGTAATTAGACAAGGTAAGGCCTGGAGACTCTCCTAGGGCTCTTTTGGAGATATCCTTGACTGGGGTACTATAAAAACCATGGAAGGTGGGGGTGATCACAGCCAAATAACTTCCTCGACAATGGTTGGCTTAGAAACGGTACAGTCCCTACCGTCTACTAAGCCAAGTAACCATCAAGGGTTATTGGGGGACAGGTTTTTTTTTTCTTCTTCCACGGTTATGGCGAAACATATGAGCTGTGATTGGTGACCACAGAAAAAGCTAGTTTTGTAGATTCAAATCTAACCGGAATTATCACAGTATGTCTTTTCAGTATATAACATATCTAATTAAAAATATTCATAATTATGAACATCTCGATGACAAGATGCGCATCGGTCGCAAGATATTTTTTATAAGAAAATATTTAATGAAGTTTTCCTTAGCGCCAAATGTAATATTTAATTTGTTTGGATATGATGGTTGGAAAAGTATTTGACGGTGGAGTAAGATAGAACAGGAAAAATATAATTATTCAATTATAATAAGACATATTGTTTTAAAGGGACGGGCTTTATATCATCAATACGGAAACTTTGTGTTGATTGAAGAAGACAAAAATTCAAACACAGAGTAAAGATTTTGTGTTTAAAGCAGATAAAAATATGGATATCGGGGATCAGTTTTCCCACAGAACAACGATTCGAAGCATGCCGCTTAAAAAGGTAAGTGAATGGATATGTTTTTAAAGTGCCGGAGAACTGTATTATCTTCTTCTTCTCCTGAATCCCTAGACAGAGTCCTTATCGAAAATGAATGGTAAGATTTTGATGAAAATAAGGAAATGATCAATCTAGATTTAGTTATTAATGATTAGTAAAAGTGATGATTTTGGCGAAACACACACCTGAAGGGGATAAGCTGGGTATGCAAGAAGTTTAAATATTTAGATTCTTTAATAGCTAAACAAAAATAATACTTAGATCTTACCTTTTGATTCTAGACTTAAAAAACAATTATGTATATAACTATTATACGTCCAACTATTCTATATAGGTGGGAAAAATGAAATATAAACGCTTATAATTGAAAATATTTTCCACTTAGATTGGTCATTTGTAGCACTGTGTATTTACATATGTCTGGATATGTTTTTGCTTCGTAAACTACGCCTGACCCTTCATCCTCGTGTTTATTTAGATTAGTAAACAGAAAAAACATGCCCATCCTGTAATGGTTGAAGAACATAAGCCTATCAGTAACTAGTCAACAACATACAAAACCAAATCTGTCACAAACATGTTTTTTTTTATTACGGTTTGTTGTGAAAAATAACTATGGATGAACAAAGAAATAAAGCAAATCTTTTAATAATTCTTAAAAATGATAACGTTTATCACTGATGGAGTAGCTAAATAGAAAATTTCACTGATCCTAACCAGTTCACGTTTTGTTCAGCACGCACAGTGGCAAATAAAGTAAAAAACCAAAAAAAACTGGATCAATAGGTTAGACTGTAGCCTGCCAATTCCCCAAAGAGAAAAGAAGAAAAGAAATGTGAAGAAACGAAGCAATCAAAGCAAACGATTCATTTGAACTGAACAGTTCAGGTCTAGGCATTAGCTAATTGATACAGTTTAAATGGTAGTTTTTCCTCTTATGATGATTATAAAAAAAACAATAATTGTCATGGAGTATTTTGAGTTGGGAGTAATATTTAAACATTTTCAAGCTAATTTTAAGCATATGAAATATCATAATTATATTAAAATCAAAATTATTATGAAAATCGGATCACAAAGCGCAGAAAAGTGAAAATTACTGACAGACCTATTAGATTACATTATTAAAATGGTTAAGATTTAAGAAAAGAGGAAATTTCTGCACTCATTCTTCCTCAAAAATAAAACAAAATATTTTTCTTCAAAATCATGTTTGCATGTGAAAAAAATCTCATTTTCACAATTAAAATTTTCTTTTTTAGTAATTGTAGTTTTGAGGATGCTTATCCATACTCTCAAGCATATAATACTCAGCCATATCCATGAAAATATTATACACTAAAAATGAGAAGTTTTTTAGTTACATTTTAATATGTTTTATTTTCAAGATAAAAAAAGAATATCCTCGGTACGTTATTAATAATTTTTATTTCTTTTTCATAATTTCATTAGAAGCGATACCTAGTAATTCTTAAGCAAGTGTAGCAGTAATAATTTAGATATTTAGTTATGTATTGGAAAGCTGAAAAGCTTAGAAAAATATTTCCTAACACAAAATCATTAAGTAGTAGTCATTTAAGATACGAGATTTGATAAGTTTCCATTAGGGGTCAGCTGTAGTAAATTGGTTAGCATAGCAATCTTTGCTCAAGATCGCGGGTTCGCAGCCCGGCAGGTGGTTATGTCCTTCTTAGGAGGGCACCTTCAATAGTGGTCTCGAGACTTTGCGGTATCAGGTACTAATTAAAGATCCCTATCCTAAATATACTTAGGTGGGCAAAACAACATAGTACCGATTAGCCATAAGAGTATAAAGTGACGTTAAATAAACAATCAACAATTACCACTAAGTATTAGATCTCATATATTAACGATAATTTTAACTAATAGCCAAACCTTTTTTTTTCTCTTCCACCATATTTATTTACATGATTTACAACGTATAACAACAGATACAATACTTGAAGACTACGGCCTTCCTTTATCATTACGTGTGTTGTACTAGAGATTTATTCATATAGAAATTCCTTGTTTTAACCCACGAAGTGGATATAATGACGGAATTTATCAATAATTGTTAAGAAAGGCAATAAATTTAGAAGGTACGTAATGAAGAGTAGGTAAGGGTCGATGGAATCAATAGAAGTCTATAGATAAAGGGACAAGGGCGAGCTGTAGTTAAAGGGTTGGACAATGTAGGGGAACTAATATTATTTTCTCAACTCAATGAAGCCTAAAAACCATGTTCATAGTCGAATTTATCCTCACTTCGGCAAGGTCTTAAAATCATACGACTTTCCTCAATATTCTTGTTAATTAATTTTAAAGATAGCTTCTTACACTTGGCTTATGCTCTTCATTTTATGCAAGAATAATAATACTTTTCACAAATGAAGACACAATCTTAACCAACCAGTTTTAATTTTATAATTAGTTGATTTTTTAATCAACGTCACTTTACACTTCTATATCAAAAGAACGATAATAAAGCGAGAATGCTTAATTTTATCTATCTAAGTATAATTAGAATAAGCGTATTAAATGGGTACCATGACACTACAACGGTTCAGAGGCTCAATTTTACGCCTCCTCCTAAGAGAGGCATAACTAAAGATTTTTTACATCCTTTAAAAAATCACCAGGCCTTAATTTTATGATCTTAGGAACTTACTTCAGAATAATTGGGGTATTGGCTTGGAAAAGTTAGTAAGTCAGAAACGCTTTTTCGATTTTTTCATGGCAGTTGCACAGATAAAATTATAAGTCAAAACTAGGATTGGTTTAGTTTCTATATAGTTGTCAAACCAGTTTTTTCTCTTATATAAAATATTTTCACGACTTACTACCTTGTCCATGCCAATGCCTTAATTATTATTTACAAAACAGCAACAAATGGAATCGATAAGATTATATTTATAGAAAAAATATTAAGTTATAAGTTAAGTACAGGAAAATATATCACAATGTCAAGTTATTTTAAAATCCGAATTAATATTAATATTTAAAATTCTGGATGCAAGAGCAACAAACTGATATAATTTTCTCCGTTTGGTCAACAGTTTTGAACATTACAATGCAAATAATTTCTTAGTTTTACAGCTAGTTTGGAGAGCGGGGTAATTCAGAACATAGGGTGCTGAAGTTGGTAATATCTAATATTTTGAGACCAGCTCTAACTTTTATTTCGTTAACAGCCATGTATTGACTCTGAGGGCTCTGGAAACTTACTTGGAGTTCACCTAGCCTTTTTTATTAAAAGAAAAATCTGACGGTTGTGTTGTATATAATAATAAATAACCTGCTTTCACTAACTTAAGTACAGTCCATACTATTAATTGTGGTACACGATTTATTTTTGACAAATATTATTTTATGGAATGTTATATGCAGTACTAATAAATCTAAGACAATAAAAACGTATGTTTTTTAAAATATCGCACCCATAGTTGAAAAAAGGTACATTTAAAACTTCATATTACTTATGAATCATGTTTCATGTTCCCATGAGAAGGAACATTAATATTTCAATTGGTTTGAGTCAAGATACAGTATTCAAACATGTCAAACAATAACTTCAAACATCATTTGCCAACTATTCCAAATAACATTGTTCAGACAATTTCATTCTACAACGGGAATGGTCGGACACTACTCAACTTCTGTTGTTTGAAAAGTTTTCAACTTCGATAAACAGTTTTGAGATACTTCCCTAATCTCCCATCCCGCTTGGGATTGAGGACTTAACTTGAGAACGCTGAGTTTGATAAAATGACAATTATTTGTTATGTTTAATTTTTTTCATGGTATTCTGGTTTCCATAAACCCATCATTGCTTACTATCAACAACGAGGTGGAGAATATTTAATACAAAAAATTTAAAAATTAGCAATCAGTCTGTAGTAGTTGTTTAGAAAAATTCGATCCAAAATCATAGTACTGACAGAAGTATAAAAAAAAGTTTATTGTAGTCAATTCCATCTTCCAGTTTCGCTTATGCAACCACAAACCTTTCTGTGAAAGCTCTAAGTTTCGAAAAATGTTCTGAATTGCCTCAACAGTATTAATACGTATTGGTATGGAAATGATTGATCGAATAAGTCGTGTGTAATGCAGAAATTGGATGAGGTGAAATCAAAGAATTGTACACAAATAAGCAAACATTGTAGGCAATAAAGGGTCAGAAAAATTAAATAATATCAACATACCAGTACCAAGGATAATAAAACAATTATATAGACACGAAAGATTTAAATTATGATGAACAAACGTAAAATTAGATGATTTCTGAAAAGTATCAAGAGTGGAATGAACAAGAACTAAAATCATATATGTACCAGATTCACCATTAATAATAATACTGACTAATAACATACGAACTATAATCATATACCACGTTTTTCATCAATAATTATACTGACTAATAGCATACGAACTAAAATCATCACCATCCCCATCTGTTTTTGTGAACGAAACATGCAAAAGAAAAGAAGAGAATAAAATAATTTTGAATGGTCATGTTCGATCGGCTCTATCATTTAAATAACGCTACATCTCGCTACACCCAGAGTCTAGTATGACTACAATATAAAGGAAAATTCCTGCCTTCCGAATCCATCTGGCTTCTGATCAGATACCGATAGTCACTACAGTACCATTCTTCAACTCTGACTTAGGGGGAAACGCACGGGTATTTAACGGCTCATTCGAGCTAGTCTGAACATGTTTATCCTCGTGTCCGGGAGGTGCAGCTCCTTGTTGACCAAATTGACAACGTAAACAATTAATATTTAATTTATCTACTTTTACTTTATTCAGTTTGTTATAGAGATAAAAAAAAAAATCAATTATTCTATGAGGATGTAGCTGTTTGGACAAACCGTCAATCCAATGTTACCATGTGTGTGTGTGTGTGTGTGTGAGAGAGAGAGACAGAGAGAGAATAGTTTATGCTACAAAATGCTAAATGAACCTTGAGAAAACCCAATGAGAAAAGGACTTTATTATGTTTAATTATCAAAGTCTAAATTAAAGGAAATATATGTTTTGCCGAAATTAGAAGCTATGCGAGTACCCAAGGGCCCATTAGAGGGTATCCCTATTCGAGTTTTTGTGAACAATCTAGGGCAGGCCCTTTTCATTCATTGGTGGCATACCTTAGGGCCATCAAGGTTTAGCACTAATTAAAGTTTAAACCGGTTGGGGGGGAAGGTTTTCCGCTTTGGGTGCGTGATTAATAGTCAATTTGCGAACAAACTCCTTCAGTATAAGTGATATAAGCATATTCAGGCAAAACTATTATATATTCCTATTTTCTCTAATTAATTATTTCTACCGAAATTATTTAGTTCCTGTCTAAATAAGTTAAAAACAAATTAAGATTTTCAATAAATAATAATAATAAATAATACTTATAAATACATGGGTTGAACCAACAAATACTGAATTAGCGAAACAGCAGATAAATTATAATTATAAAATATACAAAATTACAATAAATTGAATAAAGGAAAATATAAAATTATTCACGTGATTTTCTTTAGTACGGTTTCGTATATTTCTTATTTCCATGTTCCTAGATACGTGGTTCCAAAGCAGGGTGTCGTTGAATTAAATGCCAGTAATTGAGGTATAAGTAGCGTATTTACTTTATATTATGTTAAACAGATTACGTAAATTGCTCATATTTTTATTTAATGTTATTTATTCTAACTGTCAAGTCGCATATTATTTTATCATGAAAAGTAATTTTGTTTGATTTTATTTAATATATTGGCCCGTTTTTAACTACTTTATGATTTGTATTATTTAGTCTTCCGACCACTTTTTTTAAAAAGGTCTAGTCCCAGAATAGATTTACTTTTCTATTCTATTCTATTCTAACTAGTATGTAGTTTAGCGCCTCTTTTTAAATCTTCAATTTCTAATTCATTTTAAGTACTATTTAAATGGTTTCTTCATTAAAACCAGATTTTTCCCAGTTCAGAATGATTAATTTTTATCTACTGTGAATGAACATTCTTTAATTTTTACCACAATTTCTGATACATACGATGAATTTCCTATTCCCGTATAGATTCAAAGAAAAGTATTGCTTGTTCAGCTTATCGTACATAGAAAACTAAAAAAATTAAAAGGAATAAATTAAAAAAACACTTTTAATATGTTAATGAATACTCAGTTGATACTCACATAAGAATTTTCGTTCAGCCTTGTGGAATTCAAAAAAAAGGCTAAAAAAACCTAAGGTTTTTAAAGTTAAACACATGAAGTTGTTCAATGCCAACTACAATGCACAATTATAAAGCCATTTTGTTTCAATTTGAATGATCATTACTGCAGGAACAATGATTATATGTGTATACATATTTTAATGTATGATGGTAGTTTTACCAATGTAATAAATGCAAAGACGTTGGTATATTTGTTACTAGTTTCATTTCCTATTTGTCGAATTTCGGTGACCATCTTCATTCATAAGAAAAAAAAATGAAATTTTTTGGACAGGACAATAGGTACCATTCATAATGAAAAACATCATTTTTCAGTGGTAACATTGAAAAATAATCTCAGTAAGTACGCTTCGAAAAATATTACTTTTGGAAATGTCAAGATACTGATAAGGATCCCCGTAAAACAAGAAGATATACGAAAAAAATACTCGTAATTTTTTTGATACCCATTGTTTTACAACTCCCTCTCAAAATCTCTTCCAAATTACAATACCTTCGCTAGGTATACTAAGTTAGGTATACCTCCGTAAAGGTGAAGATATCAAGAAACATTTTTTTTTATTCACCAACATGTCAGCTTCCTTCACCCTACGTTCTACAAAAGGAAACTTAACATACATATCTTTTTTTACTTATTTACTTTTTATTATTATTATTTAATTTTTTTTTATTGTTTCTAAGACAACCAAACAACAGGTCTTGTAGATCTTTGGCCGCCTTTACCAGCCTTCTCCACCCCTTCTATCCTGGGCCGCTGATTTCCAGTCTGCTATATGTAGCTCCGCAGCATCTTTGTTGACCCTGCTTATCTTTGGCCTCCCACGTGGTCTCTTACCAACTATTGTGACACTCATAGATGTGTAGAGGCGTCCTGACGGATTACTTCGAGCTACATGCCCCGCTCATCTTAACCTTCTTGCTTTCATGTCCTGAGATTTCGCCTGACCAGTTTCCGTGAGCAATTTCTTATTGGTCCTTCTCCTCGAAGAGAAGAATCGAAGTATCATTCATTCACATCTCTCGATTCTGTTTTCCAGGGTGCCCTGTTATATACGTTTCAACTTGAATTATTCAACAATACATAAAGTAGCAATTGTTTGCGCTCATGTCAGTTAGTAATGGGATCGGTCAATTGAATTCAAATTAATTAAACATTTGGAAAAAATTAAATAAATGTATAAACCTGACTCACTGCTGGATAAATAAATATCAGAATCGGCTTTATCACAGCATTTTACACCCTTAATTATAAATATCCTAGATGCTTCGGGATTTCAATAGTCTGAAGAGTGAAGAATGCTCTGTTTTCACTAGTTATACGCTGGTCTATCTCAGTCAATAGGTCATTCGTTGATGTTTTTGTGGATACCTTGGATTTGAAGATATCTACTTTCGGGAACGAACCGTTCCGACGTGCACCCCGCCATTCTCTCTTGATGCTGCTCTTATCACCTTTTCAAGGGCTACATTGAACAGTAAAGGTGATAGTCCGTCTCCCTGTCTCAAACCAGTTCAAAGGCCTCAGACACATTTTCGTGTATCAGGACTCGGCATCGGGGATCGTCTGCACACCCCTCAGTCAATCTCACCAATTTTCCAGGAATACCCAGCTCAGTCATGATCCTCCATAGACAGTTTCTGTCCACGAAATCATAAGCCGCTTTGAAATCAACAAATAATGCGTGTACAACTTGTTCTACTTCCCATCATTTTTCGAATACATGTTTCAGAAGGAATATCTTGTCTAGCGTTCTCCTTCTTCCTGGTGGCCTGCTGTATTTTCATTATATATATATATACATATATATATATATATATATATATATATATATATATATATATATATATATATATATATTATGAAACCCAATACCAACGTATTGCATAATCGAATATATATATATATATATATATATATATATATATATATATATATATATATATATATATATTCGATTATGCAATACGTTGGTCATTATCTTATAGGGGACGAGGACGAGGGCTATGCGTCTGAAATTCCCACACTCGTATATGGACACCTTCTTTAGGATAGGGCATATTAGACCTGTTTTCCAAGGCCATGGTATTTTCTCTTTCTCCCATATCTTCTGGATTAGTTCTAATAGTTTGGCTCTTACCGTTTCTCCTCCATCTTCCTTTCCATTTGGCCCCATATTTTATGGATTTGTTCCAGACAGACATATTTTGATCCTGATCAGAGAATGTTCCGAATTACAGTCTGCTCCACGACAGCTTCTTACGTTTAGGATAAAGCTTTGATGTCTCTTAGCTATCAGCAAATGGTCAATTTGGTTTCTAGCCCCTTTCGGGCTAACCCATTTATATTTGTGGATGTTCTGGTGCGGGAACATCGTGCTACTACCCACTAAGCCCTTGCTTGCTGCCAGACTAATACATCGCACTCCATTGCCATTATTTCGTGGAGACTTTGGCTACCGATAACGGGCCTAAAATGTGATTCACGACCTATTTTAGCGTTGAAGTCTCCTATGACTAATTTTATGTCATGCTTTTGAGTCCGGTCCACTGCTTTTTCTGGCTAATCATAGAACTCGTCCTTCACCTCATTAGGCTTCAAAATAATTATTTTTTTTAAGGAGTAGGGTTGACGCTATGCCCAACCCTCAACCTGGAGGACCAGTGGCTGATTGCAGTGAGAATACTGGGTGATGGCGACAATTCTCTACGTCAGTACGTATATATACGTATCAAGTTATATAATTTGTTTAACTTCATAAAATTATAGGAAACTATAAGAGTAATCTCGGTCATTCTTGCAAACGTTAAGAAAAGTTTTCTTTGAAATTAGTGGACCTCATTTTATAATCATACAGTAAAAAGTTTCGGGGAAAAAGGCTCGAACTAATAACGAAGTAATATTGAGACCTGAAAGTAGATACGCATTTTATTTTACAGATCTTATTTCCTCTTTGATTAGATTTTTTTTAACTTACACGCTAAATATTTAAATTTCACAACGTATTCAAACGTCTATTTACTTCATCAATATTAAAACTATTTTTACTACTAAACAAACATTCTTAATCGAATTTAGTTTGAGTTGTATTCCTTTGATGGCATGATTTTTCTTCATTTTATTTATTAATCCGTAACCTACAATACAAACATTATACCGCCGAAATTAAAACATTTTAGGGTTTGAATGATTTAAATTTATGATTAAACTTTTTATTCGATTTGAAAATTAACCTTAATGAAGAAAAACATCAATAGTATCGTAATTCCTTCTTTATAATAATGAAGTAACACATGAAACGTGATAAACTAATAACAATAAGTAAAGTGAAATAAAATAAGTATATGTTACCAACCAAAAAATAAAACAAAAAATTAACTGAAACAGGTGTTTTTAAATTCAAGAATAAATTGTTATAAACATTTAATAAGCGCAACAGATGAACAAACTGCACACGTTCTTTGGTATTTCGGATCGCCTATGTATATAGGATTATTTTCATAAATAATTTCTTCTTTTATTCTGAGTCTTCTATTTGATGTAAGATACTATCAATACATGCTATTATTTAACACAATTTATATAATTAAATACAAATTATTTAATATAATCGCACATATATGGAGCTGGAGTGAAGGATATTTTAAATACCTTTTAAATTATTTTTCTTTAAAAAACTACAAATAACCTGTGTCATAACAAGCCATGAAGACTCCTGAGCTCAGTACATGGTAGAGAATGTATTGTTTTTATGATAACGGTTTTGCATGGAGGTGAGGCCTGAATCGCCGAGTTTTCCCTATTTAAGGGTACCATCCGTTGCTTTGAACAGATTATACTGTATAATTTATCTGCGACAGCTGGATTTGAACCTTAGACCTTCTGAATAGCAGCTCAGCTACTCTACTTACTGAGCTACTCTACTCCTAGTTTACCTTTAAAATTCGTAGATAATATTATAAACACACACAGACACATTATCTATAGCACAAATTATATAATTACATTGGCTCTAGTTCCTCACCTTTACTTAGTCAAAATTGCCGCTTTAAGGGCCATGTAGAATAAGCAAACCGTTATTGAAACTTGGCTGAGCAAATAAAAGGTGGCACACACGATCATTAATTTTGTAGCAGGCTTGTTGACCTGTTAAATCAACACGGGCTTCGGCTGTTGACAAAGAGATGGTTTAACATTACTCAACATGAAATGGAAAAGAAAGTGTTGTAATCTTAAAATGTTTCTTCTCTTTAAACATTCATCTTAAAAGAGAGTAGAATGGCATTGGAATCAACTATTATGATCAACATAATATTTTTTAAATCCAGATATTTAATTAAAATTGTAATTAAGGTATTTTATTGATGTTCGTAAAATTTCCTGTGAATTATTAAAACAGGTTAAGTGCAATCTATGAAAAAATGACTAACCTATCAATCTAATCATAGAACATAGAACCCAAAATTTATTTTTTCGTATCTTCGTCATAGATTTATATTATTATAACAGCGCATTCTTTAAATCAATGATAATATTATTCATAATAATGGCGATAGGATGTTAATATTGAGAATGACGAAAAGTTCAAAAAATCCTAAGTGAGAGAGTATTCATAAAATAAGATTTCTAAATAATTCAATAAGGAGAATATTTGAAGAGTTGAAATAATTCCATGCTTGAGCGTGAGATATTAAAATCGTTTGTATTTTTAACAGCCTAACGTTTAAATAAGAGACCTCCAATGTCTTAACCATAGACCTCTTAATCGAGGATAATGCAAAAATTTGAAGCTAATTGATTGAAATTAACTGTGTTGTTTAAGAATACAATAATTAATCAACAAAACTCTTAAAAAGTAGTGGTGTAAATATAATTTATCCTAAATGCGGGTTATTACAAAAAGCTTAACTTGCTTAATTCAAAGATCCTAACTTAAAAAACAACGTTATACAAACCAATGAAACCCTCAACATTATTGAGGGTTTCAGAATAAAATTAATAGATCGGATAAATGAACGCGGCGTGTTATATTCGAATTGTTCTGATATGGACTCCTCGTAAGCAAATAATGGACTTCACAATAGCCGATGAATTAAAACAAATAGATCTGTTAATATTCAATAATGATTTCAATGAAGTATTGTTATCTATTTCTATATTATTTGTTTTTTAAATAATACAGAAACCACATAAAATAAATTGGGTAACGAAGACTCTATTCAATGGCCATATAGAAAGCAAATACAGACATAAATAAGGTGACCTAAAATTTGGAGATTTGAAGGGCGTGTCTCTTCTAATCTATTCTCAAAAAAACCTGTTTTAAGGGTCATGTGTAAATAACAGGAAGCATTTATAGATATGATAGATGTTCTAAAGCGTGTAGTCAATCTCAAAATTCCATTATTTAAAATAAAATTAAAAAAAATATATTATTTATGACAAAATCGTCATAGCAGTTAGCCAAGGAAAGAAGTTTTGAATTCCCTTTATAGTAGCTCTGAAGTTTCTCGAGACAAAATAGAGAAAACTACTTATTAGTTACTATTACTAGAAAAAAAATAATAATTTGATATCTAAAATATAATATATAATACTTTTACAAAACTGTTGGTGTTAATAAATGAAAATATAATCATTTAGTAATAGTACATAGAAAGAATTGAGGGGAAAAATCATTTGACAGTCATGTCTAAAGTCAATCATTTCAGCTGAAAAAATTAATTGTTTATTGACAGGAATTTTAAGCAATACAGCACAGATAAGAACTAGACATTGCATAGAAAATATCCTTTTGAATTAGTAGAAATATGTGATTTAGGCATAAATAATGATTTAAAAGTATTTTGCAAAAGCAAAATAAGAAATAACAGCTTAATCTGGAAAGTTTCCTTTAATTATTCTATACTTTATAAGTCAATATTTTTTATTTAAAAAATACAAGTGTTTTATAATATAAAAATATTCCAATAAAAGTTCTTATTCATCTATAAAAGATCGTATGGTGAATATATAGTCAATTTTCGTTTATTTTAATACTGTAATAATTGTTATATTGAAGACGACAAAAATATCGCTTTAGCAATTCTTGTTATATAATTAAAAATAAATTTTAATATCCCACCTTGGTCTTGTAATGCTGAGTGCAGTGAAAGCCATCTGTGCGTGGCCGTTCATCAGTTCTGCGACTACACCCGTCCACCTAAAAAATAAATATGTTATTTCAGTTTAATTAAATAGCTTCATAACCATACATTTTAAATATAACAATATTCTAATTATTTAAGAACACTACCCCAACAACACTGGGTCTTATCGTTGCTTTATTACTGACATACTCGTCCCTTGATATGGACAAAAAAAGAAACGTCAAAGATTTGATGTGGGTAGTTCGGATAAGAAGGGGAAAGAAAGGAATTTATTCTCATATGACATCTATCACAGAAATGATGGAAACTTCCTGAGTTTTCCAATATACTTTTCTTGGTTTCCATCAAACAATTTTTACAGCCAATGAAGAACCACAGCTAAATTGCCGTTCAAAACAAAAACATAAATACAATTATTGACTATTCATATTTATTTTTCAAGTTTTAAGAGGACACCAAGAAGGAATGCAAATGTTATTCCAAAGTAACATGACTAAAGAATATTAAGTTATTAGCTATAAATAGTATTGTATTAATCTATTATGTTTTTTATAGATAAATTGGGTGTATACAACCACACATTGACACATATATATATCTGCCTTAAGTCTTACCGTAAAACGGGGTGAATAGAAACAATTTTCAACTTTGGTTTGAAATTTTCCATATTTGTAGTTGTTCTAGATACACAATTTTTTTTGCCAAACACAGGTCTCTGTTAGACCTATTTGTTTATAGTATTTAATTTTATTTCATTTTAGAGAAAAACAATTAAAAGATTGTGTTTCTTTTCACCCCGCAAATGGGGGTGAATAGAAACAGAACTTCGATTTCATATTTTTTGCTATTGAAACGAATCGAGGGTGAATGGAAACAGTTAAATATGATATTTTTAATTTGTAAATGGATAAATGCAAATTTATTTCTCAACGTAATGATTTATTTCAGTACATAACCAAAAGAAGTTACATAACTGTAAGTAAAGAAATTGAATAGTTAGACAATTACCGTATTTAACAAGATTAAATTATGATTAATAAATTGTGAAATCAGACAGGTCATCTTTGAAATATACATATGCCTTGGAATCGAGGGATAAAGCTGTCTGACCACCATGGTTCTTCATATTGAGACCTCTTTTCAAGTGTCGATATATAATACTATAATGCAAACCATGTTTCTCAGCAGACTTCAAAGACTTAGTCCCTTCTGTTTGTCAGAAAGTGCATTTTCGATTGTTTTCGGATCATGTTTTTTGTAGCCCCCTCCAACCACCGGTTTGTATTTTCTTGGCATTGTACAGGATCCTGCTGTGCCAAATAAGAGTCTAACATAAATATAAAACACACAATATATATTTTATATAGTATAAATGTGATTTAGTATTAAATTGTTCTTGTGGGGTGAATAGAAGCACTAAAAATTATGTGTTTCTATTCACCCCATAAATTATGAAAACCTAACTTAAAAAACATGAATAGTTTTTGAAATAATATTGTTAAAGTTAAAGCTAAAAGTAAGCCTTAATCTTTTATATGAATAATTAAACTATGCTTTGTGCAGCTATTTACTTTGAAGAACACTACGTATTATGACCTACCTGGAAAAATCAAAGTGGATAAAAAAACACAAAAATCGTGTGGTAAAATTCAACAAGACATACAAACAAAAAACTGTGCTGCTAACCAAACAAACCATTATTTCCCTTTCAGCCTAAAGTATAGCAACTTAAAAAAATAATAGTTGCCACAATTTACCCACAGTTATGTAGGAAATAAATTATACACAAAAAAATGAAGTTTCGTTTCTATTCACCCCACTGTTTCTATTCACCCCGGTTTAAGGTAAGTTCTGTGGTAAGATCGACCTAGTGATTTAACTATGGCACTTAAAAAGTTAGTAAAAGAAATAAATTATATTTTATATTTAAATATTTAGAACTAAAAGAAGTCTTGTTCATCCCGGGTATATAGAGAATAAATAATATTCGAAAGTTTTGTTTCCTGATGATTATTATCAAGAAAAATTTGTTTATAGTGTAGAAAATGTCACGAATTACATTAATTTTTTTAAGAAAACTTTTTACATGTCTAAACATTTACATAAATACAAATATAATAAGGCAAACACTAGAAAATAGTTTATATGTTGGCGAGTTATTATGAGAAATAAAGAATTTATGATATCATGAAATATCAGTCTATAGTGAAATAAATGGTACCTAAAGGAACTAAAAAAATTATTCTATAAACCTAAGTTCAAGTTGAATGGAATCATACTCTAAATTGATTAGGTAGATATAATAATAACATAAGAACTATTTCTGGTGGTCACCTGCAGTCTAGTGATTAGCATAACAACCTGTTATGCCCAAGATCGCGGGTTCACATCCGGGCCCTAGGATTTCTTAATTCCATCCTTCCGAAGGGACGTAAATGGGTCCCCCGAGGCTGTACGATGTCAGGTACTCGTTTGAAATCCCTACGCTAATTAAACTAGATAGACAAAAGTTAGGACTCCCACTGTAACATCGTCCGATTAGCCACAGCAGCATAAAGTGACGTTGAAATAATGAACAACAAACAACTATAACTCGTTTAGCCCTTCTAGGGGTCATGATTCCATGATCCATTACCGAAGTAGGAACATCATCCCGACAAAAGAAGAACCTCTATAAGTGAAATGAAAAGAAAGCTGAAGCATACACACGAGAAGGACTAAACGCTAGAGTGTATTTGAATAGTAGAGTCTTGCTGAGGACTGGAGTAGATTTTTAATGGAGTACTCCAAGTATCCTTTCATTGCAGTCTACTTGCGACTTAGTGAATTTCTTCACCCCGTCTTATGGCCACAGCATGAATACCTCCTCTGGACCTTATTCAAGTTTAAATTCATTCGAGCCAGGTATCAGAGGTGACCTGATTAATTTTTGCCTTCCTAATTCAGCTCAGAGTTGTAAGATGAATTAAGAGAAATGTGCCACAGGGTATTGTAGAATACAAATCAAGAAGTTATTCTATATTTCTCCAGACTAGCTAAACACAACATTTTCATTATTTTGTTTCTTAAAAAGCTATTTATTTGTTCGTTTCATTCAACATAACTTTCTGCTGCTACGGCTAAAACGCTGCAGTGCATGTCAGTCGAAGATAGTTCGGATAGGGATCTATAAGGAGTACTGGGAAAATCACAGGCTCTGGACCACCATTTTACGTCTCCTTCCAAGCACACATAGCCAAAGATTTATTACTTACTAAGACCACCTACCGTGGTGCGAAATCGCGACCTTAGGCATAGCAGGCTGTTATGCTAGTCACTACACCTCTAGACCTTTCTATTTGTACAGGCATGCTCCATTCGGTCTTCACACAACAAGATTCATTCTTAAAATTATAATTTTTTGAGAGTGACTTTGGACAAGTCACCTCCTTGCAGCTCCGTTGTCCATGAAACAAGTGAAGTAAAGTCTCTACCATGATCGGAACCCCAGACTCGTTCACGGGTCGTAGTGGTTACAAATTTCAGGTTTCATTTAATCACTGTGCAGCCGAAAGGACAAAACTCTGATCCCTCCAGAACTTCCTATATCAACATTAATATTGATCCTACAAGATTTTGCTAATTATTCGGTAGAATGGCAAAGCTTTCAAGGAACTTAGACATGATAAACTTTCCAACTAATTAGTGTTCATCCAAAACGGTTCAGCGGCTCTGATGTTGCAACAATGGGCAATTGAAGCGTAAAATTCTGACGCTCGCTGAGACGAGGTATCTTTCGGTGCTGAGCTGCAGAAGCAATCAATCAATTTTAAATGCTCGACCTTCCATTGAGCCAGTAGATGGGATCGTCTCCTATTCAAACTTCCAAAGGGGATGGAGAATAAGCTCTTTTTTGAAGTATTTGAAGTGCGAATATTTGATAAAGTGTCATTATTATTGGGGAAGAAAATGGTCCGGATGAGAAATTATGAAATAAAGAAACATTTGCTTACAAATAGTGGATCAACCATAATTAAGAAAACAATTTTTACTCCACCCGGACATATACAATTTCTTCTCCATACATATACATACACACACACACATACACACACACACACACACACACACACAACATATATATAATATCAACTAATATTATTTAAGATTTATGATAATTGTTTTATTTTGAATAATATTATATTATTATACATACATTGTGTTATTCTTTGAAAAACTATTATCTGAAAAAAGGGATAAACAGTTTTCCATTAGTTGTTGACCAACAGAATAGTTATAGTTAACTAAGAAAAATAATAATTATAATTGTTTAAGAAAAAATACTAAGAGAAGGTCGGAAGCTGATATGTTGCTTAACTTGAACTATTGCTTACGAACTTATACCTACCGTTCTTTGCCAAAACGGAAACCTGTCGAAGATATATCCGGGGATGGAAGATATCTAATTAATAGAAATGGATAGCAAAGATATAGAGAATTCGGGAGCTGAAATGAAATTTTCTGAAGCAAGTTAAAATATCTTGTTTCAAGCTAAATTTAATGGTGAAATTTGTTAATTAGGACTAGCCAGAAAATAAAGGAAGATTCTAAAGAAGTGGTAACTTATTTTAAGCGCTTATGATAAGCTACGATACAGAACATTTTAATGGTCTTTGTCAAAGTTCCTATCTATCTATCTAACGGAGATGCTGTGTCAGTCTGTGGTAGATACATCCTGCAGGCCTTGTACGGATCGACCTCATGACCACTTCTAATACCATGTTGAACAAAACTGGGAAAAGAGCATCTCCCTGTTTAACACCTCTCTTAATATCAAATTCCTTTGACAGTTCTCCTTGGATTTTGACTACTCCCTTGCTGTCTTGATAAGCCTGATAAGATTCAAAGGACATCTTAGATATTTTAACTTTACATACATCTCACTTCTGTTTATGCTGTCGTATGCCTGTATGTAATATATAAACAAATGGTGCTGTTCTACGTTCCGTCCAGACTCGGATCAGAATATGCCTTGGGTATCTCCTGCCAATCGTAAAAGACGACAAAAAGGGGCACAGTGTGGGGTCAGCATCCCGACCTGTATAAACATAAGCTCAAAAACCTCAAAGAAGCCTGGGATGCGGACTGATAAATGGTAAACGACCCAGAATTGTCAAAAATCAATCTTCAGCGCCTTATTAACTTGAGATTTGAGCATAATATAATCATTAAAATAAAATAACGCAAAAATCAGTAGAAATAAAGAACGCAACTTATAATACGCGTACTTTCAATTTTTTTTTAAAGGACCGTTGATCCAATTTTTAATTATGCAAGATAGTAAAAAATCCTTCGTTTCGCCGTCCTTCTGAAGATGCGTAAAATGGGGTTCCGTGCCTGCACGGTGTCAGATTGTCGTAAAAGAACCCTATCCCAATTGCACATGGATAGGCAAAATTTAGGACTCCCATTGTAGCGGCGTCGAACCAGCCATAGCAGTAAAACGTGACGTTAAATGAAACAAACACACAATAGAAAAACTGATAATGTTATATTTTTTATCAGATCGTTATTATATTTAAAAACCTCATGTTCGTAAATCTGAAGAAACATTCGCAATGCGTTAAAGAATATATTTCCAATTTCCAGTACTTATATTATTTAAACAAATCGAACGAACAAAAATACCTAATATACGATTATACTACTATAATTGATTAAATGTTGTCTGAATTAATTAAATTGAATCTTAAATAAATCATGATCATCTGAAATTGCGGTTTGTTCGTCTGCAACAACCGATGCTAATAATAATAGAATAAACGCCTCAAAATCGAGCCATCTAAGCTTCTGTCTACGCAAAGCTTCGTGTCCAGCAGTCAGAATTGACAAAGACGAAGTACCTACCACTATTATGAACGTTATCTCGGACTATACTTGGACAAAAGACTTACATGGAACATACATACAAAATTAAGAAGACAAAAACTGACTAGACGGTACAAACAACTATCACATCTTCTGGACTACAGATCTTCACTTAGCTTAAAGGACAAACGACTTATCTATAATATTATACTAATACCTATTTGGACATATGGAGCAGAACTTTGGGGTTCAGCAAAAACTGATCACATACACAAGATACAAACAACACAGTCCGAAATTCTCAGAAAAATTGTTAATGCACTATGGTATATTTCGAATCACTCTATAAACAACGACATGAACATTCCCACTATAAAATCATATATTCATAACAAATACATAACATTCCACTCATCGACACAATATCACCCAAACCCACTCGTTCTTACGCTTTCCTACTCCCTGTTACCTGGACTTTATAAAAAAAGATTAAAAAGACATTGGCCAAGAGACGTACAATTGACATGTTCCCCCCTCCCCAAATAACTGGATGATCATGCAGAAAAGCGGAGAGAAAGACACTTCAATCAAATTTATAATAATACATAAATCATTTTACAATAATAATTATTAAGAACTAACATAAAAAAGGAGGCTATAAAAATCATCACTTCCTCCAATAGTTCTAGAACTACTTAAAGGAATGCAGATATGATCTATGCGCCAAGTACTTCACCTCTCGTTGAAAAAGGACCTTCATCATAAGGGAACTGCAGGCCCTAAGTGCAGCCACTGGCCTGGTTTTCTTATTTATTCAATCTCCAAGATCCAGCAGACTTGAATAACTAAATCAGCAATTCAAAAATCCTAGACGATATTACTATCTATTGCGGGTACATATTCTGACACAACGGGACAAATCCATCTAAGTACATTACAAATGCAACACATTAAACATCGATTCCTCAAATTATACATAATTACTTTAGAATTTCTAGTTTCACAATTTTTATACCTACCTGTAAAGGATCCATGGCACATTTTATAATTGTTAAAGAGAGCCAATTTTCGATAACTTTGAACTATTAATATTTGTTTCTTCATTACTTATAGAAACAGCTTAAATAAAATCGTTCACGTTTTTATTGGCATTGATAATTAATTGGAATAATTGATGATGATATTAATTTATGGCAATTTATCTAAAATATTACCTTATTATAAATAAATTACTTATTTTCTGGACATGGTGTTCTATATCTCAGGTGCACAACTTTAAATATTAAAACAGCTCGATAAGTTACAGAAATTTAGACCATTTTAACAGAAATTACAAGACTTGAGAATATATTGTATAGATAAAAAAAAGGTCGATGATTCTAAAATATACATTACGATATTTGAACCACCGTGTAACTAATAATGATGAATTATCAAAATCAAATTACAGTATTTTTTTTAAACCTCAAAATTAAACTTTTTTGTAGTTAAAGTTTTATTTTTTTTAAAGGCTATTGCTTTCAGTTGTTTCATTTCGTTTGTTCATTTAACTTCACTTTTTGTTGCTATGGCTAATCGAACGATGCTACATTGGAAACTCTAAATTTTGCCTACCCAGGTTTAATTAGGATTGGAATTTTTAACGAGTTCCTAACAACATCTAGGCTTGGGACCCCCGTTTAACGCCCCTTCCGAAGGACGGCGTAACTAAGTTTTTTTACTCCCTTTAAAAAATCCTAGGGCCACCTGCCGGGCTACGAACCCGCGATCCTAGGCTTAGTAGATTGTTACGCTAACCACTAGACCACAGGTTGCCACTTCGGTAGTTTAAGGACTGGTATATAATATATGAACTGACATATGTGTCCCACTACTCAATATAGATATAATTTAACAGTATACGCGAAATATACATAAATTCTAATTTGTTTAATAAATAATTCTTTGAAGTGCATTCATTAAAAAAAAAATTAATAAATTCAGGCAAAACTGAGTCTGTTAAATAGTTATGACTTCGTAACTAAGGTTATATTATAGCTACAGATATAGAAATATGGTTAATTTCTACATTTTTTTTTTATAAACTGTATAGTTATTCCTTATTAATTTTTAATTTTAATTACCATAGTTATGATTATAAAAAAGATGGTGCTTAGGCAGATGAAAAACTCAATAATAGAATCGGACGCTATGTTTATGCTTTATGTCCAGTAAGCCTCCAAGAATATATATCTCAAAGGGAAGCATTGGGGCGGAATGGATGGGCTAGTTTATCAAAGAATAAACCGAATAAAAGGATGAAAAAGGCACCTTTATTCATCCCGGCTTTAATGAACTATTGTCAGCATCATATTTCCTAGGCTCTGACGTTCGTCCTGATCTGTGTGTAAGGGACAATGAAAATTCAATAAATAAAATATCTTATATGGTACAGGGATTATGGAAGGATAGAGGATAAAAAAATAGGCAGCGTGGGTAGATTCGATCGTAACACTCGTAAATAAAAAAATCTAAAGGACAAATACAGCTAAATTTGAAGTTATTTTTAATTCACTTCCCAAGTTCTGTCCGTATATTTACTATATACTCATATAAACTCAATGAAATTGTCTATTTTAATATGTATATACATTTTTCATTGTTTATAATTTTGTTTTTAAAGCTGGTAACAGAAACAGGGCAGACGATACAGTTCCCGCAACACTGAACGGCTTTGAGAGTTTAATCTATAGGCTCAGCCGTGTTCTGTTACATCAGTGATTCTCATTTTACAGACAACGTTTACAACATTTAAAAAAATGACAAATTAATTTTTTAACAGTTAATAAATTACAAATTTTACCCATTTAGTATAATATCGAAGCATATGAAACCTTAGAAATAATAAACTAAAAAAAATCGATTCACTTTAAAAGTATAAAAAAAAGAAATACATTCATCAAGGAGGACATAAGAATCATTCATAGTCCACAAAACATACCGATCCCTTTTTGACTGCTGGATATATCTGCGCTATAAATATAAATCAATGTCCTGTGAATGGTAATGCCTTATAGGAAGCTTTAACTGTTTTTATTTTTGTATCTTTTTTTAAAGATTTATGAGGTTTGATATATTGGTTAATCACGGAAACCGCTACTAGATCTTTCATGATTTCATGAAATCATACATCGTGTAGAATATATCATTCAAATGAAAGAGATGGGAAAAAGTATATTAAATTATGTTAATCCTGAATTTACAAAACAAAATTCACAGTGTAGCTGTTAGCACTGTTATTGCTGATTAAATTTCTTTCTGATTAGGTTTATTTCTTATAATTTATTGTTGTCATTTTTATATTTTTATGTGCAGCAGAGCTTAATGTCTGTGGAGGTTATAGGGGACAATAATAATTTTATTTTGTTATTATATTACTGTCCTTAAATAATTATGTAAACTAAATATTTTATTTGAAAAGAAACGATATGACCAGGACCGGGACTCCGAACCCAGGTCTCTCACATATCCGTGGTGGTGCTTCGCCACCTCAGCCATCCTGGTTCCCTTCTCGGTCAGACATATCCTTTCTTTTCACTGATCCTATATCTTATATAATCATATGATATCTTTCCTTTGCAGGAAAGTGCAGAGGCCGTAATAACCTAAATGTTGATCACCCGAAGAAAAAAAACATAATCAAATCTTGACTTTTTAAAAAATGTTCAATCACATGCAATAATTCATAATTAAATTGTACCGTGCACAAGATCTCTAATATTATTTGATCTCGTACAAACGTGCTTAACTAGATATGGAAGTACATTCCGTTAGTCACGGCGTAAAGGATTATACGAATTTTATTTTAATTCCACCCATTGTTTTTAACTTTTTTTTTAATTTTAATAAATTATAGGATGGTCGATGACCTACTGTAACTTGTTTATAAAAATGGTGTGTGGCTGTGCCATAAACCCGGAATTGTGTTCTACGTGAATACGTTTACGTAACGGGTGATATTTTTTATATAAAATATTATTATTTATGTATTAAATCAAAGAAAACGATAGTTCTTCGACATACGAGTCGTAAATAATGTTCAGTGGTGTTGAATGCGGGCCCGGAAGAATGTCGAGACAATGTTCTTCATTCCAAAGCACAGTGTGGAGCCTTGCAAGCAGAACCTCCGACTCCGGTCCACTTCTATCACACTCTAAATGTTCGATCGGATCATCAAAGGTGGTGTTGGCTAGCACACAACTGGGTATTGCATTAGCATGAAATGAATTCCAGGGTACTGTAATCTTGTTATGCTTACACAACAGTTGACCAAGTAAGAATTGCAGCCAAGTTTTTACCGATGACATTTTGACCACGCCGCTCAGATACTTAGATTTATGTATCACGTTCTTCTTTATGCTAGCATTTAACGTCTGATCATGGTCTAATTGACTCGGTAGCTGTTGCAACATTATGTCTACATCCACGGGTATATTAAGGACTTTCCCGATCAACACCAACAGCAAGACCAAATTGTATCCCCCTATATTGTTATCATTCGTTTTTTTGAATTGCCTCCCACTATTAAAGACATTTTAAAGACCTATTCACGTCAAAATGGATTTGTAACTAGAAAGCTTCAGCGATATAAACTTCCTTGGCCACACGTCTTCTATTATATGTATATATACAAGCTCTAAAAAATAGATGCAGATAGAGAAGATGAGTGGTAGATGGTGTGACTAGAGTTTAGTTAGACATTTTAAGATTTTAGTTAATGATAGTCACTAAGTTATGTTGGCGTGTTATAATGTTAGTCCTTGGTTAACAAATCTACCTAGTTAGTTCGTAATCCAAAGCCACTTTATACCGTTAGCTACATTATATGGTTCCGTGGCTCAATAAATGTAATTCTTTCATACAAGTTGTCTGCTGTTTGTTAACTAATAACAGTGTCAGATGAAACATTTCGGTCACTTTCTTACAATAAAGTTTTCCTTTAAGCCAAGAAAAATATCAAACAGACGTTCAATAAGCCACCCATACGTATTCCACATTTCCGCTTCGATAATATATTTCACGAAAATGCCAACAGACTGATAAAAAATACAACGGCAGACGTATCAAATAATAAGAGGAAACGACAAAATGGAACATGGTGAGAATTTCCTTTCCAGAAATACGCTCCTGAAATGTATTCCAGGAAGAGTTTCTGTGAATACAGTCCTTATACTTGATGTCAAGTGACTTTTTATATTATCATATATTAGGCCAACTTTTATTTGAATGTAATAATTGGTTATGAATAGCTAAATAAAAAAAATTAAATAAATCAGTTAGATGAGGAATCAAACGTATCTTTTTTATATCTTAAAATCCTTTTCTCCATGTGTTTAATATCAACATAAACACCTTTATGTGTTTTAATGTGAAGTCTGGAAAGATTCTAACAAAATCGTCTGTTACTTGATCGAAATATGTTCAAAACTCTTCTGTTCTGTATACATTAATATACTCTCCGTATTCTGATGTGGAAATGCGGAATGTGATTGCAAGGAACCGTAAAGTGAAGTGCTAGGCACCCAACTACTACACGAAGTTTCCATATTCATGGACGTCAAATAGATACACAAGTTCATTCCCTCAGTACGAATAGGATTATATGGTTTAAAGTATATCTGCGTAAGACGATTTTTTTTTTTTAATTTTCCTAAAATTCTATTAAAAAATAAATTTTTCATGCACAAGGAGTATTTTACAAAATGGAAATTTCAGCTTGTCTCGATGATCAATAAATGAGATGAAAAGAAAGAACAGATAGAAATAAAAAAATACAATTGAATTACTGAATTCTATTCTAGGAATATGCCCTACTGGTATATAAAGCATACAATTTCATTCATTAGTAGTTATCTGTAATATTTTATTATTAATGTTTTTTAAAATAAATTATACTTTAATAAAATAATTTGGTCAAAATGATTAAATAATGCCAAAAGTGCAATAACTATGTCTTGTGAAATTATATAGACCATAAATATTAATTTTTTTACACATTTGTAAGTTCCCAGATTACAGTGGCTCCTTTATCAATTCTTTGTTGCAATTAGATTGTAATAACCTTTATTGTCAATACATTAGGCTGGGTATTTATCTTTAGATTTAATTATTCTTTACAGGTATATACTTGATTATTGTTTATAACCATTTTCGTTTATGGATTATTGTAATTATTCTTTACAGACTAATAAAACATGATATTACTCCAGCCTACTTTTATTAACATTTACACATATAAATATGATTTTCATGTATGATTATTCAACCAACTATAAACTGTTAATAAATTGTTTGAAATCTACTATTCAATTTTAGTTAACGGTTACTATCTACACTTAATAAATATAATTAAGGAAATAAAAATCGTTATCCGAGGCCTAGTTATATCAAATCCAGAGAGATTTAATATAAAATTATTAGCGTCATAGTTGATCGTTAATTCACTAAATAAATAATCTAATGTGATACAAACAGTATTTCGACGGAAAGAGCTTGTTAAAAATTAATTTGTTTAAGCGGATTTGTATATAATTATATGTTTATCAACGGCGTTTATGTCAAATTTAATGACGGTCGTTAACATTATATTGGTATCGTTATACGTGGAGTTCAAATGGTGTAGAATAATAGAGAAGAATGACTGTAATTTAATGTTTCAGATAAGCACAGATATCTAATGAATGAAATAGAAATATAATTTCCTCCATAGCTTCCTCTGATATTAGTTTTACTGCATAAAAGAAAAAATGAAAACAATAAGTTACACCCAATAAACATCAATAAAACTGATACACCTTCAACAAATCATATGAAAAAAAACTATATGATACATTTGTTCGTTCATAAAATAAAACATGAAATCTTTAATATGGTCTTTAAACTTTTAAGCAGATAAAAAAAAATCGTTTAATAACAATTTCCTCAGATAAGCTACACGATAAAAACAGAGAGCATTATGGCATCCTGGAAACACATGGTGACTATATGTGGATGGAGGCAAATACATTCTTTACTCAATACTCTTAAATGGAGATACGCTAGGAAGGATTGAGGAAACAAGTTGAGTACGCATGTATATCCTACATACACAATCTCTGTCAGTTATTTCCTTACAAGAAAGTTCAAAACCTTAATTAGAAAAAAAGGTAAAATAGAAGAAAACCATCAGTTTTTTATACTATATAATCAATGAACCTGGTGTTTATTAGTTGGATAAAATTCTGCTATTGTAGTATATAATAAGAATATAAAAAGACATTTCCATAGACCAACGTAGGATTATTTATTACATAATATTATATCTTGTATCAAGGGATACAAATGTACATATTCGCTTTATGTTTACTTAAACTTTTAAAGGCACTATAATATGTAGCTATGTTATTACGAAATCGTAATAAATAGAAATAATAAACAAAAAAAAATCGATTCACTTTCAAAAAAAATATTAAAAAAAAATACATACATTAAGGAGGACATAAGAATCATTCATAGTCCACAAAACATACCGATCCCTTTTTGACTGTTGGATATATCTGCGCTATGAATATAAATCAATGTCCTGTGAATGGTAATGCCTTATAGGAAGCTTTAACTGTTTTTATTTTTGTATCTTTTTTTAAAGATTTATGAGGTTTGATATATTGGTTATTCAGGGAAACCGCTACTAGATCTTTCATGATATCATGAAATCATACATCGTGTTGAAGATATCATTCAAATGAAAGAGATGGGAAAGAGTATATTAAATTATGTGAATCCTGAATTTACAAATCAAAATTCACAGCGTAGCTAATAATTCTATTATTGCTGATTAAATTTATTTCTGATGATGTTTATTTCTTATAATTTATTGTTGTAATTTTTATATTTTTATGTGCAGCAGAGCTTAATGTCTGTGGAGGTTATAGGGGACAATAATAATTTTATTTTGTTATTATATTACTGTCCTTATCTAAAATATTAAAGTACAATGCTTTTACTCTATTATTCTACACCATTTGAGATTTACGTCTAACAATACCAATGAAATGCTATCGATCGCACACAAAAGCCACTGATAAACTAATAATTATAAACAAATTAATTTTAAAGAATTTATAACTTTGTTTAAAGTTTAAAGAAAGAAAATAATAATTTAATTTAATACTCCTTTTAAATTTTTATATAGGGATGTAAAAGCTCTATTTATAATTAAAGTACAGAAATAGAAATTCAATGGAGTTGCTAGTAACTATCACGTATAGTTGTAAACGCTTTTTCAGAGAGCTGCTCTCGTGCTGTTATACTATCATGCTGGCCGAAAGAACATAGCAAGCTAACTTATACTCAGAAAAGACTATAAATATTTTAGGTCCATTACCCAGAACTTTAGGCGTAACACTAGAACTTAAAATGTTTAAGAAGCTAGAGTAGAGAAGAGAGGATCCTGTCTCAACGACGATTTTATTCACAAGAAAAACTTTAAACATACACTTCTTTATTTAGCATAAATTTATTATTTATGTAAATTCAATAAAATTTAATATATAAATTGTTTTGTTTTTCAATTTTCATAAATTTTATTTGTTGGAAACAGACACGGGGCAGTTTATACAGTTCCTGCAACACTGAACGGCGTTGAGGGTTTAGACTATATGCTCAGCCGTGTTTTGCTATATCAGTGATTCTTAATTTACAGGTGATTTTCACATTTAAAAACATTATAATTTAGTTTTATAACATGTAAAAAATTATAATCTTCACACATTTAGTTAAGATGGAATTTTTCCATAAACACTAAATTATGAATCAAAGATAAGATTAAAAAATATTCAATTTATATACTTATTTAAATGTTATAAAATAGTCTCTTCAACACTAAATTTTCTAATAAACATCCAATATTTTTTTATTTATTTCATAGCAGTGAACATGTATCACCATACCAACTTATTCTTAACTTAAGCATTCCGAATCGCATATTTTTTAAATTAATGCTAAAGGTGAAGTTTTTTTAGATCCAAAGCTCTGTCCATTCACTTTGATTTCAGGACCAACCGATCAAGATAACTTCACTAAGAAATATGGGCCCTAATTTAACAGAAGAGGACAGAAAAAAATCACGGTGTTTTGAGCGTAGAGTGTGAATAAGAAATTAATATTTAATTATAAAATCGAAAATAACATATTTAGGTATATGATTTTATAATAGAAAAGTAACTTTATTCTGGGCCTAAGCCTTTTTGAATTACATACAAGAACAGAAATAGAAACAAGTAATACAAAGAAATAATAAAAAAAATATGGCACTATGATAATAATAAGTAGATAAACAGTAGGAATCCTGAAAAGATTAATTTTATTATGATATTAGGGTCTTTTATAAGATGTTATAAAATATGTTTGTTTAAATGCCTATTTATAATGTACTATTAATCTAGTACTGCAGTTAATAAATTTACCGTTTTGCGTAATATCACTAATTTATTTCTATAAAAAACAAATATTAAATACAAGCTCGTTGTAACTACAAGGCTGCAATCGGCATTGCCGTGTTCTTATAGTCATTTCTGTGTCAATTCAAATTAGTTTTAGTTTTGGATCTCTTATGGAATAACTTCTAATCTGGGCTGTTTGTTTATGAACTAGAGGATCTGAAACCGTATAGGATATTTTACTTTTCTCCTTATGTCACGAAAACCAAGGATTTTTTTACTCTCTTAAAAATATCCAAAACCCATCTTCCGTCTTCGGACCAGTCACTACAACTCAGGTAACTCCATTAGTCTAAAATAAAATAAAGATAAATAAATCTATGCAAGAAATATTTTAAATGCATGTGAAATGAGAAATATCCTAAGATTGTTAAGGCTTTAGATAAATAAATATTTAAATATGTAGATGGATAAGGGTTCCAGCTTCCATTGGCGTTTAATGCCAGTGACGCGGCTGGGAAAGGGGGCTGGGGCTTCCCGGACTCCTGCCTTGCCCTCATTCCTGGGGAAGAAGCTCAGTTCGGGGACTCCAGGCAAATTGTAAATAGGGTATGAATGTGTACATTTTATTTTATTTTATTATTAGTATTATTATTATTATTTACTTTACTTTATTATTTATTTTACTTTATTATTATTATTACCGCATTAATTGCTTTCTGTTACCGCATGTATATATTTTTCCGCATGTATATATTTATTTATTTTATTTTGTTTATATTATGTTATATTACGTTTTGTTATGGAATGACTGTAAGCTACACAGCACTATTACTTATTGCCCATAAGTGGCAGATTGTAATATTTCAATAAAGTGTAAATATAAAAAAAAAAGGATAAGGGTGTTTCTGTTAATTGGCGAACATACCATAAGCTCGATAGTTTGTTTGCCCATTTAACGTCACTTTCATCGTCATCCGCCATATCAGTATATAGCGGATGATGATACAGTGGGAGCTCTACATTTTTTCCATCCAAGTTTAATTAGGGTAGGGGTTATTAATGTATAGCTGTAATGTTTAATGTATAGCATCGTATAGGCTCGAGACACCCGTTTCAACGCCCCATCCGAAGGGCGGCATTACCAAGGATTTTTTACTCCCTTTGAAAATCCTGGGGCCACCTGTCGAGTTACTAACCCGCGATCTTCGGTTTAATAGGTTTTTATGCTAACGACTAAACCACAGGTCGCGCCCAAGTTTGATAGTGATCGCTAAACATAATGATGCAGCTATCGAGTTTACCAATGCTAATTATATCTACTGAGGTGCATAATGGATCGTAATATGCATGTATATAGATAGGCCCTTGTAGATCCCTTCCGGCGGCTGACAAATAACCTTGACCCTGGTCAATATTAGTTGAACCGTCATACCATATCTCACCGCGTTTGATCTCTCTTACTGATCGGATTCCGGTGGATCGAGGGGAAAACCCAGGTGTAAATAGTTGAAAGGAGTGGCCGAAAGATTTAAATGAAGTGAACTGACAGTAGTCCATCGTAATTTTGAGACTAGGACTCATAATCGGATACCCATATCAATATTCTCAAAAACATAATATAAAATTAAAATCTAACTGAAGGGAACTGACAGTTTTTAATGTTTTTGAAAAATAAATCTGTTTTGTGTTATTAAAAAATAAAAATTATGAAGACCAATAATACAATATTTTTTTAAGATTAATTTATTGGTATTTACAACTGTAATAATATTACAACAAGAAAATTTGCTAATGTGAAGGAATGACATGAAAAAAAAAACACTTGTGGAGAAACTATCCATCGTAGAAACTACCTATAGTAGAAGGTCTCGAGGCCATCTTCTTATCAGACGCCTCGGAGGGTTATCAGGGATAGTATGGGAAGCAAGTTGAGAGACTAGCAGATTCAAGTGTGTATGGAGCTTGCCATGGAAGGATAGGTATCTAGTTTGGGTCAAATCAACAGCATATGGAATATTAAGATCATGATGAATGAGTTTGTTTGTGACATAATAAGGAGCATTGAGGATTTTACAAAGGATTTTTGATTTTAAGGATTGGATACCTGATGAATTGGATGGTTTAGTGGAGCCCAAAGCTCAACTCAGTATTTCCAAATAGGTCTGTTAACTGTCATGTAAATGAGTCTTTTGTAATTAACTGGGAGCTTTGAGCATTTGTCCAGTAAATGTTGAAGTAGGCGAAAACGTCGAGCAGTTTCTTTTCTTTTCAGTCTTGTATGTTAATACGATATTAAAAACTTTTTTAATTTAAAAGCTAAAAAAAACCTTTACCTCCACATGAAAGGTATTGGGTTCAGTACGTGGTAGAGATATTACTTTTTCTAGGACGACGGTTGGAGAAGGAGGTGATTTGTCCTAGATCACGCTCAACCGTCTGATATCTCACCATTTTCCGGTTAACCACTTTATTGAGGGCGCATGAGCCTCAGCAGCGTCCCGGATCCCGAGGATTCATCCCCAGCTGTCAACAGATTAAAAATTAAATAAAAGTCCCCCACCCCTACGCTCCTTATTAAATTATTAAAATATAATTTAATCCAATAAATAACCACTATTAACTATAAATTTCAGGTTGGTTCACTAACACGAGTTTTCTTTTAATCTTTTTACGAGATTCCAATAAAATGAAATGTTCTATATAGATTCTATTCCCTAATACCAAGCTGATAAAAGCTTTTTAATTTTTTTTTCGTAATTATTTAAATTATTATTTGCAGTTGATTTGACCAGAACCGACATCCTTTCGTGACAAATTTTATTGCCACTCAAACCCACTAGTTTCAAACACAGCTTCCTCCTTAATTCCCGATAATAATATGAGACTTATGAAAAGAAGATGCCCTCGTGACCTTCTATGACTTTGTTATTTGAGTATCAGTGGGTAGTTTCTCTACTTGCCTTTATTTCATGGAATTACGTATCATTCATTCTATTTACTTGCTATGTTGTTATATTACATTTTTAAATTAAAAAAAAATCTATTGTATTATATCGGATTTCTGTAAAAAAAATAAATAAAGAAAGAAAGGTTAACTGGTTTCGGAATAACTATGTCTATACTAGCATACTTAGAATAGTGGTTATTAAATGATTTATTTCTCTTGATTATTTAAGTTTTCACTGTTTATTTGTACAAAAAATAAAATATTTAATCTTTATATCCTCCTAAAATTACACAAATCAAAAATTAAATACTTATGTTGCTCAGAATTTCATACAACAATTAACTCTTGTTGTAATCTATATTTCGATTTCATAAAATATTTAAGAGGAAGAGGGCTCCCACTGAATTATTTGCTGAGCTACGAACTCGGTCTTCCTGACAGCGGACCTATCCATGGCAATGTCCACTAAATACTTAAGACCCTTTGGACTAAGTTCAAAATGGTACAAAGTATTCGAGTATTCATGATAACCTTTTACCTATCTTATGATTTTTATTTTCGGTTTGTAGTTATAATTAAATGATTATGCATACCTTTTAAAGTTATATGTTTCGAGAAAATTTGGATAAGTTTAGCCCGAAAAGTTATATTTTCTTAGTAACATTTCTTGGGGAACGAGCTTGCTATATCAGAGATGTAATAATTCATTATATTAATACGGTTAGAGATTTTGAAGCATATAGCTGATTTGATAGACGCTCAATAACCTCAGTAAAAACCTTGCAAACATTAACACTTTATCTGCAACGAGTGATGGTTTAGCTCTATCACAGCCCTAAGCCGGCTACCCGTCTATCGGCCTGTGCTGTATACTTTTTACCTGAATTCTATCCTTCATTACACTCCTTTACTAACTGTCTGTTAATGTATTTCATTGTTTCCATCTCCCTTTCTGTTTCCATTCTCCATGAAAAAAAATAGCGAGACAATATAAAGTTTATAAAAAATAAATGAATTCTAAAGGCAGTTGAACTGAGGATTGTTTCACAAAGAGAGCAAAACAAAGAATGAGATTGGTTACCTGGCTGGAGCAGGTAGCCACCGATAGCCAAGCAAACGGTACATGAATGATATATGAATAAGAATGAAGCAAGGTCACGTCGTCTATACTCGGTTTTGCAAATAGATAGAAAAGCAGTGCGACAGCATATATCTTAAGCACTGAGGGCGTGTGTGATTCAGGACGGCATATATCGTCTTTAGCACAGGGGGCAAGCTTCCTTGCGCCGGTATATATCGCCCATAGCATCTAAAGGCTTAAGGAAAATCGTTACCCCACAGCCAAAATTACCAAATACCCAAACATAGTTATTTTGTGTTGCTTTTAGTAGTACCTGATATATAGAATTATGTTTAAAAAATGCACTCCAAAAATATGGCCCGATCACAATACATTGTTTTGTATATGTGTATGGTGAAGAAAAGCAAGAGACCAACATATTTTAAAAAAGTATTTGTTGGGTTAAGATTTATTAGAAGTAGAAATTGAGATTATTCGCCCAAGTCTAAAGCTGCATATAAAGGTAATACTTATGAACCCACTGGCTCAAATAAGATAAATAATAATTAAACGCGAATAATTAAAATACAAGAAGAAACTGCAAACTTCTTACAGGGACTAAGAACTTCCAGATGTCGTTAAAGGCCTATCTCTAGACTAAGTTATCAGCATAGAAATATGATACTAACAATGAGCAATTTTTACAGCTTATGTAAAAACGTTCATAAAATTATAAATATTTATGTAATAATATTTATTTTACTTTGAAAGACCTTTCCTTATAACGTGTTGCTCTACGAATTCTATCTATGTCAGTCCAGGTTCCAACTCAGATATGAGAGCAATGTCTCTATATTTTACGGTCTGAACATTATCAGATCGCACTGAATTGCTTATTGTTTTTTAAATATGTTTTTGTCATTTTATAAGTTGTTGCTAGCTTATATACGATCATCATATCAATTCTTTACCCTGCATACGATACTTGCATTCGAACAGTACGACCACAAACGTTCAGGCATGGTTATGACTGTATACCATTAAACAAAAGATGTAACGATGATATGTGTTCGTATCATATTGTACGTACACAATAAACAGTGTACAGGCACTGTCTACTAATCTATCGGTACCGATTTGAGACCGAATGTTGCATAAGTAATGCAGTACTTTAAGTGTTTAAGTGTTTAATTTTTTTTTTTTATTGATTTGCTGTTATAATTGTTTGTAATTACATGCATATTTAAGGTTGTCGCTGCGTCTTCCAAACTTTTGGTCCACTTTAAATTAAATCTTTTCAAGATGAACAATGACAAACAACGATTATCTAATACTTGGATGTTGTAAGATCAGGTACTATCGTTAGTTTTCTCATTATTTTGAAAACCTTGAATAAAATCAGTTTATAAATACTTATAAACAGTATTTGTACTGTGAATTGACCTATTAGAATCTACCCGACCTCAATCAGCCACTAAAGGAGGCACCCTTAATTGAGGAAACTGATATGGTGGTTGAGATTGATCCAACCAATTCAGCTGCCTGCACATCCGCAGGCTTACGAACCGTCTCTCGCTTATTAACAATTACTGAGCTCACGACCTTCATTGTCTTGAGAGTTATGAGGGTGGTCTGAAAATTGTCACGGAGTTATTTAAATCGATTATCT
Organism: Arma custos; assembly: GCA_037127475.1. NCBI lineage: Eukaryota > Metazoa > Arthropoda > Insecta > Hemiptera > Pentatomidae > Arma > Arma custos. The sequence goes on from CM073764.1 coordinate 93,900,980, forward strand.
TCAAAAAGGAGAAACCATTACAGGAGCATACTACGCATCATTACTTGGCAAGCTGAAGGCAGAATTTGCGGAAAAAAGGCAACATTTGCAGAAAAAGATAATCCTGTTTTACCAAGACAACACACCTCAGAGTTGCCAGGCCGAAAACCTCACCATATCTAACCTCAAGCGACTTCTTTTCGTTCCTTCATCTAAAAATTGCGCTCGGAGGAGAGAGATTTTCGTCTAATGAAGAGGCAGTCACCTTCGTGAACAATTATTTTGCATAGAAAAACGCCGAGTACTATCTGGACGGGTTACAGACATGGGAGCATTGCTGGGAGAAGTGTGTACAGTTACAAGGAGACTATGTTGAAAAATAAAAATAAAATTTCAGAAAAAATGTCTTGTATTTTTGTCTATATTTTCTTATTGAATAATAACAATCTAAAAAGTAATACCAAGCGCACCAACCTTAGATGAACTAGGTAAAGATGTTCGCCTCCATCTCTCCTGCAGGAGGGGGAGGGAACGAGAGAGAGGGGGAGGAGGGATGATAATTAGGAGGAGATAGGCCTCCCAGCACCAATTTAGATAACGCATCAGTTTTCAAAAGCAACCAACGTCCTCCGCGATAGTGAAAGTCTAAGCTTGCAAATATCGCCCCTAGGGACAACTTTCGTCTATAGGGTAAGTTCCAAGAGCACGAGATAGCACCATCTTGAAAAATCCGTGAAACTTAAGATGCGGGCGACCTATTGCTTTGGTACAGAAGGTCGTAATAATTAAATAAAATTAAAATAGCACACAAAGATAATGTTTAACTTATAAGCATTGTAACCCGATACATATTTATTTATTATTCTTATATGTTACATATCCATCTGCACAATATCGCATCTATCATATTTGATCTCTATGCTTTTATACCTCCTCGTTTTGAGGAATATGAACTTTTTAAATTTATTAATGTTATATAGTTACCATATAATATAATGTAACCATACCATATAATGTTACCATAGGAAGTCCAGGTTACATTATAGGGTATGATGATTAGGTTACGTAAAAAAATATGTTTATTAATTCCCTTTAATTTGGGATGCTTGAGTGATCATTGATGATACTCAGCTTACTATTTCTTTTAATGTCCTAACTTTATTCCAAATTTGACTCATTTCCATAATTTGGTTGAGGGTTTACCAATTTATTAATCAGTGAACCTAAAATCTTATAAAAGACCATTCATATAATAGGAAAATACGAAAGATTTTTCTTTTGAAGGAAAAATCCTTTTTATGAGGTATACAATCTGAAAGCTGTTAGGCTCCACTGCTATCAGCCTAAGTTTAACTAGCTTTAACATAAGTCAGTTCAAGCAATTCATGTTTTAACTTATCAATTACAAAACCCGGTTTGTAAGATACATAGCGCCCGACACGATACATAGCAATATGATTATACAAAGGGAATGTTCATATCATTGTGTTTGTTGTGCCCCAAATTTATCCGTATGTGCAAATAGGTCTTAGTATTGTGTTGTAGATTAGTCGTTTGTCTATTGTAGATTAGTTGTTTCGTAAGTCAAGTAAGTGATGATCTGTAATCCTGAAGATGTTTAGGTGTTTGTAGCGACTTGTCAGATCTAGACATATTATTTCTGTATATAAAAACAGCGGGGATAAACAGGCTTTTATTGTTGAAGGAGGAGTGTAGTCCACTTTTTATCCAAAAGAAATTTTCCAATAATTGTGTTTGACATAATTATGTGCAAATCTATGATTTTATTCTGTTAAACTAGTAAGACGTAAACCATTACACATCTCAGTTATAGATTTGGTGATGCCAATGTTTGCTTTAAACAGCATTGTTTAAATTTCATTTCTAAATACCATAATGTTTTAACTTTACATAAGGATTGATAATGTTGGCGTATGACGAGGAAGTTGAAACGTGAACCTCTTCATATTCAATAGCCGAGCTGAAAGAAGAAAGTTAATGAAGCGTTAAAAGTAAAGGAAGCAATGGAAGGCGATTCTCGAGAGTTGATGGGACAATTACTTGCTCCCCTTCCTACTAAGGAACAATAAGCGACTCACAATTAAGGCGAATTAATTCCGAATGACTCTTACGCAAAGGTATCTTTCAAGCCTTAAAGAGGAAAGATTTTTCACGTGATTGTAAAAACTACAGTTCTAAACTTAGTTAATTTTCAACAGTAAACTATAACTTGTGTTGTTGAGATGTTGTTTGTTTGTTCTATTCAACAGCATTTTCATGCTAGAATGGGAGTCCAAATTTTCCATATCAAGGTATAATTTGGAATAGGAATCTTTTACGAGCACCTGACGTACAGGCTCAGGACCTCCATTTTACATCCCATCAAAAGGACTGCATAACTAAGAATCTTACTCCCTTAAAAAGGACTTATTCCCTGAATATCTAAGGATTTTACTCACTTAAAATTGCAGGGCTGCATACTCAGGCATACTAGGTTGTTATCCTAACCATTATACCACAGTTGACCCTTGATGTGTTGTGTCGGTTATATTTCGGATAAATCCAAATTTAAAACTATATATTTTTTCATACTGAAAGAATTGTATAATATTATGATTATGTGAATTTCATTTTCACAATATTCAAAATAAGAATTTAAATTTCGAATAATTAGAAAAAATCAGTTAGAAAACTTTTTTATGTTTAATATTTTAAATTCAAAAAGTCTTACTAATGACATTTTTTCTTGGTTATCATAGACAATTTATGTCCAAGTAGTTACTATTCTATTTATTTATTTTAAACTATTTATGAGTTATTTTAAACTATTTAGTTCCGGGTTAAAATCCAGCTGTATCAGTTAAATTACTAGATCTCTTAAGACATACGAACCCAATCTGTTGGATCTTCAGAACCTGTGGCTCACTCAGCATCTAAAAACTGGTTAGGCTCGTTTCACACTTATACGGTTTGGTTCGGTTCGGTGCATATTCGATTCTTTTTCGATAGCCGCCGAAAACGAATGAAAACTCTTCACGCACACTCGGTTAGTATTAGCTTTCACAACCGAATCATCGCAAACATCATACGCAGTCGCCCACTATGTCCACAATGCTCACTATGGAAACAAGACATTATTGCTATGTCGTTTCTCTATAGAAGAAACAAAAAACGAATGAGGAATAATCGACTTCTGGGTGTACCATATCCTCACCAAAAGGGAGGAGTTTGATGCATTTTATACCACTTTTCCGAAGTTGAGGGAGCACGAAGACAAATTTTCCAGTTATTTCAGGATCAATATCAAGTGAACCACTCATTTTTCACTAAACAACAAAATTTAAAATGTGAAAATGAAAATGAAATAATATTTTCGCTTACCGAAAATGTAACCGAACCGAAACTAAACCGTATATGTGCGAACGACTTGTTTTTGTGAACTTTGGACCCGAAAAGAAACTGAACGAAACCGATTAGGGTCGAGGGGGCTTTCGGTTCTATCAGTTTTCTATTAGGTACCGAACACACGCCGAATCACCGTTTCGCATTTGTCCGGTGGCTACCGAAAACGAATCGAAATTAAAATGAATCCTAAATTAAAATTAATGTTCAAAGAACTTCTTCCTTGCGTATTCATTGCTAAAATGGCGGGAGCACGCTAGGGCTATAGGATCCATAAGAGAGAAGGTTTGTTCTCGACCGGGAGGGGCCTTGGATAGTTCAATTGGCAGAGCGATGTCACGGTGAGACAAAGGTTCCGGGTTCAAATCCCGGTCGAGGGCCTATCTTTTCTCTTTAAAAAATAAAAATACTTATAACTCATAAAAAATGACCAATAATTATTAAAAAAAACAAACCATTTAAGTGTGAAACGAGCCTTACCGTAAACCACCTCCCTGTACAATCGTTGTTTTAAAAACAGTACTTTACTGAACAGAATACCCTTCGTAGGTTGTAGTGGTGCATTTTTTTTTGTTTTCTTGGGGGGGTGTATGATTATTTTAATCATAAATGGTTACATCCGAAAAAAAATTGGAAACCAATTGCATACGTATTTGTAATGTTGAAAATATTTCCATTCCGTTCAAGAAACAAAAAATTAAATAAACCAGCTATTCACTTACTTAACATCTGATTTGTCTTCTGGGTTGACTTTCTTCATTCCAAAAGTCGAGTCTGGGACCATGTATAGGTAAAAGTCGAACTCTAGTTCTTGTGACACAGATTCTAGAAGATCCATGGCTAGGCCGTAACAGCAGGAAACTTTGAGGGTATATCTGTAAAAAACAATCGTAAGAAATGAACATTTGTTTTTCAAATAAAATATCATAAAGTGAAATATTTTTGCTCTAAAATAAAATTATTATTATTACGACAAATAGTTACATTTAATCGGAACAGAATATATTAGTCAGTAAATTTCATTTAATTTATTAATTTCTAACTTCATAAGCTTCGTAAACCATTATTTTTATCTAATAACCAATTCTCCCCCTCCCCCCGAGAGATAGTATTCATATGAATTAATCGAACGAAAATGTTACATGTCTATGTTACGACCAATGATACGAAACTAAATGGGGGAGTCGGCATCTGAATAGTGTTGAAGACTGTTAAAGAGCTCAAAATAAAAGCTAGTGAAGAACCTCCAGCCGCAATTAAGAGCATATAATTGATTTTTCTTTTACATCTGATGGAGATAGATATTCGAAAACAATGTAAACGTTTTCATAATTTTCATTCGTACTTCCTCTTATATCTAGTGGACGGGTGAACATGTATTCCTGGTTAAAAAGAATTTTCGTAATGGAATAAATGTAACAGACTAAAATAAAAGAAAAAATATTAATCAAGAAATTAATATTTTGTAGAAGGCGATATATATTTTTTAAATTACTCCAATCGAATAGCCCTAAAACATTTTTAATTTTTTTTTCTAAGGAGGAGATAAAATTAATCTTCCCGTTGGGAGTCGGCTAACTTCTGCAGTCCTGTTGCCCCAAATCCCTCGGGTGTTTTCAAACTTGGTGAAAAACTCTCAACTTTTCGGTAAATGCTAAATGCTTTAGAAACTTCTGTTATATTTCTCATCTAAAAATTCCACGCATTTATAATTTAACCGTCCAAGCTCTATTACTGAAAATATGACAAACAAAATTCCGTTGAACTACTTTATTATATTCATATTAAACAAAATATGATATGCGCATTCACGAAAAAAAAGAACATATTAATAAGACTATTAAGAATTAAGAACAGTATTAACATACAAATTGAAAATATTTAACTAATTTTTTTTTGTATTCAGGATTTTCCTTCCAATGTTTTATTAGTCAGAAATATAACATTATTTTTCTCCAACCACATCATTATTGTTTATTCAATTAGACCATTGATCGAATTCTAGTTACGCTGACGTTTTCATTTCTTTAAATTATAATTTTATATCATTTTTTTTCATAATTTAGTATTTTCAAACAACATATTTATTTCATCAACTTGCTTTATTAATTTCAGATTAATCTTAATCTTAATTAAGATATACAAATGAGTTGTATAAAAAGGCCACTTCATCAAAATTTTAGTTAGTTATTTAAGGTCATTTTACTTAATCAGAATATATTATTCCACAATTTGATCAAATGAAATGTAACTCTTAATTATTATGAAATGAAACTTTTATTTGTATTTTTAAAAATAATTATTGTTAAATTTGACGACATTTAGCCACACATCATTGCCAATTTCTTTTATATTCTTTTTCAGGTATTTTTGAAACTTAATTTCATTTCTTTACGTTTATTAAATAAAATCATTTAATTAGTAAATCATTTACTATTGCGATGAGTTAGATACAATACGTTTTGTGTAGGCACTATCTTCAAAGATAAACTATGAAAGTAATGGGTGAATGATTACATCTGTATTTGTTTCTAAAATTTCATTTCTTGTTAGAATAATGCTTTAAAACACAAGTAATAATCAAAGTAATCTATTTACCAATGGAATACGGCATTTCCTTTTAGAGCTTAATGGAGCTATTAGTAATGAAAATACTTAAGATAGCACTTTGTCGAATTGCCGGCTTAACACGTTCAAGAAAGTTTGCTTGTAATTCTGGTTACTATCTGTAGAAGGATAACTCTGGTCTAACCCGGTTGTTTTCGTTTCCTTCAGCAAATTGAATCCAACCAAGACTGAACCTCAATTTAAAGTTGTCTCCTTTTGGTTCAGTGCCAGGCCGTGTTTCAGCTCAACTTTTCTGACAATTTTTATTGCCCCCTGCCTACACTACCCAACTCTAAATTATTTCACCTTTAATTAAGAAATCTATCCTTTTTTCGAATGCTCCTATCGGCCTTTCAAAGTCGAGTCACCTATTTATTGTTTTGTAGGAAAATACAGTTTCTGAAATTCTCTAAATACCTTTTTTCATGTTTTAAAAAAGCTATACAATAATAATTAAGATACTACTGAAAAAATTCCTTGCCAAAAAGCGCAAAGTCTCTAAACTAAAACAGGGTACAAGAAAAATACCTGTTATTATTACGCTTATTCATGCATCCTCAGGGCAAAAAGATAATAACAGTAATGGAAAAAACCCAAAATCAATTCAGCACATATTAAACTCGTAATGCAGCTAGATGCTTACCAGAAGAAACATGCCACCACCTCCATGGCTCAAATGCAATAAATGAATCGTAATAAAGATTACCAGACCTTGTTAAGACATTAGTGCGGGAATGTATACTGTTGTAAAAGTAACTCTGAGTAAAATATGACACAAAGATTTGATGAGCGATTTTAGACAGTTTGAATTGCTAAAGCCCATTAATTCAATATAAACTGAACGGAAAAAAGACAATGAACAATTTAAATTATTAAGTTTTTAAGAATATATTTACTATGGTATTCCATGTCCTTATAAAAATCACATACACACACTATTGCTATAGCTTCCCTTTACGTCTGACAAATGAGAAATATTAGCTATTATAAGAGAATTATTAGCTTAAATGATATTAGCAATTTGTTTCTTGATTATCTACTTTTTCTCGAGAATAGGTCTATTATACCCAAAATCATGCAGAAATTATCACGTCGTGTAGTTTGTTACAGAAGTTATCCAGTACATCTCTTTTAGACCTTCGCTATAAATCATGTAGACCTACTAGAAAAGTTTTTTTTTTAAAGAGCTTATAAGAAATCGATTTAGTTCTATTTTATTTGTAATTATGTTGCTCACCTGTGCCCTCCATTGTCGTGAACGATGTCGCAAGGAAATCCCCTGAGGCAGCCTCCTTCCAATCCTCGTGCACTCTCCGACACCATAACGAAGGGAGCGGCGATCGCAGTGACAACTTTCAGAACCGTTCGGGACCCGCCGCACGGACCACCTGCAGAAAAAATATTGTTATTGAATAGTGTTAATACATCCTTAACTTAATATCTTGTTCAAATAAATATTTAATTGATTAACTAAAAAATCGATCGTTATATGACGCAGGATTGGCACCTTAACGATTGAGAACAATCTGATGACAATTTAATCTTAAATTCCTGTTTTTACGACCCATTGAACAACATTGATAAAATTTCCTAATATTTTTGACGCATTACACATTCAGCTAGTATAAATCAATTATTTGCAAAAACGGATTATACTCTATGAATTTATGTCGTGCTCAGTAGTGTTCATTTAATTAGAAAATCGAAATAACCAGGTAATTCGAAATCTTCTTCTTCTTACTTGGCACTACAACCCGCTAGCGAGTCATGGCCCCGCCAACACCAACCACCATGCGTTCCTGTTTTTTGCTGCTTCCATCCAGTCTCTCACTCCAAACTTCTTTGCATTGGTGTCCACATAGCCCCTCCAGCGCAACTTGGGTCTTCCGACGCATCGTCCACCATGAAGGATCTCAGTCAGAAGCTTCTTTGGGATCATATCATCTCCCATTCTGGCCAAATGGCCTGCTCATCTCAGTCGGGCCTGCTCATCTGATGCTTTTATAAATTTAACGACATCAGGAGCATCAAACTTCTTGTAGATATACTGATTCTTCCTCCATTTCCATTCTCCATCTACAAGTACTGGATCACAAATTCCACCTAGGTATCAAATCATTGCCACAATATTTTTTGAAGCATCTCGAAAAAGTTAGGACAAATGAAGAATAATACTAGAACTATAAATATACAGATCTTTGGTATGTTCGTCAAATTAATAACTATCCGTAGTATTTTTGCATTAATACATTGCTATGTACCGTACCGGGCGGCATTACAAAAATAAATATGTGTTTGCATAAAGAGCAAATGGGCGTTTGCAAGAAGTAGGTCGCTCAGGTAGAGGTTTGGCCAAAAGAGGGAGACGAGGACCCGACTTTTAGGGGCACTCTCTGAGAACACCTCGAAGAGGAAGCAGCGAAGACGCGGTAGACGCGAAGGGCGCAGATGATCCGGAGGTTGCTAGGCCGAAGAACTACCTTGGATGTAACCTTGCCCTGTTTCACAGATAAGTAGTAATTTAACTTCTGTTATGTCTTTTATGGCAATCCTCTATTACATCTGAATCATTAATTGTAATCCTCAATGTACATGTCGATTCATCATTAATCTTATTTCAAATCGTATTAATAAAGTATATTTATTTTAATTCCTTTGGTGCTTACTTAACCCAGATACACTAAGTACTTATGAATAATATATTTAGAATTGTCTCTGGAAAATAATCCAATTAAGACTAAAGTTAGAAATAATAATTTGGGTAATCATCTTAAATTATTACTCTGGCATCCCGAAATCAATTAGAATATTTGAAATATATTTAAGCTTATAAATCATAGCAATATTTATACATACATAATTTGCAATTCAAATAGGAAAAACCCAAGGAAAAAGGAAAGACTGTAAGGCTATTTACATTTAGATTCATACTGTGGTTAGATATATTTTACCTGCCTGTGTCTCAATAACCCATGGGTTATGTACATGGTAGAGACCGTACTTTATCTAGAACAACGAATGTGCAGGGAGATGATTTATACGATATCAAGTTCAACTGCTAGACTTTCCCTCAATTGAGTTTTTTCTCAATTGAGATTTTCCCTTATAGAGTCCATCTCCGCCTGTTAACCGATTGAATCATCGTACCAATTCGTGAAAGGTATTGACGGCCATTAGCTATTGTTTTTAATCCATTGGGTCCATTGACAGTGAATCAGCCAATCTCATTTACATTTCCTTCTCGTGAAATAACTTGAATGAACGAGATATCTTTATAGCTTTATTCGGTAGAATAAAGCAGATATCTTCAGCCTTCGAGCTATTTTAGCGCTTTATGATTACAGGTATTTTGTCTTTAAGAATATCTTGTGCAATATTTGTGTGTTGTTTTCACTCTAGAAAACATAATAAATAGAAAAGTGATCGGCCCATTCAGGTAGGAACTCTGACAATTTTATAGGTACTCAGAGGTCTCTGAAATATATTAAATGGTTGCAACCGCTTTATAAAACTTGGATATGATAACACTTTCCTGGTCTCCATTTTTGGTTAACCCATATCTTCTTGATATAACAACAGTAAAAACTTTAAAAACTACGGTTGAATACTGATTAATAGTCTATATTTATCCAATTTTCTATATTTGTATGCCCTGTATAATATATCTGCAGCCCTGGTAAATAAGTGATTAAATCGGATTTTGTCCAGAGAGAGTTAACTGCTTTCAGATAACCCGAATCGTATTAGTCTCGTAGTTTTTGGATTTAAATGGAGTTGTAATACAAGCAGTAACTTCTTTTCAAGCCAATTCCTGACTCTGCTCCTTATTCACTACGAAAATAGCTCGATTCCGCTTACTTCAGTACAAGAAACTCATTCTGGAGAAAATTACACTAGAACACTTATTCAATGGTGTTGTAGATATAAACTTTCTGGTCCTCGCGATATTATTTATTTAATAACCAATATTATCTATAAAAGAATAAAATATATAAATAATAAGATGTAGTTCAAAATTACCACGTTACCTATGTTGCCACCAGGCCATATAATCCTCTCAAGCCTGACGTCACAGCACCCAATGATTTCCCCCATCTGCTTCCAGTTATCAGATAATTGTGATGATTCTGAGGAAAAACAAAAATGTATAGTTAATAACTATTAGTAATAACTATTAAAACTATGTATCCGTGAAATATCACAAATTTTTATTACTTATTATTTTCAATCCATTCCCCCTATTATTCATAAACAAAACCAATTGCAAAGATTGTAATTGTAATGAAGTACAGAACAGGATGTTAAAAATTATAAAGCATCAGTATTGTAATTTATCAAGAGTTAGTAGTTAGATTTGTCAATAAGACAAAAGTATACATTTCACTCTCTTGCAATGATTTTATTGTACATATAATACAAATTATAATTATTAGACGAAATTGAACGTCCATATTATATCATCAGCAAGTAGATGTATATATCTATTGAAGTGTAGAACAGGTGAATAATTTCATAGTGACATTTCTATTACGACAAAGAGAAACACTCACATGCAGTCTATCTTAACGAACAGCTCTCTTGTATAGTGGGATAGAACCATCTGTAACTATAGTCACTATACTTACTCAGACAGAGCTTATCTATAGTTATCTATAGATCAATCCTGCATAGTCGAAGAACTGCAACAACAAAACGAACCCAACCAAGACCAATTGTGTGGCGAACACCGCATTAAGCCCTTCCAATACCTTACGATGGAATCAGGATGGACCATCACAAGGAGTTCTCAACCCAATACTACATGGCCGGAAGGCGATCGTATCAGCTTCTGTTTACATTTAAAATCTGAATTTAAAAGAGATATAACAGCTCTTCGTCTGTTTGGAACTTTGCGTCTCACTTACTTTACAGAACAGAAAAAGTCATCTATAGCAGTGTAAAAACGACAGTCTAAGTCAATGAATAGTCTGGAGATGGATTAAAATCATGATTCGTTAGAGCTACCAGGGTACACCTAGCGAAGGCATACATTTTGGTTACCTACGCACAACTAACCAACTATTATCACACAGATATTGACGCCAGCTTCAGTTCCGGTCAACTGGCAGCAAACAGTTGAGTAAATGTAAAATCAATGACGCGATAATTAGGTTTGTTATATCATGTTGTGGCACACTACAAAATACACGCCATTTAATCAAAGTTAGCATCCTGAAACCTGAAAAAAAAAACTTTAGAATGCATTCTCCTACAGGAAAACATCATATGTTAATATCTATACAGACGTTAAAATAAATAATGTATCAAAAGAGATTTTCAAAATAAGCTAAATCAAACAAAAGCGATGACAATAGAGCCTTGAATCCCTAACAAGGGTCTATATGTTTTGTTTCAGCACCGAAATATAAAATTCAGAATACATCAACGGTCAAAAGGTTATGTTAACAATTCACAACTGTTTTATTCATGAGTATCGTCCAAGTAAAGTCAACACGGTTTTTATAAATTGACATGTTCTCGTTTAAGCTCATATTTTTATGAAGTTTTCATCAATATCATAATCACTTAATTTAAATGTGGAATTCATTGACAAATTTATTATCCCAATTCGATTAAAAATTATATAAATTAATCGAATAAGCTGAGTTATATAATGTATATATAATAATGTTCTTAGACGCCCCGAGAAGGTCTCATGTGTCCCGCCGTTACGTTGAGTTAAAGTGGCTTTTTCCTTCTATCCGTAAACTCTATTTCCTTGGTTCTTACTTACATCAAACTATCAACTCACAACATCCATCTTATATCTATAGTCTCCTACAATGCAAATCCTCTATCCAATCCCAGGGCACAAGGTATCGCTCTTCCGATCTTTATATCCGTTCTCATAGAACCAAAACTTTTGAGCGTTCCTTTCTCGCCCTTTTCTATCTCTCTTTGGAACTCACTCCCACTCGATATCCGTCATACGTCTTCTTTAAGCTCATTTAAATCCAAACTATTCCTACATCTTCTAATTTCCCAATCAGATACTTTATAATCAATAAATAATTTATAGATATATTCAACTTGATCAATTGATGAACTACTGTAAAATTTTTTTTATTATTAGATGCTATCATTTATTCACTTATTTTTCCATAAGCTTATTTCTTTTTATAGTAAATTTCTCTGTTTTTTTTTTAATTTTAATTTTGTATCACATTTTCTGATTCTCTACCAAAACCTACCTGTTTAGTTATTTACTTTAAAGATATTATGTAAATATTTTTTTATTCAGAAGTAGGCCTTTGGCCAGATAATTATTATTTAAATTTGTTCATCTCTATTATTCTAAAAGGACCTGGTCCCAGAATAAAATTATTTTTCTATTCTATTCTATTCTATATATATTTATATATAACAAATATAAAATGGTCAGCTAGCCCAATGGTACTGCCTATATATTCATTGCTTAATTTTTGAACTTGGGCCGTTCATTTATCAAAGTACTTCACCCATAATTTAATTAGTAATTAAATAAAATAAAAATAGTTTAAATACTAACAGTGGGGTTCAAAATCATACTATTAACTAAATTGATTAATATTTTAGTAAAATATAATGAGTAATAATAAAATGAATTCAATCCGATTATTATTACATATACAGATAATAATAACATATTTGTAAAAAGAATGCATGGTTGTATCCATTAATAGGCGTTTTTTTATTGTCTTTTTCATATAAACTTTTTATCAAAGTTTCGCGATTGTTACTCATGCTGTTTTCACATTTCAAAGGTTAATTGTAATGTTTGGCTCCATGTTTTCTACAACAGAAATGATAGATTTGGTACTTCAAATTAATAGATTTGGTATCCATCCGCACGAAAAAAGTAATAGTTATCTTAATCCGATAAACATACTCGTTGTTTATTATAAGTTAATAGTATAATATATTAATTATAAGGAATAATAGTAGGTATTCATGTTTATTCTGAATCCTATGAAAAATATTGTAAAACGGTTTAAGCAATTTTCGAGGCCATTTTCCTGAAAACTAGTGTGAATTATGCAGTAGTAGTCTCAAACCGTTATATATTTTATTTATTTATCCCTTATTTCTAAAAGATTTGAAGAAATATTTAAAAAAGAAAATTTCATTTAATACAGAGATAAGTGTTTAAAAATATTGAAGAAACACGACTCACAAAATTTTAACAAAGAAGGCACATATCTCAATTTCCAGGAGTCCCAGCGATACGCAATTTCCACAACCCGGTCGTAATATTTACGGCTTTTACCGCAACACTTACATTTTTATCATGCCCTGGGGAAAGCGAGGAAACGCATGGCTTTTCCTCTTATCCGATTTTACGAAATACGCGATATTTTCCCGAAATAGTCACCGGCTGCCAATTATTTCTTTTCTCAAACCAATTATGTACTCCTCTATGGTAGGTAGCAACAATATCAATAATGCTTATAAAAACGTTTAAAGAATATCATCAAGTTAATCTATAATAGCCTGCACATTTCTTTCAAATATAACATAAATAAAATTCTCGGAGTCATTGACTAATCAAAAGATTCCAATAAAAGTGGAAAATGGACATATTTTCACTAATATTATGAGTATGTTATCTATTTTATATTTTTCAAAAAGATTATCGATAACTTACGTTACCTAAAGATTATCGAACCAATAATTTTTTTTAAAAACCTACAACAAGGATTTGTCATTAAACTTAATAAGAAAGAAAACATTGAATCCCTTTACATCCTTCAAGTCAATTTTATTGTCGTAATTTTTTTATAGATGTATTTGTACTATAGATAAAATGTCGTTTAACTGTAATATTTGAAATTTAATTGATCCTAACTAAATATATTGATAAATGATTTTGAGGAAATTCTATTGAAATTCAAGAATACGAGGTTCTATTTCCTTGTGATGATTTCAAATATATTCCTCCTACTATGATTGAGAATATTCTACTCTTCATTAATATTCTTTAAAACAACATTGTTATTTTTATTCTAAACAAAGTACATCAAATTTGTAACACCGAATTACGGAATACAGCATTATCTAGTTAATCGTCTCTTTTAACGAATTATCTTTTTTGAATATTTTTATTTATCATGTTATAATTTCTTCTGTAAAAAAAACAACGTTATATTCTGCAATGAAAAATGTGAAATCGAAGTAATAGTGGAAGTGAATTTTTGTAGGAACACAAAAGCCTTCCAAAAATCGGAGAAACAATAATATTATTGCAGTCATACAAAGTCTGATGGGTTCTTACTACAGGTGTCATATGGTGAAACTTAAATAAGTAATGCTAAAGATTAAAAATACTTCATGAATTCGCATTATTAGTATCTTAATATAATAATTATACACACTTTAGAGACTGCAGGAATTAAAAATATGAATATTGCATTTTCTGGATTAATTTATTTTATCTATTAAGCTAATAATGTAGATTGGTTTACTAACTTAAACGTAAAGTTTCTTTCTATTTTTTTATGGAAAAAGTGTATATCTGAAAATAAACTTAAAAGGATCACGCTGGATTCGCAGTATTTAATTTACAGAGGATTTTAAGTTTGTTAAGTTAAAGGATTTAAAAATGCATATTTGTCATTTTTACAGACAATAGTTTTATATATATGTAGGGCTAGCTTATGCCCGCGGCTTCGCTCGCGTGGAATTTGGTCTGCCACATAAATTTTCGTGAAAGATCATTTTAAATAAATAATTTAATTATTTTAAAAAAATATAAGTTACTCGTATATCCAAAATTTCAGATGTCTAAATTCAAAACTGACGGATTCTATACAACTTTTGAACCCCTATTATATTAAAAGGGAAACCCTTGGGGTGGAATTATACAAATTTCTTTCATAAGCTATACAAAGAACCTATCAACAAATTTCAAGATGCTAAGTTCCAGATTTGCCTTTAATTATGTACTATAATGGATTCTCCATAGTATTTAAAAAACTGTAGGGGGGGGAGGGGCACGTGCCCCTGCACGCCCCCTATATCTGCGCTTGCTATAGCCTATGTGTTATTCTGATGTATAACCTATATTACTGTAAAGTTTCATCCAAATCCGTCCAGTAGTTTTTAGGTGAAAGAAAGACGAACATACAAACATTCACATTTATAATATTAGTAAGATTGTTTTGACGTGATTTTATTCTTTAGCCTTAGGACTTGACGGTTTTTCTTTCTTCTTTCTAGAAAATGAGTCCTCTAGTTTTCGGAGTTCCGCATATAAGTCTTCAAGGTTGTTAATTTTTTCTCTATCAAGTTCTTCTTGAGCTTCTTTCGGCAATCCAAAAACGATGAGGTTGATACGGGATAATTCGGTACCCTTAGGTTCTACTTCTAGGCATAACCTTTCCTTTATAAGCGCGTAATCAATTAAAGACCCACCCAAATATTTGTAGTTGAAAGCTTTCCTAACAGTACACCAGCCTTTATCTACAAAAACGTTCAAGAATGACTCTTTCCAAGTATTCCAATGACCATTTACACCTATTTTCTTTAGATTTATTTCAAACCAGTCTTTTGCTGGGCCCATGACGAAAAAAACGCAAAGCTTGAATCTTACCCCTATCGGAATTTACCTTGAAGCGGCTACACTCTACTTCAAATTTAGTTAACCATTCTTTAGGATCTGATTTTTTTATATTTAATGAAGTTTTATTTCCTCTTGTTTTAAATTTAAATATAATTGGTTTTCTAATTGTCAAATTCGATTTTCTAACTCTATTTGTTCAGCTTCAGCAACCCGGGAATTTGATATTGGGTGGCATTCTTCTAACGGAAACTTTCGAAAACAAACATTATCAGCTTCAGCGAAATATTCTTTTTTTATATTTTCATCGATTTTTTCAGCAACTGTTATATAACCTTTTTGGTTCTTAATAGCAAACATTCCATTTTTTATGGGTTACTTAATTAATAAAGAAATGTGGATACTTGCATTCACTTTAAATTCTTCTGGCACTAAATACCAAGAATTCCTATCAATGGATATGCATTGAATCAAGAATTCTTTCTCAGTTTTCTTAACTACTTGACATGAAGTAAATCCATTTCTCACTAGTTGAAATCTTGTAATTTAATTTGTAAGATTGTTTTGACGTGATTTTATTATTTATTTATTAAGAATTAAATTACAGGTCCTTTCAAACTAGTATTTGAACACAACAATATGAATTTAACTAATCAACTTTAGAACACATGTGTCTTATCAAAAGTCTAACACATTGACGGTTGCAACAGTGATGTTATCACATGTAGCAACCTTACGTATACATATATACACACACACACACACACACACACACACACACACACACACACATATATATATATATATATATATATATATATATATATATGTATATATATATATATATATATATATATATATATATATATCATATATATATATATACATGACATATATATATATATATATATATATATATATATATACATGATATAAGGCCCAATATGGCGGACTGTGTAGCACTACTTAATTTTGCAGTAGAACTTTTAAAACCAATAGGTGAGTTTGTGACCTTAAAGAAGGAATTGAAACAGCAGTTGTTTCAAGGATTAGCGGTTATTCAGCAGGTACAGGAAAAATTAAACGAAGAAAGAAGACAGGGACATGCTGAAATACCAGTTAGGGCATCTACATCTGTGGTTAGTACAGTTCCAAGCTATTCTGAAATAGTTAACAGAAAAATCAATAAAACTAAAACTGTACACAAAATTATTATTAAAAATAAATTAGAAAATAGTTCCCCCGATAACACAAAACATATCTTTAAAGAATTAATCAACCCAAGGGAAATGAAGGTTGGAATTTCTAACATTAAAACCACACATAAAGGTTTATTAATTATAGAATCGGACAGTAAATCCGATATAGAAAAGATCCAAAATAAACTGTCGAGCTCAAATTCCAATTTGGAATCTTACGTAGCTAAAAAGAATATGCCAAAAATCATAATCAAAAATATTCCTGAGGAGGCTACTAAAGATAACCTCGCGGCCACGTTGTTGCAACAAAACGAGTGGAGCGTGGAGTTGGAAGAGGTTAGGGTGCTATTCATCACCAGACCGAGAGAAGGCTCCAAGCGGCGAAATGCGGTACTACAAGTCAGCCCGCGATTGAGGAGGTTACTTCTAGAAGGGAGAATAAAGTTATGGTATGCTATCTGCTATGGCGAAGACTTTATCAGCGTCCGACGATGTATGAAATGCAGCCGATATAACCATGGGAAGGACGTCTGCGGAGGAAAGCTAACCTGCCCCATTTGATGTGGTGAGCACGAAATGAAAGAGTGTCCCAACAAGGAGAATAATGAACAGTATAGGTGTATAAATTGTATAAATTACAACAGCCATTGTAAACCACAATTGAGAGTTGAGGTTAACCACACTGCTTTCAGTCCGGTATGTAAATCTTATAAAAATGCTATTGATAGGATGGTCCTTAACACCGAATATTAGGTGGGATATTGTCTTTTTAATTGTTAATGATTGTTAATTCAGGAACTTATAATGATTCTGTTATAAACCTATTACAACTTAACCTAAAGCATTCATCGAGATCTACATCATCGATAATCGATTATCTCAGTTATAAACACATAGATATAGCACTATTTCAGGAACCATATGTTTATAACAAACAATCACACCAATCATATGGTAATTATACCACCTATATAGGAGGTTGCAATCCACGTACCCTTGCTCTTATCAACAATCGTATGATAGATGCTATATTACATACCGCCAAAATCAGAATTTACCGACATTTGACGGACCTAGAGGACAAAGTAATATTGATTTGACTTTGACTAGTTTATCTTTAATGCAGAACATTTATAACTGGAAAATCAGGACAGAGGAGAACTTTTCGGATCACTTGACATTGACTTACACTATTAATACCTACGTACGAAGACGAATACATCACTATTCTAAATTTAGATTTAACACCGACAGAGCTAATTGGAAATATTTCGGTAATATACTTAAATTAGAAACAGAAAAAATATTTCGAGTAACAGGTGATATCGATATTGGCATGAAAGATATGTTAAACATTGACAATATCCAATTAGTTTTAGCAAAGTTCTCCTCGTGTCTGAATAAAGCATGTAAAAAATCTTTTAAAACTCGAGGTGGCAATTTTAAATCAACTAGGATACATATGCCTAAGCCCTGGTGGAATGACGAACTCATGCAATACAGGAAAGAAACTAACCGACTACGAAAGATTTACCAAAAGACTAAGGACGACAATGAATTACGTAATGCTAGGAAGAATCAATACCTTGAAATTAGAAGGCAATATGTGAGGCTCATCAGGCGGAGCAAACTGACTTCTTGGAGAGATTACTGTAATAACATTGACCCTACGAACCCTTGGAAATGGCCTTACAAGTATGCTGCTGACAAACTACGTGACAAATACACTCTAAAGACGGTTCAGAAAGAAGATGGGACATATACAACTAACATTCTTGACACATATCAATATATTCTTGAAAACTTCATTAGAACTGACTTGATAAGTACAGATTCACCGTATCACACAGAAATTAGACAGTCGATTATATCTCACGGAGTAACACAAGATGATCTACCTCTTACAGATTCCGAAATAGCTGATACGATTTATAACTTAAAAACAAGGAAAACTCCAGGATTAGACGGCATAACCACCGAAATATTTCAATATACTTTTAAAATATTTCCCAACTTTCTCACTAAGTTGTACAAAGAGTGTTTCTCTAATGGAATTTTTCCAACGGAATGGAAGAAATCTGAACTTATATTGTTTCCTAAGCCAGGACGAAAAGATAATAGTATATCAGCCATACGACCGATATCACTACTTCCGACGGGAGGCAAAGTTCTCGAGAAATTAATAAATCGAGGATTGTCACATTATCTGTATACAAATGATCACATACATAAAAATCAGTTTGGTTTCACCCCCCAAACTTCTACGGTAGATGCACTAAAAAATTCAACTGATTTTATTCAATATGGCTTGAGTAGAAAACTACATGTTGTTCTAATATCTATTGATATTAAGGGAGCGTTTGACAATGCCTGGTTGCCATCAATTCTACATACCTTACAGACAATGGACTGTCCACGGAACATTTACAAATCGATTTCAGACTATTTCAAAGACAGAGAAGCTTGTATTGTAACATCTCATTGTCAACTACGAAAAACACAGACTCTAGGAACTCCGCAGGGGTCCGCACTATCTCCGTTATTGTGGAATTTAATTGTAAATGGAATATTAATGAGAGAATATCCGGAGAGCGTGGTTGTGCAGGCATTTGCGGATGACATAATTTTACTTACACAAGCTGACAATGCTGGAACACTACAAGAATTAGTAGATCGATACACGCAAAAAATTTACAGCTGGGCACACGAAAACAAACTAACTTTCAATACTATAAGATCTACATACATGATTTTCACCAGATCAAGGAATTCACCAACTTTTCAGGTAAAAATTCAAGGACAGCTTCTACAACAAACAAATAAACTAAAATATTTAGGAGTAACATTTGACCCAAAATTAAGATGGAACGTACATATTGAATTACTGGAGACTAAACTACTGAGACTTACCAACAACTTAACGATAGCAGCTAGGAATACATGGGGACTAAAAACTGAAGCATTAAGGATACTGTACAAAGGAGCCATATTACCAATACTAACGTACGCTATTAACATCTGGCACACAGGACAAAATACAATCTACGGAAACTTCGACGTGTACAGAGATTGATGGCAATCAAAATGGTAAAAGGTTTCAAGACACTATCTTATGGAGGCAGCCTGTGTACTTGCAAAACTAATTCCCATCGACTTGATCGCTCAACAGTACACTACATTATATACCTTACTTCGGACTAACCAAGACTGTGACGGGATACTTGCCGATGACGTTGAACGACCTATTAACTATAAAAATTGGAAGCATCCTGCACATTTCCCAGAAATCAAACAATTTACAAAAGAAGATTATGCTGAAGCAGAAATTTATACAGACGGCAGCAAAGATTGTGGAAATGTGGGATGTGCAGCGGTATTGTTTGAAGACGGTGTACTGACTGATGTAAAGAAATACAGACTTGGACCTAATTGTACAAACAATCAATCTGAACAATACGCTATATTGAAAACACTAGAATATATACAGACATTTAATTTCCGCAGGACATCTATTTGCATACTAACTGACAGCCAGAGTACGTTATACAAACTCATTAATCGCAAAATTCATGAACCGCTGATTGAAGAAACC
Organism: Arma custos; assembly: GCA_037127475.1. Classification (NCBI taxonomy): domain Eukaryota; kingdom Metazoa; phylum Arthropoda; class Insecta; order Hemiptera; family Pentatomidae; genus Arma; species Arma custos. Next base: position 93,921,333 of record CM073764.1, read on the forward strand.
AGACTTACGTTACTCCACTTACAAAAAGCAGGATACAACATCAACTTCAGGTGGGTGAGAGGGCACTCTGGCAACGTCGGTAACGAATTAGCTGACAAGGCTGCTAAGTCAGCTGCCAAAGACGGCTCACTTTCAATACTCTACAGTAAATTGACTAAGACTTACTTGAAACACAGACAAACAGTTACAAATATGGATCAGTGGCAAAACACATGGGATACGACAACTAAAGGACAACATCTTAAACAATACATAAATGACTTACATGAATATTTTAGGAATAACAAAATAACAACTGACTTCTACCTCACACAAATGCTGACAAGACATGGACCCACAAAATCCTACTTGTATAAATTTAAACTTACAGATAATAAGACATGCCCTTGTGACTTTGCTATCGAACAAACTTACTTACACTTAATACTCGTATATGACTGCAGACTAACCGACGAACCAAGGACTACACTTATCAAACATGTGACGCAGAAGGACAGTTGGCCAATCAGTGTTAAGGACTTGTACTGGAAGTATTTTCAGCAATTCAAGGTGTTTGCTAGAGCAGTGTGGTTAATCATCACTACACAAAATCAATATTATAGGTGAACAAGAATTTTAGTTTTGTTAATATGTACTATGAACAATATTTTTATGTTTATGTTTTTTTTTTTTTAATGATGCATTTTCAATTTAGCCTTTAGCTTTGTATATAAATAATTAAAAAAAAAAAAAAAATGTAAACAACATGTAAGTACACTTGTGTGTAATGTACTATAAATGTACGGAACATGCAGAACAATAAACGTCCTTCTCGTAGGGGTACTGCGTGAAGGGAAAAAAAAATAAATATATATATATATATCATATATATATATATATATATATATATATATATATATATATATATATATATATTTATATATATATATATATATATATATATATATATATATATATATATACATATATATATATATATATATATATATATATATATATATATATATATATATATATATATATATATATATATATATATATATATATACAGCTCCTGAGCCACAGACTCCTTTAAAATCGTTCCGTTCTTCTTGAAAACGGGGACAGCTGAAGAATAAATGTTCCACCGTCTCCTCTATTGTTGGGCAGCTTGGACATTCTGCTGTATTGTCCAGCTTAAACCGCAATTGGTATGCTCTGAAGCAGCCATGTCCTGTAAGCATCTGGGTTAGGCAGTATATATATATATATATATATATATATGTGTGTGTGTGTGTGTGTGTGTGTGTGTGTGTGTGTGTGTGTGTGTATGTGTGTGTCTTTTTTTTTTTTTTTTTACGGGGGTAGGTGGAAATCTTCAAAAGACACGGATAGGCCCGTACCTATCCGTAGTGTGGGATTTTACCCACTAAAACCACCTCCCTACACCTGTTTCCCACCCTCCACGGGACCACCGTTAGGCATTACTTCATGGAGGGGGAGTGGCTGTGTGCCGCCTCATTGTGCTAGACTACCTCTGTTCTAGGCACGCCTCTCCTTCTCTTCCTTCCTCAGCTTCTTGATGACCTCTGCGGCCAGGCGTTGGCCAGCTGTACAGTACTGTGAAAGCAGCATCAGGCTAACGATACTGTCGGCTGTCGCTCCTGAGCCACAGACTCCTTTAAAATCGTTCCGTTCTTCTTGAAAACGGGGACAGCTGAAGAATACATGTTCCACCGTCTCCTCTATTGTTGGGCAGCTTGGACATTCTGCTGTATTGTCCAGCTTAAACCGCAATTGGTATGCTCTGAAGCAGCCATGTCCTGTAAGCATCTGGGTTAGGCAGTAGTCTACTTCCCCGTGGCTCCTATCCATCCAGGGTTCGATGCGAGGAACCAGCCTATGGGTCCACCTCCCGTTCGTGGCCGTATCCCAGCGTTGTTGCCACTTCTCGATTGTCATCTTCCTTTCCTCAGTTCTGGGGTTGCGAGCAACTCTTTTATACCAACGCTGTCTCTCTTCTGCGATCAATTCTATTGGTGGCATCCTGGCCACTACACATGCAGCTTCGTAAGAGACAGTGCGATACGCGCTGATTACCCTCAGGGCACTTCGACGATAAATGGACACCATTGGTCTCCTGTAAGCCAGTGTGTCCAAGGCACCATTCCATATCGGGGCTGCGTAGAGAAGGATGGATGAGGTGACGCTCGATAATAATAGTCTTCGACTGTTTCTAGGCCCGCCTATGTTGGGCATCAGTCGAGCCAGTGCTGTGGTCACTCTTGCTGCTTTATCGCATACTCGCTGGATATGCTCCTTGAACCGCAGCCTTTCATCGATTATTACTCCGCGATATCTCAGCGAGGGCTGGGACTGGATCTCTTGTCTGCCCACTTTCAAGGTTATTTCTTCCCTCCTTTTGCGGCTACTAAGAAGAAGAGCCTCTGTTTTCTTGTCTGCAAGCTGGAGCCCCATCGAAGCCAGCCAATCACGGATTAGTGAGATACTCTGGTTGGCCTTCAGGGCCACTTCATCTTTGTATTTGGCCTCAATTGCCACTGGAACGTCGTCAGCAAACCCCACTGTCTTGGCACCCTCTGGTAGGCCAAGCTTGAGGATCCTGTCATACATGATGTTCCACAGGACAGGCCCAAGCACTGAACCCTGGGGTACTCCGCCAGACACCTTGAAGCATTTGGGATCGTCCTCCGTTGGATATATTAGGGTCCTGTCCGTAAAATAATCAGAGATAATGTTCCGGATGTACATGGGGACACCCATTTTCTGCAAAGCGTTCAGAATGGAGCTTCATCTCGCCGAATTGAAGGCGTTTCTTACATCCAGTGTAATGACGGCGCAATAACATTTCGCACCTCTTCTCCGTCTCTTTCCTGCAATAGCTTTCTGGGCAGTTTCTATTACCATAGTAATAGCGTCCAGCGTAGATCTCGCTTTCCGGAATCCGAATTGAGTCCTTGACAACCCTCCTGCTCCTTCGGTGGTCTCTTGGATCCTACTGGCTATTATTTTCTCCAAAGCCTTCCCAGCTGTGTCCAACAAACATATTGGTCGATATGTGGTAGGATCCGATGGGTTTCCCTTGCTTTTCGGGATCAGCACAAGGCGCTGCCTTTTCCATGATCGCGGGAATTATCCCTCTCTTAGGCAGGAGCTGAAGACTTCCTGAAACAGGTTTGGTCTGGTCTCCATTGCCGCCTTTAGTGCCACGTTCGGAATGCCATCCAGACCTGGAGCTTTTTTAGTCTTAAGGCTAGTGCTGACATCCCTGAGCTCCTCAGCTGTCACGGTCGGTGCATCAGTTGGCTGCAGCTTTTCTGAGTACACTAATTCCTCTTGTTCTGGGAACAGAGTGGCAACGATCTTCTCCACCGTCACCGGGCACGTAGGCGATCTCGTAGAGCTGCCCTTTAGCTTCTTCATGACGGATCTGTAAGGCCTACCCCATGGATCCTCGTCCACCCCTCGCATAGTTCCTTCCAGGACTGCCTCTTGCTCTTCTTAACTGCACGCCGGAGCTCACGCCTCGCAGATTTGAATTCCTCCCGTAGCGTTTGGAACTGGGGGCTGCCTCTTGCTCGCTGATACCTTCTTCTGATTGCGTGGCAACGGCTGCGACAGTCAGCGATATGGTCGTTCCACCAATAGACCGGCCGTCGACCTTTGCCGTTGCTGCGCTCCATAGCTGCGTCACACGCTATGTTGATCAGGCCCATTACCTGATGGGCCTTATCCTCTGCGGTGCCTGAGAGCTCACAAGGTTCCTCCATCATAATTGTAAACGCTTCTTTATCAAAAGTCTTGGCTTTCCATCGAATTGTACCCTTCTCCTGCCTCTTTGACATTGGTTTCCGGTTTCCCAGAGTGATCAGTATAGCCTGGTGGTCGCTGTGGGTGTACAGGTCGCCGACCTGCCAACCAGTAGTAGTGCGTAGAAAGTCGCTGACAAATGTTAAATCGATGATAGAAGACCTACCTACCTTAACAAATGTGGGCTCCGTCCCTGTATTTACGAGTACCAGATCATCCATCTGGGCAAAAGCTTCTAATAGAATTTCACCTCGTCGGTTGGTCAACTGACTGCCCCATTCTGACGCCCAGGCTTCCTCCTCCAAATTCCTCGATTGTAGTGTTCGGTGGGCCATAGCAGCTGTACAAGTACATATGCTGAATCTTAGCCCAGACAAAACCATTTGTGAAGGCTCGCGGTGTTTCTTCCATGAAACTTTGTTCCCTTACCCATATCGCCGCCCTTCCTGTGGCGTCAGATATCCAAGAGTCACTGTCTATGTTTTTATATTGCTCACTCAAGATCGCAGCGTCCACTTTAAGATCTTTCACGCTTTGCCATAGGAGATCCTGTGCGGCTTCGCAGTGATTGAGATTTAGTTGGAGGATTTCCATATGAGACGATTTCTTAGCCTCCTTTGTTCTTCTAGAGCCCGCTGTAGTACTGGACATTTGCTACCACCCCAGGGGTGTCCATTATTGCCACCTCCAGCGCATAGTGCGCAAGTAGGACTCTTCATACAGTCCACGGCTAGATGACCCTCTTCACAGCACTTACGACAACACTTCGTTCGGTCGGGTCCTGTGCATTGCCTGGCCAGATGTCCAAAGTCCCAACATCGGAAACAGCGCTGTAGTCGAATTTTCTCTCGTATTCGACTGATAGCCAATCCTACCCTAATTCTCCCTTTGGCTATTGCTCTCCTAGCCAGCGAAACCGGCAGAGCAACAACAGCCGTAATTGTTCCAGCGTATGTTGAGCGATTCGATCTCACTGTTGTTGTCTGGATCTGCTCTCCGTCGAGTAAAGTGATGAGAGCCTCAGCAACTTCTTCTTTGGATGTTAGAGCATCCAGGTCCCTGATTTCAATCAGTGCCTCCTGCCTCCAAGCCCTAATTTCGGCCTCTGTACCCAACGCTCCTATCAGGGTTTGCTTCCTGTTCTCCAGAGTGACCCCTCTTGATTCTCGGTCCAGCTGTATCAGGAGATTCCCTGCTTCATTTTTGCGGATCCTGGTGATATTGGAGCTCATATCTCGCAAAGCTGGATCAGCTCGAACCTTACACAGGGTATCTGCGTAGTTGGTGCCCTCCGTAATCTTGATTATGAGGGCGTCAGGCCTCGGTGGTTTTGGACGTGGGCGCCTATCTCTGCCCTTCTTCTTATTTGTGACTGTTTGCCACCCTTCCCCTTTGGATGCTGTAGAAGCTATTACTGGTTGCCGACACTGCCAAGGCTGCTCCGCTGTTCTTCTAGGTGCCTTGTTCTGTTTTCTTGGCGCAACCGCCTTTGATTGCTTTTTTGTTCCTGAACCTACGTGGTTCATTGAAGTCTGGTCGTCCAGCTGATTCTTCGCTATTGGTGCTTTTATCGATGCTGGAGATACAGTTTGAGTACCTGCATTCACCATGTTTTGGATCTTCTCTCCAGATCTCAATTTACCCTCTAGTGACATGAGGTGGTTCTGGATTCTACAAGAATACTCCTTTATCTCTCCGTGAACATGTGTATGTGTGTGTGTGTGTGTGTGTGTGTGTGTGTAAGGTTGCCGCATGGGATAACATCACTGTTGCAAGCTTCAATGTGTATATGTTCAATAACATATGTATATGTTTCTTCATTTAACGTCACTTTATGCTGCTATGGCTAATCGGAGGATGCTACAGTTGGGGCTCTAAATTTTGCCTATCCAGGTTTAATTAGGATAGGGGTTTTTAACGAGTGCCTGACATCGTACAGGCTCGGGACCTCCGTTTAACGTCTCTTCCGAAGGACGGCGTAACTAAAGATTTTTTACTCCCTTGAAAAAATCCTAAATCATATTTTCATTTTTACAAATTCAGCTAGCTTCACAAGCTAATGGTTCACCGTTTTTTGTAAACAGTGCTATTTGATAAATATCAAAGCGCTTGCTAAAGTGATCTGCTGAGTAAAGTGCAGTCCCTTTCAATGCGAAAACAACATTGAGGATAAAGCTCTAGGGCTAACTCTTTGAGAGGGGGATCCTTTGAAGAAAAACGCAACTGCAAATGACGGGAGATGGTGAAGTGTGTTTAAAAATTTAACCTCCACTCCCCGCATGCCCCTACCTATACAATTTAATCACTATTCCCGCATCGTACCAATCAATCCAACTGTATTTTAGTTATTTTTATTTTAGAGGTATCCAAGTAAATAAAATGAAATTAAAAAAAAAACGTAAATTACAATATGTCCTAAAAAATTACTTCACATGACTACTTAAAAAAACAAAAAAAACTATCACTACAACCCATGAAGAGTCTGGGGTTCAGTACATATTAGACTGTACTGTTTCGTGGACAACAGTTGTGCAGGAAGGTGATTTGTTATACTTGACGCTCAACCGCTAGATTTTTCTCTTATTTTGGGTGCCCACTTTAAAGAGGTTGATTGAGCCCTAAAGGGGTCGTGGATCCCATATGATACATCTTCGGCTGCTAAAAGACTAAATAAGAGTCTTGCTGGCAGAGGAATTTGAACCACGATTTTCGGCATGGAAAAGCAGTGATTCACTACGCTCCCTTCACTTGACAATTATACATGAAAACGTTTAGTTCTCTTAAGAAAAAAAACAACAGAATATGTTACTGCGTCTAGACTAAAGAAATTTCTCCTATTGTAAAGAAGAAAAAATAGAAAATGCCTGATAGAGTTCAGTGAACAAATGGATTACAATGTATTTGATCTTATGCTTCTTCTTCAAAGCTTAAATTTTTATTTGAAATTTTTTTTATTTTTTTTTTTATTTTAATAAAACATAAGTGATTAAATGAATGATTTGCTAGTATTTTCACACTATGAGCCATATCATAACATTTTGAAAATAACTACTATTTTTGAAGTCATGTTTTTCATACATCATGTTATTACTAATACTATTTTGATTACTTGATATTTATTGTTTAAAATAGTAACAACAATACGCCATACGTAAGTATGACTAGGTTTATATAAAATCACAATTATTTAAATTTTGTTTGAAAAAGTGAATTTCCTAAAAAGTAAAAACCAAAGATAAACTAAAAAGGGTTTTATATTTAGTCAGATCGAGACCATTAATTGAGAGAAAACTGATATTTTAATATCTATCCACGTGTATAACTCGTATATACATAAACATTCATACTATATGCACGGGTTTTGGCAATATTACTTTATCCCTTTATGGTATTATGCAATTTAATGGGTTGTATTAATTGCATTTTACACTAATTTAAACAATAATTCCAAGTCGCAAGATTTATCTTATTTATCAACTGCATTTCTGATTTAGTTACACACAATTATTAATGGTAATATATATTTGTTACCCCAAATATCATTGGTTAGTCGATAAAATAAAAATAGGTTTAGAAATATGTTAACCAATATCAGGATCAAATTTACCTTTCAATACTAACGGTACTGTGTGATTATTAAGCGAATGAAATAAATATTTTACTTAGACTGAAAAAAAACTAAAAGGAATTCAGTTTAAAACTCATCGTATTTACCTTATATTTCAAATCATAATAAGAGAGATATGTATGGATATTTTTGCTACATCATATATCAAAGGGTCAGAAGTTAAGTTAATAATTAGAGAAAGATCATCTTAAAAGAAGTGAATTTATTTCTGACTTCAAAGTGGGAAATTAATCAATAAAGTGGGGAAAATGCTCTGAAGAAGATCCAGGTGTGAAACATCAAAGAAAGACACCTTTTCATGTTAAAATTAAAGGCCGAGAGAACCAATTAAAATTTAAAAAAGCTGAAAATAAAATGAGGATTCATATACCTACGAATAAGTAAATATCTTAATGGAAAATCTCCCATCTCTTCAAGTAATTAAATAAAGCTTTAATAAACCTAAATAGACTAAGTAAAAAAAGAAGTTTTTTGAGCCTTCAAATAGATTAACTTATTCCAGGAATTAAATATATTCATTCTTTTGTTTTAGTTGTATGGGCTAAATGACAACTTAAAACTATCAAATAGGAAAGAAACAAATAAACTTGAAAGTGTATATACACAAAAAAAATATTCACAGGAATACACGGAAGTCTCAAAAGAGTAATCCGAATTTCTATATAGTTTCGAAAAAATTTACCTAAAGAGTGCCTTTACATATCCTAATCCGGGAAATGCGTACCACGGAGCTTTTCTCTCAAGCTAAATATAAATTGAATTTAGAATTCGGAAGTTCGTTTATTGGTACAACTAAAAATGCAAGAACCTCAACGCAGGAATAGATATAGATAGTTAATATAAAACCACCGTCGATATGAAATCGTCATTAATCATCATTGGGATGTTTTGATATTTTGATAGGAAACAGATGCTTTATATATAATATCATGCCGATTTTTTAGACTTCAGAGAAATAAAGATGTGAACAAAAGGTTCCTCTTTTTAAATTGAAAATATGTCGGACACAATTAGGAAAAGAATTAAATTCTAATGTGGTATTATGGTGGATGATTGTAGACTTACATAACAAATCTTTAACTATGTATACAAGAGCAAGATTGGTAACCAGTAGATCCAAGGAATCTATTCAAGGAATAAAAAAAATATTACAGAAATTGCCATCACTGATTCACCACATAACAACTTTCAGGAGGTGGCTGCATAGCTTTGAGAGATTCCAGGAGAGGGAGGAGAGAATAAGGACCAACATTTGAGCATAGAGTACAGGGGAAGGGCTGAATGAAAGGGAGAGGAATTATAGGCGAAAGGAAAAAGATAGGAGCGCGACGATGGATGCAAGGAATTGCTTCACGCGGTCACTGATGGCCAAAATCGAGAAAGAGAATCACGCCGATATACCACACTAGTCTCATGCCAAATCGAAGGGACGTCAGATAGGCATTAATCAAGGAAAGTATACACGTAACAACTAAACAGTAAAAAATGTAAAAAATAGAGAGAGAGAGAGAGAGAAATGCTTTATTTGCAGTAATGCTGTCCAACTATATTGGATTGCCGTAAAACACAGCATACTGATCAATCCATATCGGACGGTATTGTACATTACAATTTGTTTGTTTTAAATGCCACTTAAAAACTACAGTATGTCCGATATGGATTGATCAGTATTTTTTTTTCATCCTTCCTTCTTCCTTCTTTCCTTCTTCCCTTTTTTTTTTTTTTGCCTTTATATACAAGAACATAAAGAAAAGATATTAAATATTAGCATGTGGGGCATCAGCTACTACATATATGATGATGAATTATCCCCAGGGAGTCAAGAATAATATTCTCGGCGAGCACTGCCACATCCCTTCCATTGACACCCAGGTCATCGAGGAAGCTCCGTGTTCTTTTCGAAATCGTTCCGCGAGACTCAAAACAGAGGCCTCTCACGGTGAACCCTCTCTGCGACTGTCGTAGAGCTCTCACGCTTCGGAAGCCCTGATCAACTCCAAAGCTTTCAAGACATTGAGTTACTTCCGTTTCATAATTAAATATAGACTGAAACAGGGCATCCGGGACAGTAGACAGTCGCTGGGCAATTGACCAATGCTGAAGTGGAGCCTCCCATTCACAGCGGATCAGTCCTAGGCCTCGATACCTCCTCGGTGCGTACATCATGGCCGTAGAAGTGTTCGCAGGGAGCCCGATAATGGCCTTGACACTTCTGCGGATATTTATATTAATGCCTTCTAAACCCGCTGGACGTATCTTTATTAGGGGGGCGGTTTGGAGAGGATGGGTAAGTCCCGGGAACAGGTACTGATTGACAACGTTGATCTATTGTTCCGGTTTGAGTAGACAAGAGCTCACTAATTTGTCTAAATTATCACTTTAGTCACCGCCTCCTCATCAAATACAAGCTCTCCCATGAAAGTGCATCCTAAATATTTTATTCGCTCTTCAGCCTTACATATTACATATACATAAAATATCCATATCGGGAATAAACATTGATTTAGAAAATACCAATCAATACGAACATATCGGCATTATTAAGGCAAAGCCAACAGCGCTAGATAGCTAACTGCCTGCAACAGACCTACCAACTGTCAAAATATATATATTATAGACGTAATTAATGATCGATTGCAAATGGTAATTGTTATTGTAATTATCAGGTATATGGGGAGATAAATCTCTTCCGGCTCACTCGCCAAACCTCAACATTAAGCAAACACTTGTCAGTTTCCGAGGATCCAATTAATCTGGATCTGCCGGTCATTGCGCATGCTTGCACAAACGGATTAGTGGTTTATTAGGCTGGTTGTCCTCGGCGTTATTAATAGTCTCCAAGCATCATAACTAATATTCCGTATGAGTTAATGTTAAGTGAATTATCGTAAAAATACTAATCTAAGTTCGTTTACCCCGTATGGTGAATGAATCGTTGAACAAAAATTTCATGTGTAAGTTAAAAGGATGAATTTCAGGACATATTTTAGTAAATATATCATTATTACATTGGCTCGCAAGTTGTCTCGGAAACGTCGAGCTGGCATGCTTTTTTGTATGCTCTCCTATCGTTGGCTGCATTTATTCATTTGTTCTCTCCTATTTTCTTCGCATCTTTTACGATGCAATCCTCCCATCTTAGTCTTTGCCTACCGATCACTCGACACCTCTGTAATTTCTTTATTATTAGCTTCTTTGGAGAAGCATTTATTTTGTTTCTAACGATCTGCTCATCCATGAATTTAATTTTATCTATAGTATATCGTTGAGCACTTCGTGAATGTGTTTGTTCTCCACAATCCACTCGCGTCAATTGTTAAAGGGGCTGAAAATTCGTCTTTCGACTTTATGGAAATCCAGTTTTCGGAAAGCACACGGCAGATGTGGTTATTATTATATATTATTGTCCTCATATACAATGAGGCCGACAAATTTAGCTACGGTTTCCAACCAAGCTATGGAGAATGGCAAGGGCCCCTCCCGACAGTTTTTTTAGGTACTTTGGAGAATCCATTATAGTACATAATTAAAGGCAAATCGCATGATCATAGTTGTTAAAATAACAGAAAGAACATGAGTAAAACTATTGTTTTGATATCCTACTAATCTTACTAATATTATAAATGTGAAAGTTTGTATGTTTGTCTTTCCTTCACGCAAAAACTACTGAACTGATTTGTATGAAACTTTATAGTAATATAGTTTATACATCAGAATAGCACATAGGCTATAGCAAGCGGGGATTAAGGGGGGGGGCGCACGAGGGCACGTACCCTCCTCCCCCCGACAGTTGTTTAGGCACGGTTGATAATCCATTATAGTACATAATTAAAGGCAAATCACATGATGATAGTCGTTAAAATAACAGAAAGAACTTGAGTAAAACTATTGTTTTGATATCTTACTAATATTAAAAAAGTTTATATGTTTGTCTTTCCTTCACGCAAAAACTACTGAACTGATTTGGATGAAACTTTATAGTAATATAGTTTATACATCAGAATAGCACATAGGCTATAGCAAGCGGGGATTAAGGGGGAGGGGGCGCACGACGGCACGTACCCTCCTCCCCCCGACAGTTTTTTAGACACGGTTGAGAATCCATTATAGTACATAATTAAAGGCAAATCACATGATCATAGTCGTTAAAATAACAGAAAGAACATGAGTAAAAGTATTGTTTTGATATATTACTAATATTAAAAAAGTTTATATGTTTGTCTTTCTTTCACGCAAAAACTACTGAACGGAATTGGATGGAACTTATTAAGTAAAATAGGACATACATCATAGGCTACAGCAAGGGCAGATTTATGTAGGGGCTCGGGGGCATGTGCCCTCCCGCGTTATAGTACATAATTAAAGGCAAATCAGGAACTTAGCATCTTGAAATTCGCAGATAGGTCTTTGTATAATTTAATAAAGAAATTTGGATAATTCCACCCCAAGGGTTCTCACCTTAATATAAGAGAGGTTCAAAGATTGTATGGAATCCGTCAGTTTTGAAGGTAGACATCTGAAATTTTGGATGTACGAGTAACTTATAGTTAAAAAAAAAGAATTAAATTGTTTGTTTAAAATGATCTGTCACCAAACTTCATGTGGCAGACCTAATTCTACGCGAGCAAAGCCGCGGGCAAAAGCCAGTAGGATTCTATAATATAATCGATAATAGTTTTCAATTTAATCCGTATTAATACATTAACATATCACTATATCATTACTCATTAAAAACGAAATTGTAACAATTATGAGAACAATTGTGAGGCATACCCTTGAAGGTAAGGTGGACTCTTATCCTGGTTTCGATGAAGACTGATAGAACTTCTATTTCATATATTTTTTTTTCAGATAGCCTACAACAGTTGAGATTTTCATATGATGTAGTTATTCATTTAAAAAAATTTGTCCCGTTAATCCATGAATTGGAATGGTATGCGCTAGCATCTTGGTAGGCATGAGCTGCGTCATCTGATTTACACGAACTATAATGAGATTTCATTGGTCCGTCTGCAGTGATAGAGGTTGATGGACACTGGTTTACGAAGCTTCTGATGGTGGTGGTAAGAACATTGTGGTTGATTCTTGTTTTTCGGTTGTCTCATTTTGGTGTCTGGTTGTATTAGAGATGCGATCTCTACTCCTGACTGAAGTGCCACGATATTAGTCATTACCTTGTGTATGTTTCGGTTAGTGCTAGTTTTTTTATTCCTCTTTTCTTACTTTCTTATTTCTATTCCTATCTTATTATTCATTTTTTCCTTTATTCTCTCTAATTCTTTCTACGCAGACAATTTTTTTTAGTTCCCTCACAATTTGAGCATTTCGGTTTTCCATGACGCAGTTTGTGTCCAGTGCCGCATGTCACACTTTCTTTAGCGTGGTTGCAATATTTTTTTCATGCCTAATTCACTAATTCCTAGCTATTTGAGGCAGGGCTTCTTTTCTTGAGTTTTATTTCTCTTTCTTTATCTTTACCTTTTTGTCAATGTGTTGTATAATGAAACCTTGGGTAACGGTAGTCACTACAGTTGAGAAGTCACTTTTCTTTTCGTCCTAATTGTTTCATTACGTCGGAATAGATAGAAAAAGATTGTGTGTGATTGACTAATTGAAATTGAATAACAATATATCGATTTTCCTCAGAAAAAATATGAAATGAATATAATGGATAAAAGCAAAAGCACAAATCTTTTGGGTTTTATATTAAAAGAAAACTGATTAATAACTTAAAACGACGAATTAAACGCAATAAATACCTAATTTATAAACTTGCCTAATGTCCTAATTTACAATTAGAACAATGCAACACTGTTTTCACATTTTTGGCTGTCAACCATGAAAGGTTACAGTCATTAACTCTAGTAAAAGGGTCATCCAACAGACTTCAGCGCAATATACGCACTGAAAAGTTTGCAAAATGGATATACCCACCTTCACTCTGGCATGAAGTGGATATTATTACGAGTTTTAAGAATAAATAAATGTACAAAATATCGGAAATAATCATGGAATACTAAAACGAAAAAAATAAGATGAATTAGCTTTTAAAAAGAAAAATTCATACCTTTCATTTCTATTAGAAAAACCTCATACTATAATGAAAAGACAAGAAACTGCTCGACGTTTTCGTCTACTTCAACATTTACTGGACAAACGTTCTAAGCTCCCAATAAATTAAAAAAGACTCGTTTACATGACAGTTATCAGACCTATTTAGACATACGGAGTTGAGCTTTGGGGCTCTACTAAACTATCCAATTCATCTTGTATCCAATCCGAAAATCCTTCGTAAAATCCTCAATGCTCCTTATTATGTCACAAACAAACTCATCCATCATCATCTTAACATTCCTTATGTTGCTGATTTGGCCCAAACTAGATACCTGTCCTTCCATGACAAGCTCCATACACACTTGAATCCGCCAGTCTCTCAACTTGCTTCCCATACTATTCCTGCAACTCCTCCGAGGCGTCTGAAAAGAAGATGGCTCGAGACATTCTACTATAGAACTTTATTGGAGTGCTACCGATAGGTAGTTTCTCTATAAGTGGTTTTTCTTCATGCCATTTGTTCATATTAGCAAAGTTACTATTTGTAATATTATTAAAGTTGTAAATATCAATAAATTAATCTAAAAAAAATATTAGAAAAAGACGTATCCATGAGTATTTCTCTTACATTGTGAATTTCATAATTATTTGTTTGTAATTTCAACTTAAATTTCTTCAGGACACAGTAAATAAATGTAATGTAAATATCATCAGAAAAATAAAAAATTAAATATATAACAATATTTTACACTTTATTAACAAAGAAAAATCAGCAGCAACGAAAACAAATATCGACACACTAAGAGTGTTCCTGCGAGGGAAATTTAAGATTGTATAAAAATGTTAGCGCAGTTGTGAGGGATTCCCCGCTATTAGATATATCCTCACAAACAAATTCAGCATACCTATCCACTGCTTATCTATTTATACATATATATCCTTAAATAATGGTCCGTTTGAAGGAAAGGCTCACGGAGATACCTCTCCCGTGTTGAAATATTATATATTTGTTTTTTTTTATAATTTTTGTTTAACTGTTTAGATTTGTAAATATTTTTATTTTAAAGAGAAAAGATATGCCTCCGGCCGGGATTCGAATATCTTTTCTCCTTAAAAAAAAACATTTAAAAATCAAAACAGTTGGCCAAAAATTATAAAAAAATATATGTAGTAATATGACGTAAGTCAATAAGATCCTAAAATTAAAGTAATGTTCAATGAACATTCATTCTCGTGTAAACATCGTAAAAAAATGCGAGAACACGGGGACATGGGATCGGATAAGATAAAAGATTTGTCCCCTGCCGGCAGGTGACTCCGGTGGCTCAAATGGTTAGAGCGCTGTCATGGAGAGACAGAGGACAGAGTTCGAATCCTGGCTGGGCATATCTTTTCTCTTTAAAATAAAAATATATAATTATTCATTTTTCGAACTACCGATGTATATAATTACTCATTTTTCGAAAGTACCTCATATATTTCATGTTTCACAAAAGCAATATAATGCCTTTATCAGTTTTTTTACCCTCATCAGTACATCATGAAAGCAAACGTATTATCCTTTCTATATATAATGAATTCAAAACATTTTCCTACTAATAGCAGACAATATAGCATTAAAATTAACTAATACATACACATCCCTCGTTTCCTCATTCAATTGAATAATAAATAATCAAAACAGAAATTAAAATTAAATATACAGAATTTTAAAAAGCGTAAATAAACACTGGCATTTTCTTAAACCCTCAAGTCCCTGGGACCTTTATTTTCTGGTAACTCTTGCCGTCCTATCTCACTTTACCATGCATGGGTAAAATCCTGGAAAAGCTCATCCTGGAATGATTATACACCATCCTGGATGCAAATAACATTATACCAGATCACCAGTTTGGGTTCCGAATATCCCACTCCACTATCAATCAATGTCATCGTGTGGTGGACTTTGTTTCCTCTGCATTGGAACGTAGATTATATTGTTCAGCGGTATTTCTTGACGTGCTTGTGACCAAGCCTGGCACCCAGGATTGCTTTACAAACTCCTCCAATTCCTGCCTTCTACACGTTTTCTCATTATTCAACCCCATCTCACTAACAGGCCGTTCAAAGTAAATAGCAATAATGTATTTTTATTGCGTTTTTCGTAATCTAATGGTGTTTCTAAAGGCAGTATCCTTGGCCCAATCCTCTACACAGTTTATACAGCTGACATCCCAACCCATCCTAATACTATCCTTACGACGTATGCGAACGGCACATGTCTATTATTAATCAGCACGGATCCAGTTATTGCATCCCGTACTCTTCAAACCCATACCATATCAGAAATGGTTTCAAAACTGGGGGATTAATTTTAATTTATTTGAATTCCCACAAAGTGATTTCGTAACCAATGGCTTCCTGTCCTCCTTTATCTTTTAATAACATACCACTGATTCCTGTAGAACAGATCCGGTACTTAGGACTGCACCATGACAATAGATTAACTTGGAATCCGCATACTAGACTGAAATGACAAGAAACAGCACTCCGTTTCAGGCTACTTCAACATTTACTAGACAAACGCTCTAAGCTCTCAATTAATTACAAAAGACTCGTTTACATGACAATCATTGGGTCCATCTGGACTTACGAAATAGAACTTTGGGACTCCACTAAACCATCGCATTCCTCCAGTATTCAATCCTTACAATCCAAAATCCTTCGTAAAGTTCACAATGCTCCGTACTTTGTTATGAACAAAGTAATCCTATGTTGACATTAATGTCCCATTTGTTGCTGATCTGGCTTTAATTCGATATCAACCTTTTCATATCAAACTTCAAACCCACTAGTTTCAAACCTAGCAACCTCTTGAATTCTACTAAGCTGAACTTGCTATTGGAGTACTACCACTGGGTAGTTTCTCTACGGACCATTTCACGTCAATGGATACATTCATTCTATTTCCTTGTAGTATTAATATAATACAGTTGTAAATTACATTGCATAAATTATAAAATAACGAATTTATGGATTATTTTTTTTAATTTTTTAGTTCTTACAATTAAGGAACCCCAATCTCGCAAATCAAAGGTACCATTAGAACTAATGGCCCGATTTTTTGTGAAAAAATACGCGTCCAGTTCGATGATTTAGAGAAAAAAGAAGCTGATATTTTCGAATTTGGTCATGATGAAGTATCCTTCATCGAAAGGGATCACGACACAGCGTCAATTGCTTGGAATATTAATAATTTTAGTTTTGACAAGTATCTTCATTAATAGGTTTTTAATTGTATAAAATCCAAATTAAACATATTGTATATATAAGGAAGAAATAGTTGGGGGGTGCAGTCAATAAAAACACCTTAATACATGTAACTTATTTATTGTGTGCCGACGTTTCGGCTTACCATGTAGGCCATCTTCAGGGCAAATATAGCAAGCGGCGGCGTAAACGATCAACTCAATATTATATTATATTAGAAGTTACAGTCAACCAATTCTTCTCTAACATAAATATACTGTAACTAATTTGTTATATATGCACAAGTTTTAAAATATGTAGTTTTTGATTTTCACTGTTTCCTTCATTGTTAATCTTTTTTTACTGAAATTTAAAAAATACCATACATTCGTTGATTGTGGGAAATGCAAGAAGATTCATATAAGTAATAAAAAACGATAACATAAATTTTTATTTTGTATCTATTAATGCATTTTTAAATAAGGTGGACCGTGGGACCAGGTGTCTGTACTAGCGTAAGAAAAAATTATGTCAGTACTTAAAAAACGTAAATAAAAACTGGCATTTTCTTTAAATATGATGACAAGTACTATAATTTTAATTATATGCTGATATAATTAACATACTTGACACTGGCTGAGAGAGGTTTAGTGGTTCAGGTCTTGGCACGAGGTTCAAAATTTGGAATCTGGAAGCCAAGGCCCGACCCACGCTTTCGTTCCCAGTTCTTCCGTTGAGAGCATCTTCTCCACCTCGTTGAAGCTCCCTGAAACAAATATCATGGTGAAAAGAAATATTTTAGTTAGCTTATGTAACTAAAAAATATAATATCTTTTCGTAAAAACACAACTCCAGTAGTACAGTTAAAAGTCAATTTTTTCTTTAATAAGCCTTTTAACAAATCTTTTGTTGGTTGCAAAATTCTATATTTATATGTCTGGTAGTGTTTACCGAACTTCGGAAAAACAGCTTAGAAAAAATGTCTCGTATCACTTCAATCGTGTTGGTGTGCATTTCGTTTATTTAAAAATATTTACTAAGATTAACTTTATATGATTAAGACATATTTCATTTAATAATCTAAGAATAATATACTAAACTATATCTACTATACAATAAACATTAATAAAATAATGAAAATATATGTAAATTTAAATGTTTTCCTGTTGTCTTCAATATATTTTTTTTATTGTTCAATGCTTAAATCATAGTTGTTTTTTATTTTTTTTTAAACTTGTATATCGTATCATCTGGTAAGGTAAGGTAATTGATTACTGTAATATTTATTTATTGTAGAAAAAATAATTGTCTTGAATTAATGATTCATTATATCATAGTCTATTTTTCAATATTACTATTTTAAATTACAATCAACCATGATTCAACTAGACAAGTAATATTTTATTACTGTTTATAATATTTAATTAGTCAATCATTCACGTGAGTAAATTAAAAACCTTTTCCAGTCATTATTATTTTTCTTTATTCTAAAAAACGTTTCGACAATTCCATGTCATTTTCAATTTACATCATTTTTTTAAAATCTTTCAACACTATTTAATTTTAAAAATATTTTCTAAAAATTTTTTTAATTTAATTTTGTACATTTTCAACCTAAAAAAAAGAAAAATAATAATGACTGGAAAAGGTTTTTAATTTACTCACGTGAATGATTGACTAATAAAGATGCACTCCAGTTACAAAAACAAGATATTTAAAATAAAATATTTAATTAATAAGTTACCTTTTGATAGAAAGATAAAAAACATTTAATTTTTAAAAAGATTAGAGTATGATCTGAAGCGGAACGTTTTTTCTTCAGATTTTTATAGTTTTTTCTCCTTTCTACTTCTCAGCGAGGAGATAGTTTTTTAAGCAAATTGACTCCTATTTTTATGATTTTCATCATTTCACTCCACCTTTTAATATTAATTATTTCTTCATTTTTATTAATCAACTTTTAATCGGTAAAATTGTGTATTTAAGGTTAATGGCAATATTTAAAACTGAATGAATTGGAAAAGAAAAGATATATAATAAAATGAAACAGTATACAAAAATGAAACTATTGAAGTAAACCAAATACAAAAGCAGGTAAATTTAAACTATCATTTTTGAGTTTATTTATTGTAGTTTCTTGATATATTATTTTAATTTACAAACACACACACACACACACACACATATATATACACGTATATATATATATATATATATATATATATACATACACATACACACACAAAATAATGATAATAAAAAGAAAGTCTAAAATTAAAATAATTGCTCACATTCATACCATAATTAAAATGTTTACAATTTGCCTGGGGTCCTCAAACTAAGCTTCCTCCTCAGGACAAATCATGAGGAATGAGGGCAAAGCAGGAGTGCGGGAGGCCGCTGCGCCCATTACCAGCCGCGCCACTGGCATTAAACGCCAATGGGTGCTCGTTAAGGGCGCATGGCATCAGACACAAAGGTCTTGAGTGGAGAACCTGGCCATTGCTAGTACTCAAAATTTTATATTTATTATAGTTTTCTATTCCAATTATTCCAGTTTTGAATATTTTTGTATCTTGTCTATCCAGCCCTCAAGAAGATCTGCAATGTGGGTTTCGTCAAAACGTTGATTTTAGTAAATATTTTAACTATATTTAAGGAATTAATTGTTGTCACCCAACCCAGACTTTTTTCTTCCCCATTCAGTTTCAATATTTCAATAGTTTATTGCGCTTTAAACCAAGTACTTAATCCCATATACTGTAATTTATCGGAATATAATCATTAGCTCTTGGATTAATATTTGTTTTAACAAATAGGACGTGATTTAAATAGACCTAATAGGTTACTGATTAATTATAATACCTATACTATAATACCTGTAGGTAAAGGTATAGGAATTATGGAATAATAAATGATAATTAAACGCTAACGCTAACTTATTATTATTATTATTATTATTAACTGTATTCTAAGAAGAACTTTTGCATTGAGTAGATAAGTAACAATAAAATTAATTTACTTCAAAATAAAATACTTTATTCTCTCCAAGAGAGATGCAGCTTCCAGTAAAGAAACCTGATACAGTAGTGATAAAGTTAGTTCCATCTTTCTTAAGGTTTTATTGGTTTAGGTCGGGAAAGAAACCCTAATCCAACCTGTGATAACAAACATCTGCCGAAAGATAATGCAGTCTTTTCTTGCCTCGGCATTCTTTCGCCACTTTTACGGCAACTGACTTCCTCAGTATCTCAGTGTAAATTATCTAGGTGACTAAAATATGTTAAAAAAAATATCAGTATATTATATATAGATATTTGATAGATATCTATGGAAAAAAATGAAATGAAACTATTTCATTACTAAACAGTAAATGCTCTGATAAATTTTAGTAATCGAGTAATATAAATGATTATTCCATAGAGAATTTATTAACATAAAATTTAGAAATATTTAATTCAGACAAATCCAGAGTACTATTTAAAAAAAAACAAACACAGAAACCCATGAAAAGTCTGGGGTTCGGTACATGGTATAGACTGTATTGTTTCTAGGACAACAGTCAGGGATATGATTTGTCCTAAGATCACGCTCAAACTTCAGATGTTTCCCGCTTATTTTGGGTATCCACATTTTAGAGCCTGGGTGAGCCCCTGGAGGGTCCTGGTTCCTATAGGATCCATCTTCGGCCGCTAACAGATTAAATAAAAGTCTACCAAGGAGAGGGATTTGAATCTAGGATCTTCAGTATGGCAACTGAGGGCTCTACCACTGAGCCACCGCGCTATCTCAAGAGTATTACGAAATGGTTTATAAGTGACCAGTTCTTTTTATTAATTATACAGATCTATTTTTTATGGAATACTGATTCCACTTAATGGTTCATAATCCTATGTCAATATAATTATAAAAATGTAATAGTGATTTTAATAAATAATGAAGAAAATTTCACTTAAAAAGCAAATAAATGTGTATTATCAGCTAATGACATACAGTGATATTATATATAATAGTTAATTCTTTCGATAGTCAATTTCTTCTGAATGGCGTTCGATTTTATTATTCAATAATATGTAGAATAAAATGTAATATCTGCAGCGCAGGGGTGAAATCAGCAGTGAGTAACATAGTTTCGTCTTCGGAGGTGTTTCGAGAATTTAATTTAATTTATTTATTTAATATCTTTTTCTCTTATAACTATCGTATTTTATTTAATGAATCGTACATTCATGTTACATATCATATTCGTGAGCGAATTGAGGAATTTGCAAATTGAGCAAATTGCAAATTGAGCAGTTGCATTAAAAAAATTTACTGTTTAATTTGTAATAGTATTAAATTCCAATTAATTATTGGAGAAAAGCAAATTTTTTTTCAAACTATGTATAGTAGTACTTTAATGGTTTTATTACTACATCATTCCATCTTAGGATGTCGTTCGTTCCCTCGTGAATGTCCTTTAATCTTCTAGTTGGTTTATCTCGCTTTATATATCTTTGAAGTGCAATAGTAGTGGGATAGATAATGAAAGAAATCATATTATTGGATATCTGAGCACTTTTCATCCATTTTTATAACTGAAGGTATAAAAAAAACTAGCTCACAACTTTCATACTTTATGAACACTATAATAATTGCCTGAAGATCCAAATTTCTTTCTTATTGTTAATCTATTTTATTAGGATCGTTTGTAGTGAATACTCTTCTTTACAGTACAAAACAAAACTTATAATAAAAACAAAACAAAGGTTAGTCCTAATATTATATTACTAATTGGTCACATTTATTCATAAACGAATGTGAGTTGACCATATTACACATTCTGGAGTATGGAAACAGTTCTAATAAAATTTTAAAAAAAAATCGGAAAGAAAGACGTTTAATAGAAGAAACGAGGAAGATGTAGGAAAATTGTATTTTTTTTTTATTAGTATAGGAGAGCAAAAACTGAAATGAGATACAAATTACTTGTTAAGAAGTGAGCAGAAAAATTCCTAACAAGAAATCATAAATCCCTAAATTAAAGAAAAGAAACAAAAATACCTCCGACTAAGAAAAAAGTAACGAAATATCTCGACAGTGGTTTTTGTTTCCTTTTTCTATCTTTAGTGACTTGAGGCTTTGTGTTTTGCATCTACGTTAAAATTTCAATTTTTTAAAAATTGTAAATTTAGTTCAGCTGCTATGTAGTGTTATTTTTCATTTCTAAAACTATAATCTTTTATGTATGAGATGAAAATAGTTGACTGGATGATCTAATGTAAAGGAGATAGTTGGGGGGTGCAGTCAATAAGTACACAGAATAAGTGATGAACTTATATTATGTGCCGACGTTTCGACCTACAGTGTAGGTCATCTTCAGGGCGATTATGGATAGCGTGGCCGTTGGTACCTGCTATTAATAGTACCTGCTAGCCGTTAAATCCAACGGCCACGCTATCCATAATCGCCCTGAAGATGACCTACACTGTAGGTCGAAACGTCGGCACTTAATATAAGTTCATCACTTATTCTGTGTACTTATTGACTGCACCCCCCAACTATCTCCTTTACATATAATCTTTTATATTTTATATCCTATATCTTACTCCTATAATTCTGTTATAGTTTACTTATCTCTGGGTAGAATAATAGAGAGTTATTTTTTAATTATGAGGCTTGATAAAACACGGTGATCGGTAAAAGATTCTACATTGTTTAAGTGTATTTTTATTATGATGATCAACCTTAAACCACCGCTAACTTAATTGATACTAAAAGGTAATAAAAGTGTTTGTAACTTCTGGTTTAAGGTTAAACTTTATAACTAAAAAAATATCAAATAGTGTATTAGAAGGATCTATTTGATTAGTTATCTTGTTTCACGACCGAACGCCTCATATATACAAGATAGGTGTGAATAGAAATAGGGCTATACATGCTTGAACTTAGAAAGGGTTCAGGCAGGCCCTTTGTTGGAGGGATATAGGATATATATGTTTTAACAGTTACCCGTGCAGAACAGATCTGCTCTCTGCTCTCGCAACTCCATCTGAACAATCTAATACTTCAGCATTCCAAGCTAGTTGATGTAGATGACTATAATTGAGTCAAACAATCGGAGTTGAGCTTTGGAATTCTCCTCTACCTTTAATATCTCCCACATTCAATCACTACAATGGGACATACTATAGTTCGTGTTTTTTCTCTCCCATATGACACTTATGGACAGAAAAATATACAAATGCTATCAGTTTGGCATTTTGTGGTTTTCTTGTTTTCAAAAAACAGAACATAACTTTTACCACTGCAACCAATGAAGGGTCTTTTACGTGGTAGGGACTGTTCTGTTCCTAGAGCAACGGTTGGGCAGGAAGGTGATTTGTCCAAGATCACGCTATCAAAAGTTGATTTATCTAGCAGGGATTATTAATTAATCACTATAATCCCCAAGATAGCAAAAATAAAGTGGTTTTAAAATTTCCCCCAATAATTTTTTTACAAATATTTGTGATACCTAGTGATAACTGTCAGTTTTGAGATTAGAGTTGTTTTCTTTCTCAAATGAAACGAATTTTCATAATTATATTTATTACAATTCGGCCTCCATGTTTCATTCTCTCCCTGCTTTGTACGTATAGAGTCAGCGGCCTTCTGCTGGTACAGAGAACCCGCCTTCAGCGGACTCATAGTATGTATTTAGTTAAAATACCTCCGGGTAGGAAAAGTAATCATAATTATTTTCATATATATATATATTGTATACATTTTTTTTAATATGAATAAATGTTGATTTGAAAAAAACAACATATGTTTTACGGTGAAGTTATTAAAAAACGTGAAGTTTATAACGGAAATAATTTTTGAGAGAAACCAATTACGAAATTTATAAGAGCTTTAATACCAGAAACCAGGCATTAGAAATAATAACTGATGATTTCAATATTCTTGAATTGTAACATCCATATCCAGCTGCTTATTAAGAAGAAAATAATTTAAAAATCAAATCTACTGGTACCTGTCCGCTGGGTTTTGCCCTTCGTACATCTCATGTCATTTTCTTGTTATTTAACTGGTATGAAATCTGCTAATTGTCAATCTATTTTAATTTAAAGGTGTGGGTAAATATATATAAAAATAAATAAAAATAAAATATAACATATTGAAGACAACTGAACCACGGCTTGTGGTATTTATAGATTCCGGGACCATATGCTTTGCAATAGCACGTATGTTTTTTTTAAAAGAGGACCTTAACGAATGGGAGTGAATCAGGTGTAGATATACTAGTTCAAAGGACAGAGCATGAAAGGACCAAAAGAGGACGAGCACACTCAAGGGCTGATCCAGTGATAGTTTTTGAGGGGGGTCGGACTGTTAGGATTGGGAATCCCCCACCTCCAATAAATGTTATATAACAGTATTGCAGTTATTTCAATATAAATGACAATCTAATAACATTAAGACTGCACGAAAGAAACTAAAGTAAACAGAATAAAAAATATTTCATTTTAATTATAATTTGTTTTATTTGAAAAATGTGATTTTTAAAATATGCTCTCGGTTAATAAATTAAAATTAATTATGAGTAAAACATTTCTTACATAATTGTTTTATTTATCGTATTTATTACTTTTATAACAGAAAATGTTCAAATTGCTTGTTTAAAAAAATAACCAAATAAATTTAAAAGAGATTTTTGTAAAATTCATGTTTGTACAGTCATTGAGTACAATCTATTGTCTTTTCATCTCCAAGCCCCGGCAAATAACATGACCGATTGAACATGCACTTAGCATTCCCACTGTTTTAGTGTTGAATGTTACTAAAAACTGAGTAGGTGTTGTAATCATATATATATATGATAATCAGCTAATTTGACTATTATTCAATAAATGGTAAGTTGTATGGGAACTTTTGGTATTGGACCAAGATTAAAATCTGGTTCCTGATGATGAATAAAGGTTGCTTCGTTATAATTTTACTTCCGGTCATAGAAAAACTTATTTGTTGAAATATGAGTTCCACGGATGACTCCTCTAGACATTATGCCTTAACCGAAAAAAGAAAAGTATATCACGTTTTATTTTATTTTATGTAAACTATAAAGTTCGAACTGTATATTGTAATTCTATGTACTAATGGAATCTCAAAAGGATTTAAGCACTAAAAAAAAAATAAGGAAAATAATAATAAAGAGACTATTTGTCAAAGACGATAAAGATGGAGGAAACCTCAATTTCTAACAAAGAACTGTCCTTTCTTCGGAGGACCTAACATAATGGCATTGTAGGAAAAATGGAAAAGCCTACAAAGAAGCGAAGCTGGTCTTGCTCCTTTCTCTGCCTCAACTATAAGAATTCAACGTTTCGAATACAATAAATAATAAAACAAAAACACAATCTAAAAATAAAAGCATGCAGTACTCTGATTAAGTAGCATCAAACAAACATTTCAAAGTCAATTACAACAAGTAAAAAAAACAAATCATTATCTAAAAAAAATGTGAAACAAAGTTTTCAAAATCCATGCGATGATAGTTTTAATTGAAAATTTACTTTTGATCAACCTAACTCCTTATAATAGCACAATTTTCATAGTATACATCTAAGTAGGACATTCAGATCGTACTGAATTATAAGTATTTTATATGTTTTAAATGATAACATTAAACTCTACTATTTTGAGCTCATATCTTTTAAATTATATATAAATATAATATAAATTTTTTTTTTATTCAAAAATAAATATCACATCTGGTTTTGTATTACATTTTAAATTTTTAACTTCTAATTTTTTATACTATGTTATCCCGAGTAAATTTAAATTTAGTTTACTGAATGTGTTCTACGAAACATTAAACATTAGGTTTAATCCTGGAATATTGAAACTCGGTGAAATTCTATCCAAACTAATTGAATATGAAATATATTCCGTAAATACAAAGTATATATTTAAAAAAAAAAATTAAATTAGAAATATGTATCGTCTTCAATGTGAATCAATATATTTGTTTGATCATTTCACTTTTATGCTGCTATGGCTAATCGGACGACGCTTTGGCTTTCCAGGTTTAATTAGGGTAGGGATTTTTAATGAGTATTTGCATTGTACAGGCTTGGGATCCCCTTTTAACGTACCTTCTGAAGGACGGTATAACCAACGATTTTTTCCTACCTTTAAAAAAATCCTAGTGCCACCTGCCGAGATATGAACGAATCGGTGATCTTGGACTTAGTAGGTTATTATGCTGACCATTAGACCTTCGCCCCCTTAATACATTTTTTTTAAGTTGTACTTCTATTTCTGAGAATAATATTATCCAAGTTGTAATCAAGTAATGATAATATGATAATATCGTGTTATCATGAGATTAATTCATCCATTTTCCGTGGTAGAAAAAGTCAGAGAACTTTTACCAAAACAATTATTGTAATAACAGATCTTAGACTCCCAAAGGGTATTATTACAGCAATCGTTTCCCAGAGAATCACGGATGTAGGACCCTAACTTGTCATTCGACAGAAAATTATCGAAATAAATAAAATATTGCATACTTCCATTTAGTCGTATATTCGAATAAGAGTAATATTAAATTATAATTAAGGCACTTTAGTCTTTAACTACGATTACTTAAGAAATAGTACTTCTCTTCCATCTGTACTCCAAAGTAAATAAATTGGATTTTATTTCGTTCTTCGTTTTTTATCAGACCCTACTTAGGGCTAGAAGAGCTCAAGTTGGTAAGACCTGCATATCAGTGTCGAAAGTTTTTATCCCAGTGACAGATTCTTCTTGCTCGTGGCATTCCACTAACTGAAGGCAATCAGCATATTTTCTCCAGCGGATTTTCAATAACTCTCCCTTTAATTCTATTTGCCGAATTCAGTTTGTAGGAGTCTTTGAAACCTCTTGAAGAGTTCGGGGATTGAAGTCTTTTTGTTCAATAATTTATACTTTTTGCCAGACTTATTCAATTTTAGAATACTTTCTTATTGAAATATCCTTTTAATTCATCCTTTTTCTACTAATTTAAGTATACTTTTAGTTATATTACTTGAAACCTTTAAAAGATGATATGGGCGTTATATGCCGGCGCAAGGGAACGTGCCCCCTGTGCTAAAGACGATATATGCGGGTCCTGCATCACACACGCCCTTAGTGCTAAAGATATATGCTGTCGCACTGCTTTTCTATCTATTTGCTAAAGCCGAGTATAGACGACGTGACCTTTATTCAATCTTATTCATATATCCTTCATGTACCGTTTGCTTGGCTATCGGTGGCTACCTGCTCCGGTCAGGTAATCAATCTCATTCTTTGTTTTGCTCTTTTTGTGAAACAATCCTCCGTTCAACTGCCTTTAGTATTGATTTATTTTCTATAAATTTTATTTTGTAGTAGTTCTTTGCCTCGTTTTTTTTTTAAATGGAGAATGGAAACAGAAAGGAGGATGGAAACAATGAAATACGTTAACCGTCAGTAGTAAAGGGGCGTAACGAAGGGTAGAATGCAGGTAAAAAGCATGTAGCACAGGCCAGTGTAGTCGGGTAGTCCGCTTAGCGCTGTGGTTGACGTAAAGCTCTTCACTCGTAGCAGTTAAAGGGTTAAGTATACTTACTTCTTACCACATACCGCTCCTTCAAGAGAACAACGACGCAACTCAAAATTTTTGTTAAGCCTTCAGCAGCAATCTTATTGGTTGAAGGATTTTAATTCCGGAACGTTATGTTTGATATTCCATTCACAACATTTTTTTTAATAAAGTCACATTTTTAGTTGTGTCATGTTTGAACTTGAAGTTTTATGGGAATAATGACAGAAGTTAAAATAAAAAAAATAAGTTTTTAAACATTTTCTAATGGTTAATGAAAGAATTTCAATGCCATCATCGAAATAAGAACCAATGCCCACATTTTTATTTTTTTTTCAACTCACATGAATCTTTCGAATTCCCAAATACTTACCTTTCAATAATTCCCGTGATGGTGATCATTATTAAATATTTTTATTTTGAAGAGAAAAGATTTCTACAGGCCAGAATCGAACCGAGGGCCGGGTCGCCCGCACCCACGTCTCTAGCGCGATGCTCTAACCAACTGAGCTAATCTGGCTCATAACACGGCCAGGCAAATCCATTCTTTTCACCGATCCTAAATCCCCGTGTTCTTGCAATTTTTGCAATTTTAACATCATAAGAATAATAAACATAAAATAAATTATAATATGAAATTGATGAAAGTCAAAGATAACTTGTTTTTGTTCATTTAACCTTACTTTTTTCTGCTACGGCTAATCGGACGATGCTACTCCAGGTTTAATTAGAATAAAGTTTTTAACGAGTACCTGACATCGTACAGGCTCGGAACCCCCGTTTAACGTCCCTTCCGAATGACGGAGTAACTAAGGATTTTTTTACTCTCTTTAAAAATCATGTAAGTCAATGAGATCCTAATTAAAGTAATGTTCAATGAACATTCTTCCCCTTGTATACATCGCAAAAATTTTGAGAACACAGGGATATAGGATCGGTGAAGAGAATGGATTTGTCTGGCCGTGTTACTAGCCAGGTTAGAAAAGTTACCAAGAACAGGGATGCGAAACCGTGGCCTTCGGCATGGCAACTCAGCGGTCTTTATATTTATATATATATATATATATATATATATATATATATATATATATATATATAATACAGACATTTTATTGAGGGTTAATAATAATTCATTGGTCATTATACGGTAAATAATTACAATGATTCATAGCAGTTCATTCTGGATAATTAAAAATAATGAATTATGATTCAATTTATATTTATTGGAAGGAGTAGAGTGGCTCAGTGGATGAACTAAGTCCTGTGTAGGCGATTCAAAGCGAACGCAAAGCAGTGAACGCGCTAATTCAACACAAAGCGGTCGGCGAGGCGGCTGTGTCCGTCGGTAACCAGACCGGGTCATAATAATTATTATTCCTTTCATACCATAAAATACGACCTTCTTGGATAGCATTGATTAAAATTTCTATTTCCGATATTATAACAAAAAAACAATTAATAATATAAATATAACATCACGGCACCGTATCAAGTTCGCGAATATATCAAGCCAATTGTTCGCATTCGCTTTGCTTCGCGTCGCGGCGACGTGCAGTCGGTCACGTAGGACTCTTCTGTAAATTTCAACTGTTTGTTTTTTTCAAACAAGATCGCTCACGTAGGACGTCCCCTTATTTCATATGCTAACGGCCTGAAGTAGATCCTGTAGGATTCAAATGGTGTTCACCCAGCCGCTATAAAGTGGGTACGTACATTAAGGGGTAAAAACTGGCGGTTGAGCGTGTTCTGGCATATATCACCTTCCAGCATAACTGTTGTCCCAGAAACAATACTGTCTCTACCATGTAATGAACCCTATATTGTGGGTTATAGTGGTATTTTTTATTGGTCATAAAACACAATGAAAATGTACCATTATTACATCCTTCTCAATATTTACTTCTAGCTTTTTTTATACGATAAAATCTAATAATTACTAAATGAGAGATGGGTTTCCTAATTCACAATGGCGGAATTAACATATAATTTCAGAGATGAGCGATTTCAACAACATTCGTGGCGTAAAACATTTAATTAAAGGCTTTTGAAGTTATCTGTACATTAAAGACTGTCTCATCAAACACCTTATTTACCAAGCTTCATCAGCATTTAGGGAGAGAGGGAACATGTACCGACTCCCTTTGATGAACCTATTTGCATTTTACAGAGCAAAATTTTGTAAATTAATAGCCATTTATTCTCGGTCGATTCCTTTCTTCTTGTTAAAAAATAACTTTAAAATAAAATTTAATCAACATTAATTGTTGCTTTTTCACCAACCATTTCTGAATAGTTTTATAATAATGAATCCTTTATTTTTTCCTTTATAGCTCATACATAAATAAAGCAAAGTCTAAAATTCAAAAAAACTTTAGCGA
The DNA here is from genome assembly GCA_037127475.1 of Arma custos. Classification (NCBI taxonomy): domain Eukaryota; kingdom Metazoa; phylum Arthropoda; class Insecta; order Hemiptera; family Pentatomidae; genus Arma; species Arma custos. The sequence goes on from CM073764.1 coordinate 93,951,004, forward strand.
ATCAAACTCTCAGTAAAATAAAAGTATATTTAAAATAATCAGAGCATAAACTGTGGAAATATTCTGAACTTTGTTTTAATGATGCATACTGTAAATATTTGGGTTTGTTTTCTGAAGCTAGATATTTGTTATTTTTATTAAAACGTTCTTTAGACTGTTCTGCTTAGTTATCAGTTTCAAGACCATTTGAGGCATTGAGGGCCATAAGCGGAATACACAAAATTTCGAAAGTTAACTTATTCACATTTTTCGTCATTTCAATCAAGAAATGCTACATGCTTCCGAAACTAGACAGAACTAAACTAAAACCATGAGAAATAAAGCGGCAAAATGTCTTGTCAGACAAAATTTCTTAACAAAATTTGCGAAAATTGTAAATTTTTGGAGCTACTCGCTTTTGATCCTGAATGCCTCATATTTCAATCAAATAGTCTTAATTATTAGTACGCCCATTAATTTTGTGGTAAATCCGAAGGAGCTATCTACAGGAAAAATTATTCTAGAAGGCGGGCAAGTGCTAAATAGATCATTTCCTGAAGATCATGTAATCAACGAAAATAATTAAAATGTATTTCACATTTTCGTTTTCCTTTTGTTTTTTACATAAATGTAGGATTTGAAATTGAATACATTTATTTAAAAATCAGATGTGGTACGCGTCTCACACGATTTTCAACTTAAATTCCAGTTAATGTTTCGTGAAATTGCACAACAGGAGAATTGATATAGTATAATGCAAAGAGAATTTAAAACTTTCAGATAGAATAACATATTCATTTAAAACAATTAATAACCAACAACCGCCAAATTTTTGTACCTATTCCAACACGAGATTTAACTCTCATCAATAAACCGAGACATGCTCAATACTGTTTTCAATCTCGTGAAGTATTTCTCTTTTCCCCTCTTTGTTAAAAACTAAAATCTATTTTTAATTATTTTACTCCAATCAGACAGAACTAGTGAGCCCCATCACTGGATCCCCCACTCGTTCCATTTAATTAATGTTCAGAAAATCCTTCAGACAATCCTCTCTTAAAATGCACCTGGTGCAGTAAAAGAGATACAATGTATCATTAGTAATATTAATATGTTATTTTTCAAATATTAATAACAACTAAAGGGGTTAAGACATTAAAAAAATTATTTTAAATAACTAAAACATCTAAGAATATTATATATGAAGTAATTTTGGCTACAGCTCTGACAGAGTGCCAGGAAGAATAAAACCTAGCTTACCTACACCTAGGTTAAAGACATAAATTGTATATATTCACAACTGGTTTCGTGAGATCGTTAAGATTTATTATATAAATATTAAAACATGTGAAATCACTCGTATAAAGGGCCGTTTATAGTAGGCCGATTTTAGAGAAAAACTATTGCAACATGCCAAGCATAAATGACTGTTAATTATATAAATTCGTTTCATCTCAAATGCGGTCCTTCTCCAAAATAGAGTTCTTCTCCCGACATACGAGTAACAACAAAAATAGATTCGCCAACACATACATGATTTGTTAGACCCAGGAGTTTTAAACTCTCTATTGTCCATCGTAAGCTGAGGGTCGAACTTCTTCACGATCGTAATATTAGACCTTACTATACATTTTCAATCGGTGAGCGAAACAACTTATTTTTCAATAAGCTAGTTTCGAAGTTACTTCGGCAAAACTTGATAGAAGAGAAATCAAGTTGTATAATCGGATATTTTAATGGGGGGGGGGGGAGAAACCTGGTTTTACCCAAATACCGAGCAATATAAATTTGTTGATTTCAGCAGTTGAAAGATCCAAATTAATCAACAAAACGGAACTGATTTAGTTACAACTCTTTATAGTAAACTCCGGTGCCGGAATTGATTAGAATTCATGATTGGAAAATCTTCTCTAGCAATGTGAGTTTGGTTTTAACGGAATGATCTCACATCATTGATTCAGTCCCGATCTCATAAAACATTCATATACTTTAAGATTTTCGATTTCAAATTCCCTTAAGTTTTATTTTTTTCCCTTATCTCTTTTTAAAAACCATGGCCTTGGTCATAATCATTTATTACTATTATTTAGTCTATATCGTAGTTTTAATCAAATAAGATTATTACTTAAGTACTCTTGATTTTTCTATCTTTTTTAAATAATAATAATACAGATTTTATTTATTCTGGGACAAATCCCCTTAGAATAACAATAATGTAAATAGGAATAATGTAAAAACTAAAATGTCTTAGAGTAAAATATATGACGTTTCATTAATAATTAAAATTAAATTAATAAATGAGAAATAAATAAAAAATATATAATATGACTCAATTTATATTTATTGGATGGAGCGGAGAGGCTCAGTGGCTGAGCGCTGAGTCGCCGTTCAAAGGGTCCTGTGCAGACTAACCCTACGTCCTGTGTAGGCGATTCAAAGCGAACGCAAAGCGGTGGACGCGCTAACTCAACACGAAGCGGTCGGCGAGGCGGCTCTGTCCGTCAGTAACCAGACCGAATATATATCAAAGTACATGAAATACATCATTCATCCATCTTTTAGAAAACTTTAATCTCAAAACTGAACATTTCCAATTTTGGGGGGATTTTAAGGAAATTGGGTGATTGAATAAACGGGATTTAAAGGTTGAATGATTATTAGGATGACGAATGGAAGAAGATATAGAGTTCCAGAAAGATGAGGATCGGATAAGGAAAGCTCTGTCAAAAGCTGCTGTTCGGTGGGATGCTGTTTATAGATCTGAAAGCCCAGAAGGGATGTTAAGATAGTGGACTGTGGTTTTGAATTGAAGGAGATCGAAAATGTATGATGGTCGGTGGGATTGGAAAACTTAGTAAAGATAGGAAGCTAGGAAATACTTAAGGCGGTAGGAAGGTTAAAGCCTCTTCAACTCTTCGTAATATCGTGTGACCGGGGCTCTCAACAACATCTCTCGTGATCCCAAAGATGAAGCGAATGAAGCAATTAAAGAACCATTTTAATTTTGCATCGAGATCCCCCAGAGATGCCCCTATACACCGTACAGCAGAAGTCGAAATTAGGGAAAATTAAGGAAGTAACTAGGAGTCTACGGGTTTCAAAAGCGAACAGATGACGAAGATAATTCAGACGCTTTAAGGTGGAGAAGGTAAGACGGGAAATTTCAGAGATGTGGTTTTTCCAAGAGAGGGTTTGGTCAAAAATAATTCCAAGGTTTTTGACGGTTGGGTAGAATTTGATAGGATTATTGTTTATAAAGAGGATTGGACTATGGGGAATAGTTTAAAGGAAGTAGTTTGACCCTATTAATTTGCCTTGGATTTGTCCACGTTCAACTTTAGCTTATTATCCATTGCCCATTGACTTATTCGATTCAGATCATATTGGAGTTTGCCCGTGGTTAGTAATAGATTGGAAGTGAAAAAGGATAGGTATATTTGAAAATCATCAGTATACACATGGTGCTGGGGGTGTTGGATAAGATGTGGAAGGTAGTTTATGTAAATGGTAAACAGGATGGGGGATAGTGATGAACCCTGTGGGACACTACAGGGCAGAGGAGACAGAGTTATGGATGGAATTCGACCAGGGACGAGAACATATTGGAAGCGATCTGAGAGGAAAGACTTGAACCACCCCATATTGATACAGATAAGCTCCAGAGCTTGGAGAGGAGAATGTTGTGGTCTACTATACCAAAGGTTTTGGAAAAATCTAGGATAAGAATATTTAACTTTTGTTGCTCAATGGCGGGATGGAGATCATAGGTTATTCTGAAGAGAACGAATTGAGTTGAGTAACCTGGTCGAAAGCCGGATTGGAGAGGATTAATGAGGGAAAAGAAAGTTTGAAATTACTTAATTATTTTCTTCCTTTGCTTCATTAGTTAGTTTAATATAAAATAAATTATCAAATAGTTTACAATGCTATATAATAACAACATGTCCAACCATTGTTCCGATTCCTATCTATCCTTCTTATATGAAGCCAGGAAAAGATATGATAGTATGTAATAATAAGTCCCAGTGAACCCGAATGCACGAGCTTGATACCACCAATTTTCGTTTAAAAACACCTGTCGATGGACTGCCACCCAAATTCAAATCCATTATATCATCCTGGTCATATCGCTATCTTCCCACCTACACATCGGTCTACCCCTCGAACGTTTACCGACTAGTAATGCTTATTATTTTTTAAGGAATTCGATTGTTATTAAACTACTCGCTACTTTCCAAGCCCGTTTTAACCTTCGCAAAGCTATTGATTTAACTATATTAACTGGTTGCATATTCTGAAATTCCACGTTCTGTAATCTCCTATATTCTTCAGTGGACGATTATAATGCCATAGAACATGATCTTAAGCCGCGTGGTATGTTTTTGTACAGACATTAATTTTATAGATTCACTAGTGTTGTACAATCTGGTACAAGTACAGTGGCTAATTGCCCTAGATCCATGGATTATGGCTGGTAGGAGTCAGAAGGCGAAAGCGGGCCTATATATCTTTCTCAAAGCAGACAGTCCGTAGACCAAACCTTCAGGCTACTATTGACAGCTTGCAAAACCGCATCGCGATTCCCGATGGCAGTACACGGAGTAAGATCATCACTCTAACACCTGGTCTATGTGAGTTGCCTCCAGCTGACGGGTCTTATATTCCCGTGGGGGGATAATCATATGCCAATTTCCGATCATCATAGTTTTTCCTTTGCGGGTCGCTGTGGGAGAAATAATAATTATATAATTAAATATTGTATAAATATTAATTGTAATATTATACATAACAAAGATCATAAATGACGTTCAATGTTCAACAGGAGATGAACGAACTAACGACTCATAGACAATTCAAATTAGAGGTTCTAATGATATACGAACGAAATGACTGACGCTCTATAATACGCTTTGAAGTCCAGTGTACTCAAACCACAATAGTCTCACATGTCGATTTCAGATGAGGATGTCTGTCACTAGCAGGATTTCTAATTGAACAGCCGTAGTGAATAGGCCACCCAATGTGAATGCTCTGGTCAATGGACCGACAAGAATCACTGGCAAACCTAATTTTATATAAAAAATAAATAAATAAAAAACCTATACCGATGTAAAGGAAAAAACAAAGTATTGAGAGGGCTTCAACTTTGTTTTTAGCCTCTAAAACACTACATGTGTTTTTATAATATTGATAATAATAAATTGTAATAAAATAGTTTTAAATTCTCTTATGGACAGTAAAAAAATTCATGAAGCAATTAATACAGATAGCTTGAGCTTAAACATTTTACTATGTATTTAAATAATAATAAAATCACTGACTATATCAAAGAAACTTTTCATATTTTTTCTTTACTTGCTGAATTCATAAAACCTTGGTGTTAAAAACATAAAATATCTGCTAAATGTAAAACAAGTTTTTAAAAAAATTTAATATACAATATTTATTTGTGTTGGGAATCCGAAACAACCAGTACCGCTGGACTCAGTGTATGGTAGAGAATATACTGTTCATAGAACAATGCTCGTGCAGGGAAATGATTTGTACGAGATCACGAACGCATGTTTTACTCCCAATTAGGAATTCCTACTTTATCGAGGCTGAGTGAGCCCAATTAGGGTCCATCCGTGGCTGTTAACAGATTAAATAATTTAGGCGCTTAAGTCGAATTTGAACCCAAAATATTCAGCATTGCGACTCACTCAGCAAGCACTCTTCACACTGAGTTACTACACACATCATTTGTAATGCAATCATTCCATAATGTAATTATTCTCTAAAAAAAAATGGTTGTTACAAAGAATAATCAAATTTAAGTTAGCTACTCACGTTAAATCGGTTCTGAGGAGGTTAACAAAAAAAAACAGATTTTTATAATTTATTTTATTGTTATATGATAATGATATAGTCCCATGATAATATACTGATAATATACATAATGATATACTGTCCCACCTGTCCGTGGTGGTGCTTTAACCATCTAAGCCATCCTGGTTCGCTTCTCGGTCAGTCACCACGGAGCACCTCCACGGACAGGTGGGAGACCCGGGTTCGAGTTCCGGTCCTGGTCACATATTTTCTTTTCAAATAATATTAATAAAAAGATTTTTATGTTGAAAATTTTTCGTAGATGGATATCCTTAACTTTAATGGTATCAAATTTTAGTAACTTTTTTTTTCCAAAAGATCACATCACAGATTTGGCAATTTACATTATTTCCCGACTTATGATGGTTTTCAAGCTCAAATGAAGCATACATTTTTGTATTTAGTTTCTGTAAAACCGCCAAGATACACATATTTATTACGATAATCATATTTAAATATTGGTAAAATTATTACAATCGGAGCAATATATATTATAACAGTTTTTAGATAATATTAAAAAAGTCCACGTTTTTGTTTCAAAAAAATTGATTATATCTTATACTATAATTTTCAAATATTTTATTTTCAGAAACCATAGACTCACAAAATCTTTTTAGCACATACAATAAAGGGAAAGAAAAAAAAACAAACCAAAACTGCTTAGACTACAACAAGAACAAAAATAAATTAAATTTTCATGATGAAAATTCATAAAAACATTTTAGCGAGATGAGGGTCCAGTTTAGGCACTAAACTGTCAAAACATAAACAAGGAAATCAAATGAAACTTAACTAAACTCAGAAATCCTTTGCTTTTTAAGTGGGTTGAAAGAAATGAAAAACTAGGGCTGATCTAAAATAAATCTTTCAACTGTAGAAAGCTTTTAACAAATATTCATTTTTATTTTTAAAATAAAGAAAATACTCCTTAATTAGTTTATACTGTTGAATAAATTACTGTTACAATCATTATTAATTATTCGGAATTTCTTTTATAGAAATTTTTAGATATTAGCTTATTGGAAAAGTACAGCGAGATAAATTTATAACTATAACTGCCCAAATATAACTTCAGTATTTATCCCTGGCGAAATGATTCATATGGTGTGGGATGGGAATGCCTGGAATGGAAAGAGGTGTTTTTCGAAGCTTGCATAAAAGCCATCGAAATCGGTATTTATGGTCAGTTATCTGCGGTGTTCATTTGTCACGAGCAATAACTTCTATTTCATTCTGTTTTGTAACCCTACTCTATGCAGCAAAACTGCACTGGTTACTCGAGTTTGTGCTGTTCTTTAGGCAGTATTATTTCATACCATTATCATACCAAACTTCGAAAATTAAAGAAAAAATAATAAAATGTTGTTTATGTTTGTTTATTTATTTAGATGGAGTCTTTCTTAGTCAATCATTCAAGTGAGTAAATTAAAACCTTTTTCCAGTCATATATTATTTTTTAGATGGAGTCTTTTGAAGTATTGCCAATGCAGGTATAATTATGATAGGGTCTTAACGAGTACTTGGCCCCATTTTACATTCCTTCCAAACGATGGCACAACCAAGGATGTCAAATAATAAATATACTACTAATTATTTATATGAATTACTTACAATGAATAAACTACAGAATCCTCAGCTTATCATGTATTCATTTATAGGTCGTTATCCTTAAGATTGTAACTTAATTTAAAGAAAAATACACATAAGTAAATAAAACTGAGACATTTTTTTGCTACTTCCGAGTTTACTATTCCTTAAAAAATAATTAAAAATCTCAGGAATTGTGATTTAGCTGTTATCCGCCCTTGTTTGTAACGTGAACACAGATAATTCTGATACCAATAATATCTATCTAATTTCAATTTCCATTAATAAATATATATATATATATATATATATATATATATATATATATATATATTAATGGAAATTGAAATATACAGAATGTAATAGTAAAATATTTATTCTAGCCCAGGTTTCATTTCTTATAGAAACGTTTCGAACATTCTACCAAATTATCACCATTTATTCTTCTAGTCAAAATCCATTTGGTGATCTCTTCCCCATAATTTTATCGTAGCAATTATTCCAAACTTATGGAATTTATTTCAAGTATTTCACAGCTCCCTTTTCCAAAGACAGCGTTGTTATCCTGTTCGTTTTAAGTAGACAATCACAATATTATTAATACAAAAACACCCGATTAAATTTAATAGACAATAAAAAAATAAGACCAACACACTAAAAAATAATACGGAATCAATTTAATAGCGCACATAAGAAAACTCAAATGAAACGAGTCATAAGAGTTACGTCAGTTAAGGAGGTAGGTTTAATGCAGACTGGTATACAAGTACCAAATTTTCAATTACAATAAAACTTGTCTTGCTCCTTACATTCATAAATAATAACTAAAATATAAAAAAAAAAAACAATAGCTTTAACAAATTTGCACATATTTACATAACTGCAGAAGATTGATGTTTTAGGAAGATGGAAAAATAATTGATTTTTTTAATGAGATGATTTACTAATGAAGGTAGGTAAGGAATTGCATAACGAGTTAGTATGACCAAAAACTATTGTTTTTAACTAAAGTAGTTTTGTGAGTAGGGATACATAGAGTTAAATTATATTCGGTGCAAATGATCTGCTATTAAGAGAATATACTGAGAAACAAGGAATAGACAAATGTGGATGTATTGAGGCTTTTTCGAGAATCGACGACACTTATAAGTTATTACAGCCGGAAAATATGATTCAACATACCAACTGGATGCATAGATTCATTAGTCTTTTCAGTTTCATCTCATGCATAGCGCGCGTTCTTCCTAAGCAATTAAAGTGCCTCACTCAACCATACTCGAAATGGAAGGAAGGAGAAAACTAGAGGCCGGGTATCGAATATTATAGAGTCACGGCATCTTAGGACCTGTTTGAAGCAGCCAGTAGATTTTAGGAAAGTAACCCAAAAAAGAATATTGTCATACATATTGAAGCATTGGTTTAAGACATAAAAACAACGCTGACATCATGTTTGAGTGTATATATTAATTTAACACTAATTCAGTTGGAAGCTTATCCTACACGCTTTGACGAAAATAGAAGCATAATTATTAATTTTTGCTGTTGAGTTTTAAGGCCTTTTAAGAAACAAGCTCATTCGTTCCTATAAAATTGAAACTCAAGCTATTACTAAAAAAGAAATTACATAATGTAAATAAAAGTCTAAAGCACCTTTTCAATTTTACATGTTTTTATATTGAACTCAAGAAGCCTTATCTGAGAATGAACTTTATTCATCTTGATATTGCAAATATCTTGACCAATTACCAACAAAATGGACACGAACTCCTTATATAATTAAGAGACACTGAGCCTCTTAGCGAAAACGCTGCTCCTTGAATCAAGTTTCCCATTACATCTTCTACTAAACTTAAGTGAGTATTTATTAAAAAAAAACATATTTGATTCTGTCAATAGCAACCCAATTATTAAGGGAGTTAAACCATATGATTAACTATCTTTTTTTAATTTAGATTAAAAAAAAAACTGGTTTAGTCTGAAACTATTTTGGAATGTGAAAAAGACATCATTAAATAGTATTTTATCATTTATAATTAATTATTTGGGAGGGGCTAGCTCAGTGGTAAAACGCGATTTGTAGTGCCCATGGAATAATTAATCCAGCTGTGACAAAAAAATTATTTATCTGCTAACAGCTACAGATGGATCCAATTGGATATGGAGACACTCCCATTCACCCAGCCTCTGTAAAGTTAGTACCCTTAATTGAGGAATAAAGCCAGGCGGTTGAGTGTGGCATAGGACAAATCGCTTCCCTACACAGCCGTTAACTTTGAAACAGTACAGACTCTATCATGAACTGAACCCAAAACTTGTTGTGGTACATTAAAAAAACTTGATTATTGTATAAAATAAATTAACTTACTTATCACCAACAGTTGAAGAAGGGATCGTTTTGAAGAAGGTTTTTCCCTCTATTTACCATCTAAAGTCTAGTGATTCGAAAAAAAAAAATTTCAAATTCTGATAACGGAAAATAACGAAATAACAATTATGAAGTAATATAAATAAATATATACGTTCTAACCTTATTCTTACCTTGCTTATTTGCTCATACAGAAACAATCTATTGTGAGGATATGGAGGGAGGAGATTTCCTAAACTGGCGTAGATTTAGGATGCTAGGGTATTGGAGGAGCGGGACTCGTCAGGAAATCCCTCATCTCCCACGGGCTTTTTTTATTTCTTTTTTTTTATCATGATTGATGGGAGAGTTAAGGTCTTCCTCGTTTTTTACTTACGCAACTCACACAATACCTCCTTGATAATTCCCTTAGTCATCATCTTTATGAAATTATCTTTTTCCCATATACCATAGGACGTATCATTTTGATTCAATACAAAATATCTTAAAAATTATTTTAGCCATTCATCGTACATTGATGTTATACTTCATCACTGTTCTTCTAATTGTATACCGGGGGTTTCTAGGTTAAATTCTTCAAAGTTTACTATTTTTTTCTATTGGCACTACAAGCACAATATTTGGCCAAGGGATGTGTTCATCTTGCCCCAACCTCACGTTGCTGTGTGAATCATGGTTACAACGGCAGGCTGCCCATAGTTGTAAAACAAGTATCATAAGATCGATTCCTTAGAACAAGTGGCCTTCCTACTGATTTACACAGGGATTCAAGGACCAATTGCTCTAAATCCAAGGATTGTGACTCTTCGAAACCAGCAGGTGTACGAGGACCTATATGTCTTACCCCGAAGCAGACCATCCCCGGATCGAACCTCCTAATCATAGGCACAACCCATGTAATGAAATTTATTTCAAGAGTCGTCATTAGTGATCAATGTAATAAACATGACCTTTTTTGAACCAAATGTGTTTCATTTTATAATCTTATCCCTCGCCGCTATCAAACATGAAAATAAAAAAGGCGTCCAAGGAAGGGGATGAAGAAGAGATTTAGATGATGAAGTTGCATAAAAATGTAATCTTGGATTAGAAATTTCATTAAAACGACAGGGCTGAACGCTATCATGGCAAATGCGTATAATGACTTTATGATGGGAGGGTGAACGACCCAGAAGAGACATGTGCCGCCACACCACTAGCTCCAGCAAAATAATACCACAGCCCTCCCTTAGGGGAGCCGTCTTCCTTCCCACCCCCTAATCGTTACACCCACTTATTATATACTATATGCATTACTATATTTATGTTTTGCCATTTTCGTATGTAGATCAGAAGAAATTACATTTATGTACTCAAAAGAAGATTCTAAGATAAACGTTTTGATATGTAATATAAGGGGCTATGTATGACAGGTTTTTTGGGAGTAAGGTTATTAGCATTACAATCAGAGTAGATGGCTGTTTTATTTGTTCAATGTACTTAAAAGTTTTTATACAAAGTGTTTCTGTGTTTCATTAAACGTATAAACACCAATAATTTCATATTATTAATTTATTTCATTAATAACAATAATTTATTTCAAAGAAGACGATAGACGATTCTTTAATAGATCTGGGTTTCGAACGTGAAGAATAAGCTAAGGGGTTTTATTATAGTCTTGGATTACTGACATGCCAAACAGTTCATTATTTTATGTATTAATATTTTAGAAAAATATAATGTAGAAAACATATTATTTTCTTGCACGATTTTTCTACAACTATAAATCGGTGGCTCCATGTGATCTTGTTGTAGAGATCAAGTAAATCCTCTTAGAATACAGCACCTTCCAGGAAATGTTTATTCAATGTTTCAGTATTCAACTTTGTCATGTTTAATCCATTATCCTTCTATGTGCATATGGTCGACCCACTAATGGATCCAGTGGGGTCTTCTAGACTCTCCAGCGGCATATTTTATAAATATGTATCTATTTTAGTAATTTTCGTATTTTTCAAAATTTAACAAGAAAAAATTGACCCCTCTTCACACTTCCTCTATATAGTAGATACGAAAATGTTATTCACCACAAGCATATTATTTTTAAAACCAATATTCCCTTATGCCTCAAAAATATATGTATAATTGTGAAGTGGCAACAATTGTTTTTAGAAACTGAAAAATAATGCATTTCTCTATTGGGTAATTCAAACAAGATGTATATTCATCATAGAATATACAGTTATGTACAGTCTTGGTGACGGGATGTAGAGCCAGCTATTTATGTATGTACTTGAAAAATAATAACAAAATTATAATTTGGAAAATAAAGATAATCACGAGCATAAGTGCCATAATCGATTTTCAAAGTTTATTTAGAATTAAAAATCTATAAATATCGTTTAAGAACGTCGATTCCTCAAACACATCTGTTATTCATTGATGTATAAAATATCGATCATTAATATACAAATCAATTTTTGAAAACATCACCCATTGATTCATAACCCTAGCCTGTATGAATATTATGGGATTCTTTGTTTCAATCAGTGACAAGGATTGCTTGATGATTCTGTATATTTTGAACCTGTCCTACAGAATGCAGACAATATAAATATTTAACTTGAATTGTTTTTTATTATTCCTCTGTTGGGATTTTAATTATTTATTAGAGATTAAGTTGATTCACAGTTGTAAGAAAGAAAACAAAGGTGTATGTTATTTCAATAGGAGACAATGCCCGCAAATTACAATTATGGCCAAGCAATTTGCTTTTGAATATGTTTTGAATAGCATTCAGGCTCAACACCATTCACATTTCACTAGATTAATCTATTATCAGTTAATAAAAGCAAACGTTAGAGTGAAACTATAGCATTCCCAATAACTTATCAAATATTAAAATTATAATTCTTTGCAACTTTTGGGGATATTAAATTATTAGAGCCAAATATATTTATTTACACAGATTTACTTTATTTAGCTATATTTCGCAAACATAAAAGTAGAATAAATAAGCATTTATTTCATTCATTAAGCAGAGATTATAAAAAATAAATGAAATGGAAAGATCATCAAGATTTATTTGGACACCACAAAGGAAGGACAATTTTGCGACGCAAGACATGGCGTTCACAAAAGTAATACTAACTACGACGTTTTCTCCGCCGCTTTGTCAACAGTATCGTGCTTGCAGGCTAGCTGGGCCAAGAACTCTACAACTGTCCTCGTTGGTCGTCCTGACATGCCTTTTCTTAAGTACGACCAAGTGTAGCCATCAGAAAGGTTCACACCGTAAGTCTCCAGGTGGATCCAGTCGACTGGAGGTACGAACTCCCTGAGGAAGGCAGCGCAGGTACACGGAGCACCTGCGGACCTGTACTCGTCCGTCACATCTGCTGTAGGGTGCAGTGTAACCTTCTCTTTGTAGTGCTTCCACAAAGGCATTCGCCAGACCCTATCCCCAGTGTGGATGCTAGCGATCCTCATCATTTCATAAAGTTCATCGTTGTTGGAGAAAGCCCCGCAAGCTGCAGCCCCCATCAGCTCCTGCATTTCAGGGCAAAGTGTCCCGACGTCGACCACGAATTTCGGATTGAACTGGACTGAATATGACAGAGCATCTGTGAGCGATATCCTTCCATCGAAATCAGTATTTTCAACTAAAATAGATTTCCCATTCTTAGCACGTATTATGTCTCCTGGCTTCATAGCACAAGTTCCAGGCAGATTTTCGTATAACGGAAGTAATCCTCTGATATTGATTGGGAGTTGTAACGCTGACACCGCCCGGCAAACCCCCACGACTACAGCCGCACCTGCCATATCTCCTCTCATGTGCTTCATATCGCCACAGTCCTTCAAGCACAACCCTCCACTGTCAAAGGTCACACCCTTACCAACCAAAATGATGGGCGCAACGTCAGGTTCACATCCATAATAGCTTGTTTCCAAAAATATGGGCGGTTCACAGGAGCCTCTAGCTGCCGCTAGAAAAGCTTCCATCTGCATGATTTTGGACCAATTCCTAACCTTCACTTCCACATTGACCCCAGCTTTACTCAATATTTCAACTGCTGATTGGGCGAATGATATAGGAGTCAGTAGGTTAGCCGGCGTTTCACACAATTGTCTCGCTAAATTCTGAGCCGCAGCTTTTTGTAAACCGATTTGCCATCCAGTGTAATCACAGTCTTGAAATAGCTCGAGCCTTGGAATGAACTTTTGCTTTGAACTGTTCTTGAGCTCTTGGAAGAGCCAGACCCCCAACGCCGCCCCTTCTGCTGCTGATTCAGCATGGCCGAAACTTTCAACAAACACATTCCTCGAATGTAACGTCTGGAGAGCCCTCACTCCGTAACCAGCTCCCATCCTTATCCCCTCTTTCCACTCATCCATTTGCTCCCTCTCGTTATATCCTTGGCACTCATCGCCCAAACCAACCACCACTATTGCATTAAATTTATTATCGAGGCCATAGAATATCCTGGTCTCTCCTCTTTTTGGTACTGGGCCTGATAGCCTTAGTAATTCTGACAACTTACCATCTAACTTCTGATCGAACTCGGTAAAAGCCTTAGTGAAGGTCCTCTCTTGGCCGTGAATGTCTGCATCTTCATTGTATACTCCTAATACGAGGCCAGTCAAGTCACCACTATCGCCTGAACAATTGAGATGCCTAACCTGAGAGACATATTGTTGTTTCACAAATCTGTAGTGTCTAAAACTGATCGCCATGCCTTGAAATTTTATCAAATAGAAATTTTGAAAATGTTATGATATCAACATTAATGAAATAGATTGATTTTTATCACGTTTGTGACATTTTTTAAACATATGTAAATTTTCAATAAAAAGAAAATCATAAGGTCACCACAAGACGGTATCTACTATTTATTACATTGTGGTGAATTTTAATTTGTATTGATATACTATTCAACCCATAGTATTTTGCCCTTTTCTGAGATAAATGTCATTATAACTAACTAGGTGTAATCGATATGGGTACGTCCCTCCAAATTTTAAATCACATGTTTTGAACAGAATGTTCCTATTTGGTATACAAAAAAAACAGTTTTTTTTAGAGGGAAGAAAATTAATTAAACCATGTCCATGAAAAGAGCATAGCCTACGTCATGCCTATATTACACAATCTGAATATGAAGTTCGAACACACAATATATGTTAACCTAAGTTATGTGAATGAGAATGAACGCCACACTGACTTGTTTGAGGTCATATGTCGTATTAAAAAAAATGTATTATTTATTGGGATGTGTCATTCAACGCAATAGAATACCTCTCGGTATCAAATCTGAGACATTCAGCCTAAAATATGACAACTAGCTAAATGGAAACTGTAATTGTTTTAAAGTGGCTGTGTGTTTTGATAATTCGTATAACGTCATTTTATGTTGCTATAGCTGTGAAATTTATATATAAGTGAAATATGAATTAAGTCTTAAGTACTAATTAAACTAAATGACATTACTAATTACAACTAAGTAATAGGAAGTAAAATGTATAACCCCTCATTCGTGAACGTAAAAAAAAATTATTGAAAATTTTAATGTCCAATTATTCAAGTGTAGAATGATTACTCTATCTAGTTTACATAAATGCAAATAAAGCGTTAATTAAGGCGTTTAGTAACTACCAACTTATTGTAATCATTTATTAGTATTGCAACAGCATGACAGTGTGTTGTATTTTTAATTGGTGTATTCAGATTAGTTTTAAAGGTGTATTATGATTTACTTTTTCAATTGCACAGAATGTTAGTTGGCGTATTGCAGTTTTATTTCTTACTATAAAATCCTACGCTAATTACCTGCTACTAAACGCCCTTCCTCAATAGAGACCAAGAAGTAGAATTCTCGTGCGTTACGTTTCATGAAAATTGAAATACTATATAAAAATCAAAGAACCATTCTTTTCCCAAATTGCAATATGTCAAAAGTCAAGTTCTCTAGCCTCAAATATCAGAACCAGCTGAAGCTTAAACTCCCCGTAAATCCATCGATCGCTGTTTCGGGGTGCACCCAGATGATCAATCAAATATGATGTCATAAAACCGGCTTCTGTCCCAGAAAATGAATGCCGAAGCAGGTTGGATGTTTGTTTTCGTTGGATACAGAATTACATGAAAATTCAATGAATCGTATTGACAATTAGTTTTGTACAATTAAAAAGCAAAGTCGACTTAGATGATATAAGGTGTACCAGGTAAACAGAAAATTAGCAATAACAGCATAAGTTGAGGTTAAATCAATAAAAAAACAATTTTGTGGATCATGTTTTGTGTATTTGTCACATAAAATTACAATAATATAATAAAGTTTTAGGAGATAAATTATGATTAAGGCTCATATATACAGCACATAGATTTAGGAAGAAAAACAAGTCAAAAAACTAGATAAATGACAACCATCCGCCTATAGCTTTTCCTGATTGGGCACATTACTTTTCATAACGGCGTGAGGTCAGTAATGGATGAAAGGAATATATCAATTCTACGGAAAAGAATTGACCGTGTTATCAACAATTTTTATTACTCCAAACAATAAATTCTTATTTTTTTTTAATATAAAGATTAATTATTATTTATTCTATTTACGACAATATCCCTTTTAACCTATTTCCAACACAATTTGAATTAATTTATGAGGACATTCCCTTAATGTAATCCTAATTTGTTAACAGAATATTTTTAACCAAATTAATTAAGAATAAATCCACATCAATGGAAATACGAACATTAGTCATCAAAAGTAAAATCTTTTATTTGTTTTTAATATTTCAAACCAGGGTCACCTGTGGTCGCCGGTTCGAAGAACGAGCAAAAAAGGGAGTAAAACATTCTTGGTTATGCCGTCCCTGGGATGTGACATAAAATGGCAGTCTCCAGTCTATGCATCAGGTACATCTGTAAGATTCCTGTCCTAATTATAAACAACATTTAGTACCCCAAAAGTAGCATCGTCCAATTAGTCAGAGTAGCATAAAATGACATAAATAAACAAATAATAATTACATAATAAGTAAAAACTATGTAGCTAAATTTTCCTCCAACGTTTCGCCAGACATGCTGCTGGCTTCCTCAAGGCTTGGCTGAGACTGAAGATGTTCCGCTAACCCACGGCGATATACAGCAGCCGCTCGGGTCCACTCGTCCTTCATCGGGTCCTTTCGTTAGTAGATCCGGCTTTTTCGTGTCCGCGGTCAGAGTCTACTCTTCCATGACTGTGGTTGGCTAGTTTCTGATTGACCGGGCTCTGATTGGCTACTATCGATCTACTAACGAAAGAACCTGATGAAGAACGAGTGTATCCGAGTGGACCCGAGCGGCTGCTATATAACTCCGTGGGTTAGCGGTCAGTCCCTCTTTCAGTCTCAACCAAGCCTTGAGGAAGCCAGCAGCATGTCTGGCGAAAAGTTGGCGGGAAATTTAGCAACACGGTCTAAACTAGAAGAAACAACTGAAGCCTTTTGTAAAAATAGTTGCCGTAGAAACTTAAGAGAGTAAGTAAAAACTAATTATTTAGTATTATTATTAATTAATAAATGCATAGTTAATTGCTTATTTTACTTCAATTTTTACTTATTTAATTTGGGGAAAATGTTAGCTACTCTTGTTAGTTTATAGTATATAGGTTATCAAGACGCAGTATATTTATAAATATTTGTTTATATTAACTAATAGGCCCCAGGCAAGTACAGAATAGGTCGCCATGGTTTGACGAGGAATGTAGTCAGGCTACTATACAAAAGAACAACGCCTACACACTCATGCTTCAGAAGAAACGTACCCGAGCATCAGCTGATATTTATCGCCAGCGCCGGAGAGAAGAAAAGTATATCCATCGACGCAAAAAAAAGAAACTGGGAAAACAGAGAGTTAGAAGAAATAGAAAGATTGAGGAGCATGAATGAAGACCGAAAATTTTATGAAAAAGTGAACAACGGTCGAAAGCCGTTCAAGTCTCGAATCTCAGCTTGTAAATACTCAGATGGATCTCTGTTAAATGATAAAAACCAAGTGCTACGAAGATGGAACAAGTACTTCAGTCTCTTGCTCAATGGAAATAGGGTACAGGAAGATCATCGGGAAGATGTGGACCTTAGTCGAACTCATGAAGATGACATTGAACCCCCAGACGAAGAGGAACTGTGTGAGGCCTTGGATAGGCTTTGACAGACTTTCTGCCGAGCTATTCAAGAAAGGGGGAGATCAACCTTTCCAAGAAAGGGGGAGATCAACCTTTCCAAGCTTTACAAAATCTTCTTGTTACGATTCGGACAGAAGAAATCATTCCGAAAGCAATGAGTAAGACAGTTCTATGTCCTATTCACAAGAATGGAGATCTTCTTGAATGTAATAATTATCGAAGCATAGCTCTACTGCCATGCGCCTACAAAATTTTCTCAAGCGTACTTTATCAACGATTACTACCGTATGTTGAGAGAGTTCTGGGGAAATATCAGTGTGGCTTTCGTAAATGTAAATCTACAACAGACCAGACATTCGCCCTACGAACCATACTTGAGCGCGGAAGGGAATACCAGATACAGACGCACCATCTATTTGTTGATTTTAGATCTGCTTATGACAGCATTCAACATGAGGCCCTTTATCAGGCAATGAAAGACCTCAATTTGCCTGTTAAGCTCATTCGTCTTGTAAAACTTACAATGAGCAATACCGAATGTTTGGTGCAAATTCAGGGAGATCTGTCTGAGGGATTCACCCCTTGAATCCTCTTGAATGGCGTTCGACAGGGAGATTTCCTGGCTTGTCTGCTCTTCAATATTGGTCTGGAAAAAGCTATCAGAGAATCTAAGATTCAGACCAGTGGGAACATCTTTAACCATATGATACAGATCCTGGGATATGCTGATGAAATCGACATTATTGGGAGATCAAGAGCTGTTGTGGAAGAGGCCTTTCTTGCCCTTGATGATGCTGCTAGGAAGGTGGGACTTGTTGTCAATAATAACAAAACCAAATATTTGATTGCTGGTAAACAAAGAAATATTAACTAAAGCTTTCTCCAAATTGGAAATTACTCTTTCGAACAGGTTGATGAGTTGTATACCTCGGATCTCAGGTCAATTCCATCAATGACGTCTCGGCAGAAATAAAGAGGCGAATAGCACCGGCCAATAGGTGCTATTTTGGACTGCGTCGCCACATAGGAAGGAGCTCGTTATCAAGATCTACAAAAACAAGATTATATCAGACGCTAATTCGACCAGTGCTAACATACGCATCAGAAACTTGGGTACTTATGAAGTCTGATGAAAGGGATCTCCAAACACAGAAAGATACTCAGACGCATCTACGGCTCAGTAAAGGATTTACTTAATTAAGTTTAGCTTGGAGGACTCATTGATTGGTGAGCCTGATGTCGGAAAAATTGTGAGGATTGGTAGGCTGCGCTGGGCAGGCCATGTAGCAAGGATGGGAACTGATGAGATCCCAAATAAACTGCTTAACGAGCAGCCGAGATGCCGCCCTAAGCTGCGATGGTTGGATGGTGTTGAAGAAGATGCAAGGACCCTGCTCGGAGTAAGGAATTGGAGAGCAGCTGCACTTGACCGGTTAAGCGGGCGGAAGCTGCTTGAGGAGGCCAGGACCTAGTAATGGGTTGTTGCGCTGATCGAGAGAGAGAGTTTATATTTACAACAAAGTTTGAATTAGCATGCTGATTACTTTTAATTTTATTTATTTATGAGCTTCATACGCACTTGAATCCGCTATCCTCTCAACTTGCTTCCCATACTATTCCTGATAACCCTCCGAGGCGTCTGAAAAGAAGATGGCCTCAAGAATTTCTACTATAGTACTTTATTAGATTCTAAAAAAAATATATTACAAAAAGTGAATTTCATAATTATAAAACGTTTATTTGCCCTGCCGAAGATCCTGAGTTCAAATACCGCTCGCTGATAGACATTTATTAATTTTTAGCAGGCGGAGTTGGATCCTATGGGATCAGGACACCCAGCCTCTATAAAGTGGTACTCAAAACAACTGGGGAAACCGGCGGTTGAGCCTGATCTAGGACAGTTCAACTCACTGCATAACCGTAGTCCTAGATACAGTGCAGTCTCTATCATGTACTGAACCCAATATCCTTCACGAGTGGTATTGGTGCAGATTGTTTGTATTGTATGCTATTTAGAAATTGCGTATATTGAGAGAATCATGAATAAACTTACAAGTTGACTGACTAAAGAATATTATAAAGTGCATTTCGTTTATAATTTTCATTTTTTGAGTGATTTTTGATTAAAAAATTAAAATGTATATTTTAAAAATAGAAGATAATTAAATATTTGTTTTGTAATTGAAGAAGTATTTCAGATACTTGTTGATATTATTTACAGCTGAGAAGGAATAAGTCGAGAGAGAAAGCTAAGACGGTCTAGATTGAAGCATCAGGTTAAAAGATTTGTAGGTGCCTTTTCTTCTTGGAAATCCTCTCTATAAAGCGTCCGTCTACTTACTTGAGAGAATTCGATACCACCATTCTCACACTTGTTTTCACTTATTTGTTATTTATTTAGTCGATATGTTAGTGGTTTAATAATTATTTTTACCTTTTTTATTGAAAATACATATCTTATACTTATTTGAGTGCATAATAAAAACAGATATGACTTATTTATTCACTTTAATTCCTTAAATAATAAAAATTCAAATAAATCTAAGTTTTTCTAAAGTTTAGTTGAAGCATTTATGGAGCGGAAAAGAACAACATTAATAACATGAGATTCTGAATTCATGACAGACTGTGGCAGACAAAATATTTATTCTGTTTACAGCCGTGAATCGATTCCGTGGGATCTGTAGAGTCTGTAGGAGTTTCCCTAGTATGTTTCATATGGGTAATATTCTATTTAGAAAAAGTTTAGTTTTTTAAATATTTTCTCTGCTTAATCACTGCCTTACACAACAGTTGGCTTATAAACACCCTGTTTTCTACCATATACTGAATCCATCGATCGCTGTTTCGGGGTGTACCCAGATCATCAATCAAATACGATGTCACAAAACCGGCTTCTGTCCCGGAAAATGAATGCCGAACCAGGTTGGATGTTTGTTTTCGTTGGATACAGAATTACATGAAAATTCAATGAATCGTATTGACAATTAGTTTTGTACTATTAATAATCAAAGCCGACTTAGATGATATAAGGTGTACCAGGTAAACAGAAAATTAGCCATAACAGCATAAGGTGAGATTAAATCCAATACCTTTCATGGTTAGTAGGATTACAGGTTTTTATTTTTTTAAGTGATTATTTTAAAATTGAAATTGGCGAATATCAAGCTTTTTATAAATTTATTTTTTTTTTAGGTTTATCTAATTTGAGATAAAAAGAAAAAAAAACTAATTTCACAGTTGAATATACAACTGCTTTCAGTATTTATGAAAAAATATTTAAATAGTAGGAGTAACATTATAGTCTACATGAGTTTTTGGGCAATAAAAATATTTGGATACTTTCGCTGTTATTCTAGCAAATTTCTTGACTTCTGAAAAGTCGAATTGGTTAGTGTCTGATGCTAATTTAAGATTTCATGGTACATTCAGTATCAATTACACCAATAGTATACAGTGTCAATTAGTTAGTTAAATTCTTTGAAAAACCTCTTACTACATATTTTAAAATGATTTCGAAATTTGAATTTTATACACCTCAATAACAAGTCGTAGCAAAGTTTAATGAATTAATATAGATCAAATCGATTTGCTAAAAATACTTGATTGATGAAAAATATCGCCTTTAAAACAATAATAAAAATCTCACATAATTAAATCGTCTTAGGCATCATATTTTATTACCACACTCAGTTGAATTTACTTCAATAAATCATTTACATAATTGCTGTCAAATGCTGAATCGACACTGGAACACTAAACAAAAGTTGGAATGAAGTCGACCAAAACAGTTATTGATAAAACCTTTATCGGAAACGTTAAAAGGGCCAAATCCTATTAGTGCTTTCCACAACTGGGTATCATCTGAAATACAATCATAGAAGTCACGCAAAGTGTGAGCATCTGAATAACTAGGCATCAACTAAGTAAACGAACGTACAGTAGCTTTGAATTAGATCTTCCAGATTCTGACTAAGGTTCTGTAACAAGGTACTAAGAAATAGTGCAATTAGATAATTTTTCTTGCTTGTAATTTATTTCATTATAATTTTATAGTTACAATTTACAATTATTAATCAGATTTCATTCAATAATTTGTGACTATTAATTTTTTTTTATCTTATTATTACTTTTACTAACGTTTGATACCTAATTTTAGTTATTTAATTTATCTGAAACAATTTTCTGCATCTCCTTTTACCAGTTTACCGATATCCTCAATTTTATATGCAGTCGTGAAATATATCCCAAGAAAGGATACCCAACCGCTCCAGTGGTATAAATGTCAGCAATTTGGGCTCACACTAATGTGTGCATATCCATATTTATAATTTTAAATTATAGTTCACATTAATTTAAAATAGGTTTTTAAATAATATACAATTTTCAAATTACAAAAATATGTTAAAAAATAGATGGGTAAATGGAGTACCTAAAATTTCACCCCGGATAAAGTGTAAGTGACACCATTCGACTGTTTTTTTTTTTATAGTTTTTTTATGGAATGTTGAAATTAATCTTCATTCTTGATCTCTAGTCAAAAATCAGCAATATGAATTGATTTATCATTTCATCGAAATGAAATAACGTTCATTCGTGGTTTCAATTCGAAATCCTAATATACTTTACCATTTACTGAATATATAAAAAATTTAAGGACACTGGATTTTTAAATCACGAGTATTTTTTAGTTTAATAAATTTCTTTATTGATTTAAAACAACCTAATAGTTATTTTACTTCATCATTTTTATCTATCGAAAACGTTTTTTAAAACTGAAATACCACCTGCCTTGGGGAAAAGTATACAGTAGACTTATTTACATTGCAAAAAAAGTTTACCGATATCCTCAATTTTATATGCAGTCGTGAAATATATCCCAAGAAAGGATACCCAACCGCTCCAGTGGTATAAATGTCAGTAATTTGGGCTCACACTAATGTGTGCAAATCCATATTTATAATTTTAAATTATAGTTCACATTAATTTAAAATAGGCTTTTAAATAATATACAATTTTCAAGATTTATAAAAAGAATACGCGTTGATAAGTATCAGTAGAGGTGAGATAGATATAGAGAGAATTGTTTTGATAAGAAATAACTAATAGACTGATGACTAATAAAACTTTATTCATCCAGCAACAACATTAAGCCACCATGCGGTCCTCCCGCCAACATCGATACAAATTACATAGAGGTATATCTAACATATACAACAAAAATAAAGAATTTAATCTGAAAGAACCATTTAGAAATATGTACAACATATTGCAGCCATAAAACTTGGTTAATTTCACGTGTGCCCTTTATTTAGTATAAGCAACTTTTTTATAGATAATCAACGAACTAATAAATAAGAGATTAATGTTTTATAATATCGCAGCATGTCAGTGCATCTTTTGTAACTATCATCATGAAGAAAACCTGTTTGTCTAAAGGTTTTAAAACAATAAACAATTATTGTGACTGCAAATTGGTTTTCTTGATGATAATAGTTAGAATTATTTTAAAATAACAAATAAATGTGTTTTTTTGTAAATAAAGTATCTCTCAGAAGGATTATTTATTTATATAGTATATCTCATTCCTAATTCAAATAAAACCTACCCATGTCTAGGATAAGGATTCTAAATGCAGGGGACTATATTCAAGTAACATTATTAGACGCCATTATTTCCCCTGCTCCTATTATTGTGGGTGGTTTATAGCGCGATAAGAATCAATATTGTATAGCAATAACCCTATCTCAATTACTAGAGGAAAAGGATATTAGAGTTTCAGTCCGGCTTAGTGGATCTCTTGATATTCATTACAGGCCTTTCTGTACTACTAAAAAGTCCCCTGACCCTTTGGTAAGCTTATGTAAAACACGACGGTAGAAAGTAATATTAGCCACTGTATATATAGAACTGTTATTGCTTCCATTTACATTGAGGGTTATATACATATTTAAGTGAAAAAAAGCTACAAATGACACATTTACTAATTGTTTATTTCATAATTAATTGAATGTCAAATTTAAACTTTCATTTCACAGGATTTCTATTAGTACATGTAGAAGTTATTCTAGTCTTCGAAGTAGTCATCGTAAGAATATAATCGGACTTAAGAGTTAATTTACCGAATGAAAATTGTTTTGATAAGGAATAACTAATATACTCATGACTAATAAAACTTTATTCACCCAACAACAACATTAATCCACCATGTGGTCCGCCCGCCAACATCGATACAAATTACAAAGAAATATATCTAGCTTTTATAACAAAAATAAAGAATTGTAGAACTGGAACTGGAATAACCATAAAGAAGTATGTACAACATATTACAGCCATAAAACTTGCTTAATTTTAGGTCTGTCTTTTATTTAGTATAAGCAACTTGTTTTATAGTTATTAAACGAACCAATAAATAAGAGTTCAATGTTGTTATAATATCGTAGCATATCATAATAATAAATTCTTTATTGGCTTTAATGTACAACATCGTAGCCATTGAGTCAGGCCCACTTAGTGTTAATTTTTAGTAATTAGTAATTAGCATATTGTCACTTAATTACAGTTATTTTTATTTACAGTTCTATAATATCTACAATATGAAAGTATTTTACAATAATTAAATAATTAACACTGGTTTAATAAATAATAAAACAAAATTTTAAGTCAGAACAGAATAGTATCAATTATAACAACAGAATAAAAATCTTCTAAACAAATATGTAAATATTTTACAATAATTAAATAATTAACACTGGTTTAGCATGTCATAACTGAAGTAGGAAAACCGTTGAATTTTTCCGTGAAAAAAATATTGCCATGAGAATACATACTTTTTTATATACAAATCCTTTTGTTGCAAAAAGACAGACACGATTATGCTCATATCATATCCGCGATTACAATGTCTCTCTTTGATGAACCCAAAGCACATTTAACCATTGGTTTGGTGTTATTTATCTTACGCATCTCATATAGAGAGTAGACTTAGCGGATCAACTAAAAATCTCACTTCAAAGAAGATTTGGAGTGGGAATACTATTTTAGTTCCATTCATACCCAAAAATCTATGACTGGAACGCAAGATCAAAGAGACTCGGCTTGACTACAGAAGTTTATCTTGCTAAAAAGATTTTAGAATCAGCATTCCCCGTTTCAGGCTACTTCAACAACAGACAAACGCTCTAAGATCCCTGTTAATTACAAAAGTCTCATATACATGACTATTTTAAGACCTACTTGGATTTACCCAACGAATTCCTTTCGTATACAATCCTTACAAACCAAAATAATTCGTGAAATCCTCAATGATTTTATTGTTCTTGCCCCCCCCCCCAAAGTAGTTCTCCATCATTGTGCTCTACCACGTGTAACCATTCTCCAGACAAACCTCGTCTCGAGGATGCTCCTTGCATCAATTTCCAACTTAGCCATCCATCCAACTTAGCCTGAAACATCTGGCCTTCCTAGAGCGATGCCAAACTGAAGACTTTTCTTGGGATCTTTTTTTCATACATCGCACATTTTTTGGAGTTTACTCTTTAAGAAACGATTTTCATATTTAGCCCGCGGTATGAAAATTTTATGAGTAGTAAAATCGAATTTAGCTAAAAAAGGTGCGTTACATTCCTTTCTCGATAATATTGTATTATTTGTTTTACATAATAGATAGGAATTAGAAGTTAAATTCCCGGACTAATCGAGAAGAAATACCTGTGGTGTCTATGGAAACAGTGTATTCTATGGCTTTATTCTTGAAGTGTTGAAATGCGATAATTTTTTGTATAGGAGCCTTTTTAAGGACCCCTATCCAAACAAACACTATTGCTACTTTTATATAGATTCCGCCTTAAGCTATTGGGGTCCATTCATATAACTTGGATACAACCTCAACAGACGACAGGGCAGCATTGCTCTGATAAGAGTAGGAAATGGACTAGCTATCTAGAAAGGTTGTGCAGTGGCTATGTATACAGTGTGTAGTATGAAGTATGTAGTACTACTAGGACAGGAGATTGGTGTATTAGGACAGCAGCAAATAGATCATAGAACTCACGATTCTTCCTACTTCTTTACCGGACCCATTATTCTTCTTAGTATCTTCCTCGCCAATACAAGGAGATTCCTTTTATCGTACCTCGTCATAATCCAAGGATGTGACTGGCATTATAAGGGCTTTGTAATAATGTCATATGTTATGATGTTTCAAGTTTACTTTGTCGCTGATTCGGCTCTTTATTCCCTCTCAAACCCACTAGTTCCAAAAGAAGATGTACTCATGACCTTTTAAGTGGAATTGGTTATTTGAATACTACCAGTGTGTAGTTCCTCTACTTCCCTATACCATTAAATATGATTCATTTTATTTACTTCTTTTATTATTATAATTCGGTTGTTATTTTCAATAGCTAAATTTTAAAACAAGAACAAATATGAGCTAACAAGACAATAATTTTAATCTATAAGCAAATCCCGAGCTAAGTGAAATTAGGTAGTTCCCAAGGCATACCTTGTGAGATGAATGCTGAAGTTAGTTGGAGAAGACGGCTCCCAGCAGGACACTGGTGGTGCTTCAAGAGGTGTCCTCAGTTGTGCTCTCCTGAAGCCCTCCAGGAGCAGGCGGACCGTGGCCCGCACAAGGTGACGATCTGGCGGAGGAACGGCAGCGCGGAGGCGAAGCAATCCAACTGGGTATCTGAGGAAATAAAGGAGTATTTAAATCCAATTGGGACAATATACTCATTAACAATAAAAGCAATAAGTTCATTGAATAATTTATGAGCAAAGCATCTCTTCGTTACAGGAGAAGACAATATATTCGGCGTTAGAATTCCATAATGTTCAATCATTTAGAATCTATTTAAAGTATAGTAATTTTAGGACAATTTGAAGGATGACTAAAAAGTGGATGAAGATAGTACATCTTAGCAGTCTATAAGAAAGTGATTAAAACAGTGTAGAAGGGTTCATCTGGGCCCATTTATAAATAGTCTAGCTAATCGACTTCGTTTTAATATGATTTGAAAGCTAAACATTTGGATTTCATGGACTGTCATAGGCAAATCGAACTTAAGAAATGTAATATTTCAAAGCCTATAGTATACTGAAAATATAGTATTGATTAGGTACATGAAATACAAGCTGCAGCAAGCCCTTGCTGAATAGAAGGTAGAATTCATCCGCAAAGGAATGACAATAAATAGCATGAAAAGCAAAATTTTAGTGCTGTTAAGAGAGGTACAAGAAGACGTCGAGCTGATCTAAAATGGGGAGGTATTTGAAGTTGTAGAAGCATACACCTACGGGGACATTCATCAACAACAGAGGAAAAATTGACTCCGAAGTAGCAAACAGAATATCCAAAGCCAACTTGGCTTACTACACTATCAGCAACACTACTGTTGTAGGGATGTTGGTAAGGAAACAACAATGCACATTTAAAAATCAGTTTACCCCCCAACCCGAGGGTTTGGTCTGTGACCTAGTACGTCTGCACTAGACGGGTCCGTGTTAGCTGTTTCAATTATAAATTTAGTAGAGGTTTTTCCTTATAGTTTGGAGTGCTACTTTTTTTAGTTATTACTTTTTAACATAGAATCTATTGATTTCTAGTCACATTTTTTGTTTTCTCCCGCAGAAATTAACCTTATTTATGTTAAAAATGTGAGTTTTAATAGTGCTGTTTTGCTAATATGGCTAGTAGCAGAGGTAAGATTTCAGTTGTTAGGAGCCTACCAACTGAAGCTATAAACAAGATGGAAGAAAGTAGTGTGGATATACCTAATCCAGTACCATGGACCTGATGACGGTCGTGCTAGACAGATTCGAGGTACTTTTTCTCTAATTACTGTAATGAAATTAAAGTCTCACGCACCGAAAATGATAATGCCATAGACTCTATAAATAAAGAAGTTAAGGCAGTGGTAAGGTATGTGACAGATAATTTTCAAAAAATACATAAAAATGTGACTAAATTAGAAAGGGAAAACCAAAAATTAAAAAAAGAAATTGATTTAATGCGATATGATATGCTAATAACATAACACGGTTAACACGCAAAACAGATTTTGCAACACATTGAAAATTAATAATATACCGGAAGTACCCAATGAGAATCTAATTAATTTATTTGAAAAAATCTGTTGGTTTTCAGTTGTCAGAGTACTCATTATATACCATCTATAGATTGAGAAGACGTAGTAATCAATCCTCCTCTTCAATAACTATAGTAAAATTCATCAAGAACGTAGATCGATCAAGAAAAATCGATTTCTCAAACTCAAAAATTTATTTAGTTCAGATCTAGAACCAATGTTCAAAAACTCCCCATATACATAAATGAATACCTAACACCCTTCAACTTGAAGATATTTCGGGAAACGAGACAGCTGAAATCAAAGGGAATAAAATTCGAGTTCGTATGGTGCAACAACGCAAATATCTTTGCGAGGAGAAGTGCTAACACCAAAGTATTACAAATCAGACCATCATAGGACCTAAACATATATCGTAAGACTGTGGCTGCTAAAGCAGAAGACCCCTTCTCAGAACAAGAAGAGGACTACGAGATCGCAGTAGTCAGGTATCCGTCTCATCGGTCAATAGGCAGGGGTTATCACAGGACAATCAAATCAAGAAAAGGAAGTTTCATTGGACAATTTTTTAGTCCTAAAGTCCAATATTAAGAAATGAAAGTTTGTATAAAGCTAATCAAAGTTATGTTTAGGAATATTAATGGGTTCTCAAACGTTAAGTTATTACAAGGCCATAAACAAAACAAAGATATTAGCCTCTCTAACTTCTCTAAATTTATGTAAAGCTTTAAGTATTAAAATAGCTCTGACCCATTGATACATATACGTTTGTTTACTCACAAAATAATAGTTTTGCATTATATAAGTTTTATTTCAAAAATTTTCCATATTTTGACTTGGTGTTGACTCATGGCTATATTTTTATATTTTACCTTCATTACAATGTTTAGTATCATTAAACTTATCTACTTTATTTTTCTGTATGTTAAACTTCTAACCTAACTCTCTCTGTAGGTTCACTATTCTATTATTTTTATGTACTATTATTTATGTAAAACTTCTAACCAAACTCTCTCTGTATTTTACTATTGTAAAAATCAGAAATAAATTAAATTAAATATAACCTCCCCACCCTCCATACTCCTCCATAGAGGAGGTGAAAGCTGGGTCGCAAGCTAGGCGTGTGGACAGCTGAGGAGATGCGGAGAAACTTCTGTCCAGAGACGTTTGGAAAAAAACGATAGTCGGCACCAAGAATGAGAGCATTAGAGAAGAACTAAAAGTGACTGAGTAAAGGGATTCCATAAAAACCGACAACTAAAGTAAAAAACAAA
The DNA here is from genome assembly GCA_037127475.1 of Arma custos. Classification (NCBI taxonomy): domain Eukaryota; kingdom Metazoa; phylum Arthropoda; class Insecta; order Hemiptera; family Pentatomidae; genus Arma; species Arma custos. The sequence goes on from CM073764.1 coordinate 93,980,315, forward strand.
TTTTACAAAATTTTGGAGTAATCCGCTGTTTATATTGAACGCCCCTGGATTTAGGTACTTATAATTCAGATAATAATTCGGAAAATAAGTAATTATTTCACCAATTATGATTGATCAATGGAAAACAAAACTAACACTGAAGATTAAATAAATAATAAGCACTTACCATTTCTGTAATAAAATTATAACGGTTCCTTTAAGCATTATAATTTTATTACAAAAGATAAACCCATGACCGCAACTGAAGACCTTTGGGAATTAAGCACTCGGATAACACGGCGCTATAATTAGATGAGGTGAATTAATTAAGCGTATAAATCTCACTCACAACCTTGACCAAAGCTCATTCGTCGAAATGAAATAACGTTCATCCAAAGCTTCAATTCGAATTCTTAATATATCATTTACTAAATTCATTAAAATTTTATTTCGATTTGTTTAATAAAAAAGAAGGCGTAGGAGGAATCGGGACCGTTTAGCATAAGGGGTTTGGTGGCAAACTGAATTTTATTTTCTTCACTGGTGGATTTTGCGATGCGATGTCCAATGCTTCTAGTTATAATATTTTGGTTCAGTGCTTTGATTACTTTGATTTAAAGCTAGATATATTATTTTCTTCTGTGTTTTTATTTTTTATTTTCTCAAACAATATTTTTTTATAACGATTATTGTGGGGTAGAATCGTCTATTTCCGCTTTCCAGGACCTTGTCAGCAATCTTTGTTTTATAATTCGCATAGGAGTTATTTGACTCATTATTCCTGTGCTTAATAGTAAATATTTTAAAATAGAAAACATATTATTTTAAATTACAAAAATATGTTAAAAAAGAGATGGGTAAATGGAGTACCTAAAATTTCACCCCGGATAAAGTGTAAGTGACACTATTCGACTGTTTTTTTTTTTAGTTTTTTTATGGAATGTAGAAATTAATCTTCATTCTTGATCTCTAGTCAAAAATCAGCAATATGAATTGATTTATCATTTCATCGAAATGAAATAACGTTCATTCGTGGTTTCAATTCGAAATCCTAATATACTTTACCATTTACTGAATATATAAAAAATTTAAGGACACTGCATTTTTAAATCACGGGTATTTTTTAGTTTAATAAATTTCTTTATTGATTTAAAACAACATAATAGTTATTTTACTTCATCATTTTTATCTATCGCAAACGTTTTTTAAAACTGAAATACCACCTGCCTTGGGGAAAAGTATACAGTAGACCTATTTACATTGCAAAAAAATGTTAATAACAATTTCTTATGAATATTACAGCTTCACCTAGATGGAGAGTAGGATTACACAAGGGCTCAAATGAAAGACCACATTAGCATAAAAATATAAATCCTGGAGAAACAGAGGCTAAACATCTTTAAGGGCGGGCGTTTCTAAATCCACGATTTATGTGGGATCTAGTGGATACAACATGCACGGCTTGTGAATCCGTGTTCCACATGTCCACATGTGGTATGGAAAATTAGGTAAAATTACAATTATGAAAGTAAAATTGGATGTAATAATCTATTAATCTACCTTTAATAATAATAAAGCAATAATGAATGTAAGCAAGTTATATTATTAGAGGCATAAAACCAGAAGAAATTATCTCCAACACCTCGAAATTATTCTAATCATCAAATAATATATCTTACGATAGATACACGTGTGAACTTGTGAAATAAACGTTCATAATATATACATATTCTTTTTATGCCAACTTTATTAGCTATATTGGGTTCACTGCTCGAGCAATGATCTCAAGGAAAAGTGCCAACATGAGATCGTAATACTTAATATATAGTAATTCTATACATTAATCAATAAGAGACATTTTCCTCTCGTCTACAAAGGTTAACGTGGTTGACTGACCATGAGTTTGTTATTAAATTAAGATCCTTTGTTATTTAAATGAACAACATTATATTTATATTGTGCTGATCATAGTTGCATGTTAAATTATAAATCTGTTTACGAAGAAAGAAAAGGGGGGACCTTTTGCTAGATGTAGCAGTCTACATTATGAGTACAGTCTATCTTGTCTTCAACTGCTGTTCTTTCTCTTTAGAGTAAAGGTATACGACCCTAATGGACATTTAAACTACGTGCTTAATGACCTTTACCCTATTTATCTACTACATCCTAATGTTCAAGATAGTGTCGCGTATAGCTCTATATTTATACATATATACACATACATGCAGCTAATTTACGTACTTATAGACAGATTTTCTTATGTAATGTTCTTTTCTCAAGAAGACAGAAGATTCAAATCAGTAAACTAGATTCTGATTTTAATTTCAATAACTTCAATTTATTATAGTACTAGCTCACCCGGCCACGCGTTATTGTGGCTGTTATAATAGTATTAAAAAATATTAGTTAAAATTTGAATTTAAAAGTAATAATGAATTAATGAAAACACGAATTAAATAGATTTTTGATTTTACATTTTATTCATCTCATATCTAACTATATTATATAATAAATATATAATATACAACACTCATAACTGATAAAATATAAATATGAGTTTAATTAATGGGGTATATAATGTTTGATTTTTAATTATGGATAGTAATATTATATTAAATTATAAATATTTATTTCAATTTAATTGATGGCTAATCGATGCACAATATTTTTTGTTAATCTGTCCCTTGCTAATACAAATATATTAGATGATTTACTAATACGTGAGCATGCAACATATAATTGCCATGGGAGAAACATGGATATTTTAAGTCCAAATGGACCGTAATTTAAAATAGTTTAAACCGTAAATGGACATTGTCTGGCTTTGAGACCTGTTGATGAGCATAGCAAAACCCAAGCATATATCAAATTGAAGTCTTTTGAACGGTATTATGGGTTCTGATGGTATTATTGAAATAAGTTCCCACACGACGATTTTTCCTTTAAAGATTCCAGTCAACATGGCTGCTTCAATAACAATTCCAGTAATATTTTGTATGACCAAACGTGTACCATTGCATAATTTAGGTGGATTCAAATTACGCAGAAGAATAAAAGGCGAACCGTTATTCAACCGAAGATTGTGTGGTATATCCAGAGAATTTAAAAATTCAGTTGGATAATTTACAGCTTGGTTTTCATCAACAATATTATTGATGAATTTAAAGGGCATTAGATCACCTGGTAACAACAGTAGTATTAAAAAGTTAATTTCGTCAACATCAGCATTTTTCGCTGTCAAAATAACACAATTACTCAGCCAATTATGGTTCATGTAATTATTTAGTACATCCAGGAAGACACTCCTAATTAATTCATCTTTTAAATCATAACTACAATAAAATTAGAAAAAAAAAGTTGGTAGAAACCTTCCCTAGAGTGTACTAAACTACTTTCCTAAGTTTCATGCCAATCTGTGCCGAATTTCATTAAAATCGGTCCAGTAGTTTCGGAGATTAGCCCGGAAAAACATCGTGACAGGAGATTTGTATATAAATAGGTAAGATTCCGGTCATTTGATACTTGATAGGACTGAACTCAGGTTCTATTAGACCTACAGAGCTACGGTTGGGCTCAAATTGTAGAAAATTAAATCTTTAAAAAAGGTCGATTACGTTTTTTAGACAAATAATTATTTTTTTTCTAGAAATTTTTGAAAAAATGTTCAAATCCAAAAAAATAAAATAAAATAAGAAAAAAGAAAAAAAAGTTAGTAGAAACCTTCCCTAGAGTGTACTGAACAACTTCCCAAAGTTTCATGACAATCGGATGATTGATGTAGTAATGCATAAAGGACTAACACACATACATTCATTTTTATATACATAGATTATTTATATATTATATGTGAAATGTTTAACATTGCTTTTAAATTATAAATGTAAGGATAAAATATCATAAAAGAAAGTACAATACAGTTATACACCTTCTAGTGAGAAATGGAGAAGATAAGTACGCTGGTGATTTTTGTGACTGGATTATTTAACGGAACATTTTTTGTTTAAAATTAGTCTTTTAAATTTAAAAACATTTTAATAATCTTATGAAACAAATAAAATTTTGTATTTTTTTCTTAAAGCATAAATTTCGAGCCTCAGATCAAATTTCATTTAAAAAATAGTTGATTCTCGTTTTATGTTTTCTAATTTAATCTTTTTTAGCGAAGATCAACCAAAAAATGTTTTTTATTTCGTAGATGTAAATTAACTATGAGTAAGTTCTGGTTACACTCGAATTCCGCGGGGTAGAGATCAAAATATAATTATGTAGCAGTTGATTTTTTTCTTATCTAAGCGTATAGTGACTTATTAGTGCAATTTCACTGAACTAAGCGCAGTGTCAACTTATTACTAATAATTAATATTTTGCTAATAGTTTTGATTTATTTACTATCTTACCTCTAAGGTCCTGGATTAAAGACCGGTTATGGTCAGATTAGTTTATTCTCTAATCAGCCGGGAATCAATCCTATGTGATGGGACCCTTCCATTTCTCATCCAACTTCTTTAAACTGGGAATCCTTATGTAGTATAAAATATTTTGGTGAAAACTGATCTCGCCTTACCACACACTAATGCAATGGTTTGCTAACCATCCAGCAAATAAATTAACTTTTAATTTGTGTTTTAATCTATCACAAATCGTACCTATAATGTTAATAGAAAAAAAAAATCTACGAGAGGGAAAAGTGGGATGAAGGAATTAACGAGTTGAATTCAAAAGTATCCAAGAACCGTTCTCTACAGCTATAACCTCATGAACTTGAAGAAACGTGAGAAAAAAAAGTTTCATGAGATGTTGTCAACTACTTTATTCTACTTAAAAGGAAAAGTTTAAAAGACCTTAACCATTAACCCATCTCCTTCTAGCCTTATAGCCAACTATATTCGTATCAATAAAACACTTAGTGAAGATACCAGTGATACAAGTGCCATTTCAAATTTAAATTATAATAGCATTTTGCTTCTCACTGTACGAAAGACAATTCCGATATTTTATTCCCTGAAACAATAGGTACTTGTCGAAGTAAGCAAGTATCGAGGTTGAGGTGCCTTCAATGACCACAGCTAATTTATGTGTATTATTAAACCAATGTAAAGGATTGGTGGAGCAACTAAGTCTTCTGACTCTCAAAGAAAATGCTATCCTTAATACCAAATACTATGTACAGATAAAATAATTCTCGAATATAAAATGTTTATTCATAATGCCAAGCTAAGGTCAGAATAGAGACATGATATATTGAATATAGTGCATTCATTTTATATTAATATTTCTTTACAAGAAATGTGGACCCTTCCATCACCAATGTTATAATTCAACACTAATGAGTATTAAGATTTAAATGTTTAATTCAGCCAAATAAGGGTTGCTACAATTAAATAATCAAATCCTAGTTCAAAACATACCTTATTTTAAATGTTGCGATGAAATTTTTGTATTAAATTCAAATACTGCTTTTAGAATAGTCGTTTTACTTTAATGTTGCGTTAGCACGTCATTAGCCATTCCTATGAAGGTTTTACAAAAAAGACAGGACCATGCATTTTCATCTCTCCCACCTGTCTAATGAAGACGTGCTCATACATGTGCTATGTTTATACTCTTAAATATATTTGATTGATATTTGGGATGCCAGAGTATCATTTAGAATGATTGCTCAAATTATTATTTCTATGACCCTGCGATCCCCACCTTTTCTTATCTCTCCAGTCACCTTGACCATAGGGGACACCCTCCTACCTACGTGAACTACTTCTCGCAAACCAACATTGTTGGAAACCTACCGGCCCTTCGATGGGTCATTCGAACATTCGTTCGAACGAAGGTCCGATAGCCAGATCTATCAATCAACAATCTAGAAGAGGAAGACCAGCTGTGAACACGGTGTTATATAAAGTGAGAAAGGACAAAATCGGACATTTGATCATTAGGGATGAGACAAAGAAAAGTTGTAGAGTACGTAAAAGCCAAACTATTTATAGGTGTGAGAGATGTAATGTTAAATTACACCCAGAATGTTTTAAATCATACCACGAATGAAAAATGAAAATTGTGATTTTTTGTGAAAATAGTGTGCAAATTGTAATTTTTTATTTCTTTGAAGGAGTTATTATTCAAACGAGTGTAATAAAAGTTTTCATGAAACAGTAGCATTGTATTATTTATAAACATATCACTTTGCCTATCTCTAAAAAAAAATAAAAAGTATATATATAAGTTATGCCAATATTGGAAGGATTACTATTTGTGTTTATGTTTAGGATTAAGTTATATTTCTTTTATCGTATGTAAACTAATGTATCTATAAATACTGTAGCTAGTTGGAAATAAAGTTAGTCTTTTACTATCAGCGCGAGTGTCTCTATGCCCCTTTTGTCCTTTTTTTTACTATACGTGTTCAGTCTAATCCTAACTGGTGCCGAAACCCGGGACCCTTTTTATACGTATACGTGGTTCGGGCGCAAACGTAACGGTCGTTATTATTGTTAGTGTTTTTTCAACCTGGAAGTCGAAAGTATGACTCAAGCAGAAGAATTGAAAAAACTGGAATATCAGCTTGCACAGGCAGCTGTAGAGAGAGCAGGTTTGGAAGAACAACTCAAGAAAGCAACAGAAACGACCCAGTTTGAACTAGTAAAAATCCGGTTACAAAGTTCAGCATTCACTCACGAAGTGATTAGCCAACTTGAACCTTTTACTGGAGTCATAGGAGATCTGGACCACTTTATAAAAGGGGCAGATCAGATCCAAGGGCTTATATCGGCAAGAAAAAAAAATGGCACGCTTCAGGAGTCGGATGTAACGCTCTTAGAGGCAGCGCTCGTAGGACGTATCTCGAGGCGCATCCTTAATACAATCCAGGGAGATACAACACATCCGTGGGAGGTGCTGAAGGCCCGCCTAAAAAAATTATATGGCGGAGGAAGGTGGACTCCCGAAGAAGATATCTTCTACATGCTAAAAGAGAGAAGGAAGCGAGACCAATCGGAGGGGGAATTCGCTGAGAAACTCCTCGTGCTGTATAATAGGTTGGTGGAAAAGATGGTGGAGTCAGTGGGTCAAGCTGAAGGGAATCAACGAATGACATTCATCCGAGGAATTTTAAAGGTCCAGCTGAACCACTACTTGGATCGTCCGGGCTCATTACCCCGGGATCGTGACTTCGTGGAATGCGCTCACGAGATTATCGATACATACGAGCGAAATGAAGCGCGGCCCGAGAGAACAGAGGTAGAATGGACGGAGGTAAAATCACCCAGGAAGAGTCCGAGGAGAACGTCTAACAGGGACACCGACAACAAGGCGTTTCAGAGGCAAACGACTGGAAGGAAGCAGGAACGCCGCTGCTACGAATGTAATACAAGCGGACATATAGCAGCTCAGTGCAATCTCATAAGGTGCTATGAGTGTGGGAGGAGAGGGCACGTTGCCAGGGAATGCCCGAGACGTAATCCTAGGGCGAACAGGAAGGCCCAGCAATACGAATCAATGGAGGTCAACAATCAGAGATGGAGAGGTCAGCCGAATTCCAGGAGGGCTGGAGGACACGACTCCAGCAGTGATTCATCCGAAGAAGGAAGTGTAAGTTCTGAGCGCAGCACTCTGACGGTGAGGAGACAGGAGGTAAGAGGGGAAAAAACGTGGAAAAAGGGGGGCCCTGGGACGGACACATTCCCGAGGCAATCGCGAGCAGAATGAGGGTGCGGTAATTGGGGGGGCAACCAACACAGAGGGATTTTTGTTAACAATAGCGTTGCGAGAGAATTATGGACAAGGTTGCCCGTGGCGATGTTAGAGGTGTCAGGAGTAAAATTTCTTGTCGATACGGGAAGTACCAATTCGTTGATTAGTCGGCAGGGTGTGATTCAAATGGGTATTTGGGGACGGAAGCGACAGTGTAGTTGCACAATAACCACGGTGAGCGGGTCGTGTAAAACGTTGGGGGAAGTATTGTTTAGCTTGACAGAGTTGGCAGGGACGGAAACCGAAATTAACATACATGTGGTCGATAAACTAATGCCGGGGTATGACCTCATTATAGGGTGTGATGTTTTATGAGAGGCGGGGCTACTAATGAGCGTAAGCCGAAGGATTTGGCGATATCGGATAGGTGACCGTGAATACAAACCCCTTTCTGTTAAGCGTTCAAATATGGAAATTGGGGCTGCGGAGTATTGCACAAACGGGATAGAACGGGTTCTCCAGAGGAATGTAGACTTGTTCTATAGAGAGGGGGAATTCTTGCCGACTACGGAAAGAACCGAGCACAGCATTGCGCTGAAGCAGGAAACCCCAATATATGTCAAGGATAGGCGTTACCCTCAGGCATTGCGAGATATCATACGGGAGCAATTGGGGGAACTTCTTCGCCAAGGAATTATTCGCCACAGCAGCTCTCCTTTTAATAGTCCCTTGTGGGTAGTGGAAAAGAAAGGCGGGGCTTCCAAACAATATCAGGTCGTTGTTGACTTCAGAAAGTTGAATGAGGCGACAAAGGATGAGCGTTATCCCCTCCCGCGCATTGACGATATATTAGACCACTGTATTCAGCACTTTGGATTTGAAGAGTGGGTACCACCAAGTCAGAATGGCTGAGGCGGACATTCCAAAAACCGCGTTCTCGTGGGAAAGGGGTCATTTCGAATTCATCCGGATGCCGTTCGGATTGAAGGGGGCGCCTCTCACGTTCCAGCGGTTGATGGACGAGTTTCAGAGGGGATTAGGGGAACACTATTCCCAGGTGTATATGGATGACCTCATCGTTTTTAGCAGAAACGATGAAGATCATGTGCAGCACCTCGCTCAGGTCATGGATAGGGTGCGTGAGTTTGGCCTCAAACTGTCTAAAGACAAGTCACAATTCGGTTTGAGGGAAATCAAATTTTTAGGCCACATCGTTTCGCGGGGTGGGGTACAACCAGATCCTGCTAGAATCAAGGCAATCCAAGAGGCGCCACTACCTACTAACGTTCGTGAGGTCCGTAGATTTTTGGGGATGATCAATTATTATCGGAAATTTATTCCAAATATAGCGGAACTGACGCACCCCTTAACGGGCATCCTTAGGAAGGGCAAGCGGTTTAATTAGGGTCGGAACAACTGGCCAGCTTCGAAAGATGCAAGGAGATCTTAACCACAGGACCATTATTGGCATTCCCCGATTTCCGAAGAACATTTAAAGTCACGACGGACGCTAGTGAGGTTGCGATCGGTGCCGTGTTATCCCAAAACTTCGAGGGTGGGGAAAAGCCATTGGCGTTCGCGAGTCGCAAGTTACAGGACGCCGAGCGGCGTTATAGCGCGATTGAGCGAGAACTATTAGCAGTGGTCTGGGCTGTCGAACATTTTCGGCCTTACATCTATGGGCGTCGATTTGACCTATTTACCGATCACAAACCGTTGATCCACTTGGGAACTTTAAAGGAGTCCTCAGCGCGGATTTCCCGATAGAAAGAGCGGTTAGCGGTCTACGATTTTCAAGTGGTCCACAAGAAAGGCGCGGAAAATGCGGTCGCAGATTGGCTATCGAGGGCGTTGGTGATCAATGCGGTGGAAGATGAACCGACAACCGCCGAACCGTTCGCGTTACGCTATCTGCGAGATTGGGCGGAAGGCGGCCCGGAAATCCCCTTAGTGCGGCAAGTTTCTGAGGACAGTGCGGTATCTACTGAGCGTCCGGCGGACCTCCCTGAGTCCGATGCGATCATAAATGACAAGAAACGCCAGTTGATTCTTCGAACGAAACAGGGTCGAGGGGTTGAGACTCAGGCTAGTGAGTACGAGGGGATTTCTAGTGTTTTAGTGCGCATGCCCGCGACAACGGATGAGGTCGAACTGGAACGGGTCTTTCAAGAGTTCAGTATCCCTGGTCGTGCCTTGCATATCTACGTGGGGAACCGCGTTATTTTGGACAAGTTACAGCGATTGTGGCGACAGGAAAGGATTGGAGTGGGTTATCCGATCATTCGTTGCTTACGGCAGGTGGAGACGATCCCTACTGCTGCGGCTAAACAGACAATCGTGGCCGATCATCACGAGGGAAAAACTAATCACCGGGGGGTAGAGGAAACGTTGAGAGCGTTGAAAACGTTGTACTTCTGGCGGAAGATGGGGCACACTGTTAGGGAATACATCGCGCGATGCTCAGTATGTCAGCGGGCTAAGTATGACCATCAACCCCCTATAGGAGAACAAGTAGTTACCCCGACGTCTATTGAATCTCTCCGGTCGATACAGGCGGACCTATATTCGAGTGAAGGGCAATCTTGGGTGACCATGATCGACACTTTCAGTAAAATAGCGATGGCGTATCCGGTTGCGGAGAAGACACCAGGGGCAATTTGGGAAGCGATAGTACAATGGTGTGCGTTCTACGGGGTGCTTGAGGAAATTGTGACCGATGGGGGTAGGGAGTTCGTTAATTCGTGACGAGAGCAAGGGGCTGGGGATTCAGTGGCGTTTGAACACTCCTCACCACGTTAAGGGCAGGTTGCACAACACCTTGGGGGAACACCTCCGGTTGCTGAAACTAGGCCGTAACTTGGACTCGTACACAGCAATGCCGCGCTATTATTGCATATAATAATACTATCAATACGGCAACAGGATTGACACCTGTAGAAATTGTTTTCGGACAACAACGCCGAGACCGGGGGGATTTGCTTACGATCAATCATACTGGGTTGAGCACGGAGATCCGCCGACTGCGCGAGTTACAGAAAAAGCGTTGGACTACAGTTAGGGATAAACTGGTTCGCGGAAAACAAATGAGAATCACCAAGGCCAATCAGAGGGCTGCCGTATTTAGGAAGGGTCCGCTAGCATTGGGGACGGTGGTATATCGCCGATTGCGAACAGCGCGCAATAAGACCGACGCACGATATGAATGACCCTACAAAATAGTTACGATCCGTGAAAACAATTTGTTCACGATTCGCGCTGTCGATTATCCCTTTAAACTGCGGAAAGTTCATCTCGAGGAATTAAGGGTACCCCACCTCAAGTCAAATTCACAGTCAGAGTGCGACGTTCAGGAGTGAGAAAGGTTGTGTGTGTGTGCTTCTCATTCTTCTGTGCTTTGCAGGTCTATTATATTGTATACTGCTGTAAACTTTCTAATATCAGATGTTGTTCATTTGCTGTAACATGTTCTGTATTTACTATTAAGATTTTTCTTTTCTTTTTGTAGAGTCTCCTTTGTATCTTGTAGTTCTGTTTTATTATCATAATCTTTTTATTTTTATTTTTTGGGTGTTGCTTTTTTTTGTTGTTGTATAGTTCCTCCTGTCGAAGGAACTGGAGGGGGGCTGTTATGCCAATATTGGAAGGATTACTATTTGTGTTTATGTTTAGGATTAAGTTATGTTTCTTTTATCGTATGTAAACTAATGTATCTATAACTACTGTAGCTAGTTGGAAATAAAGTTAGTCTTTTACTATCAGCGCGAGTGTCTCTATGCCCCTTTTGTCCTTTTTTTTACTATACGTGTTCCGTCTAATCCTAACTTATATATATATATATATATATATATATATATATATATATATATATATATATATATATATATAGAATAGAATAGAATAGAATAGAAAATAAACTTTATTCTGGGACCAAGTCCCTTTAGAATAACAATAATGGACAAATTAAAAAACATAACATTCATCTGGCCAGAAGGCTACATAATAACACAAATCATGAAATAATCAAGTGTGAACAAAAACATGGTAAAAATAGAAATAGATAAGAAAAAAAATAAGTAAAATACAACGAACTTGACTGCTTTTTAACTAATTGTAAAAAATAAATATATTTATATTACCAAACTAATGATTAATAATATTAATACAGTAGTTGATGACGAAATTACTAACTAAGATAATTGATTGGCATAGTATGCGATAATATATTTAAAAAGTCGGTGTCATCGTTGATGTAGGAAAAATAAACAAAACAAGGGTAGCGGGATCGAGTTTACAATACTGTTATATTCAAGCATACCTTTGACCTGCTTGGAGAGCGACTTTTTGAGATGCCAAGAGATGATGGAAAAGCAGGGATTTGAATGAAGCTAGTGAAGAGGAATGGCGGATGAAAGGAGGGATTGAATTCCACACAGTGGTGGAACGGGCGAGGAAGGAGCGCTCGAATGCCTTAGTTCTGTGGGAAGGAATGTAGAAATCGGAAAGGCGAGATCTTGTTTTGTGCAGCTGGACAGAGGATTTGAATGGGAGGAGACTATAGATATATGAAGGGTGTTGCGAGTTGATGGATTGGTATAGAAAAACGCTAAGGAAATATTGTCTACGGATGGGAGGGAAGAGCCACTTTAACTCATCATAGTGATGTGACACCCGGGATCGCCTCGGAGTACCGAGGACAAATCTTAAAGCGCAGTTCATTATTCTTTTTAAGCGGCTCTCAAGCATTTTCGAGAGGCCCCCGTATACCACACTACAGTAGTCGAAGTGGGGGAAGATGAGGGATGATACGAGCAGCTTCCGAGTAGGTTGAGTAAGGAGATGCCGGGAACGATGGAATAATTTTAGGGAACTAATTATTCGTCGGGATATTTGGGTGACATGTGGTTTCAGGAAAGGTTTTGGTCGATGGTAATGCCTAGGTTTTTAACGGAGGAGCTGAAACTGATGGGGTGGTCGTTTAGGATTAATGTTGGAAGGGTGGGGATAGTTGCAAGGAGAGAGTTGGAACCTAGAACGATGGCCTGGGTTTTCATTGCGTTCAGTTCCAGTTTGTTCAGCTTTGCCCAGGTACTGATTCGATCTAGGTCTTGCTGAACACTGGCGAACGCATATGAAAGCCCGGATGGAGGAAAGGATAAATAGATTTGGAAGTCGTCAGCATATAGATGGTAGGAACAGTGGTGAACAGATTTAGGAAGATCATTGATGTAACAGTTGAAAAGGAGAGGAGAGATGCTTGAGCCCTGAGCCACACCTGAGGATAGAGTACGGAAACAGGAAAGGGGTTGGTTGGGCATAGAGACCGCTTGGGACCTATCAGAGAGGAAGGATTGGAACCATAGAATAGAACTGTAGGAAAAAGACAATGACTTTAGTTTGGAGAAAAGGATAGAATGGTCCAAGGAATCGAAAGCTTTAGAAAAGTCTAGGAGGATTAGCACGGTTATTTGTCTGTTGTCCATGGCTTTATATATGTCATTGGTGATTTTGGTAAGGGCAGATTGAGTGGAAAAACCAGGGCCAATATATATATATAATTATTATGTTATTAGTATTATGTTATAATTATTATAACTTATATATATATATATATATATATATATATATATATATTATACTCTACCGGCCAATGTTGCGTGAGCGCAACATTTTCAACCACCATTATGGCTAAACATTTTTTTTTATTTTATTTTAATTAAACTACCCTAAAAATATTTCTTTTTAAAAAAAATAAAACTTTGAACTTATTCTAGCCTTGACCGTAAATGGGTTAAAATGGCTTGGCTATGGTGTAAGGATGTGTGGTGAAAGAGCAGGCAGCAAATCGTACAGGAATGTTCTGGTCGTGGTACGTTGAAGGGCCGAAAGAATGATGCAGTGGGAGAGGTTCTGTGGCAACTGAACAACCCTGTTACTCTTAAAGGAGACAGAGAGAGATGGTTAGTAGTTATTGAGAGGCCAAGGGCAGCTTCATTCGCCCCTCGGGCCGATAGAAGGCCGTGAGTATAGCCTAACCATCAGTTGTCCATTGGACGTGGGGCATCTAACACTGGACCAATAACCTATTGAGAGTTTATCAAATTCAAAAACTTTATCTAGCCTCGGAAAAAAACGGTAGAGCCTCCTCTACGCTGGAAAAGGCATGTCATGAAGATAAAGAAGTAATATTTCTTTCTGGAAACAACTTGAAAACTTGCTTGACAAAGTGTAAAATTGAAATAAAAAATAACGGGTAACAGATACCTGTCTATGTATCGTGGAGCTGGGGACCTGGGCCTTCGGACCTGGCTGGTGTCGAGCCTCGCAGAGCCAGCGGTGTCCAGCCAAAGCCACACGTATTGTCCGTCCGTCATCTTGAGCTGGCCAGCCTCAGCGAGCAAGGCTCGCACCACCCCGCGGTCCCCGACTACTGCGATAACCCCGCGCTTCGTGTGGGACACTCTCGTCAGCACGCTGAAAAAATATAAATATTCTATTAGTTATCTATAAACATAAACAATAATAAAGTCAGAAACAATGAATATAAATGAAACTTTATTTCGGGACTTCTTAGTCCTTTCAGAACAACAAACACGAACAGAAAGAGAAACAAAATATACAGTGTGCTTCAGGGTTAAATGGTTAAACTGAAAATTTGAACTAAGGACCTCAAAATAAGAAAAAAATTACCTATGTAGGTATGTCCGCAAACACTTTGTTTAGGAGATATTCACATCTAATGATTTCATTGATACTAATTATTTAGGAATAGTAAATAAATAAAACTTATTTTATTTGTTCCAACTACTTTAAAAAAAAAAAACAACCTTTATTTACAGTTTTACATATACAAGTAGCAATAAGTGTATCTACTTTATTTATTAAATGTAAACCGTTAACATTCATATTAAATGTTCAAAGTGATTTCCTTCTTCATCTGCAGCAGTAGCAGAACGGCACTGTATATGTGTTATTATTTCAAAAGACTCAATTATCCTTCTTCGTAAAGAATTAAGGTCATTCACTGGCCTTGCCTAGACATTTTGTTTAATGTCACCCCAAACGAAAAAATCCAGTGGTGTCAGGTCTGGAGAGCGAGCAGGCCAAGCAACTGGTCCTGCACGGCCAATCCGTTGATTAGGATAATTAGCATTTAGCAACCATCCAATTAAAACCACACGTTCCTTCTCAGTTGTAGTGGAATATCTTCAACTAAATCGTGGTAATATTTTTAAGAAATTCCAAAAATGTGTCCGCATTGAGTCGAGGTGGTAAGAAATGCGGGCCTATTAAATATTGTCTATTATGCCGAACCACACATTGCACTGAAACTCGTGCTGAAAATGATGCTAACGAATTGCATGGGGATTTTCATGCAACCAGAGATGATTATTTTTCTGATTGAAGATACCTCTTCTTGTGAAGGTAGCTTCATCTGTCCATAAAATTTCTCCTGAAAAGTGTGGATTGTGATCAGCTTGATTTAAATACTAATCTGAAAAATTTCTTCTTTGCCGTTAATCTTGCGGTAGTAAGTTTTATACCCGTTGATAATGATATGGGTGATGTCCATCTGCAATGAGAGTTAGTTCTCCATACTGTAGTTGGCGTAACATTTAATTCTGCTCCAACTCTTCGTATACTGGCAGATGGATTATCATCAAAATATTGTAATACGGTCGCACTCCTTTCTTCATTTCGTAAAAGGGCTAAAATAACATCAGTATGTGGTACGACAGCAAATGTACCAGTTTCTCTAAGGCGTTGAAACTTAGAGTTAAAGGTAGATTTACTAGGTAATCTGCTATTTGGAAATCGCATGGAATATTTACGACGGGCAGCATTGGCATTACCATTGCAAAAACCGTACACAAACACCATATCGGCATATTCAGCATTAGGATAAATGGAATGCATAATGGGTACTCTGCGAAAGCCTCAAACAAACTGATAAATGTTATTGATAGTTCTATTCTTATTACTATTTGTTATTCAAGTTCTATTCCACACAGTATTAATCCTAAAGTCTTAAAATGTACAGTTAGGGAGACAAGGTCATATTAGTACTCTATCTAAATTTATCTCCAAAACAAAAAGTTTGCAAACATACCTTCATTCGAAATATTTTTTTCTTGTTTTAGGGTCCTTAGTTCATATTTTCAGTTTGGTCACTGCTGCTGTTGAAGAAAGATGCCGACCCTGTCTAAATGCTCAAGGAAAGCACTTTGAACATATAATATGAATGTTAATGGTTTACATTTAATAAATAAAATTGTTGGAACAAATAAAATAAGTTTTATTTATTTACTATGCCTAAATTCGTAACAATGAAATCTTTAGATGTGAATATCTTCTAAACAAATCGTTTGCGGACATACCTTCATAGGCAACTTTTTTCTTGTTTTGAGATCCTTAGTTCAAATTTTCAGTTTGGCCATTTAACCCTGTAAACCTGGCTAGAAGACTACATATTACAAATCATAAAGTATTTATAAAGCTTTAAGCCACACTTTGGAACTCACTCCCACCTAATATTCATCATGCACATTTTTTTATCAACATTGAAATCCAAGCAATTGCAACATAAAATCATTTTTCCATTTTATTCTATAAATTGCCAAAAAATTATAAATTATAAAATAAAAAATAATAAAATTAATCACAACAAATTACTAAGCAACTAAAGAGAATAAATAAATTGACAATAGCAAATAAGAACATTATCTAGGATGTAATATTTTCTTTACATAATAAATACCTTTTTTACAAAAAAAATTCTAAACAACTAAGGTTAGTTGCTGGATTATAAAGGAATACCGGTAATTAATAGTAATCGATAATTTTTATAAACAAAAACTAGAAATAATAATAATGAATATACACCTAGTCCCGGGGTAGTGGTAAATGATGCAGGGAAAACATGAAAAGTAATAACAAACAATTTGAATATAAAACACTTAAATAATAATAGTAATTATTAAGCTGGTTAAAAAAAAAAAACGATAACCAGCTAGGAACTGATGGGAGACTGGAGCAATAAACTGCTTCACAGTAGGTTTCACAATGCCCTGATGTCAACAGGAATTAGCCAATCAGTTTCAATTGAAAAGCTTAGAAAAGGAAAATTGTTCCTGCAAACAAAGGATTTTATTCTTGCAACTAATAATTAAGCGAAAATGTGTAAAATAGCGAAAGAGTCCATTCAGCAAATAACTACAGGCTGTAAGATACAATAATTTACCTAAAATAATTCACCAGTCTTGTAAAAAAACAAACTTCAATAAATTTCCAAAATCCAATTATTTATAATAACAAATAACACAATTTAGAACAATAAACTAAATATTTCCGTTATATTAAAAATCGAAACTACAAGTATAATTATTTAGTCCCCAATGATGACAACATACCTAAAGTGGTTGGATTAAAAATGTTAAAAAATATCAAGAGCTCTGTAAATAACTGAAGCGACTCTGCTGCCTTATGGAAGCCCTTAAACTGCTTCTCTTAATGATTTCCAGCAACGGATTGGTCCCGAAAAAGTTATTGAAACCTGAAAAAAATGTGAGCCTACTGATTAAGTCCGTTTAAGAAAGAAATTTTGGTGCTTGGAAAATTTCCTCTTTAAAAATAAATTGATTTTAATTCAAGAGAGGTATTAGTACTTCTTAATTTAACAAGTTACCTTGTAGCTTCATTTTTTATGAAAACAGCTCTAAAGAGGTTTACATTTGGAGGATCTGTAGAGTAGTTTAGACTCTTTAATTAACATAGCGAACTGAACATCACATTTTTTAAAATTATTTGGTGTTAAAAATATAATTTCCTTCTTAAATTACTCAAGATTTTTTTTCTTAATTAGATCACAAGAAGTTTGACAACGGCCATGAAACAAATAATCGTTTCGGTACCTAACGTAAGTTATAGCCTTCCAGTTTTAGTTAACTAACAGAATTTAAAAATTTAAAATTGGAAGATAAATGATATCTTTGATGTATTTCCCTTTCTTACCCTAGGTTATCCTACAAGTCATTATATTTATTTTAAGAGTAGCTATCTTTCTTTAAATCTAGTAAAGAAGCCTAAATGCTCCAAGAACTTTTGGGTTGGCTAAGCTTTTTATCATTTATTTCGGTACTTATTCCGCAGATTAGCAAGTTGGTTTTAGGGGTTGTAAAGTTCCCTCCAAGTGACGTCACATTCTGCCATCTCTTCGTCATGTTCTCATCTGTATTGGCGGTGATCCAAACTATTTCTTTACAGTAAATAAGTAAAAAAAACAACAAAAATAATTATACTATTTAATCTATTCAATATGTGCTTATTTTGGTTTATAACCTAGCATAACTAACTGTTCCTTAACAAATAACGAAGGTTGTATTATCCTTCTCATATATTAGGAAATTATGCCTTATGTTAAAATTACTCTTCTTGAATTGTTTATTATTGGCTATATCTGCCATTCTCAAATAAGATGTCACTATGTTTTGTTGAGGTACCTGTCCCTAGCAGTGAGGTAGTAATGGCGTCACCTAACGGGGAATTTAACCCATCGCTAGGCGCATCCTTCATTAAGACGGCATTAGTTATTTTCCTAAATATCGGGAAATAAAAATTTCCATCGACAATTTTGTATATAGTCATTCTATCTACTTCTTGTCCCTTACAATATGATGGTAAAAGTAAACCTCCGTTATTGAGATTAAAGTGAAGAACAAAGCAATAAAGTGAATAGGTTGTGATCTACCGTCCAATATTCGGCTAGTGCAAAATTGTCAAGAAACTCTAAGTAAGAATTGAGTTATTTCTCTCAAGTAATTATTTATTAATATTTATCCATTTATAAAATACAAATGTTGGGTCTTTTTTAGATTAAGGCTGCCAGTTACTTTTTGTAACCAAATGATTACTTTAAAATTAATCGCATTAATTAACTTATGATTAGGTTGAATTAAGAATGAAATATTTATTTTAAATTAATACAAAAACTATAACTAAATATGAATTTAAACAGGAAAAAAAGCAGCCATGTCGTCAATTATTTGTAGAAATAAATGTTTGTTATTGTTCCTATATCTTGTTCCTGGTCTCATTGTAGCTTTTATACAATTTAGAAGAGTTTCTAATGTCCTATCAGGTACTGCATACATAAAACACTCTTTGGTTTCCCGACATATACCTCCGAAAACCCACTGATGAGAGTATATCCTTCCAACATTGTTTTTTCTTAAAGTATAGGCACAAATTTCTCTCAACATATTCTTCCAATCCATAATAGTTGCACTACTAATATTAAGTTCTTTAGTAATATTAGTAGTACCTTTAAGTAAAGCTTTATACTAGTTCTACTAGTATAGAGCTTTACTTAAAGGTAGTCTTGATTCTTCGAACCACATATTTGAGAATAAACCCTTAGAAGTTCTGTAATTTCTCACGTAGCAAACCCACTTTATTTTATTTTATTTTTTTTTTTTTATTTTTTTTTATTTTTTTTATTTTTTATACTTCAAGTTCATATTGTGTCCATTATCAAGCTTTTTAAATTTAGGTAAGACACCTTCATCTTGAAAAAGATGTAAGACATTTTCTTCTTCATTACAAAACAAAATTAAATTAATAAAATTTATCTGTATCCATTACACATAAATAACCTTCTTAAGAGAGTTTGTAGTAGTTATACGGTTTAATTTTATTTTTAAAAAAAGATGAATTACTTTTAAAGTAATCTTTTTTGGGACAAAAAGTAACTTGCAGCCTTAATCTAAAAAATACTCCAAATGTTTACAAGTTTATATGAGCGTGAAAAATACCTTTCCTTCATAGATTTTGTAAGAATAAGTGATAATATTGTAAATATTAGTATATTTGATTTCTTATATTTATTTATATATGATTCTATATACCTGTTATGAAAGTCTAATAATATAGCATGTATCAATCGGCACTGACAGAATTTATGAGCAGTAGATACTTAGTTTGTTTGTGATTTATTTTTTTAACTGTGTAAATTCAAATATTTTTCTTGATTTCTATTGAAATTGGGTTGCACGAAAGTGTTCAACATTTACTTTTCTGGAAATAAAAATATTATCCATAAATCATTAAAATCTTAAAAATTAATCTTAAATTCAATAAAAATTGTATCTGTAATTAGTTTTTTAGTTGTATCTGTAAATTCATAAAAAATATATGCATATTTTTATTTATACTTTTTCACTTATAAATGAACAATCTTATAGTTAAAATAACCATAAATAATAAAATCATCATTAGACATCATTAAACAGGTGAAATAGAACAAAAGTGATACGCCATCCAAAATACGGAAAATACATATGTGTATATATAGTTATAGGTATTAAATATAGTTGAGTAACATTACTATCCAGGTAATGTTACTAAAGCCCTAAGGCCCGGCGGAAGAAGAAACTACCCTTACCATCCAAATAGAAACCTGCGGAATTAGCATCTTTATTTCTAATATAGTACATCATTATGTTTAAAAGGCATACTCAATGATAACGGATTTATTCGAATTGATCCTTTAAATAACAACTACTCAGTTATTGTTTTTTTTTTTCACGAAGGATTCAGAGGCAGATTAGTAAACCTAATGTTAGCCATTCCGCTTTGAGATTTATATTTAGCCCTTTATACCCAACATAGGGAAGTCTGACTGTGTCGGAAGAAAGAGATACTGGTACAATAAGTAACAAATAGGAGGCTCAGCGAACGTTCCCCGAGAACAGCGAACGTTCGGGAGTCAATTGCTATTCAAAGCAACGACAAGTAGCTTTGCTATGTCTCAAACTGCCTCCTACTCAACGGCATCTCAGTTGTTGCTTCCAAAAGCAGTTTTCTCTCTTCGCATTTCCTCTATCGTGACGGAATACAAATCGATAATATTCGATAATAAGTAACGATCGAATATATTGTCGGGATAGAAATATTTCGGAAACTACACAATCCGGATACCCGAGATGTTTTTAGAAATACAGGTGAAATCATTAAAATAAATTATTCATGCACTGTATTTTAAACGTTCCAGTGTTTAAAAAAATATAAGAACACTAGAAGCAATAGATCGTTAGAAACAATGATCAGGTCTTTTGAAGAAAAGACATGCCAGTAATTATAGTACGTTATTCTTCTTTCTCTATCGGTCATTGTTAGTAGCCAAATCGTAAGGAATCACAGAAAACAGGGCACAGATCAGGGTCGTCGGAAAAGAATCAATCACAAAAGTCCAGGAAAAAGCCAAGTCGTTAGAAAAATTCACCCCGAAAGCCAGTAAGCTAAGAGAGCACATCCGAACAGTAAACCCGTAAGAGCGTACTGAGGCAGGGAAGGGCAAAGCAAGGCGCTCGACTCCTGTCCTCGACACCTGCGTCGGAGGCCTTTATTTTCGGGAGTCTTGCTTCTCGCGCTCTACCCCGGTTTTCCATTTTCCATTGATCATATCATCGTCGTTTCTTTATCAATTTTCTATTTTAACACCTCATTTGAAAGGTAATGAAACGTAGATGTTTTTTAATTGTAATATACGTAAGAATTTAGGGGAACTTTTTTGAGTAAATCGAGCAGTCACCATATTTTTTTTTCATTTAATGTTTTGGTTTAACAATTTTCGCTTAAGATACCGACAATTAGGAAGATTTGTCTATTAATATTCCTTATTTAGAATATCTTTGTTGCAAATAAAAAAAAATGGGCCAGAAAGACCAATTTTTAGGATTTATAGCTATTTTAAGATTTTAATTACAAATTTTTTTTTGTAAAATTCTTCAAGTAGGAATATCTTGGAAAGGGTTAACTTTAGGACAATATGTCTCATAGTAATATCGACTGCAATAGCTCTATACTATCACCTCTTAACGGCTCCGCCAATAATTACCAGTCATCCTGTATATAAAGAATATTAAGTTATATGTTATATATATATATATATATATATATATATATATAACTTAAAATAATTATATATATTCAGATACCTAATCTTCATAGTTAATACAAAAAAGTCACCCCCGATCAATAGGACTTGAACTTGTAGAATCTGCGTTAAGAAGTTTTATAAAATATAGCTCCTTAAATAGCCAGTAGAAACACTTTTTGTGAAAATGAATGGTTCCGAAATTCATAAGAAAAACAATTGCTGTTGGGACTAAGAAAGGAAGCAATTTAGATTACAAAACTTCAAAACACATTTGGTATTATTTATTAAAAAGCTTCAAAACCTTATTTTTGTGTAAAATGTTTGAAGACAGAAATCATTGTGGGCTGTTTTCATCATAAGCAATTAATGCGTACTCCATGTGCTATTAAATAAATACTAACTCCTATACAAAACGAAGAACAGTTATTTTAAACATGTTATTTTACCATTTTGTTTTATATTATATACTATATTTTAACTACCTGTATAACGCATCGTTGTCACTACTTATAATATTAATTTAGAATTATTTACTTTTATTTATATTATGATGTGCAAGACCTCAGTTTCATAACTATAAGGTAAGCCATTGTGCAGCCTTTATTAACGTAAGAAATCCTTTAATTTTAATTAAAAAATAATAATTTCTGTAGTAACTTTTTTTTGGTTTGTTTTCATCATACATATTTGCAACCGACGTTTTTCCTATATTAGTGCAATAATATGAAACCATATATTATTGTATTATGTATAGTTAAAGGTGTGTTATACATGTTTAATACAATAATATATGTTATACATTATACTGTTAATATCTGAAAAAATTGATGCTATTTGATAATAGAAATTGTTCCTGTTAAAAATGAACGGTTTATATTTTGTTCTATCGTAATTTAATCGTATGTTCCAAAGTTAGTATCTATTTTTTATATTTAGAAAGTGATATTGTGAAGTAAATTTATTTTGTTCACGGTGAAAATGGTAGTTTGGTCATCGTATATATACGCGTTATTTAAATACTTAAATAATAACGATCTATATATATCCTTAATTATATATGTATACCTTATAGTTTAAAATATAAGATGATTTGTTTGCTATCTCAGCCTTGAGAACGTGTTTTACCTAATAAACTTTAAAAAAGGGAGGTAGTAGAGTAATTATTTAAATTATGTGATTCGACGAATTATTGGTATGTAATATATGATTATAGAATATATCTGAATAAAACGTGAAATATATAAGAACAAATTTTTTTAAACAATAAGGGAAGAAAACAAAAGAGCCTATTAATTTAGATTGGAGCCGAGCCGATATACTGACAAGTAATCCCCTTTCGCAAATATTAGCAATGGGATCGGGAAAATAGGTACTGTTGATCTCTTGTTAAGTATACTCGAAGCCTTGAATACACGCGAATTGGAACCCAACCTAAAATCATCCAGAATCTTTTCGATAGAAGATGTGGCAATCTTTTTGTTTTGATAAAGAATCATTTGAACATAAAATTTGATTACTTATTCAATCGTGAATTTTTATAGTATTCTAACGACATAAAAAATTGTATACAAAATATATAAAACATGTACCATTAAAACCCATGAAGAAGTTTGGGCTTATTGCCCGTACATGGAACAGACAGCTCGGTTTCCAAACAATGATTGTGCAGGAAAATGATATGTTATATGTTAACGTGTCTGTGTGAACCTAGGTAGGAGATTCAGAGGATAGCATAGGGACCCATCCATTTCTGGCGATTGACAAATTCAATTTCAATCATAGCAAAATTCAAACCCGTGGTTTTGTGCACTGTAAGTCAACACTCCACATACTCAGCCGTGAATTCTGTGGACTCTGACGACCCTCCTGGGGCTTACCCAGCCTCTATGAAGGGTGCCTTTAATTGGGGGAAACTTGAAGATTAAAAGTGATTTCGGAAATGACCTCCCTGCACAACCATCGTACTACAAATAGTAGACTCTGTCATGTACTGAACCCAATTTCCTTCATAGGTTTTAGTGGTACAGACTTTTTAAATAAATAATGTCATTACTTATAATAATGGCATTAGGTCTTTAACTATTTTAGTTTAAATCATTCCAGAATTAATGGATTCTCTCATTTCATAATTATTGAATATTTATGAAATTAATTTCGCCAGAGTAACATTTTATAATGTGTGAAGCAGAAATAATTGAAGCATTTGAAGATCAAACGTGTGGACAATACACAACTTTCATACTATATGATTCTAATTAATTACAAATTGGGGACTCAAAAACTGATCCTGATCCAACTTAAAATTAGCAAATACCATAATACCGTGTATTACTGAATTTCACCGTTAAAATGGATAAATCGCAATACTTTATCTTCTATTTTATGTTTGAAAGATATCGAAATAATTTTAATGCAAGCTTAACGTAGATAAATGAAAAAATACCTGCAAAAAAAAATTTATTTTCAGAAAATAAATTCCGCTTGTTGTGGTAAACCAACTCCAAAATCGTTTTTGATCTATACATCGAATCAGAAAACCATACACATATCGTTTATACACTCACGCAATGCTATTTCATTTTAGCATAAGTTTAAATGTTTTTAGTTGTGGATGGTACACTAAATGAATTAGAATAAACAACGTTATAGTTCATCATCAATTTTAACTTGCAAAAATCATTGTTTCTGATAAATATGAGCCCTATTTAAATTTAGCACAATTTATATATTCAAAATAAATTATATAAAGATGATTTTTTTTGAGGTAACAAAAATACATGGCATGGCAACGTTAGTAAAACGCTGTTTTTTGAGTTATGAGTAAATTAAATTTGGTTTTGGTCATAATATTTGTCTTAGCATTCATAAGCAATAAGGACAAAGAATATGACTTAGCGAACTCGAAGCCTCGATGCTAATACCATCAATCTTTCCTTACAAACTTCCCTTCCACACAAACCCAAATCCTCCAAATCATTCTTAACGCGATCCTCCCACCGACGTCTCGATCCATCCTCGGACGTTTACCAATCGTCTCACTACTTAGTAATTCGTTCGCAACTACGCTCAAATTGTACTCGTGAAGAAATCATTCAGCAAAATTCATCAAAAAACAGAGCCACTAAAATGTTAAAATCAATGGTATCCCCGTCGGTTGGTTTGTCTTGACGAAAATTTGTTCAACCTCGACATTGTATCTAAACAATATAGCTGCATGCAAACACACGCACATAATTTTTAGAGATTATTTGGATCTCAACAAATTCATCAACGCTGATAATTTGAAAATTATTTGTATTTGTTATGGTTTTATCTTGATATTCTGATTCAAATCTGTCAGATTACTGTACTAAAGGGCATAAAACAAATATTGCATGCAAAATTTCAATATTATGATTAACATGTTTCGGTTCAAGGTGTATGTAAATTGATTCTGAAATTAGTCTTTTATCATTGTTTGGAACTGTGGTAAAATTGATCAATGTCGAACGGCTGAGGCACAAAGCATGTTCTGTTAATTTGGAGGCGGATGAGTTACGGGAAGTAATTGATGTTTCATGTTGGGAAATACGATATTTGACGGGGTTTTGGGTTCCGCCAATAAACCGTGTAGGGCACCCGGTAGACCACATTAGAGCGGTTAGTAAGAGGTATAGACTCATTGAATAGAAAAGAAATGTTGGTAAAAGGGTAATAAAGTTTATTTATATGTTATTTAATTAAAGTTGTACTTTATCTATACATTCCGGCAGATAACATTCTATCATATCACCAAAAAACTGAGGTATTTTGATGTCGTTCCTTATCCGATCCCAAATACCTTCATATCACCATTAAATACATCTAACTAATCCTGATTTCTAACAACTTTCCGTCTAACAATATTCAGAAATGTCAACCTAATATCTACTATCATAGCTTCTCGTTATAACTTCTCATTCTACCAATTTTTTTGCGACCACTTCGAGCCTATTCTTTTTCAGTTATCAGGTCTTCAGTCGATAAGGCATACCAATTATATTTTGAAACTCATACAAGTTAAATAATAGCACATTAATTAAAAGAAAATATTTTATTTTGTATTTATTTATTCGGGTTTTTCACAATTAATGTATCCCGATACCCAAAATCTTTTCCCACTAATCCTTCCTGTCAGCCTATTCTTCTTCTTCCTCTCGCAGCCCTCTTGATGCCATTCCTTCTCTTACATCCTCATTAATACAAGATTAATCATATTCCAGTTTAATGCCAAAATTAAAACAATACCTCAATTACCATATGATTTAATAAGAATATAATTAACTATTTAAATTAAGATCTATATTGTTATAAATATTTAGATAAGCTGATTGTTATCAGCTATAAATTATAACTGGCATGTGTTTTTCATAAAGTACCCAGACAATATTATATTATTTTATCACAATTCCCTTGAGCATTATTAAAAATTTCATGGATCTACTAATCCTCACTTACGCCTTGTGTACAAACCTCGCTTTAAACTTTCTTAATTTAGCAATCTTCAATCCTTGCTACTGTTCCAAACCACGATACAAGACTAATTTCAGAATAAATTTACATATGCGTTGAACAGAAACCTATCATAATATTGACAAATACTGTATTTCTCTGATTTGCATACACATTTTAAACTTTATCATAGGTTTTGTGAAGCATGAACCAGCCGTTTTATTTTTAAAAAAATTGTCACGTTCACTGTTTCTCAACTTGTCACCTTCATTTATCCATTAATACTGCATAGTTCCAAACAAATTAAATTACTAAATAGAGTAAATATCTGAGTCAGAAATATCATGTGCCCAGCTTATTCGCAGCTGCTTAGGATTTCCCCAGATGGTTACCGCCTGTTTTTCCCAGGCGGTCACCCATCCAAGTGCTAACCACGTCCGACGTTGCTTAACTTCGGTGATCTGACGGGAACCGGTGTGTTCAGCGTGGTATGGCCGTTGGCCACATTATTTACTGTTCCATTGCTTGCCTCTTATTTTTCAAGCAGCGGTTGCAATTTTGGAAAATGTACAGTTACGTGGCATTTGAAAGGGGATTGCCTTAACTTCATGGTAAAACAAAATTGTCCACAGAGTTGGACTTCCCACTTTGGACTACCATTTAAAAACGTAATTTACCTTTTTATTCTCTGTTGCACTGTTACCATAACATGTTTATAATTCCTTGAGGCTAACCAAGCTGCCGTTTGTATGGTGATCATCTGTTATGTGTACTCCCCTTTTCTCAGCTACATAAAATTAAGGGTAAAATGACATTTTGTTTTTATTTAAAAAATAAATCTCAATAAAAAGATTCACGTTAGTTTTCTTAAAAAAAGGAAAATGTTTCTTTTAAAATACCACATCTATTAACCGATATTTTAATTTTTTTAGAGATTTTAAAAAATCTATATTCCTTTAGTTTTAAGATTCTAATTTAATTATTATTCTCTTTCATTTACTGAATTACTTAAGCTAGGATACGGAAATGATAATTAAATTGAACGTTCCGCCTCCATTAATTTTGAAATGATAGCATGCTTACAGTTATCCTTGGAATATCTTCTAGAAACATGGTATGTTTTCTTATTCTGTGTAACATTGTTGACATAAAATTTATTATCCCTAAGGCTAATTAAATTGTCGTTTGATGTGTAGTTGTTGTGTGTACTTATGTGGATCCCTTACTCCTCACCATAATCAAATTGAGGCATCTGTTTTCTAAATTAAAAAAATTATCTCCTTAGTTACCGTAAAAATGGAAAATGACACACAAACAAAAATATCTCAAGCGATTGTGTTTCTACTGACCTGGTGTACGGAGCAGAGAGGTGGTAGACAGTGGGGGTGAGGGGGTGGCGTGTAAGGTGTGCCACCCCCGGGAGCGGTGGGCCGGCCCAGAGCAGGCTATAGCTGTGCCACTGCCAGGACAGAAGCAGGGCCCGCAGAGCTCGAGCCCCCTGAGGCACCCCCGGCCCCAGCCGCACGACGCTAGCACCCAGCTCCTCCTGCCAGCAATACATACAATATTAATATATTTCCAATATAATATAAAACTAATAGGCATACAACTGTAGGTATACTAGGAAATACTGTACAAACAATGTCTTCATGAACTACCAGATAGCTGCAGCATGGATGAAGAACACTACGGGGATGCTTGATATCTGTTTAGTCGCGGACCTGGACTGCCTGCCAGATGGAACGGACAGATCATTGCCTTTAAAATCGAAAAATGTACGGTACCGCCAAAACCAAGGAGAGGGGGAGCGACGCTATTGAGTCACTTCGCTTACTTATCATCAGATCACCGAGCGGAGCAGTTATACCACCATCGCATTCGCACCATTCGAGGCTACGACCATCGCACACTCCACTTTCAAGCCGCTCTTCATATGGGAACGGCCAGAGGTCTTGAAGTTTGTTACTCGCCAGAAGCTATGCTGAGATGAAGATAATTACTCAATACATCACACAAATTGTAAGTCACCTTTCATTACCATAAGGCCTCAAATTGTCAACTAATTTTTCTCCGGATGATTAATGTATTACATGGTACCAACCGGACAGTTCAAGTTAATTCATGATATCATACTCATTGCTCCTTCATGCCGTGATCACTGGCGAAGATAATAATAATTCGCACATCTTCGCGCCTTATTGAAAACTTCATCATTCCGTTCAAGTTTATTTTGTTGTAATTATCTCTTTGGCCATTATGCTAGCATGGAGCATTTCTGTTATTGTTAATTATCGCTCCCATTCATATTAATCATTTGTTCTTCTTTTTTTGTTTAAAATTAATTTGTTCATTAGATCGCTAAGTTACATGTTTAGTTTTAAGTTATTTTGTAGACGCTATTATTAATTTGTATCTTTTACATGTATATTAATAGTATTTAAGAAAATCTCGCATGTTATTTAAATTAATAAATCAAACGCTTTGTTAATATCTGAGCTTTCATTCAATTCCCGTGGTACTTCCATTTGCTTCTATCAAAATTTATTCAGTAATCACGCCTAAACAATATCTCTGCAGTAGATCCCTGCACCTTAGACGTCTCAGTACTCTCTGCTTGATGTTTCAGGTTGGAGTTTGTGTTAATGTGTCTATCAATGTTTGTATCAGTCCTTATAATGTCCATAAATCAAATTGTCAAATGTGAGCCACGGCATTTTTTTTG
This sequence comes from Arma custos, assembly GCA_037127475.1. Taxonomy (NCBI): domain Eukaryota; kingdom Metazoa; phylum Arthropoda; class Insecta; order Hemiptera; family Pentatomidae; genus Arma; species Arma custos. The sequence goes on from CM073764.1 coordinate 94,009,105, forward strand.
TAATTTCATAATTATGACAATCACAAGTGGTATTTCCAGATTTCTATGTAATTAGTTGTTGTTTTATTTTAAGGAAAAACAACTACAAATGGTTATTTATTGCCCTCACCACTAGAGAATATACATATTTACATTACATATATACATTCTTGTTGCATTAGTAATTAGTAAAAATATTGTTACATATTAAAATAGTAACATACCACGCTATATTAAACATATAATAGAAACATATTAATGTATTAAACATATAATAGAAAGATAAATACTTATATAAAGCAATTCATATAAAAATAAAACGTTATACATATTTATATAAACATTAAAATAGAATATAATAGAAAATTTATATTATCTATATAAACGTTATACACGTTAATAGTTTAAACATAGTTTAAAACGTTATACATATTAATTATTACATGTGTATTTTTCTTATAAATATGCATAGCTTGTAGATATATGCATGCTTGTATCATTAATGAATAATTGAAATATTGTTGAAAGTAAAGTATACACACACACACACACACACACACATATACATATATAGTATATAAATACTCATATACTAGCATATACATATACGTAATAAATTCTAAGGTATATTTACACATTGTTCGTTATCGCCCAACGCCTTAAGCATCTGTCAAGTATGCCACACCTTTCCATCACTGTACCTAGGACAATCCTCGAAGATATGGCGTACTGTAACTGCCACCTTACACTATGTACATTGAAGAGGGTCTCTCTTTGTTATCAGGTATTCGTGGGTCAAACGACAGTGGCAAATCTTAAGGCGGGTAATATCTACTTCTTCTCTTCTGCCTGGAAGACGATGCCCAGTTACTGGTTGTCGGTATGATAATTTTCAGTTTATTGTTCTCTAGCGATGTCCAAGTCCATTCGCTTAGGATATTTGTTTTTATTTGTTGGAATAAATCTGAAGGTGGTTATAAGAAAGCGTTAATTCTTCTATTGAACGGGCTTCTGATGTTGCTTTGTCGTCTTTCTTACTTCCAAGAATTCCTGAGTGGCTGGGGACCCAAAAAAAGTTATTTCTCTTTATGAGTCTACTATCTGTATTAAGGCCTCGTAAATTTCCTATATGAGGTTGTGTTTATTATTGCTTTGAGGCCATTCAGTGAGTCCGAACAAACTATTGTTGACTGTGTAATTAGTTATTAGTGACAAAACAACCTTAAATTAAAAAAAAAAACGCAGTAGCGTATTAAAAAGAGTCAATAACAATAATCACAACTGCCCTGATAATAATCTAATACAAGATTCGGAATCTCATCTGGTTTGTGATCGAGTCGCAGAAAAAAGATAAAATATTATCAATTTAACAAGCTATCTTACTATACCCATATTATAGTCAGATTACTGGAAAAAAATACCTACCTTCATAAATGAACCTTATACTCTGAATTATGAAAGGAAAAATCAGCTGAATGTACAGGCTTACGTAAACGTGTTCTGTACGCTACTGTGCTTTCTCGAAAAAAAACTTTGTTTTCCTATAGACTAGTTATTTTCCTCGATCGCTGACGAGATTTTTTCTGAATATTACTATGTCTCTTACTCTAAATACCATCATCTCGATCGTGTGCTTGCTTCATTGCACTTTTTTTTTTTATTCTATAAAAAATTATACTTAACTTTTCACTATATGAAGAAAAAGCAGTTACCTGAAGGTAGTGGTGACCGCCAATCCAGAGAGTGGGTAGGCCGAGGAAGGCGGGGGCGAGTGCGATGGAGGGAGGGGCAGCGAAGAGGACGGCGGCGACCACCCTTCGGCCGCCCCAGGCCTGGCAGAGCCCGCCCAGGCCGCCCCCGGCGGGGACCAGCAGAGGCCGCAGTGGGCCCCCGCTCAGCGCCCGCTCCACACTCCGCCCCAGGCCCGCCTCCGACTCGGGGTACACCACCCCCACGTAACTCCTGCAACAGGAAAGATAACATCAGATCACTAAGAAATAGTTATTCATGGTTATTAATTAAAAACTATGTTTATGTTAAAATGTTGGCGTTTTCTCTCATTTCTTTTTCATCCCCGGAGGGATTTGCGAAATGAAAGAAAATACTTAATTGCTGAACTTTTTTTATTTTTTTTTAGAACAGTAGTATACAAATACAACAAGTAGAATGAATGATGCACAACGCCATGAAAGGACTGGCTCCTGCAATCAGATATATAAATTGCCCTATATATAAGCTCTATAACCAATATACATGATGACGAGTATAACCCAACCCGGTTCTATCGGATTCCTTCTAGATATGGTTATGTAACATCGAAATCGTTATATAACTAGGATTTCCTTTAAATCATAAAAGATATGAAAATTTTTAAAAATGTATTTTTTGAAATTGACTGCGTTGAAATTTATTGTATTATACTATACATCAAGTAAATTAAACGAAAGATGATGCATAATACCATGAGGTAAATGCCAGTAGAGAAACTACATAGTGGTAATATTTAAATAACAAATCCAACTTAGTAGATCAAGAGGTTATCTTCTTTTCAAACGCCTCGGTATTTAATTGGGAGCATAGAGTGTTTCTCTAGTAAGTGTTGAAAAAGCCTTAAAAATCCAGCAGTTCCTTGTCTTTTCAGTCTATAATGGGGATTCAATATTAATCGTTGTCAAGATGTAGTACTAATTATCGAATTTGTTCAACAGAAGTCATTCGGATAATATTAAAGCAAGATGTCGTTGGTTTACTAAGAAGTGTAAAGGCGAATTGACGTGATGTTAGTTGAAATTTATTTTAAAATTTATAATTGTTTTGAAAGCACTCATAAGGTCAGAGATATCGGATTGGAGAGTATGGGATGCAATAACTCCAATAGAATTAGTGTTGACTGATAATGCATATGTATCACCAGCATAATACGTGCTAAGGATATTGCCTTGAGAAACACCAGCAGATTAAGGAAATAGGAATGAATAAATATTATTATGGTTGACTTTGATAAGCTATTATTGAGTAAGGATGATATGCTAACCGTTAGTGAAAAATACTTAAATGAAAAAATTAAGACCTAGGAATACATATTTTTTTTTAATTTATGGTGAAATATTAATTACTATTTTAGATCAATTTATTAATCATATCACTTGATTAATAAATCACGTATATATATATATATATATATATATATATATATATATATATATATATATATATATAATAATGTATGGTAGTTATTTTTTCTAATATAAAAAGGATAATGAAATAAACCTCTTTCTGCATATATTACTTTTAGGAAGTGTGGGAGAATCAGTGATATTTTTCTTCTAAATTGATTTTCATATAAAGTGAACTTCATATGAATCAGTAAACATTTTATGTTTCAGATAGCATGTAATAAACCTCTTGCTTTGACGAACTCCTGATAGTATTGTTCTCTTTAACAACAAACCTATACTTACTTCATAGGGAAAAAAAATAAATAAAAAAAAAAACCTGACTCGAGTAAAACTTACAATCGTAAGGATCATAGTGGCAAATATTATGAAACATTCCAGAAAACAATTCATTCCGAAAAAATGATACTGTGTACGTCTCAGGAAAATTTATAATTGCCTAAAAGCTGTCTAATATCTGAGGTCTGTAATCTGTTGACATTAATAGATTGAATAAAAGAGACATTTGCAAAGAAATTTTCATTCATCATAGTGCCTATGATCAGTCAAAAATTTCGTAGATTTGAGTTCTTATTAATGGTATAATTAGTTGTTAAAACCATTGTAATAATTGTTATGATGTGAAATGGACAAACTTCAACACGAATGATTATATTTCATTGTACTTCATGTCATATCACATATATTTGCTGGGATATATCAAAGGGTTTTTATCCCTAAAAAAAAAAATGAACTCATTAACATCAATTTTTTTACCTGGAATATCCAAAACTATAGCAAGAATTTCTCATCATTATCATCGTTATAATCATTTATATTCGTCTACCGCTGAAGCAGTTTATGGAGACAAAAATGTCTATGTATCAAAACTTTGTCTTAACAACAAAAAAGGAGAATATTTTGCACATCTTTCCATATATTAAGGTTTAACCGCTTTCTTTTCAGCATTTTTTTTCGTTAGATCCAAGATAATGCCCCCCTTAAATATTTAAAATGGAAATTAAATTCAGTAGTATGAGATCTTTATGGCTTAGGCATCTATTTCATTTATCCACCTTTTGTAAAATAACCTTGGTAATAATCATACATTTACGCTGACTTGTTTCCAGGATTTCATAACAAACAGAATAGAATAGAAAATTTTTGTTTTAAGTAACTCGATACTAATTGTCATTTGAAGGTTCAATTGTCTCTTTTAAGTTCTTACTGGCATGACTGTTTGTGAAAAAAAACGTACCACTAAAATCCATGAAGGGAATAGGATTCACTACTGTTGTGCAAGCAGGTGATTTCCCTAGATAAAACTAAACTACCAGATTTTCCCCAAATAAGTTACTGTTTAACGGAGACTGGATGAGCCTCAGGTTAGCCTCCAAATCCTACAGGTTTGCGCCAACCGTGAAAATAACAAACATGTATGACTAATCTAAAATATTTTAATGTTTCATCATTTTAAGTTAAAAAAAAATGCAGAAGTCAAGAATTTAAATTTTAAAAATAATAAAGGCATTAATTTTTAGACAGGAGTTACGAGTATTATGATCTTCATGTTCAATTCACTTACAAGCTTAAGATCATTTTCACAATGAAGACTTTGTATAAGATTCGAAACAGTAAAATGTTCCAAATGGCGGTTTCCTACGTGAATAACGTTCATTGATTCGAGAAAGTTTCTGATACTCACAGAGGATTTATATAGTTCTCAAGGGCGGATCCAGGATTTTTTTCTGGGAGGAACACAACGGGCAGACGGGAAAAAAATCAACAATAACTTACAAATAAACTTGTATTATCTATGGAAAGAGGTTTATTAAAATATCAAAACAATAGTTTCACTCATGTTCTTTCTGTTATTTTATCAACTATGGTCATGTGATTTGCCTTCAATTATGTACTAAAATGGATTCTCCATAGTACACAAAAATTGTTGGGGGGGCACGTGCTCCCGTGCCTCCTTCCCCCCTGAATCCGCCATAGATAGTACTTATCAACCTACTTTACAAATTTTAATTTAATAGTTTTTGTTTCAAGGTATTTAAATAGACTAAATGTAATGCGTAGAATATTTTAAGTTCTCATGAACCTGACAACAGATTCTAAACTATAAGGAACCCTAGTTGTTCTGATTCTGATTCCTTTAATTTTTTTAACTTTGGCTGTAAAGCAGAAATTTGAGTGTCTGTAAAAAATAATAATAATCTTCCCTATACAATGAAGAGCAAGTATAGAGCAATTAATAACACCCAAAGCGCAAAGAATAAGTGATAATTAAAAGGTAGGGGATATGGAGAGGGAAAAAAAGTATCAAAGTAAGTCCTGATCAAAAGAAAAAATTAAAAGGACTGACAGCAAAAGAATGGAGCTTTGTTATAGAAAGGAGAGCAATTAACAGTCCAATAAGCGCTTGAGAACTTTAAAAGTTGTGAAGAAACCAAGTTCGGACAGAAAAGTAGCAAAGATGGATTACGAAGTACTTATGTCGGATTCATATTATCTTTTTATCAAAGAAGTCCTGATTAGATTGTTAAAACTTTTGTAACAGTAAAATTTTGAAACTTGGAACAACCATGATTTAAATTGGATAGATTCGGCACGGCTAATATATAGTATATGCCAGTATTGAACAACGCAACTTGGGATGATTTTTTCGTATCTTGACGCTTGACAAGTTTTTATAAAACAATACCGTGGACTCAACTACTAATATCAGTTACTCAAAAAAATCGGAAATTCTATACGACTACGGGGATTTCAATCTATTTTATATCATGTGTCATATAATAAGGTTTCACGAGCGAAACAGCTTACAACTCGATTAACGGAAGAATTCTACGTAAATAAATTCATACATGGTAAAACCTAAAATTTACCTCACACCACGTATAAATTTAGATTGACATTTATCAGCTTTGGTAGGATAGGATGGTTAAATTTATTAGAGGAAATTGTCAAGAACTTATTTATTTTATCTGTCGTCCATCCGGGTTTTAAGAAGAAGTAGCCGAGGAACGGTGAGAAACGTCACGATAAGGAACCATTACCTCGGTCTTCATTACAGAAAACTCTGGAGGATAGAGTTATCGAAGTCGAAAACAGAGTCAGTCTTAAATAGTAATTAATTAAACAGAAGTACAAATTACATTGCATGTCTAAGTGATCTACAGGCAACTAACTCTAACAGTAGACAAAATATCTTAATTCTACAGCTACAACTATACGCTGTAGATAGTACAGCCCATAGATAGATAAAAGATGTGGGAAAGACAAGGGTATATGCACCTGTTCAAACCCAAGAAGTAACCTTGTCCTATTGTGGCGGTGAACTCCTTAATAACTAAAGTGAAAATAACAATATAGAGCCTACATAGTGGTTCCTGAGTCAGGAACCCATCGTATCTCACTGACGACAGGTTAGAGAATAACCAATCTATTTTGGAACTACCTAAAATGTTTAGCTGAAAAAACAATAATAAATAGCATTTAACATTATGCTTAAATACTACTCGTAATCCCATTGTTTGTATCCGTTACCCGATACATTTATGATCACCTTTTCCTAGTTCTTTCTTTTCAAATTTTATGTAAAGTTAAAAAAATTATTTCTTTGGACCAATTACTGAATTTTCAATTGAGACCGAGAATCACTTTTTGGTTCAATAAGAAAATCACTGAAAGAAACTTTCCGTTGTCGACAGACCTATAGTTCGACTCCGTGCAACCATTTAGGACAATAGAGATAAATAATGAATTCAATCTGTACAAGACAGAGAGCGGAAAAGGCTCAATTAAAGTCGTGCAATCAATTGCTTAAACAGATTAATTGAAACGTACTTAGGCTAAATAAATCATGTTAATGTTCTCGATTGCAAATCCCTTCAATCCTGGAGGCAAAGTGCCCTAATGAATTGTAACATTAATTACGAAGCTTATCAAAGTAAAAAAGAAAAAGGGAAAGGAAAAGATAAATGATCCTGAATCAACTGTGGCGCCCATTCAGAGTATACTTGTACAAATTAAAATATGATTTATTGTTTTGTTAATAATTTATCTTTTTATTCTGGTTCGACATTCTATTTGTTATAACATTATAATTATTTTATATGAAAAAACTTTTATATATTTATAACTTCTCTTTTAAATAATCTGATAATGTACAGTTAGGGATGTCTCTTGCATGAGACGAAACCCACACTTTTACATTTTGTTAAAGTTTTACTCAAAGACAATCATATTAGCTTTAAAGGACTTGGAGATATGAGTATGAGTAGGAATCTAATGGAATTTTATCTTTTTCTACAATTTCCGTCTTCTAATTGGCGCAAAAGTGTCTCGATCCAGCACTGCCAGTTTTCCCGGCGAAGTTCTTGCCTCTGTTACCTCTCTGGATACATCTCCAATGGGAAATTATTGGCCGGCCACCGGGGTATGAATTTCAGCGCCAGTGGTCCGGCTGACATAATTAAATAAATGTGGATATTCACATCTCTTCCTTTAACATCCTCTTCGTCTCTTCGTTGATCTACTTCGTTTTAAAGATCCTATTTAGTATATTTATTAGATTTTTTCCCCATTTCTTTTCTTAGACTCACTATAATTGGATGTGAAAATCGGCATTTTCAAGTACAAATAATACATTTTTCGATTCAAAAGAATAGATCTTAGCTCCAAACCGATAACATCAGGTATTTCAATTGGTTATCCAGTCCACCTTTGTTATTTCTTTTATTCTTCTAGTCAAGTTATTTACCGCTTATGAAAATATAACAGTACATTTCTTTCATGAACTCATGAAGGTATTGGATTAGTCTAATCTCAAATGTCTATCTTAAAATTGAAAAATAATTTCAAAAAACTTTAATTATTACACCCAAAAAACAGTCATATGTTAATGTCATATTTATTTATTAAATACCTAATTGTATTAAAAAGTATTAAATGGTTGGATGGATGGAATGGTCGAAATTAATAACTTTGTTAATTCCTGATAAGCTTAAATATTGTGCAATTATTTTATTTTTCTTACCAGTATTTATATTCATTTGTTAATTATTTATTCAATTAAGATAATTAATTTAAAACATTAAAATACAAATAAATAAAGACAAATTAAGAAAATATTTTTTTAAATCACGAAAAGGCCGTAAATACCACGCGAATAGCATGCTTTTCCTCCTCAACTTCCTCTTCCTCCACATTTCCCTCATGAGCTCCGCGTGTCTGCGCTTTCTTTCCTCTGACCACGTACAACCCCTTTATGGGCCTTCTTTGTCCACCTTTATATCCTTTAGTGACTTTCTAAAGGTTTCTCTATCCTGACAGTCTGAGTCCTTCAATCCTGCTAAATCCATATCGACCCTGATCTGGTTGAAAAAATCCGTCGTGTTCTTGCGCTGGTGGAACCGCAAGATTTCCCGGTTTAACCTTTCAGGGCTCATCCTCATCATATGTCCATAGAATTTAAGTCTTCTTACTCTGATGCCGATCTCCAGGCTTTTGTTGTTACTGTATACTTCTTTGTTGGACTTCAGCCTGTATCCTTCGGGTGTTTTTTTGGGCCCGTAAATTTTCCTAAGAATTTTTCTTTCCACTTTCAGAAGCTTTTCCACGTTAGGGAGACAGGAGGTCTCCGTCCCATATAGTATCAGTTTTTAGCAAGCATTCCACCAAATTTCGGTAATTGGGGTCCTTGTTATTGCCTAGAAATCTTTCCACCACAGCCTAGAGGCTTATTCAGGCTTCCTTTTCCAGAGAATTGATGGTGTTCTCAAACTCCTGGTCTTTAAAAAGCTGGCTGATTTGGGGACAGGCAAATATACCAGTTTTTGTTTTTTCTGATCTGACTTTTGGAAACTTCTTTAAAGCTTTAACATACTGCCTCATCAGCCCGAGTTTGATGTGTAGGGTGGTAGCAACACAGTTTAGGGTCCAGCAAAGGTGGATTTATCACGTTCTTTGTGCCAGGTTTTAACTCTGCTCTTGGGAGCCAATCTTTGATGGTCCAGTGCTTTGCTATTGCCCTATTATCCCACTCACATAAAAAACAAGGCATCTTAGTGAATCGAGCCTGCAGGCCTAGTGGTAGGCCTATAGGTAGGTATGTGGAAATCTCCACAGACCATCCATTCAATGATTTCTAAGACAATTTTTAGGTTTGGATAAAATTCTTTCAAATGCACAGAATGAACTATAGGAATAGATGCATATCTATTCCCATTATGAGAAAGAACTCCTTTTAAGCTAGCCTTCGAAGCGTCTATGAACAGCCTCCACTAAGCTGACGAGTATTCAATCCCATAAAACCCCATTAAAGAATTTATAACACAAAAATATACCATAGAATCTTTTTCTTTAAAGAAAGATGCAATTTCCCCCTGGAGCCAAAAGTTTTTTTTTTTATTTTAACCTTGGCCCGAGGACTTATGCTGCATCTTTTGTGAGATTCAAGTCTCTGACAAAGTCGTTCAGTTCTCCTTGGGTGAAAAGCTTTGAGGACCTATCCTTTTCCAGCTCAAATGTTTCATCATCAGCATCATCAGGCTCAGTTCTACTGCTTTGAGAACTAAATTCAGCTGACACATCGACGAGAACATTAGGAGGAGTTGTAACAGGTATTGTGTCATCATGCGGAACAGGCCTGATAGCAGATGGCAAGTTCGCATATACAATGGATTTTTTATTCATAGCAGAATACCCGCATACTTTCGTCATGCAAAAATAAAAATCATCATAATGATTGGCTGGTTCCCTCCACACCATAGGAATACCAAAAGGTAAATATTTTTTAAACCTGATTTCCAAAACCGCTATGCCTCCACACATGTACGAGCCCATGCTTTATCTTGGTCGCCATGTTTCACTCCAAAATAAGCAAATTATACATTTTCCACAAACATTGTAATATTTTGTCTCTGTTTTGCAGCCAAATAACTCCCACGTATATAACAAAACACGTCTGGACTGTTGACACATGCGCGCCGTGATGAACTCGCCTCAAATTTGACTAAATTATGAAAATAGCAACTAATCTTATGCCTTATCAAATACTACCTTGAGTTACTCCTCTGTGAATAACATACGCCTCTGTGAATCCCATACATCTAAGCTAGGTAGGCAAGAGACAAGGGCGGATCCAGGATTTTTTTCCGGGGGGGGGGGGCCACAACGAGCAGACGGGCAAAATTACCAACAATAACTAAGAAATACACTTGTAGTATGTATAGAAAGGTACGTGTATATTAAAATATCTAAACAATAGTTTCGCTCATTTTATTTCTGTTATTTTAACAACTATCATCACATAATTTGCCTATAATTATGTACTGTATTGGATTCTCCACAGTACACAAAAAGCCGTCTGGGGGCACGTGCCCCCCTCCCCCCCTCCAAGGTTCCGCCTATGGCTAGAGATGTACAATCGTGCAGCACAAAAATTTTGCGTGATAGGAATATAACTAACAGATTTGAACTCAGCATGGGAAAATACTGCAGAAAAATGTATCAGAAATCAAACATTGAATTTCATGCAGCAATGTATTATTTATAATTTATTTTTATTATTTATTATTTTGATAGTGACGTTTTTTAAATATTTTAGTTTTGAAGAGAAAAGATTTGCCCTGGCCGGGATTCGAACTCGGTTCGTCTCCGTCTCTGTCGCTGTGCTCTAAACCACTGAGCTACCAGATGTATCCAAGTCAGGCAAATCCGTTCTCGTCACCGATCCTATCCGACGGAGACGCAGACTACCTGGGTTCGAATCCCGGCCAGGGCAAATCTTTTCTCTTCAAAACAAAAATTTTTAAAAAAATATTTTATTTTTTTCTA